>OX101828.2:41221055-42421055 GCA_944452925.2 Chrysolina oricalcia | reverse complement strand
AATTATATAGTTGATTTTGGTATTCCATACTTCTCAGCTAATTTTCTATAGGAACCATTTGTTTCGAGTTCTTTGAGGGCTTTTTCGATTGAGGATTCATCATATTTCCTACGTTTTGATGGCATTATGTTGATCTGAAAACATAGAAATTTGCAGGTTCTACATAGTTATTGGGCATGTGTCCAATAACTGTCTACAGTAGTGCAAATTCAATATAAATGAAATATGACCTTGTAAGTGAGACAACAGTATTAAATGTCATATTTTTCACCGTGTATAGAAAAGACAGTTACTGGACACCATGTCCAATCACATTTTCAGGATAGTTATTGGACAGCTTTTTTTATATAGGTTAAGTTCGGTCTGCATCTGGTTGAACAGACACTTAGAGCATTTTTCTAACTGTAGGATAGTAATTTTGATTCTCTGATTGTAAATCACAATGCTTAAGAATTTCTTGAAATTCACTCGATCTGAAAACGGATCAACTAAGTCGGTAAAATTCGTTAATGAAACACAACAAAACTTGGAGGGAAATTATACCGATGTTAGCAATGATCTTGTGCTGCCCTCTTGTATAGAGAAGTTGAATAAAATTAGCACAGGATTCTTATTACAGACAATCGAAGACGCGATGTCCAATGACTATACAATGTCTAACGACTATCGGGTTTACCCTACATATGGTAAGTCATATAAAAACCAATTAATGATTTGATGACATAAACCACAGTTACTTGTATAAATGAATAAAACCAAATCTGAGTCACATACTATACAGATACAGTAATACATAGTACATAATACAGTAATAGCATATGGTAGAGGTCATTGTGAATATAAAATGAGTATAAATGAATAAATAAACAAACAAACCACGATCATATGTAAAAATAAAATCAAAGTTATAACAGGTGAGACGACAGCACAACACAAGATACATATTTGAAGTGAAACAATTACCAGTATAAATAAAATCATAACATGTGAGTACAAATAAAGCACGACCATTATGTACATCCGAGGATATATTGAAATATTCTCAGCCTACTATAGAACCAAACAAAATTTCAATGTCAAATTACAGCGAACCTGCAACGTCTCTAGACCTTTCAAAAAAAATGTTTCGTCTTGCTCTGCAAACCAGACCTCCACAGCTTTTATTACCTCCTCGTTGGAAGAAAATTAACGACCTTTTAAACTTTTTTTCAGTTGAGGAAAGAGATGATAGTCGGACGGAGCCAAATCTGGTGAATAAGGGGGGTGTTCTAGTAATTCAAACCCTAAATCACGAATTTTTTGCATGGCAACATGAGATTTGTGTGCAGGGGCGATGTCCTGCAGAAACAAAACACCTTTGGATAGCTTTCCGTGTCTTTTCTCTTTAATTTTTCCCGTAGAGTGGTCGGTAATGTCGAATAGTAATTTCCAGTTATTGTTCTACCCTTATCCAAAAAATCAATCATGATTACTCCATGGCAATCCCAAAAAACTGAAGCGAGAACTTTTCCAGCAGATTTTTGGACACGAAACTCCTTAGGTCTTGGAGAACCGGAGTGTCGCCATTCCATCGATTGTTGCTTTGTTTCTGGATCGTAGAAATGTACCCAAGTCTCATCCATAGTAACAATTCGGTTTAAGAAGTCTACATCGTTTTCAAATCGAGCACAGATCGAACGCGATGCTACTACCCTTGCACGCTTTTGGTCAGCATTCAAACATTTGGGGATCCATTTTGCAGCAATTTTCCTCATGTCCAAATTGTCGTGAACTATATGGTGAACGCGTTCGTATGAAATATTCAGTGTTTCAGATATTCGTTTTAGCCCAATTCGACGGTCTGTTAAAATCATGTCATGAACTGCATCGATATTTTCGGGGACTGACACAGAAACTGGCCTTCCCGATCGGTCATCATCTTTAACGGAAAATTTACCTCTTTTGAAGCTTGTAGTCCAATTTTTCACGGTCGCATACGAAGGACATTGATCACCAAGGGTATTAAGCATATCTTCGTAAATCTGCTTACCTCTTAACTCTTTTAAATACAGGTACTTGATGATGGCTCGATACTCCAATTTTTCGATTTTCACAATTTCGGTGGACATATTTTTTCTTTAAATTTATTGCGTAACTCTGGTTTACTTTTTTGACGTCAAACTTTACACAGACACTTCTAATAAGTTATTGTTCGTTGCTATGGTAACGCAATATTTTGTTTATGCAGGGAACTGGTCTAGGCTAACTAGATATCAATAAATCCTCGTATGATCCATATATGTTCATCCATATACTGTAAATTTTTATTAAATTTTGTCAACAAGAGTTTTTCTTAGGTACAATAAACATATTTTCTCTCTCTCACATACATTTTGTAAATATTTCAGACAAATCGTCCTTTAACCAGTTTTCCAATCTATTTTTTGCGTGCATGTTAAGAATCGAAAATTCAGCGCAAATATCTATAAGATTTTGTCCTTTACTTTTCTTACAAACACACACACACCTTATATAACAGTTGGAACTACATAAACAAAACAATAACAAACGGCTTGCTGAAAATTCTTTCATTGCCTTGTTCGTAAATTTCGCGCCAAGTTAATAAAATATCCACTCTATGATAATACGAGGGTTCCGCGAAAATACTCCATATTCAAGATTCGTTCAAGTTTCAAGGTGATCAGTTCTAATGTGATCACTATCACTACCGAGACAGATTTTTATAAAGTTCTCTTTTCTATCAACCAATATTACGATGTTATTGCGCTGCTGCCCATTAATTCTTCTGGTATTTTGTCATATGTTTATGAGGCGCCGTTTGGGTAAAAAGTGTTTTTGCAAATATATAAAATTTTGTGTCAATATATCATTAATTGGTAGCAATATTTTTCAATTTGTTCTCCGATTTGTTCATTTTTAATCAAACGCAATATATCCACATTTGTAGCATCACAAATATATAAAAGACGGTCGAGAGCAGTGTATTCATCATTCCACCGAGGACTCCTATAATCAGAACCACCATTTTAACAGAATGGTTTGGATACAGCCTGCGGAGTTCAAAGAGAAGATCTCGATATTTAGTCCGGAATACTCCACGACGAAAATCGTTTTACTCTGGTGGTCGAGGAGGATAACATCAGGCTTATTGGCTTGTATTTGCCTGAGGGTGAGGAATGGTTAGTTCCAATAGATTCGACACCTCTCATTCTCTACAACGGACTCAATATCCCCTTGAGCATAAGGCAACACCGGTGTGTCGTCTATACCGTACGAGTGTCGTAGATGGTAGTAAAACACTCGTAGCGCCGCGTTATGCCTGTGGATATAGGCTGAGACCGCATAAGCTGGGCATGCTCATAGCAAATGCATTATGGTCTCAGGTGCCCCACGACACGCCCTGCATCGGGTGTCAGGGACGTCTATACCCATCACGCGACTACGGTAGACTAGGATGTTGAAGACACCATCCTGGCAGGCCATTATGAATCCCTTGGTCTTCGACTTCAGCTCACTAGACCTGAAGAAGGCAAAGGTCAAACTTTTGGATAAGCCAAGGTCTTCGATGTTATTGAAGAAGGCCCCATGCATTGGCTTATCCGTATGTAGTTGTAGGAGGGCCTCAGTCCCCGCAGCCTTGATATGAGCTTTTTGCCGAACGGGTCCCAACTCGGTGACAGAGTTTGGGTTGGCCCGTTCAGTGTCGAATACGAGACCAAGTTCATCGGCTGCACGGGTTGCTGCCTTGAAAAGAAATGCTCCAATCCCAGCTCTTTCATGGTCGCGGACCATGCAGAGTAGGGGATCTGAACTTTTGATGACTTTAAAGGCTCCATCCAGCACCTTTCTGTTATGCAGACACTCCAAACTCAAAGGTCCACGTCCGGCGAGACACGTGTTGTCTCGACAGAATTGATCTACCAGATGTTAGCCTCTTCTGAAAGAACATCGCCAATCTCTGCATCCACCCTTGCCAGTTCTTGCGGCTTCAGAGCCTTCATATTGTGAAGTGCCCTGCGGGTTCTGATGTCCTCTATTGGTGGAATAATGAGAGCCTCCTCTACAGCCAGGCCATACGTATCATTTCTGCCACTTCGTAAACCGGCTGAGGAAGAGCTCTAACATATCCTCGAACCCGAAGATAGGATACATGATCCCTGAAATTATGGGCGGAAACGGCGCCATGCTCTGGGTGTCTCTCACACCAAAGAGCATGCCTCCTTGCAATGCATCCTCTTCGGGTGGGCTCACTGCTCTCGTAGCAATACAGAAGCCCGTTCCTTAATTCATTCGACCACTCAAAGCGTCAGTTGTCATTGCGGTTATCATCATTTGGCAAATCATCGTTGTTGGCCCCACCATCTTGCCTTTGACCCCTAATCCGAGGGGGTCGGTTGTGGGGGCCTCTTCCCCGATTATTTGGAACCGAGTGGTAGGGTTTACTGGGGGGTTAACCCAGTAAACCCACGGCCGACACCGGAGGGAAAGATGCCTTTTCCCTTCCATCATTTGCTCGAGTAGGTGGTGTCGCAACTCACCAGGGCCTTAGGTGTTGGCTGATCTTCCTGCCTATTTATTATTATCATTATGAATTACGGTCTCAGGTGCCCCACGACACACCCTGCATCGGGTGTCAGGGACGACTATACCCATCACGCGACTACGGTTGTTGAAGACACCATCTTGGCAGGCCTTTATGAATCCCTCGGTCTCCGACTTTAGCTCACTCGATCTGAGGAAGGCAATTGTCAAACTTTTGGATAAGCCAAGGTCTTCGATGTTTTCAAAGAAGACACCATGCATTGGCTTATCCATATGTAGCTGTAGGAGGACCTTTGTCTCCGCAGCTGAAAGGATCCCAACTCGGTGACAGAGTTTGGGTTAGCCCGTTCAGTGTCGAATACGAGACCAAGTTCATCGGCTGCACGGGTTGCTGCCTCAAAAAGAAATGATCCAATCCCTGCTTTTTCATGGTCGTGGACCATGCAGAGAAGGGGATCTGAACTCCAGGGAATATTATCTGGACCACCAGTCATTTTATCTTTGAGTTTTTTCATAGCTACTTCAATTTCTTTTTCACTGACTGGGTATAAATAATTGTTTTCATTGTGTAACACATCGAAAGTACTTATATTATTTCCATTAGACGGTTAGTAGACGCTGTTGAAATATTCCTCCGAATACAATGACAATATCCTGTGCATCAGAGAAAACATTATCATGATATTTCATTTGACCAGGGATACTGAACGATCTATTTTTCGAATGTATGTAAAACCACAATTTTTTGCTATCACTACGAATTGAATGTTGCACATCTTCAAGAAAATTATTATAAGCAGACTTGATTTCGATTTTTACAATTCGTCTGAGTCTTTTAAATTCACTCAATTGATTTTCATTACCAGAAAGTTTAAATTTTTGTCCAGATTTGGCTTTAAGTTTCACGAGTTTGATTATGTTGGCATTATACCATTGAGGATAACGGTGACTGAAGTTTCTGTAGACTGGTATAAGTTTGTCAAAAATACCATATATGCAATCATAAAACTACTTCAAAATCTCATTAATATTTATATTTTCATTTAAAAAATCCCAGTTAGTTTTATATATTTCTCTATAGAGACTTCTTATATTTGCCTTCCTAAAATTATATCTTTTGGTGCTATTGTAGAATGATTTTTTTTCTTTTTCAAATGACAGTGCTATCAATATAATTTGTGACATCATTGAATTGCTGCAACTGAAGTTTTTTGTCAGAAATGTCAGAATTAATAAACTCAGGTACATTAAAGTCTCCAATAATGAAAACCTTATGACTTGCCAGAAAATCTAGTTATTCTAAACAGTCAAAGAAGAATTCATATTCATTAACATTCAACTTATCTGATACGTAAAGTACCATTACATAAAATATATTATAACCAGTAGTGCACTCAACAATTAATAAGTCAATCATTGGAACTGGAGTGTCAACAAGTTCAGAATTTATTGATGCTTTTATAGCTAGAATTACACCTCCACCTGTTACCTTATGTGTTTCCTGCAATTGATGATCTCTACGATAGACATTATAATCTTCTGGAAATAGCTCGGAGTTAACTACTTTTTGACATAACCACGATTCACTAATAGCTATAATGTCATATTCACATTCACAAATAGCAGGAAAGACTGTTGCTATTTTTGTATTCAAACCCTGTGCATTTTGATAATAGCACAAAAGGTTATCACCCTCAACTTCTTCTATTCTGCTAGGCTCTTTCGAATTCCATTGATGTATTTAATTTTAAATTTCTGTTGCCCGGCATTTGAGTTTCTCCGAGAGACTATCCGAAAGAACGTGGTTGTCTCGAGCAATAGAAGAGATTATTTATCTCACTATTTTTGCACGACCCCCATATTCCTTCTCGTTCGACGTTGACATTTATCGAAACCAGAAATTGCGAATAATAATAGATGTTTTCGTTCTGAATAATAATGCCGTGGCAAAAAGAGAGGAGATGCAAATTAGGCGACCTTAAGACCGAGTTATTACAAAGGATAGTCCCGCGCTACATCACGAACGATGTTGCGTAACTCTTAGTCGTACCTGCTCGCTGGCTGATTACCATTTCGATCAGATAACTGCGATGTTGATGTTGCTGTGTATTGAAACTGCGATTGTTGAAGGAATTTCGACAATTCGTTGATATTGCTAATAGTCCCATCAACGAATGGCCCAAAATTGGCCCAAATTGGATTGTTATTTCTGAAAATTGGCTTTTTTTTGTTTCTTACTGTTTTACGTAGTTTCACTCAGAGCTGTGCCGAGTACTGTCAAAAAGTGCTTCGAGTACTAAGTACTCTTGAAAAGTGCTCGTGAGTCTCGAGCACTAAGCACTTTTTTTCATGAAGAGTTTGCGATTACTAAGCACTTTCAAAAGTAATTCGATTCAGCGAACACTAAGCACTTTTCAAAAGGGCGAGACCGTTACGGTGGGCGTTCAATTTCGTGTATTCCAAGTTCATATTGCATTTGGAAACGGTTTCACTTGGAAAACTCAAATTTGGTAGGTGAACTAAGAAAGGACTGGAGTACTTATTATGTGTATTGACATTGATTTGATACCGAAAATTGAGATTTTTTTGACCGGCAATTGAAGGAAATGAGTCAATACTTGCTTTTGTTTTATTTCAATAGAAAGACCCATAATGGAACGCTCTTTTATACAGATGGCTCAAAAGTAGAGGGGAAAGTAGGAAGAGGAGTCTTCTCAGAGTCCCCACCCCTCAACCTATCATTTCGTTTGCAGGACTACTGTTGTGTTTTCCAGGCAGAAATAGTAGCTATAAATGAAACAGTCAAATGGATACTCCAAACCGGACTTGAGTCCAAGGAAATATCTATTCTAAGTGACAGCCAAGCTGCCATTAAGTCTCTAAACTCAGTCTACCTGACCTCCAAGGCGGCTATACAAAGCCGTAGAGCCTTACATGAGCTGGCGACTAAAGTAAGAGTCAATGTTGTCTGGGTACCCGGCCACAGGGACATAGCAGACAATTGTATGGCGGACGAGTTAGCAAGAGCCGGTACGACGCTCACAGTTATATCCGCTAATACTAGACCAGGGGCACCTATGGCTGAACGGAGGCTGCTCCTCCGGAAGGAAGTACTCCGCCTAACCAACCTTAGGTGGTGGAAGGAGCTTTCTTGCACCTCGTCAAGACAGGTATGGCCAGAGCTCAACCTGCGATGAACGAAAGATATTTTATCTCTTTCCAGGAACTCCATTGGAAACGCGGTTGCGGCCATCACTGGACACTGGCTTGGAGGATGCCATGCTGCACGTATGGGAATCCTACAACGTAATGACTTCTGTAGAAGCTGTCAAGACGAAGAGGAGGAAGAGACGATGGTCCACCTTCTCTGTCACTGCCCAGCCCTATCCAGGAAAAGATTTTCTGCTCTGGGACAGCCCCATTTTGATAACCTATCCGATCTTCAGTCGGTTGATATCAAAAACCTCATATTAACAGGAGCAACTGGTTCTCACGGTGATGATGGGGGTGGTAACCACCCCATACGGCATCACAACGGGCCTCTGGCCTACGTGGGTTCCATCCCGGACCACCGTGTTAACCTAACCTAACCTGTGAGAAATGTATCCCTTCGCTTGTCTGGGGGCAATCCAAACAGCAGATCGCATGAGAGTTTACTGCCTCGCCCAGTGTTTAACATCGATGAGGTAAATCCGGACTGATAATGAGATTGGGTTACAAGAACTAGTCACCAAGTCACTCCAATCTCTCAGCGACGAACATCATCAGATAGTACCAATATGTCGTTCGACCATTCCGTCTGATTGCAGATGTAGAGCTGTTGGACGAGTTTTCTTCATGCCTATGTTTATCGTTTCATCCTTCTCTATAAAGCCTTTGCGACTGCAGAATCTTCTGGTTGGGAATTGGCACAACTTCAGAATGGTTAAGGCTTTCGCGGCCGAAGTTTTCAGTCTCACAATTTTCACTCGGGTTTGATGGCCGTCATTTTTTGAAATTTCTTCCTAACGTTTCGCTAGCGCGAGTGGCTATCTTCAGAGGCTTATACGTCATGAATGATCTCAGATGACTGGAGATTCCGTCTGCGGAGATTATATTTATTCTGACTTAGGTAGTCTTTTGCGTTTATTACCGTATCTGGATTTGGTACATTCTCACTAACCATAATTGACCCCTTTCTACTTACCGGCTTAATGTCGTTGATATCCTTTGTGATTTCAGAATTGCTTATTGCCTTAACTGGGTTATTGGCAAAGGACCCCACACAATAGCATAGGAAATTGGCCCACAGTGGGATTTGCCTGAAATTTACATATGTTATTGGTATTGAGTTTCTGATCAAATGTTCTCATGGGCCCAATCCTCAAAGACCAATGATTTAGCTCTCAGGGCCGTATTTAGTATAGGTGGTAGATAAACAATGACACTTTTTTCTCAAGTCCATAATTTTTTATTTCTTATTAAATCTTAATAAAATAAGAAATATTAGAAAATCTCAGCTTTTGTCTTTTAGCACAAGTCCTCTATGAAACATGTTTTGCCCTACAGAACCGTATAAAACTGTATTTTCCAAGTGCCCAATAAACACACACACGTATCATATACGTTTAAATGTGGTAGTTGACGTTGAGGAAACGTTACTCGTTGAATTTCGCAACGTGACTTTCGTAACCCAAATTCAACCAAACGTTGATTCTACCCATAAAGAACGTATATGATTCAACGCGTAACTTTTGCCACCATTATCAAACATGTCCTTATCGTGCTTTCACAACGTGTATCCAATTAGAACTGAAGACACATTACATAAACGTTGAATATGACACTATCAAATAACCCGAGGCTTTGGGAAACCTGTATTCTACGTTTCAGTTACTCTTTTTATCTACGTTGATGGAACGTTATGAAATTACGTATTTGATGCGTTGGATAAAGCATTCAATAACAACTTCATCTTTCACGTAACTTCGAGACAACTATTTTGATTGCTTATTTTCCAATGTTGTTTCAACTGATAGAAAACATCCATCAGATGCGTTGAAAATCAATTGCTTCGTTTACTCTATGTCAACAGAACTAGTCTTCTTTGGACAACTTCAACGTTTATTCAACTAGACATATACATCGTAACAAATACGTCACTGTAGCCACTTATATGAAACCTGTTCTTTTCGTGGTTTCTCAACGTATATTCTACAAAACCGGGAAACGTTTCATAAGCGTTGATGATGACATTATTCAACAACCCGAAGCTTTGAGCAACATATTTGTAACGTTTCAGTAACTCTGTTTTTCTATGTTTATTGAACGTTATTACTTTACGTGTTTGAAAAGTTGAAAGGAGTATTTAATAACAACGTAACTTACGTAACTTTGAGACAACCATATAGATTAATTATTTTTCAACGTTGTTTCAACTGATAGAAAACATCCATCAGATACGTTGAAAATAAATTGCTTCGTTTACTTCATCTGCAGAATTAGTCTTCTTTGAACAACTTCAACGTTTATTCAACTATACATATACATGAAACTTTTTTTTTCGAGGTTTTTCAACGTATATTCAACAGAACTAAGAAACATTTCATAAACGATGATCATGACATTATTCAACAACCCGAAACTTTGAGAAACCTACTTTTTACGTTTCAGTAACTCTGTTTGTCGACGTTAATTGAACGTTATGACTTTACGTGTTTGATCTGTTGAAGGAAGTATTTAATAACAACGTAACTTCGAGACAACCATTTTGATTGCTTATTTTTCAACGTTGTTTCAACTTATAGAAGACATCTATAATTTACATTGAAAATCAATTGCTTTGTTCACTTGATTTCTACAAAAATAGTCTTCTTTGGGGACCACGTCAACGTTTATTCAACAGGATGCACATCGCAACAAATATGGTACTATAAACTCCATAATGAAATTTGTTCTTATCGTGGTTTTTCAACGTTTATTCAACAGAACAAAGAAACAATTCGTAAACGTTGAATGTGACACTATTCAACAACCCGAAGATTTTTTTATTTTCTACGTTTCAGTTTCCCTTTTTTTCTACGTATATTGAACGGCATGGAATTACGTGTTTGATATGTTGAAAGAAGTATGTAATAACAACGTAACTTCGCGTAACATCGAGAAAACCATTTTGATTGCCTATTATTCTAAGTTGTTTCAACTGATAGAATATTTTATCCATGAGATACGTTGAAAATCAATAGCTTTGTTTACTTGATTTCCGCAAAACTATGGTATTCTTTGGACCACTTCAACGTTATTCAAGTGGATGCATCCATCGTAACAAATAGAACTAAGAAACTTTGCATAAACGTTAAAAATGACACTATTCAACAAACCGAAGTAACGCATACTATCTAGTTTCATCTCCCATTTATTGAGTATTTGTCGTTGAAGATTCGAGGCCTATGATTTGAACTTTTTTTTAAACAAATAATATCTTACTCATCAGTCATTGAAAAACTTAATGAGTATTCTCTATTTTTTCATAATTAACCACTCATTGGCAACGCTGTACGATGCACCGTCAGATGGCGTGATCACGTTGACGCTGAACGTTGATTGATGAACAGTTAGTTCTACCGCAGCCGCCATCGATAGTGTCCCGGCATTTCTTCTTTCTTAGGGTTATGTATGCATGTGTCCGATTCAACCAGAGGATAATTTGGTAAGTACCTACCTACCTTGTTGATGAATTGTATATTGCACAAACTTCAAATGTTTCCTTATAATCTGTGATATTATATTTGGCACAGTCGTCTTAAGAAGGTTGTAAAGTCTGCATGGTTCTTTACAGCAATTAGTATCAGCGATTTATCTGATACAGTATCAATTCTGATGGTATAGGACTATGGAACCTCCCATACGTTATTCCAATTTGCTCAAATCTATATGTAGTAATTATATTTCAAAGCCGTAATTTGTAGTCGATAAATCTAATTGAGATACGTTGATAAAACGTGTATAAAAGGTAGATAATTAAACACGTTGGAAACAGGTGGATGAATAAACGTTGAGTTCATGAAACGTTGATAAATGGTAGATATCAAACTTGTTGAACATGGACCTGGTGGACATAAGTATGTCGTGCATTCGAAATTTTTCAATTCTCAAGAATAGATACTACTTTAGTATGCAGATAAAATGACGGTCATCAGTGCATATATTATTTATATATTTATTATTTGTTAGGTCACAAGATTGAAGTCAATTGGTGGCACTTCTCCTGAAGATCACAGTAGAAGAATTTTAATATTCATTTCAACGAATAAGCTGGCTTGCCTCTACAACTGGAACGACAGATAAGAAGGCTTTCAAGGATATACATGTGATCCAACTCATTTATGGTGAGGTTATCACTCATGTGCCATATTCCATAATAATTATTATACTGACTGATTTTTGCAGTTCCTGTCAAGAAAGAGTTTGAAGCAGCAGATCACATCCAAATAGCAGATACTACAAAAGACTGGTTATATTTTGCGAAGAAACATATGAATGACGCCATCAACTCTAAACAAAAAAAAGAATATTCTATTTATATTAATATATATTTCCTTTGATATATCCGATAAGCATAGGACATTTTGAATCTCGTGATGGAGTGATCTTTGAGTTACCCTCTGTCTGAATTTATACCAAAATAAAATAACAGTTATTACTAAAAAGTATGTTTTCAGCATTTCCAGTAAAAAAAAGTTCATACGAAGAAAACCCAATATTTTTTTTGGAACCATATTTTTTCTCTAATTGATCTAGAAGCAATGGATCACCCTGTATAGAGATTGAATACTGGTAACAATTATTGAACGTACATTTTGTAACGTTTGTATAACGTTTCAGGGTGGTGATGACAAAGGATGATTCATAGTAAAAATACATACGTTGCTCCACCCCAGTTTAATTAACGTTGTTGTAATATTTAAAATTGGTGGTAACATCGATTAAAAGATATTAATATTCCTCGTTGATTCAACCAAGAATATCAACGTTACCTAATAACTGGAATTCTACGTTTGATTTTGGTGGAATTCTATGATCATCATCAACGTTTAGAATTCGTATCTCAGCAACGTGACTTCGAAACGAAGATATATCGTTATGCTGCAGTAGAATATAACTGGATAAAAAACGTTGAAACCCCGTGAAAAGGCATAGTTACGTTGTAACCGAATTATAACGTTATATTTCAGTGGAATTTTCATTACAATAAGCACGTGTAAATAACCTTGAATCAACGTGAAGAGGTAACGTTACTATAAAACCTGAATGAAACGTATTGCCTAACGACATTTCGCAGTTTTTTCAACGATGAATAATTGTAGCGTTACTTGAAAAATTCAACGTTTTATTCACGTATCTGTGTTTATTGGGTGATCCACAAAAAACTGAATCAAATTGATTTTGTTATAATTTTCTTATTTCTTGATCTATGTCAGTGGTTGATGGCTCGTTTGATAGATGAATGTAGCTTTCTTTGTGTAAATAACAAAAGTGGTCGCCATCTTAATATCCAAGATGGCCGGCTTAACCTATAAACTTTATGTTAGGACTCATCTTGAAGCTTTTTAAGACAAAGTAACAGAAAAAAATAAGAACTACAACGTTTTGATTGTTTAAATTGGTCATTTACTCTTTGAATTATCTAACTCTATAATATAAATATAACTCTTTCTGATCTTAGAGTAATAATTTCATAAGGTTCAATACATTTAAAAAAAAATTAATGAACCTGCATTTGTTAAACTTAGAGTGTATTCACGATTCAGAAGGAGAGAAAAATATCAAGTATGTAGGTATTCAATAAATATGCATGAAAACCAGCCTGACGAGAATTATGAAGATGTATTGATAATAGGATACTACTAGACCAAAAGCCACCAATATGAAACCCTCCCCCCCCCGTGGGAATTTATGACTTACACTTTTTTTTTGTTGGTAGTACCTGCCGGATGAAGAATTGAATTGTTTGCCTCTCTTAAATTACAGCATATTCCGGAAAATAAAGAAAAACTGAAGAATTAAAAAAAATTGTTTTGTTTAAGTTTAATTTTACAAAAGGGTAGGTACATTAGTTACCATGTTTTTTTATGAACTTATTTGGTATTCATTTAAGGTCTAATAATGAAAAAAAAAAAAAAAATCTCAACAGCATATGATTATAATATCTTTTATAATCAACTATCATTTTCTTCACCCTCGTATATTATGTCGTCTGAGTTTTGTACTTATGGTTCATCTTCATCTTCAAATTCGTCTGGCTCGAAGGTTTCTGGAACGTCAAGCAGTTCGAGTGGCAACGGATCTCCTTTAATCCAATCGAATTTGAGTTCACCATTTTCCAATTTCCACCCATGTCCCACTGGAGTTGGTGTGGAGGGTTTAGCTACATATGCAAACAATGAGCCAGATTTATTTGTCCTGTTATTTGAGGAATCGGTAAGGAACGGTCTCAGAATGGATCAAACGTAACTGAACAATGACCACAATACGTACAACTTGATGTAGATTTTAGTTGGACTACAATAAATCTACAATCCTGGAGTTATCCACCATCAGAAATCTTGACCATAACTCTTCAGCTTTTTCAGTAGCACTTAATTTATCGTCGATTTTTAACAAAATGGGTTTACGCCTATCTGTAATTCTATTTAGGTCCTTATGCACACCATCCAGTAAAACTAGTAAGAACTCTTGAAAATCTTGCTGGGCGCAACCGATAAAACAAGGTGCAAACCTTTGAATTTCACTTTTCAATGGGACAATGTTTAATTTACTACACAATCTGATATTTCACCTGACAGCTTCTTCAACACTAATGCGAAGGCTTTGATTAAAGCCCCCCAGTCAACACAGAATGGTCTCAGAGATGGTAGTGGGATTCACATTCATGTTTCAGATCACACCAGTGAATCGCAAAGTGACTTCCGTTATTGTCGTATAAGCGTCTATTCGGTGCCCCGTTGGTCATGTCGAGACATCAAAATGTGATGCAAAATGTGACTCGAAATTAGCCCAATGTGACATTTCATTTAAACTTCGGAATCGAATGCACATCGAGACCCTTTCGATCTAACAATGTGAAATTGAAAGGACCGGTACTTATTCAAAGATGCGCTTCACTTTCTGATTCTCCTGTATGTCAAGAATAAAACAAAGCTCACCATGTTTCAACATAAATAGAAATTATACATCAATGTTATTATTCTCACTAATGAATGCTAGAAAACGAATGCGTGAGTTGATTGCGTAGAATATACTTTTCACAAACAAAAAAAATTATAAAACTCTGTCTAAATTATAAAAAAAAACAATATACAGAAATGTAGAAAAATCTATAATTCAACTTCAATACTCTGGACAGCATTTTCTTTGCGGCGAAATCAGTACCTATCCTGAAAATGCTAAATTCTGTAAATCACTGAATTTACCTCTCTACCTTTCTACTCACCGTTCCAGTTCTTGAAGGGATACAGTTCTTGGTAGAAATAATAATTGGGCAATGTTGATAATCACATTCGATTTAAGTATTGAAATAAAAAGAATCAAACAGAACAACACTACACACTATCAGAAGTACCTATAGAATATTTGAGGGATGGCGTCAACCAAATACAGATTCTACTTGACTCTCGTCTCGACAAACAACTCTGGCCATTTTGTGTCGTGATGGTGATGTCATGCTCAATTTTGTTACCAACCTGATTCCTTCTATACCGACAAAATCGCAATGAAACCAAAATTCATGTTAATGTGCTTCGCAATTTTCTTCACTTTTTGTGCTCAAAGCGACACTAATGAGAAGAAAATTGTGAACAATTCATAACATTTGGCATCTCTAAGTGGTAACAGTGATGTATAAATGCAACTCATTTTGTTACCATAATAATCAGGGAAGCAACATCTCCTAGATGTTTGTGTTAACTGAGCCCTTTCATACTGGAAATGGTCGTGTTCATATCCCTTGTGCAGTCATCACTTCTCAAATACTCTAACAGCCATCTTGTGTTGGAAAAGCAATGGATAACACTGTTCAAAAAGTGTTGAATACCAAAGATTCAGATTTTTCATTATCTACAATTTTTCTATGGAACATTTTCCTCTAGAAGGTCACGTTTCGCCGCAAAACCATTTTCAACCCATAAACTGCATCCCCATTTCACCATATTGAGAGTTATTGCGTTTAATTTTTTTTTTTTAAGTTGGGATGTCAACAGCATTTTTTACCTGGTCCTTTCTGTAACTTTATTTCTTATTTTTACCGTTCAAAGTTCATTTTGGCACCAGCTTAAGCATCAGGTATTCCGCAAGAAAAAAAAAACGATTCCACTAGAAAATCGCCCAGTCCACACCTGTCAGTCATTGCCTCGATCCATTCCGCCCTCCTTTTGTTCGAAACAAACGCACTTCGAAACAAAAGCATCGAATTAGAAACGTTCATTAATTATAGCCAACGTGTATTTTCCAGAAAGCAGTTCGTTAGTGCTTGAAAAACATCGCATGTGCGTCTGCAATCTTATTATTTAAAAATGCATCCGCAGATGCATTGATCTATCTCTGCGTGCCTTGCCCTGAAACATTTGAATAACATATTTAGTTAATTGAATTCATAACTGAGCGAGGGCGTGTGTAGGCAACCGAATCTGCCTGATGGTGGAATTCGAATATGGAGAGCAGGCCGCGTTTCGACTGGAATCATTCAGGCCATTCAGGAATTATTAATTCCCGTCGATAGGAAAGAATTTTCGATGTACGGGAGAATTATTATGGTTGGCATCCGCAAGTTATAATAATAATAAATATCTTTATTTCAAAATTTAGCTAACAATTACAATTTTTGTAATAGGCGGCACAGAATGAAATGGCGTCACAGAAGAAAATTGTACACTTTATGTTTGGTAATTCAGATAATCATTCATATTGTAAGGTTCTAATTCTATCAGCAATTTTCTTATTCCTTTTTTGAATTTACTCAGTACAATAATATTTTTGACATTGTTGGGTAAATGGTTGTAACATTTGTTACGGGTTTGTTTTGCACTAGGAAACCTTTTCTGTTTTAATACAATAACATCAGAAATTCTCTTTCATTGATATAAACTTTCCTCTTTGTACGCCACTGTTCCGAAATGACAACTTGATCGTTGTCTTGTACAGCTTGTTCCGAATGTTAGTACTTACCTTTGCCGTACTAGTTCGAGCGGACATGAACTGGCCTTAAGCTAATGACTGTTATCAGTTGTTCTATAGCGTTGTTTTGTAAACATACTTTGGATTAGTCTATTGTTTTGTGCTTAGAACACAAAACGGTAACATTCCTACTCTATCTATATTTTGTGCCACTTTCGAATACTTGATCTTGTTTGGTTCTAAGTTTTCGTCTTGGTTCAGTTGGCAACACTGAATCTTTAGGTGTTCTGTAGTCGTTGTCCAATTGTCCCAAGGAGTAGCTCCAAGTAACTCGAGGAAGTTTCTGGACTGATCTCACAGGCCACGAACAAACAAGGAAGCACATTGTCTGATAGTGACAGTTTTTGACTTTGACGTCTGAGTTATTTTTGGAGTGACGTTTTTCCGGTTGGATATTTGAAGAGAAATAGATTATGGGGTCCCACAGGGAATTGTCCTGTGTCCCATTCTATTCAATATATATACAGGGTGAGTCAGAATAAGACCGACAAACTCCGACTACAGATTCCTTGCCTCATTTTGAGGTGAAATGTATCTATCAAGGTATGTCCAAAAATGCATCTCCTCTGAGATACACGGTGTCAAAAGTGTGAAAAAAATTTAGATTATTTTTTTTTTCTCGAAAGCTCCTGGAGAAAAAAATTTCAAACTTGGTGCACTAATCAAGGTTTAGCAACATGATAATTTGAAGTTATAATTTTCAATTTTCGTAAACCAGTGGCGTAGTTACGATGGTATGTGGTCATATTTTCCTTCATATTTTCTTTGGACAACTGAATTGACGAATGAGCCTTTGAAGTCAGTTAGGCTCATCCATACTCAACCTAAAAGTCATAACATTCCATTTGCCTAAAAGTGAAGGTTTCTGAGATATTTGCAAAAAACTGAAGATATGTCCTGAGAAGAGTCATACCATCCTGTGTGCTATAATCGCATGATGCAACTTTATTATAACTTATAGGAATAATTGTCAACCTGAAAATTTTTCAATGTTAGGAGTATTCATAACATAGTACAGGTAAGTCAGAATGAGACCGACAAACTCCGTTTTTTTATTCGTCATATTATTTGAACGAATTTTCTTTGGACAACTGAATTGATAAATGAGCGTTTGACATAAGTTAGGCTCATGATACTCAACCTAAAAGTTATAACATTCTATGTGTCTAAAAGTGAAGGTTTCTGAGATAATTGAGAAAAACTGAAGATATATCCTGAGTATCAATAAAAAAAAACAAACCCAACTTCAAATTAATAATACTCCACTCAAATTAGAGTTTAGATCTGAACCAATTTTTGCGAAAAACCGAAGATAAGTACTCTTGATTTGTTAATTTTATGTTGGAGTATCATTTTTAGAGCCTTTTCTAATTGGTGTATCGAGGAAAATTAATCCATTCAGCATATGGTTTTGAAAAAGAACAAGAATAAAAAATGTGTGTATTTTGTATGCATTGATCAATGGCATACAAACTAGTCTGGAAGGTTCGACTTTGCAATTAGTTATCACGAATCGAAAGAAAATAATTTAGGAACAGTACAGTCAATTGACATAGTAAGCATCCTCAGAAGCTAAAAGCTGAAGCTAATGTTGGAAGAATTGAAAAGATGGTTCGGATGAGTCTGAATTAGACAGTCATTGTTTCCGGTAGAAACAAACTGATATATCGATACTTACATTAGAGCTACGTTTGAGTACATGATGCCATTGAAAACAATGGAACAGAATTTGCCCCGACTTTCAAAAGAAATGCGATAAGGTTATTGGGAGCGCGCCCGGATCGTTTAGGGCGTCAACTCGAACGCAGCATAGTAGATATGATTGACACTATTGATAGTAACCCAAACAAGTTTGTATTGTTGTCAAGTCATCTTTCATCAATTCAGTCAGTGAAGATCGTTTCAAAATGGAGTATGGACGGAGTACGGGCCCATTTTCAACGAATCGTTCGTCAATTTCTTGATGAAACAGTTCATGATCAGTGCGGATAGGTAGACGTGGTCCCATACACTGGCCTGCACGTTCTCCGGATTTAACGTCTCTAGACTTTTTTTGTGGGGATACCTTAAATCCCTGGTGTATTCGACACCTGTAGAATCTGTTGAAGATTTAACGGCAAGAATTTTAGCAGCATGTACGTTAATACTGGATACACCTGGAATATTCCAAAGCGTGCGACAGTCAATGATACGGAGATGCCAATTGTGTGTCGAACAAAATGGTGGTCCATTTGAACATTTACTTTGAGCCTTTTTTGTTTTTATGTTGTGTACCCTATATACCGTTTCTATTATTTGAGTACATATAAATACACAATAATTCTTTTTCTTCACCAAAAACATGATGATTGGAAAATATTTTCCTAGATAATTCAGTATGAGATGAATTTGATAATGATACTCCAACATAAAATTTAACAAATTTAAAAGTAGGTATTTACGGTTTTTCGCAAATATTATTTTAGGCTTTAACTCTCCTCTAACAGGAGTATTATAATTTGAGGCTGGGTTTGTCAGTGGATCTTTCAGAATAATCATTATGCAACAATGTATGGTCACATATCGGTGAATTTACGAAATCGATTCGTTCAAATATTATGACGAATAAAAAAACGGAATTTGTCGGTCTCATTCTGACTTACCTGTACTATGTAATGAATACTCCCAACATTAAAACACGTTCAAGAGGTTGACAATTATTCCTATAAGTTATAATAAAGTTGCATCATGCGATTATAGCACACAGGATGTTATGTCTCTTCTCAGGACATATCTTCAGTTTTTTTGCAAATATCTCAGAAACCTTCACTTTTAGGCAAATGGAATGTTATGACTTTTAGGTTGAGTATGGATGAGCCTAACTGATGTCAAACGTTCATTTGTCAATTCAGTTGTCCAAAGAAAATTTGAAGGAAAATATGACCACATACCATCGTAACTACGCCACTGGTTTACGAAAATTGAAAATTATAACTTCAAATTATCACGTTGATAAACCTTGATTAGTGCACCAAGTTTGAAATTTTTTTCTCCAGGAGTTTTAGAGAAAAAAAATTAATCTACATTTTTTTCGCACTTTTGACACCCTGTATCTCAGAGGGGATGCATTTTAGGACATACCTTGATGGAAACTTTTCATCTCAAAACGAGGCAAGGAATCTGTAATCGGAGTTTGTCGGTCTTATTCTGACTCACCCTGTATATTAATGGGCTGTTTTCACAACGGAGCAGTGGAGAAATCATCGGGTTTGCTGATAACACCGCCATCTTATACAAAGCAGACAACTGGAATGATCTGAATATAAAAGCTGAAACGGATTTCACTAGAATAAAACATTGGCTAGATCATAGGATACTCACATTCAACCTAGAAAAAACAAGTTACTTACCATTCAGTTGTAACAAGTCCAAGATTCCTTCATTCGACTGTTTGAAATTCAATGTACATGGCGAACAGGTAATCATAAATCCTGAAATCAAAATGAAATACTTGGGAATCTATATTGATGTACACTTGAGATGGGACTATCACACAACATACGTAACGAAAAAATTACAAACTCTCCTATACAAGTTCAAACACCTCAAAAAAATCCTACCTGTGACTCAACTTAAAACCCTATACTTTGCCTTAGTTGAGAGCTACCTCCGTTATGGGTTATTAGGTTGGGGCGGTACAGCAGAAACTCACCTGAACTCTCTAGAATTAGTGCAGAGAAGGCTTATAAGAATCATCTTCTCAAAAGATCCAACATATTCAAGTGATTACCTTTATTCGGAAACCAAAATATTCGATATTCTACAGTTGTATTATTTTGCGGCTAACTTGAAATATCATCAAAACAAACAAATAGCACAAGTTCCATCACATGTTGATTTCATTGAAAATATGAACAGGATGTTCATAAAGTCAGTTGATTATAACACACTACAACGACATCACTTCCTTGTGCCACAAATGTCCAAAACACTTTTTCAACGAGCATACTCATATATTGCTCCATGAAAAATATCAATTCCGTGGAAAATTTCAAAATTTCAAAAACGTTCATAACCAGCAATCGCCACAGTTTCTTAGTACATGCCCATTCACATTATTTTCATCTTAATGAAGGAAACATATATTTATTCCCAAATTTCCCAATATCGACGTATTTGTACCTTTTTATTCCATCGATACTGTCTACGAACTTCAAATTTTAATGTACGTTACCATTGAAATCTGTTTATGGATGTTATTCCAAATTTTATGTAATTTTATACTTGTTATGTTATGCATTTGTGTTTTTATTTATATTTATTATCACTTCAACGAGACTATCTCTAAATTTTATCATTCACTATAATTATTTATTATGTTAATGTATACCATTTTTTCTCAAAACAAGTGTTGAATCACTTATTGAAAAAACACATTTATTCATTGATATTTATATTTTTATCCAATGTACCTATGTTGATTTATTTCTTGAAAAAATGTTATTTGATTTTGATTTTTGATTTTTTGATTTTTGAATTGTTGGGACTCTTTCTTGTGTGGTGACACTTTGAAAATATTTTTCTGACATAAAACCTGCCATGGGTATGGAATGTTGATTTTATTGAAATTATGAACAGGATGTTCATAAAGTCAGTTGTGGAATCATCTGCGATTGAAATCTTTGGGAACATCCCGTTCATATTTTCAATAAAATCAATATTTATATACTTAAAAGATACTCTACTCTCAATAATATCGTACCCTCTAACTCATCTTGGTAGTGCCATATTTACATTTCATTCATTTTGTATTGTGTGCCGAATTGTGCACATACGGTGTGTGTACCATCAATCAATGTATTTTATTAGTAAGGGACATGACTATTTCTTTTATTCTGGTCCATGTTATCCATGCGTAAGAGAAGACAAAACCTCTACATGTTTATATATTATTTTTATACCATTCATAGGTCTCCATTTTTTAATATTTCAGTAATATTAGTGCAGTGGGTTGACCCATTCCATCAGGGTGGTTTCGGATTTTTTACTTGCGATGAATCCGTGACGCTCCGGAAAATTTACTCCATATTTCAATCTTATAGAAATACATTTTTGTTGTCGAATCCACGCCAACTGAGCTCCCGGGTATGTTAGTGGCGTGAAACATCATTGCACATTCACTGCTCTCCTTTCCTAAATTTCGCCCCTAACACATTTTATTGCCTCATAATAAGTCGTTTTTTCTGATCGGGTTAACCTATGTACAGGATATGTGTGGTCATTTCTGCGATTTTGGTATGTGTGTTGAAACACACTATTACTGAGTAAATGTTCATTTTTAATTAAAAACATCATAGGAATATAAAGCAATATAAAGCAAACGTTGTCATAATGTTGTTGTGTTTAAATACAGATCTACATGTTTCATTGTGTTTCATATTATTGACTATTCTGAGAGTTCTTTTCTGAATAACAAAAATCCTTTCAATGTTACTGTTGCTTCCCCAAAAAATAATGCAGTATCTAGCAACTGATTCGAAGTTAGCATAATGAAGAGTATTTACAGATTCTTTCTCAAGGTGATTATTGACCACTCTTATTCCATATGATATTCTGCTGAGTTTGTTTGCTGTATTTTCAATGTGTTCATACCATTTCAAGAATTCATCAGATGATATAGAATGTGATCAGGGAGTACCACAGGAAAGTGTGCTGGAACCCCTATTATTTTTGATGTATATCAATGATTTGCCAGAGGTGAGAGCACAGTTCATCTGTTTGCAGATGATACACTGATTTATTTCTCAATCAATCAATCAATCACTCAAGATATACTTTATTGTCGAAGAATATCATTCTCATAGTCAAAGCTTCGTTGATACAAGGGTAAAAGTGTATAAGTAAATAAAGGATAAAAGATAAAAAATATATAACTTGCAGTACAAACATCTTAAATATGAAATTTCATACATAAAAGAATTTGAGTAGAAAAGTTATTGGGTATAACCCTCAAAATGTTCTGCAACCGTAGACACGTGTTTCGAGCTTAAGCTCTCATCAGTACGGTAAAATCAAGTGCGAAGATGTACAACACTTGGATGTGAAAATAGAAACAAAGGAAGTCAACAACAGGAAGCCAACCACACATTTGTGGCTTCGGTTAGAAGACCTTGTGCTTACAAGGCAACAACTAACGTCGTACTGATGAGAGCTTAAGCTCGAAACACGTGTCTACGGTTGCAGAACATTTTGAGGGTTATACCCAATAACTTTTTTACTTATATTTTCATATATTGCCCCTCACTATATCCATCCATATTTGTATTTTCCTGGGTAGGATTGTCACGCTGGTAGCTATAGCTGCCTCCGTGGCGACGTTAGTTGTTGCCTTGTAAGCACAAGGTCTTCTAACCGAAGCCACAAATGTGTGGTTGGCTACCTGTTGTTGACTTCCTTTGTTTCTATTTTTACATCCAAGTGTTGTACATCTTCGCACTTGATTTTACCGTACTGATGAGATCTTAAGCTCGAAACACGTGTCTACGGTTGCAGAACATTTTGAGGGTTATACCCAATAACTTTTTTACTTATATTTTCATATATTGCCCCTCACTATATCCATCCATATTTGTATTTTCCTTGGTAGGATTGTCACGCTGGTAGCTATAGCTGCCTCCGTGGCAACGTTAGTTGTTGCCTTGTAAGCACAAGGTCTTCTAACCGAAGCCACAAATGTGTGGTTGACTTCCTTTGTTTCTATTTTTACATCCAAGTGTTGTACATATTCGCACTTGATTTTACCGTACTGATGAGAGCTTAAGCTCGAAACACGTGTCTACGGTTGCAGAACATTTTGAGGGTTATACCCAATAACTTTTCTACTTATATTTTCATATATTGCCCCTCACTTTATCCATCCTTATTTGTATTTTCCTGGGTAGGATTGTCACGCTGGTAGCTATAGCTGCCTCCGTGGCGACGTTAGTTGTTGCCGTGTAAGCACAAGGTCTTCTAAGCGAAGCCACAAATGTGTGGTTGGCTTCCTGTTGTTGACTTCCTTTGTTTCTATTTTTACATCCAAGTGTTGTACATCTTCGAACTTGATTTTACCGTCCTGATGAGAGCTTAAGCTCGAAACACGTGTCTACGGCTGCAGAACATTTTGAGGGTTATACCCAATAACTTTTCTACTTATATTTTCATATATTGCCACTCACTATATCCATCCTTATTTGTATTTTCCTGGGTAGGATTGTCACGCTGGTAGCTATAGCTGCCTCCGTGGCGACGTTAGTTGTTGCCTTGTAAGCACAAGGTCTTCTAACCGAAACCTCAAATGTGTGGTTGGCTTCGTGTTGTTGACTTCCTTTGTTTCTATTTTTACATCTAAGTGTTGTACATCTTCGCACTTGATTTTACCGTACTGATGAGAGCTAAAGCTCGAAACACGTGTCTACGGTTGCAGAACATTTTGAGGGTTATACCCAATATTTTTTCTACTTATATTTTCATATATTGCCCCTCACTATATCTATCCTTATTTGTATTTTCCTGGGTAGGATTGTCACGCTGGTAGCTATAGCTGCCTTCGTGGTGACGTTAGTTGATGCCTTGTAAGCACAAGGTCTTCTAACCGAAGCCACAAATGTGTGGTTGGCTTCCTGTTGTTGACTTCCTTTGTTTCTATTTTTACATCCAAGTGTTGTACATCTTCGCACTTGATTTTACCGTACTGATGAGAGCTTAAGCTCGAAACACGTGTCTACGGTTGCAGAACATTTTGAGGGTTATACCCAATAACTTTTCTACTTATATTTTCATATATTGCCCCTCACTTTATCCATCCTTATTTGTATTTTCCTGGGTAGGATTGTCACGCTGGTAGCTATAGCTGCCTCCGTGGCGACGTTAGTTGTTGCCTTGTAAGCACAAGGTCTTCTAACCGAAACCTCAAATGTGTGGTTGGCTTCGTGTTGTTGACTTCCTTTGTTTCTATTTTTACATCCAAGTGTTGTACATCTTCGCACTTGATTTTACCGTACTGATGAGAGCTAAAGCTCGAAACACGTGTCTACGGTTGCAGAACATTTTGAGGGTTATACCCAATATTTTTTCTACTTATATTTTCATATATTGCCCCTCACTATATCTATCCTTATTTGTATTTTCCTGGGTAGGATTGTCACGCTGGTAGCTATAGCTGCCTTCGTGGTGACGTTAGTTGTTGCCTTGTAAGCACAAGGTCTTCTAACCGAAGCCACAAATGTGTGGTTGGCTTCCTGTTGTTGACTTCCTTTGTTTCTATTTTTACATCCAAGTGTTGTACATCTTCGCACTTGATTTTACCGTACTGATGAGAGCTTAAGCTCGAAAGACGTGTCTACGGTTGCAGAATATTTTGAGGGTTATACCCAATAACTTTTCTACTTATATTTTCATATATTGCCCCTCACTATATCCATCCTTAAAAGAATTTATATAGTAGGTAATCAAAAATTAAAAATATCTAAGATGTGGTACATAATTCTAGATTAAAAATAAGCGTTAAAAAATATATATAAACATACAAATACAATAATAGCTACACATATACTATAAAAATAAATCTATAAAGTGGTGGTGAAGTAATCTTCAATATCGTAGAAAGCTTGCTGAATCAATATAGTTCTTAGATTTTTCCTGAACTGTCTGATACATGTTATATTCCTTATATTGATTGGCAGATGATTGTACATTTTAATAGGCCATGGTTTGGATGGGTGACCTACGGACCTCCTTTCGATATTCTCCTCGGATCGTGCTAGGAATCGCACGTTAAAAGGTAAGACCTCGTTAATCCTTAGCTCGTACAAGTTTCGACATTTGAGGGCTGCCGTTCGTAAGGGGATGACAGTTGGTTAACGGAAAAAACAATTAAACAATTAAAAACAATTAAAAACAATCAAATACCATTGTAAATTATAGAATCCTTCACAGCTGTGTTGCTAGGTATTGGTAGTTTGAGGGAGTTGTTCTGACGCGTGTTGTATTATGAGTCGACTCTATCTAAAGTAGTTTTATTTTTGTGGATCAGACTGACTGATTCCAGAATGTGTAAAGAGACAACAGTTATAAATAATTCTGTGTTCTTTGAATAGCTCTCTACAAGACTCTCTTGGTCTTATTTTACAGATATATCGCAAGGCTCTTTTTTGTAATATAAATACATTATGCAAGAGATATGTACTACACAATCCCCAAAATGCAATTCCATAGCTCAGATGTGATTCGATTAGGGCGAAGTACGCAGTCCTTGCCGCCGTATAACCCAGTTCATTTGATATTACCCGTATTGCGTAATAACCTGATGCTAATTTATTGCAAAAATTTTTAATGTGTGAATCAAACTTCAATTTATTGTCTATATCTAAACCGAGAAATCTTGATGTTGTTTTATTGATTATATACTTTTTGCCAAAGGTATGTCAGGAAGATTACAGCGGAATGTTATTATATTAGTTTTGTTCAGATTGATTACTAGTGAGTTGGAGTCACACCATTGCTTGATTGTTACTATCTCTTTTTCAATTTTTTCTTCAAGCTTATGACCTGTCTTGTCATGCCACAGTATGGTAGTGTCATCTGCGAAAAGGGTTATCTTTGCCGTGATATTCAATTTGGTGATGTCGTTAATGTAGAGAAGTAGTAGAACTGGCCCTAAAACTGAGCCTTGGGGTACTCCGAATTCTATATTCAATATACTGGAGTATGACTTCGGTTGCTTAAAGAGGTTTCGAACCATTTTAGAGCAATGTTCTGAAATCCGCAATACTGGAGTTTCTGCAGTAATATTTCGTGATCCACGCAGTCGAATTCTTTGGAAAAATCACAAAATACCGCCGCAGCACACTCGCCAACATTTATTTTCTCATATGTCTTAAACATAAAAGAGAATAAGGCATCAATGGTTCTATTGTTATGTTGAAATCCAAATTGTTCGGTGCTCAATATGTTGTTCGTTGGAAGAAAGATATGTATACGTTTTTTCACTAACTTTTCAATTATTTTTGCGAGAGTAGGTATAAGAGAGATGATAATAATATAATGATAATGTTTATTTTAAAAAATTTCAAAATACAAGATACATCCAAATTTGAAAATAGACATGAAGATCACTGAATTTCGGTATCAGTAATTTCATAATAATATTAAAATAATCACAACATAAAAATAATCACATGGGTTAAAGCATTAAAATCACAAAGGTAAAACATTTTCATAATAATATTAAAATAATCGCAACATAAAAATAATTACATGGGTTAAAACATTGAAATCACAAAGGTAAAACATTTATATAATCACATAAGTAAAATATTACCACTAATTAGAAAGCATTTTTGTTTGTTTTTTGGTCGAAGTAGGGTATTTGCGTCTCATTTTGGTAGGTTTGTAGTCATAATTAAGAAAAATGTCGTATTTGGGGGATATAGGTCTAATTTTTTATTGTAGAAACTTTAGGTCTATCAGGTTATTCAGTATTTTTCTATCTGTAGTGGTCATCCATTGTTTTACATGGTATTTGAAGGAGATATAACTTTTGATGGATTTTAGATTGTCTGGTAGTAAATTATATATTTTTGGTGCAAGAAATTCTGCTGATCGTTGGCCGGCGGTTTTTTCGCAAGTCGGATATTTCATATTTTTATTTTTTGTTCGAGTTTCATAGCGGTGTTCGATGGGTGTTAACTTCATTTTATTTTTGTGAATATATCAGAATCCGTTTGGCAAAATATTTGTCTGGCATCAAGAATATTGTTGTCTGAAAATAGCTTGTCACTGGGATATCTTATGTTCTTTTTCGATATTATTCTTAGGATCCATTTTTGTATGATACCCAAATTATGTATGTTACTTTCTGCTGCACCTCCCCAACCTAGGATCCCATAAGACATTTGGGATTGTACAAGTGCATAATATAGCTTCTTCAAGTTCTTTATGTCCAGAAATTCCACTAGGTACCTGAATTTCGTGAGTAGACCTCTCAATTTGTTTTTCACTTGCTCGATATGTAAGTCCCACCTCAAATATCTATCAAGTGTAATTCCTAGATATTTGAACCGATCTTTTTCTTTTATACTAATGTCGTTTCCAATGTTCAGAGTTCCCAGGTTTGGAAGGTGATTTGAGTAAGATGTAAAAGGTAGATAGTAGGTTTTTTGATTGTTGACTGTTAGTTTGTTGTATTTAAACCAGTCACATACATTTCTCAAGTCTTGTTCTGTTGTGGTCTTTAGATCTGCCCACGTTTTCCCCTTGTAGATTATTGCCATATCATCTGCAAAACTGATAAGTTTACCTTCAGATCGTAGTGTCATTAAACTATTTACATATATAATGAATAGCAAAGGTCCAAGCACCGTACCCTGTGGGACACCGTATGTGGTAGTCCTAGGATGGAACGGTAATTTGTAAGATCGCTTTCACCACCCCCTTTGTGAATGGGAATAACCACGGAAGTTTTCAGAAAATGGGGAAAGTTGCCAGTTCTAAAGGAAATATTAATGAGTTCTACTTAGGATCAGAAGACCAGACCAGACCAGAAGAGCTTTTATTTCCTTTAAAATTCTTTGAATTCAGTATGGTTAGTATCGCTGAGATGAAACTCATTAATAATCTCGATTTAATGTGAAAAAAAATCCATTTGTAATGTAGGTACATACAAGTAAAATGTCAACTATCACATGTCAAATATTTGACAGAAAAATTTCCACTTAATAAATTCTCCCAGGGTACCCTGGAGGATAAAAATTTTTGGAAATTATTTGGGTTGCTATGGCACCTAAACAAAAACCAATTTTTTGATTGGCTACAAAAGTGAGGTGTGGAATTTTCAGTAAAATTCCGAGTAGTAACTCAGAAATTTAGAATGATACATTTTTAATTTTGAGTGTCCCTTCCAGAGCTTCGTAGTTTTCTCTTATCAAAAGGTTGAACCACTTCTTCGTGAACATGCTCTTGAAATGAAAAGGAACTCCGATGAAATAACATAAAATTACATCGTGAACTCGAAGGGAATCGCGGGTTGGTCACGTCGGATTTATATTCAAAGTTTCGAGGCGTGCTACCACGTTTCCCTATAATTTATTCATTTGTTTGTGTCGTTCTTTTATTTAGATCGAATTAACTGTGCGCAGAGTTTCTGCAATCACGAAATGATATTTTCGTGGAGTTATTTCTGGTTCCAAGATATTGGAAGGAATGCATCGGGGGCCTGGTTCAATATTTTGATTGTAATAATTCCTACACAGACAGCATGGTATAATCCCAGAATATTCTGTTGGGGGCGAAATTTAGGAAAGACTAGCATGAATGTGCAATGATGTTTCACGCCACCAACATACCCAGTAGCTCAGTTTGGGACGTGAATTCGGCAATAAAAATTGATTTCGAAAAGAGTGAAATATGGGGTTTAATTTTCCAGAGTGAAATTAATGTAAATATGGCACTATCAAGATGTACGCTATGTAATTATATCAATGTAAACCTCCAGCGAGGGCTATGCCTGTGACGTCACGATGATAGCTAACAATTAAGGGCCTTAGGGGCAAAGTCTTAACCTAAACTCATCGATACTATGTAGATTTACTCGATCATGCCAGTTCACCAATTGTAGTTGTAGTTCATCAGAGCCTTTGTGTATACAGGTGCACAGTGGGTACGACACAATCAATCGAATTACGTGTACAGCTGGGACAAATATCATTAACGGAGAATACCATTCATAGGGGGCGAACAGAGTAGGAATACTGAACAACAGGTGAACAATGGGACAACCACAGTTGAGCAGGAACAATCACAGCAGTGGAACAGTAGAAAGTCAACCGTGAAGCAACAGAACAATAGCGGAGCAACAACACTAGCGGAGCAGTAGCAATGAAGCCGTAGTGGAGTAGTAGCAACGAAACAGTAGCAACGAAGCAGTATCAACGAAGCAGTAGCAACGGAGCAATAGCCGCAGCGGAGCAGTAGCACCCTAGAATAAACAATACCAGTCTGCAGTGTCACAATTTTCACTAGGGTTTGAAGGCCGTCGTTTTTTGGAATTTCTTCCTAACGTTTCACTAGCGCGAGTGGCTAGCTTCTCCAGAGGCTTATACTTCATGAATAATCTCATATGACTGGAGATTCCATCTGCGAAGATTGTATTTATTCTGATTTAGGTAGTCCTGTTCGTTAATTAATGTATCTGGATTTGGTACATTCTCACTAACCCTAATTGACCCCTTTCTAACTGTCGGATTAATGTCGTTGATATCCTTTGTTCTTTCAAAATTACTTATTCTCGTATCCGGGTTAAGCATACTTTCGATAACATTAATTGACACCTTTTTGCCTGCTGTCTCAATGTCGTAGTTTTCTTTTGTTACTCTGGAATTTCTAAGAATGGGATTCCATATTCGGTTGAGGTAAACAGTTTCTTCTTTTCTGTTGAAATTGTCCGTGTGTTTGTGGATCTCTATTGCCTTCCGTACAAGTCGGCTATGGTATCCCTGGCAAGAAGTTTTACGTCCTCAAACAGAATCTTGTGGTTCCCTTCACTGAGCGCATGTTCTGCCACTGCTGACTTGTCCGTTTGGCCTAATCTGCAGTTCCTCTGATGTTCCTTCAGCCTTGTTCCCATCGAACTATTTGTGGTTCCGATGTATACCTTTCCACAAGTGGGTCTCTTTTGTCTTTTGCCGACCTAAGGCTTTGTTGTATTTTCTTGGTGGGTTTGAAGACCGTTCTTATGTTGTGTTGTCCCAAGAGTTTTCCAATTCTGTCTGTGACCTTAGGAATATATGGAAGATACGCACGTGCAACTATTTGAGCCTCCTCTGTACTTTGTCTCGTGGAAGTCCTCGGTTTTATGGTCCTGTTGATTTCGGGTCCACTATATCCGTTCGATCTCAAGGTTGTTTGGAAATGTTTTAGTTCATCCTGTAGATGCTCAGGTTCACATATTCTCCGAGCACGTTCTGCTAGTGTGGAGATAATTCCTCGCTTCTGACTAGGATGGTGGATTTATAGAGCATGCAGATACCTATCCGTGTGTGGGGGTTTTCGGAATACTTTGTGTATCAGTCTTGCGCCACATCTTTCGATTAGTACATCTAGAAATACTATCCGCTGTTCCTGTTCAGTCTCCATGGTAAACTTGATGCTGGGGTGTTGAGCATTCAGATGTTCTAGGAAACGGTTCAGTGTGTCCTTTCCTTGTCTCCAAATTACGAAGGTGTCATCCACGTAACGTAGCCACATGGTCGGTTTTAAATCAAAAGTATCAATTGCTTTCTCTTCAAAATATTCCATAAAGAAATTGGCTATCACTGAGCTGAGTGGACTTCTTATCGCCACACCATCTACTTGCTCATAGAAGTTTCCATTCCATTGGAAGAAACTTCCCGTGAGACATGCCTTAAAGAGTCCGACGATGTCATTCGGAAACATGTTAGTTAGCTCCCTCAGAGAGTCTTCAAGTGGGACGTTGGTGAACAAGGACACCACATCGAAGCTGACCAGGATATCGCTTGGCTCCAACGTTATGCCTTTAATTTTCCCATCGAAGTCTGTTGAGTCCTTGACTTAGGACTTCGTTTTTCCCACATGAGGCTGGAGAAGCGAGGCTAAATGTTTCGCCAGGTGATACGTTGGCGAGCCTGGGGCACTGACTATTGGTCTCAGTGGTATGTTTTCTTTATGTACCTCAGGAAGTCCATAGAGCCTTGGTGGAACAGCTTCAGTTCTGATTGAATTGAAGAACTTTTCGACCCATCTCACTACCGCAAGCTAAAAAGGTACCCAACACAAACAAGGTTGAGGAATACTAATGTGCTCATAAAATCTTCCTCATTGCCGGAAACCGTACAGAGGACCGTACACGATAGGGACACACTGAACCGTTCCCTAGAACATCTGAATGCTCAACACCCCAGCATGAAGTTCACCATGGAGACCGAACAGGAACAGCGGATAGCATTTCTAGATGTACTAATCGAAAGATGTGGCGCAAGACTGATACAAAAAGTATTCCGAAAACCTACACACACGGATAGGTATCTGCATGCTCTATCAAACCACCATCCTAGTCAGAAGCGAGGAATTATCTCTACACTAGCAGAACGTGCTCGGGGAATATGTGAACCTGAGCATCTACAGGATAAACTAGAACATCTCCAAACATCCTTGAGATCGAACGGATATAATGTACGAGACAAACTAGGGAGGAGGCTCAAATAGTTGTACGTTCGTATCTTCCATATAGTCCTAAGATCACAGACAGAATTGGAAAACTCTTGGGACAACACAACATAAGAACGGTCTTCAAACCCACCAAGAAAATACAACAAAGCCCTTGGGTTGGTAAAAGACAAAAGTGACCCACTATCTGCAGCGGGGGTATATCGCATACCATGCACTTGCGAAAAGGTATACATCGGAACCACAAAAAGATCAATGGGAACAAGGCTGAAGGAACATCAGAGAAACTGCAGATTAGGCCAAACGGAAAAGTCAGCAGTGGCAGAACACGCGCTCAGTGAAGAAAACCACAAGATTCTGTTTGAGGACGTAAAACTTCTTCTTTTCTCGGAACTATTTCTCAGTCCAGAGATTTTAAAGAGTTATTCATGAAGCCCCACAATAAATTCAAGAATTCTTCGACCAGCAGATTTCCGAAACCAATACATTTTTCCATATCTTCATCCGATCCAATAGGTAGCATTGTGAACTTGAGTTTGTTACCGACTCCTCCAAAAGCCACAAGTTCTACAATACCTCCATCCAACTCCATATCCAGCAGTCTTAAGTCGAGAACAATTCCACGCAGCTCTAGGGATAGGAACAATCACCACTATAGAGACAACGATAGTAGTGGCGATCGCAGCTTCAACATCATGAGGCCAGTTGTACATAATACTGTCAAAAATCTCGGTCTCAATGGTTTGAGAAATATTGGTAACACCTGTTTCATGAACTGTGTTATCCAGTGTTTGTCAAACACCAGATGGTTATTAGAGTATTTAAAAGGAGACGCCTACACGAGATATATAAACACAAGTATATCCAGTATGAAGGGAGCTTTAATCGAAGCATTTGCAAAGGTAATCAAGGAACTATGGTCGGAAGATTCGTCAGATCGAGTTGTAAATACAGCCCTCTTGAGAAGTCAAATTCAGAAATTCGCATCTCGTTTTATCGGTTATGCCAAGTTCTTACGATACCTTTTGGATGGTTTACATGAAGACGTGAATATAACGGAGATGCCAAAAATCATTATGACAGAGATAGACGAAAAGTTAAGTGACAGCGAGAAGGCGCAGGAGTCATGGTCAAGATACTTAAGGATAGAAAACTCTAAAATGGTAGATAACTCCGTTGGTCAGCTGAAATCTACACTGAAATGTACTTATTGTGGTCACTGTTCAGTTTCATTCGATCCATTCTGGGACCTTTCCCTACCACTACCTCAAAGAACAGGCCAACTAGGACTATCACACTGTTTGGATTCATTCACAGAGAAAGAAACTTTGGATGGAGACGAGAAGCCGATATGTGCGAAGTGCAACAAAAGAAGGAAGTGCGCGAAATCCATATCAATTCATAAATTCCCGAAAATGTTAGTTATTCATTTTGATCGTTTTTCACCCATATAAAGATTCCGAGAGAAATTGAATTTCACCATTGATTTTCCTTTAGAGGAATTGGACTTGAGTAAATACGCAGCAAATAACGTGCATCCATGTCGCTACAGTCTGTACGCATTGTGTAATCATAGTGGGACAACCAATGGCGGACACTACACATCTTACTGTAGACATCCATATGTTGGTTCGTGGCACGAGTATGATGATTCACGAGTGTCCTCAATTTCTTCTGAATCGCTTGTGAGCGGAGAGGCCGTTGTTCTCTTTTATGAGGAGGATGACACTAATTCGCACATTTAGTTATATTCTTATTTTGTATTTATTATATATTAATTTATGATAAAATTCCTAGGGGAACATCTTTCTATCATAAACTCAACTGTCATACCTCTCCCCCAACCCCTTGGGCACTATCACCCAAACAATTTGAATAGGGAAAGTAGTAAGTGTGACACATCACTAAAAAGGTAATTTCATAAGGAATTCAGCCATGTCAATTTGTGACACCTAACTTTTTATTTTGGCGCCCTAAGGCGGGAAAAACAACTGTTCCGAATTCCAAATTATGATACTGCATTTGCAAGCTATTTTGACATAAATTCGTTGACAATGCATTATTGAAAATTTCTAAGAGAAAAAACAAAATGGCTGTTCCAAAATGGCGGACATGATTTAAATTTAAATCATCCGTTTTATTCATACTGAAAACTTGTAAAACCCCCATATGCAAATTTTGAATCGAATTGAACCACAATTACAAATTTCGTCCACCATCTTGGTTTTTTGCATTGATAAAAACATCATAATTCTTTACCCTGAAAATCCCCACATACTAATTTTGATTCGAATCGGACCAGAATTACAAACTTCATCCGCCATCTTGGAGACACTATCTTGTTTTTTTGCGTTGACAAACAAATCATAATATTCGACCTTAAAAACCACCACTTATCAATTTTGAATCGAATCAGACCCTAATTCAGAAATCAGAAATCTTTATTCAGAAAAATAAGTTTACAGGTCGTCCTCGGCAACGAGGTACAAATTAGGTGTATTTCTGTTGAGTTCAAAGCGATTGTCGCTACCTCAGCAAGCTTGTATTGTAGCGAGCAACCAAATAAACTCAACACAGCAGATAACATATAAATATATTCAACTTAGATCATTAAAAAAGGGAGAGAAGTGTAGAAAGATGAAAATAGAGAGAATGAAAGAAAGAGAAAGATAGATAAAAAGAAAAAAGGAAAGAAAGAGAGAATGAAAGAAATGTGGATAAGGACAACGCAAGTAGCAGTAGTTTACAATAAGTTCCGGCCTAAGAATATTTTCAAAATTTTTATGGTTATTATTTTTTATGAATGCCTTCAGTTCTCTTTTCAGTTTAAATTTACTGTGGATTTGTTTTAATTGTAAAGGTATTGCATTAAAGACTTTTGGTCCTAAATACGATATAAATTTTTGGTTTAGGGTGAGTCTACATCTTGGCACATATAAAGTCAGATCCTCACTTATCCGAGTATTATGAGCATGCTGAATAGTTGTTCTTAGAGAGCTAACAGTCCATAAAATAGAGTAGAAAATATACAGTTTTCTCACATCTAACAAACCACTTTCATTGTAGAGCAACTCTGTAGAATGTCGTCTGTTTTTTCCCAACTTAATTTTCAACAGAGTATTTTGGATTACTTCTAGGTTCTTCAAAGTGGACTTGAATGTTCCACCCCACACTATAATACAATAACGCATAATGGACTCAGCCAAAGCATCATAAACTTTTAATTGCAAATCATGTCCGCCATTTTGGAGCCACCATTTTGTTTTTCTCTTAGAATAATTCCATAATGCATTTTCGAATTTATGCCAAAATAGCTTGCAAATGCAGTATAATAATTTGGAATCCGGAACAGTTGTTTTTCCCGCAAGAGGGCGCCAAGATGAAAAGTTAGGTGGCAAAAATTGACATGGCTGAATTCCTTATGAAATTACCTTCCTAATGATGTGTCACACTTACTACTTTCCCTACTCAAATTGTTTGGGTGATAGTGCCCAAGGGGTGGGGGGAGAGGTATGACAGTTGAGGTTATGATAGAAAGATGTATTAAAAATCGACGTGTTTTTGCATTTTATTCACAACACATGCGTTTTGAAGATATTCGATCTGTTTCGTTTTCGGCGCCCCACCCTGTATAACGCATCAACCATAAACGGCTATTAGCGGTGGTACAATGCGATTCAAACAATTGAATATTGTTTTTTTTTTGTTTTTTCCGTTAACCAGCTGTCGTCCCCTTACGAACGGCAGCCCTCAAAAGTCGAAACTTGTGCGAGGTCTTACCTTTTTACGTGCGATTCCTAGCACGATCCAAGGAGAATATCGAAAGGAGGTCCGTAGGTCACCCATCCAAACCACGGCCACGCATAGCATTGCTTGGCTTCAGATATCGGTGAACCGGCGCTCTCCGTTCGAGCTATCAAATATGTTTGGTTTGATTGGTTAACTTCAGGAAAGTCATCAGAACGGCAATATTATCCATTTGAAGGCACTTTTGAAGATCGGTTGTCAGGCCAGACACTATTCCTAAGCTGAATGCCCTAAATTTTCCTCGGCATGTGATAAACTGGATACACTCATACATGACAGCACGACATATGATAGTGAGATGTGATGATGTTAATTCCAGAAAGTATCCTGTGAAACTGGGAGTTCCCCAGGGTTCAGTACTGGGACCCCTTCTTTTCACTATTTATGTCAATGACCTGCTTGAGCACATGAAGGCTCACATAACTATGTATGCTGACGATACTACTATTACAATCGCTAGCAATAATATTGATGAATTGAAAGCAGAAGTAATTAGAGTTGTTGATCAATTTGGATCCTGGTGCCGACGTAATTCGTTAATACTCAACGTAGATAAAACAATGACAGTGAATTTCTATCTAAGGCGCCCTATTCCCAATACGGTAAGCAATGATCTAGATATCAAATTATCAGAGAATGTGAGGTTTTTGGGGTCTTATATAGATAGTCAGCTCACCTGGGATGACCACATAGACAGTGTCTGTAAAAAACTCAATAAATCTTACTTCGCAATTTCTCAAATGAAGTTTTGTCTTGATACAGCTGGATTGCTGACCATATATTATGCATTGGCCTACTCACACATATCACAAAATATTTTGTGCTGGGGTAGAGCCACAAATTTTACGAAAGTTTTTGTGATGCAAAAGAAAATAATAAGACTGATTTTTAAAATAGGGTACATGGATAGTTGTAAACCAATTATGATTCAGAATGAACTCCTAAGTGTTCCCTGTATATATATCCTTAAGTGTCTGATGTACGCAAGACAAAACCTTAAATATCTACCCACTCTCTCAACTGCACATCAACACAACACACGCAACAGCAAAACTTTGATGGTACCTACACATCGAACACTGGCATATGAGAGATCACCACTTTATAATGCAAAAAAATTATACAATAAGCTCCCACTTAAAATCAAGCAAATTCCTGACAAACTCAAATTCAAATCCGCTGTGAAAAATCTTCTTGTGAGTAATTGTTTCTACAGCATATCAGAATATTTGGGTGACACCCAGTTATGTGTCTGATAGGTTTAAAGTATGTTTTTCTGTTTGGTGTAATTTTATGAGTTGAAATGTCTATGTTTGTTTTTAATAAGGTTATGTCATTTGTATAGAATTCATTTTATTATATCACTCGATTATTTATTATAACTATTTTACGACTTGTCATATTATGTACTACTTGATAGTAGGTTTTAACAATATTTTTCTGTTTGTGAATGTTTAATTGTATCTGGTGATTTATTCTGTTTTAACCAATTTTGTATATGTAATTTTTATTTTAGTTTCCTAATTATTTATTTATTTAATTATTTTTTGAATACATATTATGACGTGCCATATGTACTACCTGTACCTTAAATGGTCAATAAACTTCTATTCTATTCTATTCTATTCTATTCTATTCTATTCTATTCTATTCTATTCTATTCTATTCTATTCTATTCTATTCTATTCTATTCTATTCTATTCTATTCTATTCTATTCTATTCTATTCTATTCTATTCTATTCTATTCTATTCTATTCTATTCTATTCTATTCTATTCTATTCTATTCTATTCTATTCTATTCTATTCTATTCTATTCTATTCTATTCTATTCTATTCTATTCTATTCTATTCTATTCTATTCTATTCTATTCTATTCTATTCTATTCTATTCTATTCTATTCTATTCTATTCTATTCTATTCTATTCTATTCTATTCTATTCTATTCTATTCTATTCTATTCTATTCTATTCTATTCTATTCTATTCTATTCTATTCTATTCTATTCTATTCTATTCTATTCTATTCTATTCTATTCTATTCTATTCTATTCTATTCTATTCTATTCTATTCTATTCTATTCTATTCTATTCTATTCTATTCTATTCTATTCTATTCTATTCTATTCTATTCTATTCTATTCTATTCTATTCTATTCTATTCTATTCTATTCTATTCTATTCTATTCTATTCTATTCTATTCTATTCTATTCTATTCTATTCTATTCTATTCTATTCTATTCTATTCTATTCTATTCTATTCTATTCTATTCTATTCTATTCTATTCTATTCTATTCTATTCTATTCTATTCTATTCTATTCTATTCTATTCTATTCTATTCTATTCTATTCTATTCTATTCTATTCTATTCTATTCTATTCTATTCTATTCTATTCTATTCTATTCTATTCTATTCTATTCTATTCTATTCTATTCTATTCTATTCTATTCTATTCTATTCTATTCTATTCTATTCTATTCTATTCTATTCTATTCTATTCTATTCTATTCTATTCTATTCTATTCTATTCTATTCTATTCTATTCTATTCTATTCTATTCTATTCTATTCTATTCTATTCTATTCTATTCTATTCTATTCTATTCTATTCTATTCTATTCTATTCTATTCTATTCTATTCTATTCTATTCTATTCTATTCTATTCTATTCTATTCTATTCTATTCTATTCTATTCTATTCTATTCTATTCTATTCTATTCTATTCTATTCTATTCTATTCTATTCTATTCTATTCTATTCTATTCTATTCTATTCTATTCTATTCTATTCTATTCTATTCTATTCTATTCTATTCTATTCTATTCTATTCTATTCTATTCTATTCTATTCTATTCTATTCTATTCTATTCTATTCTATTCTATTCTATTCTATTCTATTCTATTCTATTCTATTCTATTCTATTCTATTCTATTCTATTCTATTCTATTCTATTCTATTCTATTCTATTCTATTCTATTCTATTCTATTCTATTCTATTCTATTCTATTCTATTCTATTCTATTCTATTCTATTCTATTCTATTCTATTCTATTCTATTCTATTCTATTCTATTCTATTCTATTCTATTCTATTCTATTCTATTCTATTCTATTCTATTCTTTCTTGTTGATGAACTTGACATTCTGACAGAATATGTTTCACGGTGAGAATAGATTGGCATGTTTCACATCTTCTTGCTTCTTTTTTTGTGAGGTGAGCGTTGTATGTCCGATGTGCATTCTTGATAAAATAACATGACTTCTTCTACTTGACACGAAGTGATGATGAAAAAAGCATGCTCATTCAACAACAAAAAATTCATATGCTTAAAAATTTTCATGCAAATTGAATGATTTGCACGCAAGAAAAAAAATGAAATACTAAAAAATTGGTTTTTCACCATTTTGACGGTTAATTTGAGGTTATTATTTATTATTATTATCTACAACTTTGCCATCGAACATTTTCCGTTAAGAAGTCACGTTTTGCCGCAAATCGCAAAAAACCATTTTCAACCCCTAAACTGCATCCCCATTTCACCATTGTGAACAGAAAACAGTTCGTCTCATATAATGGTTTTCATTCTGACACTTACCCGGCGTCATCTGGCGTTCCTCAAGGTTCAAACTTAGGACCACTTTTATTTTTGATATTTGTGAATGATCTATGTGATGGTTTGATATGTGATAGGTTGTGCTTTGCTGATGATTTGAAGATTTTCTCTATTGTCAATGATATTAGCGATTGCCTACATCCTCAGGATCAACCCAAATATATTCAAAATTGGTGTAATATAAATAGGTTATGTCTCAACGTTGGAAAATGCAAAGTCTTGAGTTATACCAGAAGAACCACTACAATAGTGCATTCTTATAGGGTTGACAATACTGAATTGGAACATTGTAGTCAAATTAAGGTGTTATTTTCGACAAAGAGCTGAATTTCATCGAGAATACTATCTCATAAATCTCACCAGCACTGAAATCATACGGTTTAATAATGAGAAATTGTAAACATTTTACCAACATCAAGGCACTGAAACTACTGTACTTTTCCAACGTACGATCAAAACTAGAATATGCCAGTATTGTCTGGTCCCCTTTTTATGAATGTCATAAAGTCTTGAGGGCGTTCAAAAAGGATTCTTGAAATTTCTCAGTTTCAAAATAGATGGTACGTATCCTGAAAGGGGAACAAGCAATCAGGATTTATGCACGAGGCTCAATTTCGACAGTTTGGAGTGCAGAAGAATTTGTGCCTTCATCATTTTTTTGTATAAATTTCTGAATGGCCTCGTTGACTCTTCCAATTTACTCAGCCAGATTAATTTCAATGTCCCTTCATACTTTTCTCGAAATCATGCAACTTTCAAGCTTCCGAGAGCGAGAACAAATGCAACTGAAATCTCCAATGTACGTAATGTGTAATGAATTTAATATAATTAGCAATCGAACTGATATTCATTCGTGTTCCATCAGGGAACTTGTTTATTTGATCAAAAATTAAACTGATTGTAATATTTCATACATATGTTATCATTCTTCAATCAAGGTATTAACACCACTTCAAGTTTTGTTATTCAGTAATATTATTGTTATAGTTTATATATTATCATTTTTTAATCTAGGTATTAACACCACTTCAAGTTTTGTCATTCAATAATATAGTCCTGTAAATGGGAAACTGTTGGACAATAAAAGCTATTATTATTATTATTATTGTGTGTGGTTTCGTGTTTAAATATTTATTTTCCTTAAAGCTGAAACTTTAACATCATTTTCCACCTGGTCCTTGCCTGTTACTTTGTTAGGGGCGAAATTTAGGAAAGGAGAGCAGTGAATGTGCAATGATGTGTCACGCCTCTAACATACCCAGTAGCTCAGTAGGCGTGGATTCGACAATAAAAATTGATTTCGATAAGATTGAAATATGGGGTTAATTTTCCGGAGCGCCACGGATTTATCGCTAGTGAAAAATCCGAAACCACCCTGATGGAATGGGACATCCCACTGCACTAATATTACTAAAATATTAAAAAATAGATACCTGTAAATGGTATAATAAGAACATATAACTATGTAGAGGTTTTGTCTTCCCTTACGCTTAGATAACTTGGACCAGAATAAAAGAAATAGTCATGTCCCTTACTAATAAAATATATTGATCGTTACACACCCTGTATGTGCACAGTTCAGCTCACCATACCAAAGAAAATGAAATTAATGTAAATATCAAACACCAAGATGAATTCAAGTGAATGATGTGATTGAGAGTATGGTATTGTTTGTATATATCAATATTAAACCTCCAGTGAGGACTATGCCTGTGACGTCACGATGATAGCTTACAGTTATGGATACTTACGCCTTAGGGGCAGTCTTATTCTAAACTTATCTGATACTACGTAGATATTCTCAAGCATGCCAGTTCACCAATTAGCGTGGTTGTAGTTCATCAGTGCCTTGGTGTATACAGGTGCACAGTGGGTACGACACAATCAATCAACGTACATGTACAGCCGGGACAAATAGCGAAGGAATGCTGAACAACAGATATACAGCGGGACAACCACAGTCGAGCAGGAACAATCACAGCAGTGGAACAGTGGAAAGACAATCGTGTAGCAACGAAACAGTGGAACAATCACATGAGTGGAACTCCAATAAACGGTAGCAGAGTAGTAGCAATGGAGCGTAGTGTAGCACTACCAGCGGCGAAGAGGTAACAGTAGCCAAGTAGTAGCAAAATGGTAGTCGCAGAGGAGTAGTAGCAGAGTGGTAACCGCACTATCCACAGCGGAGCACCCTAGAATAAACCATACCAGTCTGACTTCTGATTACACTTGTATGGGGCCATAAGTAGAGCCCAAATGCAAATACTAACCTCTATCAAGTGGGAGGGTTCTCATAACAGCTTTGATAACCTGTTTGCTGTCTGATAGCGAGTTTTTCGTTCCAGTGGTTTCACACAATGATGAAGTGACTTCTAACCTCAAAAATCCGTAAAGCGAATGGAGATTTCTCAAAAATATAAAGCGTCAAAAATCGCAAACAATATGAGAAACTCTCCTGATATGAATTTTTCCAAGATCCATCAACGATGATCAAACTTTAATTGGAAATCTTCAAAATAGGTCAGTCACTCATCAATATCAAATAAGGAAGAGGAAAATATATCTCAGACGTCAAAGTCAAAACTGTCAATATCTGACAAGGCACTTTCTTGTTCGTTAGTGTTCGGTGGGAGCAGTGCAGGAACTACCTCGAGCTACTAGGAGCTATGAAAAGAACACCTTAAGATTCAGTGTTGCCAACCGAACCAAGATGAAAACGCTAGCCTCTCAATCTCAGAACCAAATACAAACAAACAAACATAAGGTCAAGTATTCGAATGTGGAGTATGTACCTCAATGACACAAGATAGAGATAGAGTAGGAATGTTACGGTTTTGTGTTCCAAGCACAAAACAATAGACTTACCAAAATTATGTTTACAAAACAACGCTGTCATACCGCAAAATAGAACAACTGATAACTGTCATTAGCTTAGGCCCGGTTCATGTCCGCTCGAACTAGTACGGCAAAGGTAAGTACTAACATTCGGAACAAGCTATAAATGACAACGATCAAGTTGTCATTTTGAGGAATCTGAAGAAGAAGAAGAATACAGTGGCGTACAGAGTGGAAAGTGTATATCAATGACAGAGAATTTCTGATGTTATTGTATTAAAACAGAAAGGGGTTTCTAGTGCAAAATAAACCCGTAACAACTTTTTTTTTCTTATAAATTATAGGCACCAGTCTATTTGCTCATAATCAGCAGATAATTAGAAAGAAACCAATTCCTTTTGGATTTCGAAAGTGTTGATTCACGTACCATCAAATCGATCATTCTTCGTAGTTATACACAAATAAAAAACCAAATTTAATCAGAAACAGGGGAATTGGGTCACCATCTCCTTGAATTCGAATAAACACTGAAATCAGCAAAATCACGACGATACAATGATTATCCTAATGATATGATTCATTGCAATGTCTCCGACAATCCGCTAAAATAATCTTGCATAATTTCCAGAAACGGCGACCATTTTGACGTGTACAATAGAAATTGCAACAAACACTATGATTTAAGAGGCCAGCGCTTGATAATTACTTTATAGTACGGTCACGTTTGGGGTTTCACCTCTGATTGAGAGGTAATAAGCTGAATATTTGCGTAAACCTTTGTTTTGGCATTCTGAATGATGTGTCAAAAGTTTCCTAGAATACTATATCGTGTATCTAGTAATGAAAGCAATACATTCCCGGACGACAATGTAAATTGTTGGCCGAGGTGTTAAGCCGAGGCCAACAAGCATTGAAGTCTGGGAATGTGCTTTTACTACGAGGTACACATACTATTTTTTCTGAAATCGCAATCAGCATTATCAAATCTAAGGAATTTTACATATTGTTTGCGTGAATTCATTAACTGTCTAAAATGTAAAAAAGCCGGCAAAAATTTTCCGTATCGTTTTCGATACGGGAATAATATATTGTGTATCTAGTACTAAAAGCAATACATTCCCGGACGACAATGTTAATTGAAGTCTGGGAATGTGCTTTTACTACGAGGTACACATACTATTTTTTCTGAAATCGCAATCAGCATTATCAAAAACTAACGAATTCTACATATTGTTTGCGTGAATTCAATAACTGTCTAAAATGTAAACAAGCCGGCAAAAATTTTCCCGTATCGTTTTCGATAAGGGAAAGTACTTTCTCGTACCGTTTAGGTGCGAAAACGGTCCGAGAAAGTTCGTTACTTAGCAACGGATTAAAATACTAGATTAGCGTATTTTGAGGCCTGAAGTTGTTCCGAGAAAGTGGGCATTCTTGAACGATTTCAGAAAATACTACATTGTGTATCTAGTAGTAGACAATGTAAATTGTTGGCCGAGGCGTTAAGCCGAGGCCAACAAGCATTGAAGTCTGGGAATGTGCTCTTACTACGATGTACACATACTATTTTTTCTGAAATTGCAATCAGCATTATCAAAAACTAAGGAATTCTACATATTGTTTCCGTGAATTCCATAACTGTCTAAAATGTAAACAAGCCGGCAAAAATATTCCCCTTTCGTTTTCGATACGGGAAAGTACTTTCCCGTACCGTTTAGTTCCCAAAACGGCCCGGGAAAGTTCGTTGCTTAGCAACGGACTAAAATACTAGATTAGCGTATTTTGAGGCCTGAAGTTGCTCCGAGAAAGTGGGCATTCTTGAACAATTTCAGAAAAAAGTAAATTGTTTATCTAGTAGTAAAAGCAATACATTCCCGGGCGACAACGTAAATTGTTGGCCGAGGCGAAGCCGAGGCCAACAAGCATTGAAGTCTGGGAATGTGCTTTTAGTACGAGGTACACATACTAATTTTTCTGAAATCGCAATCAGCATTATCAAAAACTAAGGAATTCTACATATTGTTTGCGTGAATTCAATAACTGTCTAAAATGTAAACAAGCCGGCAAAAATATTCCCGTTTCGTTTTCGATACGGAAAATTACTTTCCCGTACCGTTTAGTTCCGAAAACGGTCCGGGAAAGTTCGTTGCTTAGCAACGGACCAAAATACTAGATTAGCGTATTTTGAGGCCTGAAGTTGCTCCGAGAAAGTGGGCATTCTTGAACGATTTCAGAAAATAGTATATTGTGTATCTAGTAGTAAAAGCAATACATTCCCGGACGACAATGTAAATTGTTGGCCGAGGCGAAGCCGAGGCCAACAAGCATTGAAGTCTGGGAATGTGCTTTTAGTACGAGGTACACATACTAATTTTTCTGAAATCGCAATCAGCATTATCAAAAACTAAGGAATTCTACATATTGTTTGCGTGAATTCAATAACTGTCTAAAATGTAAACAAGCCGGCAAAAATATTCCCGTTTCGTTTTCGATACGGAAAATTACTTTCCCGTACCGTTTAGTTCCGAAAACGGTCCGGGAAAGTTCGTTGCTTAGCAACGGACCAAAATACTAGATTAGCGTATTTTGAGGCCTGAAGTTGCTCCGAGAAAGTGGGCATTCTTGAACGATTTCAGAAAATAGTATATTGTGTATCTAGTAGTAAAAGCAATACATTCCCGGACGACAATGTAAATTGTTGGCCGAGGCGTTAAGCCGAGGCCAACATGCATTGAAGTCTGGGATTGTGCTTTTAATACGAGGTACTGTAGCAAAATAGACTCTAGGGGGGCTCAGGGGTCAGATAAAGTCCGGCTGGAACGTAGTCGGCAACAAAAACCACTGATGAAGTGTTGACACAATTTATTTAGCAGCTTAATAGTAAGTAGGTACAACCGCAGAACACAACCTGAAAGAAATAACACATCTAAACTACCTGGCAGAACCCAGCCACCAAGCAAGCAGTCAAAACTGATAAGGGTCTATTACATACCTGCAGGTAACGTGCAGTAAAGTTCCACAACGATATCACCAGAAAACAAGTGTGTTACACGAATCACCATTTACCAACTACTCAAATGAATCGAATGCCTACAAATACCCACGAATACCTCTCTCTCGCAGCTGCGCTATACATGCCTACTTGAAAAGGAGGTCAGCGAAACAGTGCCTAATGCAAGGGTACCGGTACCAAAGGCATAATATTGTCACAATACACATACTATTTTTTCTGAAATCGCAATCAGCATTAACAAAAACTAAGGAATTCTACATATTGTTTGCGTGAATTCAATAACTGTCTAAAATGTAAACAAGCCGGCAAAAATATTCCCATATCGTTTTCGATACGGGAAAGTACTTTTTCGGCAACCATCCGGGAAGTGTTCACTTCCCGGACACTTTTTCTTTGGGAAAGTAGCACTTCCCGGCCTAGTCCGGGAAGTACGTACTTCCTGGACTAGGCCGGGAAGTGCTCGAATTTTAAATATGAATATAAATAAGAATTAGAATGTTTCTGTTGGTACCTATCTTTTGTTCGAATTTCAGTATATAATACAAATAAGAACTGAAATGTTCGAAATATTTAAATTTGGAATCGTTTCATCCGGTTAACAGATGGGTGAAAGTCGACCTCTCTTCGTCTCTTAGACGAAATGCGTCTCATTGATTTGTTATTCTACACGATTGCCGAAAAAATAGTGTACGAACACGTCCGAGAACAGTTTTTTTGGACTCGTAGACTTCCAGGACTCGCTAACGCTCATCCTAGAATTTGGTCTACTCGTCCAAAATAACAGTATTTTCCGGACTTGTTAAAAAAATTACTATTTTCGGCAACCATACGGGAAGTGTTCAATTCCCGGACACTTTTTTTTGGGAAAGTAGCACTTCACGGCCTAGTCCGGGAAGTACGTACTTCCCGGACTAGGCCGGGAAGTGCTCGATTTTTAATATAAACATTAATATAAATAAGAATTAGAATGTTTCTGTTGGTACCTATCTTCGGTTCGAATTTCAATATACAGGGTGTTGATTAAGTACGTTGACAAACTTCGGGAGGTGATTCTTTGAAGGTTTTCAGGACGAAATGTTCATATAAACATATGTCCCAAACGGCTTGGTTTTCGAGATACAGGGTGATAAAAATACATTTTTTTCAAGATTTTTTAGAGTTAACTTCGACATTTTCGACAATAATCAGTTCAAATTAGGCAAGTACAATCCATTCAATAGTACGCATAATACAAAATAATGCATTTCTCAAATAATTCACAGGGTCCTCCTTTTTTCAGGGTCAAGCTTTGTTCAACCCTTCAGAATTTTTTTTTCCGCCGCCACTGACATATTATGAGGAAGGAATAATGAATGTTGTTTCATTTAACATCTTTTTGCTCTCTTGATGTTTTTCATTTACTTGTACGGTTCAGGAGTTACAATGAATATATTAACGCAAACATTTTCCAGTAACGCATAACATAAAGAAATTTGAGAAGCAAATAGTCTAACAAACTTGAAGGGTGATTCTTTGAAAGGTTTCAAGATGAAAAGTTCATATAAACATGTCCCAAGCGGCTTGGTTTTCGAAGTACAGGGTGATCAAAATACATTTTTTAGGAGTTTTTGGAGTTTACTTCGAAATTTTCGACAATAATCGATCCAAATTAGTTCAAATTGGACAAGTACAATCCATTCAATAGTGCGCATGATATAAAATAATTCATTTCTCGAAGTGTCATTGCCACTCTCCAAAGATTAGCGCGTGACGCAATACGTCATTTTGTTCTCATTACACAAATAGCTATTTTCTGCTCGTGTAGAGAAAATGTAATGTTATGGAGCTCCCATACATTTTTTACCATAACTCAGGTTGAATATGTATTGCACAAAGTTAATTATGGCAAAATAATTTTGGACATTTTCAATAGTGAATAACTTTATTATCAAATACTAGAGCAAAGTAACATAAATTCCCTAGGAATAAAATTAAGTTCAGAAAAGGACCATTATTGAAATTGATATGTCAGAGCACCTGCTGGAAATGGCCACCGCCAACTTCAATGCATGCGTTTATGCGCCTAACCATAGACTGGCGGACACGATCAAAAATACCAGGAGTGTTTCTTATAATTCCGCATGACTCCTGTATGCGATTCCTCAGGTCTTCTTCACTTTGAACTGGAGTTCGGTACACTAATGATTTAAGGTGCCCCCAGAGGAAAAAATCAAGTGGATTCATATCGGGTGACCTTGGTGGCCAAAGTTGTGGCCCACCACGCCCAATCCAGCTATCAGAATAATTCTCTTCTAAATATTATCGCGCAACCAATCTGAAGTGTACTGGAGCACCACCATGCATAAACCAAATTCCAATTCTTTCCCTCAGTGGGATCTCTTCTAGGAGTCCAGGTAAGATGAATTCAAGAAAATGTCGATAATGGTCACCATTGAGTCTATGAGGCAGAAAATGTGGCCCGATAAGGAAATTCCCTACAATTCCAACCCAAACATTCACAGAAAACGTCTCTTGAAAATGGTTTTCAATCACGGCGTGTGGGTTTTCATCAGCCCACATATGATTGTTGTGAAAATTAATAATGGCTTTACGGGAAAAGCATGCCTCATCGGTGAATAACACTTGAGATAAAAACCATGGATTTTCCAACAATTTATTTCGAATCCAAGTGCAAAAAGTTAATTTCTTTGGAAAATCCCTTGGCAGAAGAGCTTGAATACGCTGTATGTGATAGGGATAAAGTTGTTGCTCTTTCAAAATTTGCCATATCAATACATGGGTTACGTTAAACTGTGCCGCAATTTGTCTTGTACTGGTGTCTGGATGCTGCTCAATTTCGTTAAGTACAGCTTCTTCTATCTGAACTGTTCTAACTCTCCTGGGTCTTCCTATGAGAACAGCAGACCTCTTGAAAGTACCCGTTTCACGAAGACGGGAGTGAATATTGATGAACATTTGTGTGCTGGGAATATGACGTTGTGGAAATCTTTCTAGATACATTCGTCTGGTGGCACGAGCGTTACCATCAGCCATTCCATACATTAAGTGCATGCCTGCCATTTCTGAATTTGAATATTCAACCATTTTATCCAAAGGAATATTGAATGAATCTGCTTTATAGCTTGCACTAATGAAGAATTAACAATGAGACAGTTTCTCAACTTTCGATAACTGTCAAGTTGTTGATATTCAAATAAATGAATTAATATCAAAGCCCACTTTGCTATTTTTATGAATTCAAATTGATTACAAAATTTCTGCGTTACTGCAGAAGAAAAAACAAACCGAAATTTCTGATAAAATAATGTACTCCGTACGGAAACAAAAATTTGTTTGATTTAGTTTTTCGGAGTTATGACCAGAGATTCAAAAATGAAAATCAAATGTGTAATGATCTGCTGAACCCTATTAACTATCTTCCATTACAGGATTACCTTTCGGAAGTTTTTTATGTTGAAAAGGAAACGTTCAATTGAAAACTAAAAAATATCTTTTTTTTAAATAACAAAAAATTTGTTTGAGTTCTCTATCAAGACTGATGGGTAAAAACATTTTTAATCAAATATCTCAATGAAAATGCACATTTTTCAGGTTGAAAGTTAAGGTTTTCCCAATATCTGTCAGATCTAGTTTAATATCCAGCGTACCGCAGTGACGGGGAGATAGTAGTTTTCTGTTAGATATCACAAAAAGAAATCACATCTTTACAATAACAAGCTTTTATTTAGCTTCACTTGTAACTAACTAACAAACAATTTAATAAAAGTTGAATTTGACCCACTTCTAATACTCCGATTAATTTGAAATTTGGCAGGTTTCCGTAATTCCGGTGACAATGCATTAAAAAAATGTTTGTTAAAAAACAAAATGGCGGCTCCAATATGGCGGACGAGTTTTGTGATTATGATCCGATTCTGTTCAAAATTGGTATGTGATGGTTTTTGGGTTGGAGATTTTCAGTTTCACATAAAAAATAATCTAAAATGTTAAAAATGAAAATTATAAAATGAAAACATTTTAGTTTTTATACAATACACTGAAAAGGAAAAAATAATTCATTTCATTGTTTGATCTAGGTAATCTTGTACAGAAAGATTTTGATACTCACAGAATAACCTACAAAAAATGAAACAAATTATTTTTTCATTTTCAGTGCATTTGTATAAAAGCTTGTCTTTATATTTTTTATTGTATAATTTTTATTCATCGTAGATTTTTCTAATTCTGAAAACATATTTCCATCAATTTACAGTAATTGAAAATGTTTAATTTTCAAATTTTCTAATGTTATGCCACACTGGAAAATGTTTAAATTAATATTTTCATTATAGCCCCTGAACCGTACAAGTAAATGAAAAAATGCAAGATATCAAAAAGATGTTAAATGAAACAACATTGATTATTCCTTTCTCATAATATGTCAGTGGCGGCGGAAAAAAAAATTCTGAAGGGTTGAACAAAGCTTGACTCTGAAAAAAGGAGGACCCTGTGAATTATTTAAGAAATGCATTATTTTGTATCGTGCGCCCTATTGAATGGATTGTACTTGCCTAATTTGAACTGATTATTGTCGAAAATGTCGAAGTTAACTCTAAAAAATCTTGAAAAAAATGTATTTTTATAGCCCTGTATCTCGAAAACCAAGCAGTTTGGGACATATGTTTATATGAACTTTTCGTCCTGAAATCCTTCAAAGAATCACCTCCCGAAGTTTGTCAACGTACTTAATTAACACCCTGTATAATACAAATAAGAACTAAAATGTTCGAAATATTCAAATTTGGAATCACAGCCAGGGTAGTTTACTCTTGATCAAAATTCTATTTTTTATTCCCCCCTGTACACCGTTTGGAAATTCAGAATTTTGATAACTCGAATACAAGTATTCCGTAATGCACCAATTTTTATGAAGAATAAAATTTTCTGACAAATCGATAATAAAAAGGTTTCCATATGGTGCGAATTTTTGAAATTCACTGTATATAGTCTTGACTACCTTTTGATAGGCAACCCAAATTAGGCATATTCGTCTATTTTTGTAACTTCATAAAAAGTATGTTTCATCCGGTTAACAGATGAGTGAAGGTCGACCACTCTTCGTCTCTTAGACTGAATGCGTCTCATTGATTTGTTATTCTACATGGTTGCCGAAAAAATAGTGTACGCAACACGTCCGAAAACAGTTTTTTTGGACTCGCAGACTTCTAGGACTCGCTAACGCTCGTCCTAGAATTTGGTCTACTCGTCCAAAAAACAGTATTTTCCGGACTTGTTACGTAAATTACTATTCCCGTACCGTTTAGGTCCGAAAACGGTCCGAGAATGTTCGTTGCTTAGTAACGGACTAAAATACTAGATTAGCGTATTTTGAGGCCTGAAGTTGCTCCGAGAAAGTGGGCATTCTTGAACGATTTCAGAAAATAGTATATTGTGTATCTAGTAGTAAAAGCAATACATTCCCGGACGACAATGTATATTGTTGGCCGAGGCGTTAAGCCGAGGCCAACATGCATTGAAGTCTGGGAATGTGCTTTTACTACGAGGTACACATACTATTTTTTCTGAAATCGCAATCAGCATTATCAAAAACTAAGGAATTCTACATATTATTTGCGTGAATGCATTAACTGTCTAAATTGTAAAAAGCCGGCAAAAATTTTCCCGTATCGTTTTCGATACGGGAAAGTACTTTTTCTACAACCACACTCCAAAACATGCTTTTCTGCATAGTTTTACGTTCGCAAACATGATTATTTCTCACAATAATTGAAATTTGACATTAGTGTGCCGCAAAGTGACATTTCTGTGCCACAAAAAGATATTTCTGTGCCAAAATTTTTCAGCACCTAATTTCTAAGCAATACAGTTTTCGTGACAGCAAGGTGAAAGTATATTTTGAAAATTCTGCATTTCGAAGGGATATTCGATAAAGAATGAATAGACAAAGTCTATTGGTTTATATAATATGAGGGAAATTGTCGTACAAATTCATAATATTCTGAACATCACTACTGCTGTCTCAAATACCCACATACACACTATCCATTGCTAGGCAACGGAGCAACATCTATCGAATCATTTGAATGTCAACAAACGTCAAGCATAAAATATTCGTAAAATATTCTTGTCCCGTCATTTTTTAATGAGATTGAACTAAAATGGATAGCGACAGTTCTGAAATTGAAAATACTCCGCCAGAACTAAGAGAACAAGTTAATTCATTGTCATTGAATTTACTACCTTCAAATTCAAGAGGAAAATATGAAAATGCATACAAACAGTTTATGGATTGGAAGGAAAAATACAAATATAATTTTGGCATATTTTGAAGAACTATCCAAATCAAGAAAAGCCTCTACTCTCTGGTCAATATATTCAATGCTAAAATCGACTATTAATATTAGAAATATCAGAAAAAACAAGAATGAGTGCGGCTTAAAATCCTCTCCCTTGCTTCTCTTGGGCATCATATAGCTAAGAATTAGTCACTGACATTTCATTCCGTCTTATAGTATAGTATTATTTTTAGCAAAAAGGGTGTTGTAGAAAAAGTATAGTGTGTAACACGAGCAGAAATGCAATTTCTCACTCGTTTGAATTGCAGCACTCGCTTGCGCTCGTGCCGCAACTTTTTCAAACTCGTGAGAAATTAGCACTTTTCTGCACTTGTTGCACAATATACTATCCTCATACCGTTTAGGTCCGAAAACGGTCTGGGAAAGTTCATTGCTTAGCAACGGACTAAAATACTAGATTAGCGTATTTTGAGGCCTGAAGTTGCTCCGAGAAAGTGGGCATTCTTGAACGATTTCAGAAAAACTCGTTTCCGCGTCTTGAGATATTAAAGGTCAAAGGTCAAAAAAATTAGTTTTTGAAAATATCTGGTTTCCTATGCGTTGAATGGTAATTCCATCTATTATAAAAGTTGTAGAACATGGAATTTTCTACAATTTTTGTATCGAATTTTTTTCATATGATTTACAGTTTTTTCCAAATACAGCGCTCTGCCATATATTATGACGTAATGCAAGGTCAACGACGAATCTTAGTCAATAGTATAATAGTTATTTATGCAACAAGTGCAAAAAGTGAATGTTTATTGCACTCGACGTGAAATTGTCCGACGTTAGGCCGAGTTGGACAACACGTCGAGTGCAATAAAAATTTTTTACACGAGTTGCATACAACATTTTTTCTACGTTCATGCAAAAAGCAAAAAATTATTTATTGAGGTGCGGCACTAGGTGTAGGAAAATGAGAAGCGCAACTTGAATACTTTATTATTAATATCGATTTGCATTGAAACAGGAACTAATACGTTACGAACAATTTAACTGAAACTTTATTTTTACCCTCAATGTTGAAAGTGAATGAACAATTGGTGCAATTTTCAATATGAATATTTCGTAGTGAAGTACCTATTGCCAATCTCACAGAATATCTGCTAAATATGTAGTAGGTTTAAACTTTTATGTTTGTCATGATGACAGCACGTTGAAGTAGAATGACAGATGAGTGCAATAAAAACTTTATTGCACTAGTACAATAAAGAACTTATTTTTCCACTGAATATAGTTCAATAAAGTTTTGCTTTTTGCATGAATGTAGAAAAAGTTAATTGATCATTAAAATGATTATAATTATAAATAAACTGTCATCATTTATGAATTAATACGCAATATTTAATAATATTATTCATGAATCAAATAAATTTATTTAATAATACTTACTCATTTCATGTCATAATAAAGCAGTGAAATCAAATAGTTTGAGTATATTTTAATTTTATTTTGTTGTACACTTCGACTGCATTTTATGTAGAAAAAAATTTAAGTATTTTTTTTACTGAATGTGCAAACTGTAGAATACTTCTATTACTATTAAGATTATCTGGAAATAGGAACCCCTTCAACACGACCTTTGCATAACTTTACTAAAAAATGGAGTACGTATCTTGTTGGCAATATTTAACGCTTCAAATTCGGAAAACAATATATAGGGTGTCCCACGAAGATTAGGACGGGGAATATCTCGGAACTCAAAAGTTTTTTTTTGATGTTATGTTACCCAATGAGCTTTTTGTTTTCGGTCACGTGACATCAGATTCAAAATTATTAATGGGACACCCTGTATATATTGGCATTGTTATGTTCCTCCGGATGGAACAATTTCAACGAACTGGCACATTTGTGGTCTGAAACGATTAATTCAAGAATTACAGGTATGTCAATATCTTCTGTCACCCTGTATATTAGGGCAGTCCTATATTTTTTGTGATAATTAAAACATGGCAAAATTATATTAATCATCCACAAAATCAAGAACAGATTCAAAGTCATCCCTTAAATAAGTTCCAATTGTATTTTTTTTCTTTTAATCTGTTCTTTTTCTAAACTTTTACTTTTAGATGAAAAATAATTTACTAATTGTTTGGGAATATCTTATAGAATTATTACTGACTAGTCATAAATATGGATCAATATATCAGGGATTTTCAGATCAACACTGTGGAAACATATACTTTACAAAATTGCAGTGAAGCTAAGGCTGTATTGAAAGGTAATGATAGAACACATAATTTCAAAATATTGCACAACAATATTCGAAGCCTGAATAGAAATCTAGATGAATTCAGAATGCTGGTAGAAAGTCTTGAAGTTGATATTGATTGTTTGGTTTCAACAGAAGCTTGGAAACTACAAGATCCAGACTTATATAGAATGGCTAACTATGATATGATTTATAATTATGGTGATATAAACCAAAATGATGGTGTGGTGGTCTTCATAAAGTCACACTTGAATTACAAACAGGAAATTAAAAGTATTAACGATATAAAACTCTTAGAAAAAACCATCAAAGTCAATAATAAAAATGAAAATATCATAGTAAGTGCTATATATCGATCTCCATCAACAGATTTGAATGAATTCAACCGTCATTTACAACTTATTTTGAATCACTAGACATTAAAATGAATAATTATAATGTATTTATTGGTGACCTAAATATCGATCTCTTAGGAATGGAAGACTCGGCAAACGAATATTTAAATGTAATGAGTGAAGCTGGATTTTTCTCCATGGTGAATACCCCCACCAGGGTGCAAGGAAGTAGCAAGACATGTATTGATCACATTTTTGTCAAATCAAAATACAACAGCGTAGACAATCTATTACCCATTGTAATTGAGACGTGTATCTCAGATCACTACACAACATTGCTACAAATCATCTCGAATGATGAAAAAAATATATAAAATGACATGATGTATAAGACGGATCTCAACCTCGGGAATTTAATAGGGGGAGTTGGGAGATTGGCGGCCCCCTAAGCCATATCCCCATATTACTCTAGTAAAAATATATATTCACCTTCTGATTTAGAATGAATAATTAGGCAGGATGTGAAGGAACATGTATTTATTAATTAAACAACAATATAACGAAATTTACAATTTCTTATGGAATAAAATAAAAAAGAATGCTTAGCCGTCATTACCCCATGCATGTGGGGTGATCACAGCCGTGACCGTGATTACCCCTTATGGAAGTTAGTATGAACAATAATCGCAAATAAACTGAACTTTTTCAGTGTCTGTGCAGGCTTTGTGTGCCCTTAAACACTTGATACACCTCAACCACATCTCTCCGTTTTTGCCAAATTCTCCACACACCAAACATATGTCTTCATTAATTTCCCTTTCATTTTCATCGTCATCGGCACTGAAATCTCCTGAAGATGAACTGTCTTTTCTCGTAGGCTTTGTTACATTTCCTAGAAAGCTGCAATTTTTTCTCATTATTTTCTTGATTCTCCGATTCAGCGAAAAATTTTTTCTTCAATTTCTTCTCCTCCACCATTCGCATATTTTCTTTTTTGATTTTCTTTTTATTTTCTTTATCTTCTAAAGTGGTCCTGGCAGAGGAAGAATTTCCCCGAAGGAGACATTGATAGGAGCAGCTACCGGATCTGGGGTTCTGTTGCCTTGTACCCTGATATCTGGATCTGGCAAAGCAACTTCGGGTGTTACCGAATTGATAATTTGTAGCTCTGAAGCAGCAAAATCCTCTTCTGTGAAGTTATCAGGATTCAAGGGAAAGATTCCCGTCACTTTGAATCCCTTTACTGCTTTTTCGGGAGTTGCAACTCTTCCATATGAATTATTAAATAGCTCTGCTATCTCAAAAGGAGTTATTTTTTGAAATGGGTGACTTTTCAAATACCTATTGCATTCAGTGTTATAGGCTGTCTTCAATGGCGAGTCAAATGTGACGTCCAAAGGTTGTAGACGATGCGAAGTGTGTGGAGGAATTGTCAACAGCACTATTCCAATCGCCTTGGAAAAATTGTAAGCTTGTAATGTGCAATGTGTAACATGGTTGTCCATAACCAAGAGGACAGGGTCTGCTGTAGATGATTTCACGAATTTTTGGAAATGCTGGAGCCAATCTAAGAACAGGATTTCAGTAATCCAACCTTTATCAGAACAGAAGAAGACAGATCCTGGTGGACCTCCTTTTTGTAGTTGCAAATTCATCCTTTTTCTGTTGAAGATAAACATGGGTGGTACGTAGATACCCGAAGCACTGAAGGCACAAATTACTGTAATATTTTTGCCTCGTTCCCAACTGGTGACAAAACCAACTTGTTTTTGTCCTTTTTGGGCTAAGATTTTGGTTGGCACCTGTACTGTAGAAATTCCCGTTTCATCCATGTTGATAATCCTAGTTGGATTGAAATTGAATTTTTCTTGGACTTTTTCCAAATTTGTATAAAAGAGTGACACCTCTTTCCTGTTAAAGGCGGAAATTCTATTAATGCTGGTAGCCTCGGGCTTTCTCAGTGTAATGGTGGGGTTTCGTCTCATGAATCCTCTCAGCCAGTCTTCACCTGCACTTTGAGAATCTCGGTTGAAAGGGTGCTTTTTATTGTTTTTTCAGCATACTCGAAGGCACATTTTTTTATTTCTGACAGGCTGACTCCATGAAATAATTCAAGCATTACGTCCCAAGGATGGACCTCCCTCCTTTTTATTTTTTATTCTTGCTTGCAAAGTAGTTCTAGGAATTCCTAAACACCGGGCTACCTGTCTCAGTGGTCTTCCACTTTCTACAGCTGCAAGAGCATTTTTGATTTGATCAGCAGACCATGCTGCTTTATTGGTTTTTCTCATGTAACTTCTTGGCATCTGAAACAATAACATCATAAATGATCTTATGGGGTAATCGCGGCTGGCTGTCATTACCCCATGACTTGTGGCTGTCATAACCCCAAAATTTTATAACAGACGAAAATTTAAATAGTTTATTCCATTCAATCGAGAGAAGCTGTTTGAAGTATTCAGAGTTTAATATGACCACGTGAGTGAATGATAATGGTTTAACAATTATTTTAAACCAAACTAAAGTATTTTATTTACCTTTGTCCACACCAGGAATTCTTCTTAGAACTAGTCACAAAATATGAATATGCCGATAAATGACAAACCGTCACTACGGCTGTCTGCAAATCTTTTCTGCAGGTTCAGTTGTGCACCACTAGATGGCAGAACATGTCTTTTTGAACAAACTAGCAATCTATGTGAAAATAATAGATGGCCGGTATTACCCCGGTGGCCGCCATTCCCCCAACTTCCCCTAATGAAATTCCAAAATATTTGTTGGGAAACTGTTTATTCAGAAAACAATATAGAAATAGCCACAAATAAATTCCTGGATATCACTAAATACTGTTAGCGAATGTACTAAAACTGTGAGGATCAAAAGAAAATATCATAAAAAAACACCTTGGATAACAAACGGTCTACTCACATCAGTCAACAAAAAAAAATCAATTATTCAAAAAACTCCAGAAAGATTCGAATAATCACAAACTGCAAAGCCAGTATAAGAATCATAAAAACAAACTCACAGCTTTAATAAGAAAAGCAAAACAAAACTATTATGGAAGCCTGATAAATAGCAATCGGAACAATACAAAACAACTATGGGCGGTAGTGCAAGACCTCACGAAGACACAAAAGAAAAACAAAGCAATAACACATTTAAAAAATGAAACGGGCGAAAAAATATTTGAACCGAGAAGCATTGCGGATGATTCAATAAAACATTCACCAACATGGGAAAGAAATTAGCAAATAACATAAAAACAGACTTTTGGATAAACTGATCCAATGCAGAGTATTCAATATGGAAGAAATAATTTGCAGATAAAAATTTACTGCAGCATAAACGTATTTTTATTATGACAACAACATCAGTTTTTTTTTAAACAACATAAATATGTATAACAAAATACAATCACTTAATGAAATTATCCAACACTCTCCCTATTTCATTAAGATCCAAAATATTGAGTTCAGAACACATGAACGAAATTTTCTGCCTTGGAAGAGGCTTTGTCATGATATCCGCCAGCCAAAGTTTGGACTCCACGTAGTTCAGGATCACTTCTTCGTTTTCTATAACTTCACGGACATAGTGATATTTTACGTCAACATGCTTCGTCCTTTTGTGGAATTCGGGATTATTTGCAAGTTTTATCGCACTCTGATTATCAACTTTTATGACAGTCGCAAAATTTTTCAAAACTTCAAGTTCTTTCATCAACTGACGTAACCAGACAGCTTCTCTGCACCCCAAAGAAAGAGCAATGTACTCAGCCTCAGTTGTAGACAATGCTACAACTTGCTGACGTTGTGAAGACCATGTAACTGGAGATCCATTGATAGTGAAAACATATCCAGCTCTAGACTTCCTAGTTCTAACATCCCCAGCATAGTCTGCATCAGTATATCCACACAAGTTCACTTTATTGAAATTTGTATTATTTCCATATGATATTCCAAAACTTTTTGTACCTTGTAAATATCTCAGAATTTTCTTGACAGCAGTCCAATGTTGTGGGCCATAATTATTCAAAAACTGACTAACATAGCTAACGGCATACGCTATGTCTGGACGAGAAATCATAGATATATACAACAAACTGCCTACTGCTTCAAGATATGGTATGTTCAGGCAATTTTCATCGACATTCGGAACTTTCTGAAGTTGTAGTCGTGGCTGGAATGGAACATTTGACGAGGAACAATCAGACATATTGAATTTTTAAAAAAATTTCTTTACAAAACTTTCTTTAGTTATTCCTACTCGCTTCTTCTCTCTGTCTCTCCATATTTCTATGCCTATGAAACATTTTGCATCACCAATAGTTATTTCGAAGTTCATTTTGAGATGTGCTGATAATTTCTGAATGTTGTCATTTGACTTTGTCAAATTAGTCCGTCGTCTACAAAGAGTGCCAAATAAATAATATCACAATCGATATTTCCGACAAAAACGCAGTGATCAGCATTTGTCTGCTTCAATTTAAATTCCTCCAGGAACTTTCGGAATTTGTGATTCCAGCATCTCGGAGACTGTTTGAGACCGTACAAATTTTGTTCAGTCTGCAGACTAGATCACCAGGTTTTTCGAATCCTCTGGAATGCTTCATAAAAATGGTTTCCTCCAGTTTTCCATATAAAAACGCTGTTTTTACATAGAATTGGGCAATTTCAAGATCATAGTCAGCTGCTGTTGCAAGTAGCACTCGGATAGATTCATATCTCACGACAGGGGAGAAGGTTTCATGATAATCTATCCCTTCTTTCTGTGCGAATCCTCTTGCAACTAGTCGAGCTTTATGTCTTTCCTTTCCACTTGAACTTTTCTTCACTTGAAATACCCATTTGCAGTCGATGATGTTGACATTTTCTGGTTTTTCTTGCAAGTTCCAAGTTTCATTTTTCATTAGGGAATCCATTTCATCTAACATTGCAGACATCCAATTATCAGATGAATTTATTGCCTGTTCATATGAAGTAGGAATATCAACGATCATTGCAGAGAAATATTCCGGCGGATGTATCTGACATCTGTCTCGTAAATTATATTTTATCTGTTCGATCGGGTTTTCTCGATCATCATTTTCATTTTCGCCACCTTCACTGCTAATATTTTCTTTTTCTTCTATTGAAGGCAGGAAAACATCATCTTCATTCTCAAAAACCAGCTTCAGATGGATATCACTTTCCTCACATTCCTGCTTGAATTCATCAGTTTCATCAAAACGAACGTTTGCACTTATTTGTATTTTTCTTCTGGAGGGATCCCAAAGACGATAATTAGGAGATTCTTTTTCATACCCTACTAAAATCATTTTGCGACTTTTTGAATCCCATTTTTTTCTCAATTCTTTCGGAGTGTATGAATAGGCTACTGATCCAAAAATTCGTATGTGTTTTATATTGGGCTTTCTACCAAACCAATTTTCATATGGTGTGATTTGATCTGCTTGTTTTGATACAGTTCTGTTGAGGACATAAACAGACGTATTCACAGCTTCTGCCCACAGCTCTAAACATACATGTTTTGAATACAGCATTGAACGAGCACCATCTACGATTGTTTTTATGTCTCTCTCTGATTTTCCATTTTGTTCATGGGCATAAGGTGCTGACGTTTCACATAGAATACCTTTCTCTCGGAAGAAATTTCGCATATTTTCATTGATAAATTCTGTGCCATTATCACATCGAAAATACTTTATCAAATTTCCAGTCTGTCTTTTCACAAGAGTTTCAAACTCGCCGAATTTCTGGAAAACTTCCGATTTGTATTGCAAAAAGTAGGTTGTTCGATATCCAGTGGAGTCGTCTTTGAAAAGCAGAAAATATCTCGATCCAGTCGGAGACACTATATTTGAGAGGCCAAAAACATCTGCGTGAATGAATTCTCCAGGCTTATGTGTTCTTGGGCAATTCGACCTGATGAAACTCCTTCGGTTCTGCTTCCCAAGACTACAGGCCTCGCAAAAGAAATCAGATTCGTCTTCAATGTACGCCCCTTCAACCGCACCACTTTTTATCGTGTCTTTGACATACTTCAGGTTGACATGTCCCAATCTCTCATGCCAAAGTTTCAGGGAATTGGTTGTTGTTGAATTACATTCAATTTCATCAACTTTCATAGCATTTTGAACATGTTGCCTCGTCTCAAACCTACACAGGATAGTTGGCCATCAGGATTGCGAAACTCACATCTGTCGCTACTGGCTATCATCACGAAACCTTTATCAGTAATTTTGCCCACAGATAAGAGATTTCTTCGCAAATCAGGTATATACAGAACATCTGTAATCATTTTGTCTTCCCACACACCTTCAATATTGGCTTTCACTTTGATATCTCCAATGGCTGTTGCTTTAACTATTTTGTTATCAGCAACTCTAACAGCAACTCCATTATCAATTGATTTCAAATTGTGAAACCATTCTTTTCTGAAGGACATATGGATACTTGCACCAGTATCAGCCAACCAAATGTCTTCTTCATTTTCCTCATCTTCCACCCAGTTCTCAAGTTTATTTTGAAAATCACAAGTGAGAGCTTCTCTGGCATTTTTATGGGCAGAATCAGTTTGAAAATTATCCTTTTTAGATTTCTTTGATTTTCGAATCGGACACTCTTTCCACCAATGGCCTGTTTGCGTGCAACACCCACATTTAGTTTTCTGTTTAAGATCTTGGATATTCTGTTTTTTCGAAGACAATTTTTGATTTTGGTGAATCTTCATAGATTGAACTTGGAGCGCTAAATTATCCTCCCTGACATCGGATACCGACATTTTTTGTTCTTCTTTCACGAGTCTTGCAATAAGATCTGAGAGAGTTTGCTTCCTAGGATCAACTGAATCCCAAGCAGTAACGAGCATAGCAAATTTAGGTGGCAGACTATTGATAATTTTCGAAATCACAGCAACTTCAGATATGTCTTCACCCATATCTTTCAACTGCTTCACAATGGACTAAACTTCGGAAATGAAACTGGCAATATGTCGACCTTGGGGCATACGAAGTTCATAGAATTTCTGGTAAATAATGTGTTTCGACACTTCTGTCTTCTGTTCATGAACCGTTATCAGTTTCTTCCACATTTCTCCGGCAGTCTGGCAATTAACTAGGTAGTACAACTGATCCTCATTAATGGACGAGAGGAAAATAACCATGGCTTGGTTGTCTTTCTTTTCCCACTTCTTAACTTCTTCGGCATTGCTGGCAGACATTACAGGTTTTTCTCCAGTGACAACTTCCATCAAATCACTAGCTTTCAGTACTATTGTAACACTGAATTTCCATAACTAGAAGTTTGTTCCATCGAATTTAACAATTCTGGCAGTTTCAATCCTGGTATTCTCTACTTGGGACATTTTGAATAATGTTGTCAGTGTCAAACTTATAACTTTTATAAGATATCTTTCACAAAAATACGACAAGCACGTATTCCTTCCTTCAGTTCTGCAAAATGAGGTAATCTGGGCCCATATCCTTTTGGATAAACTGATCCAATGCAGAGTATTCAATATGGAAGAAATAATTTGCAGATAAAAATTTACTACAGCATAAACGTATTTTTATTATGACAACAACATCAGTTTTTTTTTTTAAACAACATAAATATGTATAACAAAATACAATCACTTAATGAAATTATCTAACACAGACAATAACGTATCTTTTCAAAAATTCCGAACATTGAATTCGTTTGTTATGCTCAACACGAATTATCAGGATATTAAATCTACCATCGGAGAACTGAAAAATAATAAATCACCTGGTTATGATGGTCTGAAATCAGAAACCCTCAAATCCATATCAGAATATCTCATCGAACCACTGGTATTAATTATAAATAGATGTATGGCATTGGGATACTGGCCCCTGGGAATTCAAGGACACTATCATTATTCCAATATTCAAAAAAGGTGATGGTGATTTGGCTAGTAACTATAGACCTATATCACTTATAACAAACTTTACCAAAATTTTTGAAAAAGTTATCAAAAAAATACTAGTATCTTTCCTCAAACAATATAAAATTCTTTCTGATAGACAGTTCGGTTTTAAAAAAAATGTGTCGACACAAGAAGCAATTCTTCACCTAACTAACAACGTGTACTCTGCCTTGGACAAAAGTATGTCGTGCCTATGTGTGTTTATAGATCTAGCCAAAGCATTTGACACCGTAAGCCATACACTTCTTTTAGAATCTTTGGAAGAAATTGGGATAAGAGGAAAATGTCTAAGTCTCTTTGAAAACTATACTTCAAATAGAAAACAGTGTGTCAGAGTAGGAAATGTATATAGCGAAAAACGAACTATCGAGTATGAGGTACCTCAAGGCACTGTATTAGGCCCAGTACTCTTCTCGATCTACTTAAATAATTTATTCAATATAAAAAGTAGTGGTGAGATTATAGGATTCGCAGACGATACAGCTATCTTTTACAAAGCGACTACCTGGGAGGAATTAGAAGCGAAAGTAAAAACTGATATTTCTCACATTAAAAACTGGTTTGACCAGAAAATTTTAACTTTAAACTTTGATAAAACTACGTCACCAAACTTTAGTTTCATAGATATACAGGTAGGAGGGTCGGTCCATCGATTACTACCATCAAAATATGTTAAATACCTTGGTATCTTTATGGATACACACTTGCGATGGGACATTCATATACAACATATACGATCAAGAAACTTCAATACATAATTTACAGATTTAGATGTCTATGCGACATAATACCCCAGAAAGAACTTAAATTTGTATACTATGCACTAGTGGAAAGTCACCTGAAATATGGTATCTTGGCTTGGGGCTCATCACTGAAAACACATATTACCCCTCTAGAAATTCTCCAGAAACGATTTCTCAAAATGATGATGCATAAGAAAAGGGATTACTCGACAGATTTGACCTATATGGAATCGCAAGTACTTGATCTGAGACAAGAATTTTACTTCAAATGTGTACTTACCTATCACAAAAACAGAAAACTGGAAAAGCACAACCATGATCACAACACAAGACAAAACAAACTACATTCCGTCCCTTTCATGACGAAATCGATTGGTCAAAGATCGTTTGAATTTTTGGTCCCGAAATTATACAATACTCTACCCCAAGAATTGAAGAATTTATCGAGCATGGTATTAAAAAAAAAACTGAAAACCTTTATATTAGAGAATCCCAGAAATCTCATTCACGAATTCATAGATATAAAAAGCTTCTGAATATCTTACTTGTCCCAAGTTATACTTATAGTACGGCTGTACTCACCAGTAAAATTGTGTTATGAAACATATACCCTCTGGTTGTATTTTATTCTCCAACCTCCCAAATCCTTCAATGATAATATGATCCAAATTTTGCTAGCAAATTGTTTTTATCTCTTTAGTATTTGTATTTCGATAAGTTTTTCTCTTTTTATGCATGTTTTTTATTCTCGGAACAAGTCTTAGTCACTTACCGAGTATATTCTATTCACACGTGTTTTTGTATTTTAGATTTTTTTATATGTTGTCACTCGTACTTGTAACTGTATTTACTGTATTTATATAGTGTGAGTGTCTTCTTCAATGTGTTTTTATCTATACCATTTTTATTATGTATTATGTGTGTGTGAATAAAATTTATTTATTTATATTTATTTATTTATTATCCATATTTTATTTAAAAACGTCGTGGGACAAACCATATTGAAGTACCTGTATTTCTTGAAATAATCGTTTTAGACCACAATAGTTCTTGGAAATTGTTTCATCGAAAGGAACATAAAAATGCCAAAATATACAGGGTGATGTCACGTGAATGAAAACAAAAAGCTAATTGGGTAACATAATATCAAAAAAAGCTGCACTGATTGTTTTAATTCAGTACCTGAAAATTACAATTCTCCACTACTTTCGAGTTCAGAGATATTCCCTGCCCTAAACTTCGTGGGACACCTTGTATATCATCTTTGATACAATTTGTTAAATTGACAAAACTTAATAATACTATGCAGTAATCAATTCTTCCACCAACTAGTACAGAAGCTCATCATCATATCAATCGTGCTTAGTACCAAGTACAAACGTGGCTAGGAAACCACATACAGTGTCCGCCAAAATGTTGGAACCATATGAAAAACTTTTTTATTAAAAGATTCTCAGAAATTTTCATTTTACATAAATGTTGGTGCATTCGGTAAGACTAAGTGAGCGCATATCGGTTATTGCCAGTGGCATGCAACTAAGCGGGAAACAGCCGATATATTTTAAATTCACTGTAGAGTAATAGACCGGGATCCCACGACTATTTTCAAAAATGATTAATAATAGTCTGAATCTTCCTGAGTAGCTTCATTTTGCCGAGACAACCAACTTTTTCTTCTATAAAAATTCTCGATAGTGGTAGCTAATGAAATGCGCAAGCGTCAATCATGTCGATTTGGTGAGTGCAAAAAAGTCATTAATAACAGTTAGTTCTTCAGTCGAATCTCGGGATGATTCGATAAAGTACTCGAAAAAACTTTTTTCCTACAAAATGGATGGTAGGACTGAAGAGTCCCCCACTCCCAACATGTACCAATAACGTGGTCATAAAAATTCATTATTAACCCGCAGATTTTTTTACCGTTGCTTGTTTAATATTTGTATAATTGGATGGTTATATTGTCCTACCAATTGAATGGTAGGTGTTTCCAGTACTACGCTCTGAAATTGTCAATTCCACGGTAAATAAAATTATTAATAACAGGCTAAATCTTCGTGAGTAGCTTCTTTCTATTGAGACGCCCAACTTTTTCCTCTACGGAAATTCTCGAAAGTGGTAGCTAATAAAATTGCGAGGCGTCAATCATGTCGATTTGGTGAGCGCAAAAAGTCATCAATAACAGTTAGTTTTTCAGTTGAACCTCAAGATGATTCGATAAAGTACTCGAAAAAACTTTTGTCCTACAAACTGGATGGTAGGAATGAAGAGTCCCCCACTCCCAACATGTACCAATGACGTGGTCATAAAAAATCATCAATAACCAGCGGATTGTTTTACCGTTGCTTGGTTAATATTTGTATAATTGAATGGTCATATTGTCCTACAAACTGAATGGTAGGTGTTCCCAGTCCTACGCTCCGAAATTGTCAATTCCACGAAAATTCTTGATATTAGTTGCTAATGAACTGCGTAGGCGAAAGTCATGTTGATTTGGTGAGCGCAAAAATTGTGTGGCTAACTGTTAGTTTTATCCAAATCTAAAGCTCATGGTTCGTGGTGAAAAAAACCAATTGAATTAACTTAACTTCAAGGCAGTAAAATCAATCAATTTGACCGTAAGCCACGGGCTCAACTAGCCTACAGATATTGCTACCTCGCTCTTGGAAAAATTCCTAGAAAGAAGTAACAGGGGTTTATATTGACTTATATTTGCACGGCTAATTGGGGTGGGTTAATTAAACGCATAAAAATTAGAAATAGGGTTTATTAGTGATCGATGAGCAACGGCTGGTAACAGTCAACTGGTCGTTGCACTGTGAAGTCGCCTTTAGCAGATAATTTCGAAATATTGAAGTTCGTAATATGTCAAACGAAACCAGCTGTCAGACGGTGACAGATAAAATGAATCAACTAATAAAGACTAATAAACTATTACGGATTGTGATATTTACAAACCAGTAATACTAGACCATCTATGATTCACTGTAAGGTTATACAAAAGGGTTATCCGTGGCCCCCTGGTATGATCATACTAGAGTTTACATAAAAGGAATAAACTAATAAACTCCCTAGCAGGTGAGCTCCGCATCCACAATTGATCTATTTAGATTGCAATATAGTCAATTGGTTTGACTTGTGAAAGAATATACGGCCTAGACAAAATTTGTGAAAGACTAAGCTAGGGCTTATCTGAATTCACTGTCGATAATCGTCTCTTTGGTGTTCTTTCGACTGATGCTTCCTTGTAAAGTCACTTAATGTTGAATGGGCTTCCTGCTCTTCGTGCGGGGTGTGAATTTGAGAATTTGGTGAAGCTCTCTTATCCTGGTTTCGTTAACCCGTAGGGTGTAGGGTAGACGGTAAAAGAATGAAACTATCCAAAAGAAAGAAGGCCTGAAATGGGGTTGTGTGTCAGACTTAAGGTAACTTGGTTCAAAGATTTACCGGGTTGATAATGATAATAAATAAGACCTCAGGACCTACCTTGGATGATGGATGGCCTTAACGTGGAGTAAACTTGAAGTGAACAAAGATCCACAAATGTGCAGACCAAACTATGGTTTCTTCAAATTTTCTGAATTTCAGCTAGAAAATATCCGCTCGGTGCGATTTGAGCCAACAAATGGACCTCAGTTAATATATCTAGCTGAATATTCGTGACAAAAAGGGAGATTTTAGATCTAATTTATTTTGTCCAAAATAATTTATTTTGTCCAAAATGTAACTTTTTTGACACATCATTTATTGAACTTGTACCCATAGTGAGTACAAACACAGGATGATTAAAAAATTATGATTTTTATGTTTTCCTCAGTCTTTCCTCTGAACCGTAACAATATTTCGACCATACCTCCTGAAATGAAAAATGATCAAAATATTTTGTAAGTAGGCACATTTATCCCCATTTTTGATATGATATTTTTTTGATCCTGCCATCCTCATTACGTTGTCCAGTTCACAGATCGATCCTATGGCCAGTTTTCGAGCTACAGGGTGTCAAGAATTCCACTACTGATATTTTCCGAATTATGAATCGATTTGATTTTTTTGCTTGAATTCGAAATCAATTTTTTTTAGAAATAAACACATTAAATCTAATTTGTAGCTCGTAAGTCCCTCCATTCGAAAAAGAAATTATATTTCACAAAGGGTGTTGCATTACATAGCATGACAAGATACTGTTCAAAGAAATAGATGAATATCAATACCATTATCATTTTTATTTTACAAATTCTTCGAAAAAGAATGGGTCTCCATCAATTACATGAGGATTCATATTATGATTGCTAGTTCTACAGTATATAGTTTTCCATGTACACAGTGACAATTTGAATACTTGAAAAGGCTATATCTCAGGAACAAAATGAAATAATTATTACGAATTGTTCATATCTGTAACTAGAATATGAGAATTAAAGTGAAATTATACTAATGAAATAATCGTCCCATTTCCAGCAAGTCCCGTCATTCTGTGATTTACAGCCACCCGCAACCAATTTCATTTTTCAGAAATCTCTTCTTGTGTCACCTCCTTGAATAACTGGTGAAAAATGCTCTCCCACTCCTTCCCCTTCCCTTCCTCATTGTTTAAAATTGTTTTTCCGTTAACCAGATGTCGTTCTCTTACGAACGACAGCCCTCTAAAGTCGAAACTTGTGAGAGCCAATGATTAACGAATTCTTACGTTTTACGTGCTATTCCACTTTCTCGGGCCATCAGAGAAATATAAGCAGTCGCTAGGCTTCGAACCCACGACCGGCGACCAGAGTAGATAATAGATCGGTATTTTAACTACTTGGCCACTTGACCCCTGTAAAATATAATCTCTTTCGAACTGGGCTTTTTGAGGCCTCTGGAGATACCATACATCCTATTTTATCGTAGAGCAGATTTTCACAATTCGTCTGAACTCTTTGAATGTTTTCAATTATGAATTACAGCTCTTCAGACGACGATGTGGTATTGCAGATTTTTGCGGGTTTCCCTGTGTTTGGTTCGGTTCGTCGTAGGGTTTTTTGTTCTGATTCGACGAACCACTGGGTGTGGCTTAGTTGTTTCTTCTGTTACGGCGGGGTTGTATCCAATGTAAATATTCTGGGAGCGAATAACTTTTACATGAATACTTGAGAGCGTTGTGGACTGTACTTGTGGGGTTGTAGAATAATGCACTGAATTTAGTTTACTTTAACACTATTTACTTCAATACAATATATATACAATAGAGGTTAACAATAACTTACACGTGTTCACTTGGGCTTAATTAACGAGAGCAATACGTCTGTACCCAAGCGAGGTTGAAAGAGAAGAGAGCGAAGAGTGGTAGACTCAGACTCAATGTTGATGTGTAAGCAGGGTTGCCAACAGCTACCTCTGCTCCATGTAGAACGCTGCCCTCGAACGCATTCGAGTGCATATTGCGAACGCGAGAATAATAGAATAGGTTCAAATCTCAACACCCTGCATCTGTTAAAGTTAATGCGACATCATTTAGGCCGCCCAGGAGGGCAGATTGATTATTTCAATGTTTTTACTTTGTTATTGTTGTTTTCAATATGTTTATAAAAATTATGAAAGCTATACAAAATTTCCCACTTCTTTCATAAACTTTTCATGTAAATTGATATTTTTGAATTGAAAAAACAATTATGCATTGAAGGTAACATTACTTTACGAATAAAAGTATATTGAATTAGCTAAACCACAATTTCAAAATAATTTGTTATTTTGAATAATTTTTGTAGGACTAGCGATACATGCCCGTTTTTTTGTAGGACACTGTATTATTTAGGTGAAGAATACATTAACCTTTCATGTGTTATCATTGTGCTACAGTTATTACTATTTTTTTTTATCATGGAATTGAGAATTTCGGAGCGTAGGACTGGGAACACCTACCATTCAATTTGTAGGACAATATGACCATTCAATTATACAAATATTAACCAAGCAATGGTGAAAAAATCCGCTGGTTATTAATGAATTTTTATTGCCACGTCATTGGTACATGCTGGGAGTGGGGGACTCTTCAGTCCTACCATCCATTTTGTAGGAAAAAAGTTTTTTCGAGTACTTCATCGAATTATCTCGAGGTTTAACTGAAAAACTAATTGTTATTAATGAATTTTTTGCACTCACCAAATCGATATGTTTGACGCCTGCGCATTTTATTAGCTACCACTATCGAGAATTTTCGTTGAGGAAAAAGTTGGGCGTCTCGGCAAAATGAAGCTTCTCAGGAAGATTCAGCCTGTTATTAATCATTTTTTAAAATAGGCGTGGGATCCCGGTCTATAAAGTCACATTGATATGCAAAATATCGAAAAACGTAATTGAAAATAGTTGTTTGCAATTGGATGATATTCCCAATTATCCAGTTTAGACTATCAATGACGAATTTTAATAACTGCTTAATGTTGGCCTCAATTTTTAATAGGAATTACCGATAATGATATTTGAGTAGTGAATGACCAAATTTGCATAGATTACCTGCCAAGTAAATTAATTGATCTTACAAAACATTGAATATGATTCAAAAAGCAGTAATGTAAAGATAATGAAATAATACCGGGTTGCTTGAAAAAAAAAATGAAATTCGTAATTGATGGGCTAAACTGAATAACTGGGAATATTATTCAATTGCAAATAACTCTTTTCAATAACATTTTAAGATTTTTTGTATAATAATGTTACTTTACTCTATAGTGAATTTAGAATATTAGCCGTTTCCCATTTGGCCGCACGCCACTGGCAATAACTCATATGCGCGTACGTAGTCTAATTGAATGCTTCATATTTTATGAGGAATACAATTTTCTGAGAAACTGTTAATAAAAAAGTTCTCCAGCAGAAACTTTGCTCACAGATTTTTGGCTGTACAATATTGTCGAGTCGAAATATTCGTGATCGAAAAAAAAAATTCTGTTTTTAGTTAATACTAGAGAAATATTATTTATAAAATACTATGATAATGAGGGTTCTTGATGGTTTTGAAATTTGAATAGTCTTTGTATGTTAATTCAAAAGCAATATAAGGTATAAAAAAATTATACATGAGTAACTAAAGGTGCATTTAGTCAACATCATTTTAAAATTGTGCTTAAATATATGTTAAAAACGAAAGTTGAATCTGTTAAATCAAATGGCACCATTTATACAACAATATTAAGTTTATGCTAAAAACATGTCACTTAGAAAATCCCAATTTTATAAGAATCTTACTTTAACGACGAAAATATTATCCTTAATTCACGTGAACCTAAAGTTTCATGTCATAAAATGTACCAATCATTCTTAAATGTATGCCTAAATATAAAACTCGTGTAATATCAGGTCTCATTCAAAATTATTTTCACGGTTATGTTTATGTCAGTGCTTGTGCTAAAGTTACGTTTATGTTGACTAAATGCACCTTAAATGTTTGAGGAAAAAACATTTAAAACAAGTTCCAGCAGTGGGATTCGAATTAACTCTTTAAATGTCATTTTAACTATAAACGTCAAAAAATTGCCAGTATAATTTCATGCTACTTGCTTCAAGGAGGAGACTGAAATTTCCGGAAATTTTATTAGTTGATATGGTAATGATAAAAAATACAGGCCTTTGATTGGTCGAAAATATAAGTTGTAGAATTTTCAATAACATTCAGTAGACGTAGAATTTTGTACTCGTAACTTGGCGCGAGCGTCGGGTTGGAAAAAAATTTAATTGATCTGCCTTTGGAATACCACAGGCCTGGATGTCTGCCTCATCGATTTTCTTGGTTTTTACAAGAATCCTAAACATCAGTTCAAGAGGCAGAAATGTGCGCATAATATAGCACACCAATTTTTGAATTTTTGAAGCGCTGTCAATTGACAACGCACAGGCAACATGCTAGCAGACTATTTTTCCATGGTCCTTCTCATTGTTTTTAATCGAACAATTCAGGTCTGCCAAGTTTGCACTTACATAGTTTTTTAAATCATGAAAATAACTCAAAGAATTAAATACTACAGCAGTCAGAGCCCTGGATGTCTGTCTCTTTGATTTTCTCTGTTTACAGGATGATTGTGACCATTAGCCCCAGAGGTAGCATCTACGCATAATAAAGCACACCTTTTTTAACATTTTTGAAACGCTGCCAATTAGCAATGCAGCGCCACCATGGTGGCAGACGCGGTCCTTGATGTTTCTCCCAGACAGCACCAGATATTCCATGAATAATCCTATAACGTTAGTTTTGGAAAATTGGTATATTCGAGGAATATTCCAGGATATCCTAGACCATTGGAAGAATATTCCCTGAATATGCGAATGGGAATTCCTCAGATAATCATAGAATATACCCGAAAGAATATTCTATGGATATCTAGAATATCGAAAACGAATACAATGCAAGTTGTCCTGGTCTCTATCGTACTACAGAGTCACTCAAAATATTATTTGAAAATAAGGAAAAAGAGTTGTGAAAAAAAATGGCAGATGAAAAGGTTACCTACTTAAAAGTAAGTTTATCAGGCTTTTTCCCGAAACAAAAAAAGCATTGTTACTTACGTAGTTTCATCTCCTGCACACAAATCTGAGAAAATTTCGTGGGGGTCTTTGATACTTTTCGAGTTATAACCTTTTGAATCTTGAGAAACGACCATTTTTAAACACGATTTTTTCAGTAAAAAATCGCACAAAAATTCCTCCTTCTTTTGGTCGATACTTTTTTGAGATCCTAATCAACACGTATTTCAAAATTACAAGCACCAAAATCCAACACTTCACAGAAAAAATCAACCTTGGAAAGTACCCATACATAACCAATTTATTTCAAGAATGAGCCTCTATGAAAAGTGAGGTTGAGTATAGTAATACAAGATGGTTTATTTTATTTGTAAAACGTTCGGTTTTGGTGATTTTAATTGTGAAATCTGAGTTGATTGGGGTATATAAAAAGTGTCGACATAAAGAAGGAGGCATTTTGTGTTATTTTTCAACAAAAAAATTGTTTTGGAATTTGGTTGATTTTCAAGATTCACAAAGTCATAACTAGTAAAGTATTAGAGACCCCTACGAAATTATTTCGGTTTTGTGATCAGTAGATAAAACTATGTATCACCACTTTTCTTTCTCACCAGAAGAATTCTGCGGATAGAAGCAGTTGAAACGTTGTGATTTATACAAATTATAAGACTCACTTTTCTTTTTGTTTCGAGAAAAAGCCCGATAAATTTACGTTTACCATGAAAGGTAGCAGAGACTTTTGACTGGATGAGAAACGATGCCAAAAATTAGGGAAGATGAGGTTGAAGAAACTTGAACAAACCAAAAAAGCATGTTTCTAGCTATCCAAATCAGATACAACTGAAAAATTAGGCAATATTTCTGAAATTAAATCAGCCAGTTTTTCTTTGTTTTTCTTTATTACATTAAGATTTATACATTGATTTGATGTTCTAATTTTACAGTGGAATACAGGTATTTCTTCATGGTGTATTCAGTAACCACTCTACGATTGGCAATAGCGGGAAGTTTAAAATGACAGACAGCCACATGCAATCTGAGTTGGAAATGCATAAATTATAACCCAACTGAAATTATCCAAATAAATAAACACTCCGTTCATTTTTGAAGCATCAGCGCTCCTGATAACGTATGGTCAAATTCACGCAAATTGAATGCATTTAGAAAATTATTCCTTTTATTTTCTCTCGTAAATATGAAAATATCAGATCGGAAATGATCCACGAATATTCCATACGCAACATTCTATGAATGTTCTATAGAGAATATACACTAAATCATACTGGAATATTCCTGTTATATTCTTTCGAAATGGAATATTCCATTTGGTATAATCCATGAATGTGCTCAGGGCATATAGATATTCCAGGATTATTCCATGATTATTCGGAAGATATACATCCATTCTAGGATATCTGAGGAATGTTCTGGGAATATACCATGCTGTCTGGGTGAAAGTATATTTATCGCTGTTAATAACGTCTGCCATGTGTGCCGATTATTTCTGAATTTTGCTAGTCACCTCCCTAACTACTTTATCTGAATAACCTTTGTCTGAATTACGTCATATATGGCTGAGTGCTATCTCAAAAACAGTGAATCGTATAAAAAAAGGTTCAGAACAAAAACTGTAGAGAATTTCATTTTCTACAACTTTCATTATGAATGCAAATACGATTTAACGCATAGGAAGCGAGATATTGGTAAAAAACTGATTTTTGTGACCTTTGACCTTCAATTTCTTAAGACGCGGACACGGGATTTCATGAGACTTTCGACACATCATTTAGAATGCCGAAATGAAAGTTTACGCAAAAATCCAGCTTATTACCTCTCATTCGGAGGTTGACCCCTTCTTTCGGCTTCTATGACCGTACTAACAATAGAAATTGCAACAAACGCTATAATTTAGGAGGTCTGCGCTTGATAATTACTTTATGAAACAACATGCATGTGTTGAGGCACTTTAATTTAGAATGTTATTGTATTCCTAACATAACTCTCTGATTTTTGTGACCTTTCACTTAGTCAACTACACATTGTGCTGGGGATCATTCGTCTTCTTGCATGGATCTCCTTGGTTGTCCTCTCTCTTTCGGCTTTGAATGGTACTCATTTCGTAATTTATTAACGAACGCGTCGTTGTTTATTTTCCTAGAGGACCGTAAAGTCCCAATGAGAAACGAAATCACGCGATGATGTAAATGGAAATGCAATAATAAGAATAGACTCTTCCCTCCGCATTTAATCTCTCAGATTTCGACACATGGCTGATTTCAATAATTGGAAACAGCTAAAACTTATTTTTCCTATAAACTCATATTTGTAACATAATAGTCCAGTTGGCGGAGGTCACGAGAACAAGTATTAGCAAACTCACTGATGTTTTTTTAATAATTAGTTCAGAGTATATAGGCCAATAAACAGAGCAATTTTTCTCATAAAAGTTCAACTTGAATTGCTCCGCCGATTTCTTTTCTGCAATTCGGTCGTCACGGAGGGTTGAATAATTAGCAATAAAGTTATCACCCTGTTAGGAGCGAAATTTAGGAAAGGAGAGCAGTGAATGTGCAATGATGTGTCACGCCTCTAACATACCCAGTAGCTCAGTAGGCGTGGATTCGACAATAAAAATTGATTTCGATAAGATAAATATGGGGTTAATTTTCCGGAGCGCCACGGATTTATCGCTAGTGAAAAATCCGAAACCACCCTGATGGAATGGGACTAATATTACTAAAATATTAAACAATAGATACCTGTAAATGGTATAATAATAATATATAAATATGTAGAGGTTTTGTCTTCCCTTACGCTTAGATAACTTGGACCAGAATAAAAGAAATAGTCATGTCCCTTACTGATAAAATATATTGATCGTTACACACCCTGTATGTGCACAGTTCAGCTCACCATACAAAAGAAAATGAAATTAATGTAAAAATCAACTACCAAGATGAATTCAAGTGAATGCTGTGATTGAGAGTATGGTATTGTTTGAATATATTAATATGAAACCTCCAGTGAGGGCTATGCCTGTGACGTCACGATGATAGCTTACAGTTATGGATACTTACGCCTTAGGGGCAGTCTTATTCTAAACTTATCTGATACTATGTAGATATTCTCAAGCATGCCAGTTCACCAATTATTGTGGTTGTAGTTCATCAGTGCCTTGGTGTATACAGGTGCACAGTGGGTACGACACAATCAATCAAAGTACATGTACAGTTGGGACGAATAGCCAAGGAATGCTGAACAACAGATATACAGCGGGACAACCACAGTCGAGCAGGAACAATCACAGCAGTGGAACAGTGGAAAGACAATCGTGTAGCAACGAAACAGTGGAACAATCACATTAGTGGAACTCCAATAATCGGTAGCAGAGTAGTAGCAGGACTAGCCGCAGCGGAGCAAAGTAGTAGCAGACTGGTAGCAGGACTAGCCGCAGCGGAGCAGTAGCAAAGTGGTAGTCGCAGAGGAGCACCCTAGAATAAACCATACCAGTCTGACTTCCGATTACACTTTTATTGGGGCCATAAGTAGAGCCCAAATGCAAATAATAACCTCTATTAACTGGGAGAGTTCTGATAACAGCTTTGATGGTCTGTATGCTGTCTGATAGCGAGTTTCTCGTTCCAGTGGTTTCACACAATGATGAAGTAACTTATAACCTCAAAAATCCGCAAAGCGAACGGAGATTTCTCAAAAATATATAGTGTCAAAATTTGCAAACAATATGAGAAACAGTCCTGATATGAATTTTCCCAAGATCCATCAATGATGATCAAACTTTAATTGGAAATCTTCAAAATAGGTCAGTCACTCATCAATATCAAATAAGGAAGAGGAAAATATATCTCAGACGTCAAAGTCAAAACTGACAAGGCGCTTTCTTGTTCACTAGTGTTCGGTGGGAACAGTCCAGGAACTACCTCGAGCTACTAGGAGCTATGAAAAGAACACCTTAAGATTCACTGTTGCCAACCGAACCAAGATGAAAACGCCAGCATCTCAATCTCAGAACCAAACACAAACAAACAAACAAAAGGTCAAGTATTCGAATGTGAAGTAGGTACCTCAATGACACAAGACAGATAGAGTAGGAATGAGTTTGGTGTTCTTAACGCAAAACAATAGACTAACCAAAAGTATGTTTACAAAACAACGCTGTCATACCGCAAAATAGAACAACTGATAATTGTCATTAGCTTAAGGCCGGTTCATGTCCGCTCGAACTAGTACAGCAAAGGTAAGTACTAACATTCGGAACAAGCTATATATATGACAACGATCAAGTTGTCATTTTGATACAGTGGTGTACAGAGTGGAAAGTGTATATCAATGACGGAGAATTTCTGATGTTATTGTATTAAAACAGAAGGGGTATTCTAGTGCAAAATAAACCCGTAACAACCCCCTGGGGGGTGCAACCCCCCCAAAATCGTATAAACTTTTTTCTGGAAGGTATTTTCTTGACATTTCAGCTCTGGGCAATACATATGAGTGAAAATCGGTATTATTAATGGGGGCGAATTATTTTCAACAATTAAACCCCCTCCCGGGGCTTCAAACCCTTCCCGAAATCGTGTTTTTCTGAGGTATTTTCTATGAATATGTAAAATTGTCAGTCCTGGGTAATGAAACTGAGCGAAAATTTGTAAAAATAATAGGTATAAATTATTAGAAACGATTTTCCCGCCCCCGCATTCGGGGCATATCCCCCGCATCGCGGAAACATTGGGGTGAGAGGGAAGGGGGAGAATATTTGAAAAAACTCTCAAACTACTACTCTTAGATATAAATGTGGTAAATAATCGTTGAGAACTGTCGTTATTGAGATTTAGAAGTATTGTTATGAGAATTATTCGCAAATTCGATTGAAGATCAACTTATTGTATAAATCGAAAGCGGACCGGAGGTACCGAAATATGATAGTGTTTTTCAATGATATCGAGAAAGGGTATGGAGAAATGAATCTACAAGTAATCACCATCAAGAAATCTATAGGAAAATATATTTATTCACTCATACAACTCATCATCTACTTCATCTTCAGTCTCCTCGTCTTCATCTTCACAATCCGGAACAATCACTGCCAATTTTCTACAGATATCTTTGGTACATTTATTACAAACATTGGTACATATAGCACATAAAAATCAAAGCAGGTACACTTATGGGAGTGTTGAGCAAGTTTGATTCAGAAAAATGTCAATATCAAATTGGTAGTTTCTTTCCCCTTAATTCCTACTTGGACCTTTAAAATTTTGAAAATTTTGAGTAACATCATGGCCAAGTTCTGAAACAACACTAACACTGGGCACTTTCCGTTGACTAGAAAAACTTTGTCAACTAGGTAAACATTTATAATATTATGCAGGTAAATTTTTGAATGAGCGTATAAAATCCTAAGCATTTATGCATTTTAAGCAAGTTCCATTCAAAATGTTAATAACGAACTGGCATTTTCTCCTGAATTCCTAGGCAGACCTTTGGAATTTTGGAAATGTAAGTCATATCTGACATTGCGATATTTTGAAACAGAGCTGAGTTGAACATGAAACAAATATTTCAGAAATGAACTCACCATTTTCAATTATTAACAGTGACAAAGCACTAAGAGATGTTTCCTCGTCTCCAACTATCGATGTTATCCCAGTATCCAGTGTTTTCTGCAAAGGAACTTTTATATTATCTGACGTTTACATAGAGCCACGTTGACTGCTGCCACTGCGCACTGACAGAACCGCGCTGCTGTATACTATACAACGGCGCGCTAGCTGCCGCATTGACTAGGTCCCAAGCCGATATTTTTCAGGTATTAGAATCTCAATGAGTTTAAAGCAGGTACACTTCGGGACAGTTTCCTTTGGTGCACTTTCTTCCTCGGTCTCGAATCCCCATATTCCATCAAGGACTGATTTTATTTTTCTTTCCATAGAACAATAATGCGATCAAATGCTGAGTAACCTCTATTTTAAGTACTTAAAAGATTTACTGAATTGCATTTAAAATTTATACAAGTAACCAAATTTGTATGAATATTTTCAATAAGAGCAGGTTTTTTTCAAACTGGCTTTTCGTTCATGTTGATACGTGCTTTTATCTCTGAGTTATTAGCATTTGAATTTATAAACTCTCAAGATTTTGTAACCTAAAATATGAGAAGATTTGAAAACACTCGTATTTAAAACGAACATTATTTGGACCGGTTAAACGTTATGCAATTTGACAATAAAGTAGTCCTCAACTGTTCATTTTACTTGCTACAAGTGATAAGACATTCTTTCAGTAGTCACAAGCATTATTTTACGAAGTCAGGAACTTTAATATTATAAGATTTTCAATTGCAATTTTGCAGCTGGCAACTGCGCGTATAAATTAAAATAATATCAGAATACAAAGCTGCGATCTTTATCTTCGAAATGACGTAAAATTCATCCGATTTGGACATTTATGTGAGGAGTTATAGAACTTTACTTCACGCGCTGGTTGAAAAAATGCACGTTGGCGGGAGCCGGCGCAGCACCTGCCCGATTGAGAAAGCATATAACTTCAACAATTTTTCTCAAGAATACCGTGCGATTTCTCAAAATTTCGGTGGGAACAGTTTTTTGTAAAAATTTGTGCTCTTTCTGAATATTAAGTTATTTTTTTTTTGATTTAAATTAAATTTTTTGAGATATTTCGAAAATACCTCAAAAATTAATTTCAATGCGTTTTTTGGGGGGGTTCCGTCCCCCCTGGAAGTGATAATTTTTCTCAGAAGTAATGTGCACACTGTGTTCTACAATTTAAAAAAAATGTTCGGTGGAGCAATTTAAGTTGAGGTTGATAGCCCTGTTGATTGGCCTAATATTGGTTAATATAAGAAAAAGTTTCCTAAATTAAAAAAAAATCGAAATATATTTTTATTTTCAAAATCCTAGAATATTTTGGGCTGGGATGAATATAATGGAAAATAAAAAATAACATCTTCTGGGGAAAGTTTTTTTCTACCAAAAAGATAATCTGCACTTTCTTTGTCAGAGCTATAGTTTGTCCGCCAAAAAATCATTTAGGAACTTATGCATGCTACGCATGCTACGTCAGCCGCGTACCTATTTTTTAGAACCGTATTACATTATAATCTGATACGTACTTATGAGATCTTAAATTGGAATTTCAAATACTCAATTTTCAAGTAGGAAATCTGAACTTTCTAATGGTATAGTTTATTTTTCGTTTTTAGTAAAATATTGTTTAGAAAAAAGCACGTTTATACAGGGTGTATACTAAATGATGTCATTAATTTCAGGTGGTGATTTCTTGTCATATTTTATGAAGAACATTTCATATAAACCTGTGAACTAAATTGCTTAGTTTGCGAGATACGGGGTGTCAAAGTTTCAGTTAAAAATCGGTATTTCATCAATTACTCAATTACTAACCTCATGAAAACAAGCCCCTGTTTTATTAAAACTTTGACACTCGGTCACATGAAAACAAAGCAAGTTACACACGTTTATGTGTTTTTTTTTCATAAAATATTAAATAAATATTTTTAAAAAATCAGCGAGATTGCTAATTACTTGTGCTTTCAATGTAAAATTTGCTCCACCAACTGTGCTATAACTCCTTCTTCCACTTGACTCTTCAATTATTATTGTATGTGTGAAAATGATATCCTGCTTTTGATAAACAAGCTTAACCCTCTTCTTGATTCTGTTAACTTCAATTTAACAGAAACCTCTAGGTGATGTCGGTTTCTTGATTATTGTGGTAAGAATATGAGTTACATACAGAGTGGGCCATTGAAAACGAAACAACAAAAATAAATTAATCCTATCGATTTGTTTTCGAGATATAAGAACTTGAAGTTGGGAAATCAATGAAAACAATATCTGATAAAGCAACAGTCGCAATAATTATTATTGTCAATCAACTAAATATTCAAACTGTCCACTACCCATTTCCATACGATAGTACAAGTTCTGGTCAAACGAGACCTTATATTTCGTAGCATTTCCGGCGTTATTCCACGGCATTCTTCAATAATTCTACTTCGTAAGTCTTCCAGAGATTCTGGTTCGGTTGCGTAAATTTTGTTCTACAAGTGACCCTACAGGAAAAACTCGAGTGGTGTTAAATCTGGAGGATTCCAGGAAACATTCTTCCCAAAAACGCCCTAACAGGCAGTGTTTAATGTGCAAAAATGTTGTAGGGGCAATCCACTTTCCGCGGACACCCGGTATATCTATCGATCAATCTATTGGTGTAATTTTTATATTTATTTGCATTTCCGATCCGATCGTCCGATGAATAAAAATTGGCTCAATGACTGAGATGCGATGCAATGATATTCCTAATGTTGATCATATTGTTGTTAAACAAGGTTCAAATTTTAAAAATCCCAAAAGATTACAATAAAAAAAGTTAGGGCAAATCAAAATGATTGATGATAGCGTACGAAGCGCCCTGTAAGTGCTACATGAAAATGTATACCAAATTTTGATTACTCGCCTCGAAACAACCCCGTTCATCAAAGGACCCCGCACTTTTCTTATGTAAAGTGGCGACCGGTCAAATTTTCTGAAAGTTTGGTATGTTGTTGTACCCAACTCAGTAACCAAAAGTGTCAATGAGCCCAACTCAATCCGATGGCTAGTTTTCTAAATACGGGGTGTTAAAGTTGAAAATTGCCCAAATTTTTGGATTTATTTTTTATTTATTAAAAGTTAGATCGGGTTTCTGTTGCATACAGATGTTTACTACATGTTCTACTAATGAAATTATTGGATACGTTTGATTAAAAATATTTATATTTACAAGGTGATTCACGAATGTATGACGGTAGTTTTTTGGCAAAATTCACTTTTTCTACTGTGACGTCAGAAAGTCATATTTTTGGACGACAAAATATTGCACAGTACATATTTTTTATACAGGGTGTTTCACAGAGAGAACCACTAGACAAAATTATTTTCTTTTAGGATTACTTCGATACCCTGTATTTATGGATTGATTTTTGGGAAAAGTAATACCACAAACATATGTGTGTCTCTAATCTCCAAAATATTCAAGGTGGTTTATTCATAGGAAGGTATTCCATTTTGGGAAAAGTACAAAAAACATGAACAACCTGTATTCAAAAATTTCCCCGGTCAAATGTAACTTTTTTCTCACTATATATTTATTTTCATACCATCTTCAGAGGTATGAATTCTGAATCCGATACTATGGCCAGTTTTCGAGATACAGGGCGTTAAAGTGGAAAATTACTGATTTTATCAGTTTTTTCTTCAAATTGAAAAGCCGTATTGATTTCTTGTTGCGCCTATGAGCTTAATATCAGTTTCGGTCAGATGTACATGGAAAGGTTCAGCTAAAAATATTCACTGTTACAGGGTTATTCACGAATAAATCACAATAGGTTTTTGCAAATACTCAAAATTCTACAGTTTCGTCACAGATAAATTATTCCATGAAGTTGATACCTAGTCGTTTACAATTATGAGTCTGAAATGATTACTTTTCATACAGGGTGAGCCATACAACCAAACACACCAAAATTAATTATGTTTTGAAATAATTGAAATGAGAACTTTTTCAGTGAATTTTGAGTAACTGTATAACATTACATCAAGTATGCATAACCGTGAGAATTTTAAATATACAAGGTGATTTAGTTATAATCACCTACCAAAAATATACATCTTTGTCCGATATAAGTAATCGACCACCTTTTTATACACGTGGCAGCAAAAATGATAATAAGAATTTTTTCATTTATTCAACACCTTATAAACAAATATAATTTAACATTTATGATTCTTTTATGATATAGGTACAATATCTATGAAGCATTTTGTTCCTGTTCAGCTGTGCTGGTAACGGAACAGTATATAACTCGCTCTACACGTATATTGTGAAGTACCGACCTATACAAATAGGTTCGAATTATACCTACACAAGAAGATGGATAATTATCATCTCTTTGGAGGTGATAGCGCAGTGGGTAAGCGCGCTCATAAAGTTACTCAAAATTCACTAAAAAAGTTCTCATTTCAATTATTTCAAAGCATAATTATTTTTGGTGTGGTTGGCTGTATGGCTCACCCTGTATGAAAAGTAATCATTTCAGACTCAAAATTGTAAACGACTAGGTATCGACGTCATGGAATAATTTATCTGTGACGAAACTGTAGAATTTTGAGTATTTGCAAAAACCTATTGTGATTTATTCCTGAATAACTCTGTAACAGTGAATATTTTTAGCTGAACCTTTCCATGTACATCTGACCGAAACTCATATTAAACTCATAGGCGCAACAAAAAATCAATACGGTTTTTCAATTTGAAGAAAAAACTGATAAAATCAGTAATTTTCCACTTTAACGCCCTCTATCTCGAAAACTGGTCATAGTATCGGATTCAGATTTCATACCTCTGAAGATGGTATGAAAATCAATATATAGTAAGAAAATAGTTACATTTGACCAGGGAAATTTTTGAATACAGGTTGTTCATGTTTTTTGTACTTTTCCCAAAAATCAATCCATAAATATAGGATTTCGAATTAATCCTAAAAGGAAATAATTTTGTCTAGTGGTTCTCTCTGTGAAACACCCTGTATAAAAAATATGTACTGTGCAATATTTTCTCGTCAAAATACTTTATCGAAGAGAAAGTTCCAAAAATATGCCTCCCTGACGTCACAGTAGAAAAAGTGAATTTTGCCAAAAAACTACCGTCATACATTCGTGAATCACCTTGTAAATATAAATATTTTTAATCAAATGTATCCACTAATTTCATTAGTAGAACATGTAGTAAACATCTGTATGCAACAGAATTTCGATCTAACTTTTAATAAATAAAAAATAAATCCGAAAATTTGGGCAATTTTCAACTTTAACACCCCGTATTTAGAAAACTAGCCATCGGATTGGGTTGGGCCCATTGACACTTTTGGTTACTGAGTTGGGTACAACAACATACCAAACTTTCAGAAAATTTGACCGGTCGCCACTTTACATAAGAAAAGTGCCGGGTCCTTTTGTGCAATAAAACCATTTTTTGCTAAAGTTATTCAAAATAGTTGAAAATAAAATTTCAACTTCAACACCCTGTATCTTCGAAACTAAACATTTGCGGACACATGTTCATTTGAACATTTTATCTTAAAATTGGTCAAAGATTTACCCTTCAAAGTTTGTAAAAGTATTAAATAACCACCCTGTATAGTGTAGAGTGGACTTTGAATTTTACTTATCTTCTTCAATAATAACAGATTCGCAGCTTTGGGTGGCTTTGGGTAGGTACTTTCCACTCATATTCCCCAGTGGCCCAATTTATGAATTGTCTAGAGAATCAATCTAGAGATATATGACGTAATTTTCTCTCAATTTCGAGCCATAAGTAAGTATGTAGGTATACCTATTTAGAGAAAATGACGTAATATTTCTCATGAGAATCAATTCCGGTAATTCATAAACTGGGTACCTGATAATCTTGTATTTCTAAAAATGTGTGGTAACGCCGGCAACATCGCACAATAATTCTTCCACTTTCGATGAACAGAAGGCTTCATTATCGAGCATTTCGATCGCGATATTGACGTTCGTCGTTGCAAAATTAAAAGTGAACCTGCTCTCTTGATCGAAAGGCTCTCCGAAGCACGCTCGCTACGCGGCATATTATAACAGGCAGTTAAAATAATATACATAAGCTTCCTTCCTGCGAAATACTATACAGGATGATTCGCAACAACTGTTACGGTCGCCGAATATCTTGTTACCAAGGTCGTAAAAGGATTATTCTTTGGGGCGGGTATTTCGTCTTGAAACAGCTTGTAGTGTGATTAGTATAATTCGAAGATCAAAGTCGGAATAAGTATAATTCTGAGATGAAAATCAGAATTAGGATATTTCCGAGATGAAAGTCAGAATTAGTATAATTCCGAGATGAAAGTCAGAATTAGTATAATTGGGAGATCAAAGTTGGAATACATATCTATCCGAAATGAATGTCAGATTTAGTATTATTCCGCGATCAAAGTCAGAACTAGTCGGAGTTAGAAGTCAGATTCATATCAAAATTTGGATATCGAAGTCAGAATTAGTATAATTCAGAGATGGAAGTCAGAATTAGTATAATTCCGAGATGAAAGTCAGAATTAGTACAATTCCGATATGAAAGTCAGAGTTGGTAGGTATAATTCGGAGATTTAAGTCAGAATTGTATTATATTCTGCAGGTCAAAGTCAGAATTATAATGAATCCGAGATAAAAGTCAGATTTAGTATCATTCCGCGATAAAAATCAGAATTAGTAAGAGGTAAAAGTTAGAATTATGTTATAATTCGAAGATCGAAGTCGGAGTTAGTATAGGTAAAAGTTAGGATAAATGTAATACGAGATGAAAGTCAGAATTAATATAATTCGGAGATTAAATTCAGAATTGTTTTATAATTTGAAGATCAAAGTCAGATTTGATTTAAGTCCGAAATAAAATTCATAGTGAGTTCCATTCTGCAATAAAAGTCAGAATCAATAGGAGGTAAAAGTAAGGATTATATTATAATTCGGAGATCAAAGTCAGAATTACTAGAACTCTAAGATGAAAGTCAGAATTACTATATTCCGCGATAAAAGTCAGAATTACTATATTCCGCGATAAAGGTCAAAATTAATCGAAAGTAAAAGTATAAATTATGTTATAATTCGGAGCCGAAAATCAGAATTAGTGCAACTCCAAGATAAAAGTCAGATTTAGTATAATTCCACGATGAAAGTCAGAATTAGTGAGAGGTAAAAATAAAAGTTATATAACAATTCGGAAATCAAAGTCAGAATCAATTTTATAACACCAAGATCAAATTCGGTATAATTCCGCGATAAGAGTCAGAATTAGTAGGAGGTAAAAGTCAGAATTAGTCTAAAAAGTCAGATTTGGTATAATTCTGCGATAAAAGTCAGAACTAGTAGGAGGTAAAAGTCTGAATCATACTATAATTCGACGATCAAATTCAAAATTACTATAATTTTGAGCTGAAAGTCAGAATTGGTTGACGTTCGTCGTTGTAAAATTAAAAATGAACCTTCTCTCTTGATCGAAATACTCTCCGAAGCATGCTCGATACGCGGCATATCATAGCAGCCAGTTAAAATAATATACATAAGCTTTCTTCCTGCGAAATACTTTACAGGATGATTCGCAGCAAGTCCTGTTACGGTCGCCGAATATTTTGTTACCAATGTCGAACAAGGATTTTTCTGTGGGGCAGGTATTTCGTCTTGAAACAGCTTGTGGTGTAATTAGTATAATTGAGGGATCAAATTCGTAAAATTTCGAAATGAAAGTCAGAATGAGTATTATAATTCCGAAGTGGAAGTCAGAATTAGTATAATTCCGACATGAAAATCATAATGAGTATAACTTCGAGATGAAAGTCAAAATTAGTATAATTCTGACATAAAAATATGATTCTGAGATATAAGTCAGAATTGGTATAATTCCAAGAAGAAAGTCAAAATGAGTTTAATTCCAAGAAGAAAATCAGAATTGGTATCATTCCGAGATGAAAGTCAGAATTAGTATAATTCCGTTATGAAATTCAGAATTTGTATGATTTCGAGATTAAAGTCAGAATGAGTATTATAATTCCGAGTTGAAAGTCAGAATGAGTATGATTCTGAAATATTAGTCAGAATTAGTATAATTCCAAGAAGAAAGTCAAAATGAGTATGATCCCAAGATGAAAGTCAGGATAAGTATAATTCCGAGATGAAAGACAGAATTAGTATAATTCAGAGATCAAAGTCAGACTTGTATTATAATCTGGAGATCAAAGTTAGAATTATTGATATATATTCGAGATAAAATTCAGATTCAGTATCATTAGTAGGAGGTAAAAATAAGGATTATATTATAATTCGAAGTCGAAGTCAGATTCTGTATAATTCCGCGATTAAAGTAAGAATTGGAGGTAAAAGTCAGAATCAACTGAAAATTCGAAGATGAAAGTCGGAACTAGTATAATTCCGAGATGAAAGTCAGAATTAGTATAATTTCGAGATGGAAGTTCAAATTAGTATAATTTTGAGATGAAAGTCAGAATTAGTATAGTTCCGAGATGAAAGTAAGAATTAGTATAATTTGGAGATTAAAGTCAGAATTGTATCAAATCCAGAATTATTATTACTCCGGGATGAAAGTCAGATTCAGTACCATTTTGCGATAACAGTCAAAATCAGTAGTAGGCAAAATACCATGGTTCGGAGATCATAGTCAAAATTACTATGATTCCGAGCTGAAATTCAGAATTAGTATAATTCCGAGGTAAAAGTCAGAATTAGTATAAGTCGGAGATTTAAGTCAGAATTGTATTATTATCTGGAGATTAAATTCAGAATTGAAATAACTCCGAGATGAAAGTCAGGTTAAGTGCTATTCTGCAATAAAAGTCAGAATCAGTAGGAGGTAAAAGTAAGAATAATATCATAATTCATAGATCAAAGTCAGAATTAGTATAATTCCGAGATGAGTCAGTATTAGTGTAATTCCAAGGTAAAAGTCAGAATTGGTATTACTCGGAGATTAAAGTCAGAATTGTATTGTAATTCGGAGATCAAAGTCAGATTTAGTATAACTTCTAGACAAAAGTCAGATTTAGTATAACTCCGCGATGAAAATCAGAATAGGTATAATTCTGAGATGAAAGTCAGATTTAGTATAATTCCGAGATAAACGTCAGAATAAGTTGGAGGTAAAAGTAAAAATCATAGTATAATTCAGAGATCAAAGTCAGAATCAATATAATACCGAGATAAAAGTTTAATTTAGTATGATTCCGAGATAAAAGTCAGATTTAGTATAATTCCGAAATGAAAGTCAGAATAAGTAGGAGGTGAAAGTGAAAATTATATTGTTATTCGGATAACAAAGTCAGAATCAATATAACACCAAGATAAAAGTCAAATTTAGTATAATTCCGAGATAAAAGTCAGAGTTAGTATGAGGTGAAAGTAAGAATTATTGCATAATTCGGAGATTTAAGTCAGAATTAGTATAACTCCTGGATAAAAGTCAGATATGGTATAATTCTGCTATAAAAGTTAGAAATACTAGGAGGTCAAAGTCTGAATCGTATTATGATTTGAGGATCAAAGTCAGAATTGGTAGATTAGGTAAGAATTATTTTATAATTCGTAGATTAAAGTCAGAATTAGTATTATTCCTAGATGAAAGTCAGATTTGGTATAATTCTGCTGTGAGAGTCAGAATTAATAGGAAGTAATAGTTTGAATCATATTATAATTAGAGGATTAAAGTCAGAATTAGTATAATTCTGAGCTGAAAGTCAGAATTAGTATAATTCCGAGATCAAAGTCAGAATTAGTAGGAGCTAAAAGTGAGAACTATTTTATAATTTGGAGATCAGATTCAGAATTAGTAAAGTTGTCTATATGAAAGTTGGATTTGATATAATTCTGCAATAAAAGTCAGAATCAGTAGGAGATAAAAGTCTGAATCATATTACAATTTGAGGATCAAAGTCAGAATTGGTATAATTCTGAGCTGGAAGTCAGAATTAGTATAATTCCGAGATAAAAGTCAGAATTAGTTGGCATTCGTCGTTGTACAATTGAAAGTGAACCTGCTCTTTATTCAAGTATGTCATATGGAAACAAAAGTAGAGAAATATATACCCATTTAGAAATCGAAATTTTATGCCACTTCTGGTGAAACTGAAAGATGCATGAAGCTGAGTTACTTGTCAAAAAATACAGTTTTATGTCGTATATAGATCTTCCAAATTTTATTCCATTATCTTCAAAAACAAAATAGTTCTATGGGCGGACATCCGGTATAATCCACCCTGTAACCTTCTTGACGGGAAAAGTTAGAACAACTCCAGCAGCAGACTACACTGCTGAGTTCAAACAACTCTAATTCATCACTGGCATTGTCTTGGCGAACAAGACCCGCCTTAGGGGATCGCCCTGTACGAGTACGACGCTCAAAAGAAGACAAGGTGAAAGACGGGCTGGTTTTTTCCCGCCAGTTTGGAGTTGGCGTGCAGTGCGTGAATACACACACACACACACACATGTGGGGGCCAGGTTAATGACCTACTCAATACAGAAAAGCTTGGGATAGGACGGGCGCCCAAACTGTCGCTCGGTCGGTGGTTCAATACGCAGGGGCGGTACCAGGAGGGGCCGTCGATATCATGGAAAGGTAGTTTTTCAGTAGTCGACGCTTCATATGACCATATTAGGTTATGTTGTGGACAAAGCCATTATTAAAAACAAGTGTAGAAAGGTCAAACAATACACAACATAATTAATTATACATTTTATAAAATCAGAAAACAAGATCTCATTTTCTTTCCTCAAAATATGATGAGGAATCAGGAAACTCAGCAGGCTCCATCTATAAACCCAGTCTGCTCCTAGTAAACGTGGGAGATATCAATGTAAATTAGATCAACTTTTTGAATGATGATATCAATGGATTTCCTTCATTAGATATTTTGAAGGAAGATGAGGATATATAGAAGGATATAGTTTTTGATCAACTATTATTGCAGGTCAACAAAAAAATGCGGATGGCTATGTATCTGGGTAAAAAATGAAAAGAATGCGAGAAAGGAGTCACTTAACGTATCTGCTATAGAACAAGATTTTGAATACTGTGTTATATCGATGAAGATAAATAATGCTAAAACTACCTTCATAAAAGTATACAGGTCACCATATAGAAATGTTTCAACGTTTTTCGAAAAATTGACGGAGGTTTTGAATTTGTTATTCAAACCAAAAATGAGAATTTTATTATGAGGGGATTTCAACTTGGATTCGTATAAGAATGATGACTACAATAAACTATGTAGAATATTGAAAAGCTTCAACCTAATACCATTAGTTGGTTGGCCAACTAGAGTGACACCGTACACCTGTACAATGATCGACCACATTTTTATCAATTTCAGTAATGAAGGACTATGCTATGTTTTAGATAATTGTATAGCTGATCATCGTTCTATTTATTTAGAATTAGATAGAAATAGCATTGTAAGTACCAAATCTAAACATCGCAGGAGTTTCAATGCAGATAATGTTGAACGTTTTGAAAAAGCATTGGTAGAGGAGAACTGGGAGCCTCTATATTGTATCGAAGACGTAAATTTAGCTTTTGAGTATATTTATTCGATTATTTTATATTATTTAAATCTTCACCCACCTGAAAGGAAATATCATACCAACTGTACACCAAAAAAAATGGGTCAATGATGAGGTCAGAAGATAAATCGCTAATCTTAAAGACTTGAACTTTTTATGCAAAAGATATCCTGTTCTCGAACCAGCTTATCGAGATTCTAAAAGAATATGATATCCAAGGTGATAAAAGAATATTACCAAAATTAAATATTTAATTCTAGCTATGTATCTAGAACTGCTTGAAAAGTGATAGATGAAATATCAAATAAAAATAAAAAACAATGTAACCTTACAATAAGGGTCGATGATCAAGAAATGAGTGATCCCCATTTGATTATTTTATCTTCTAACAGTTTTTTTACAGATGCTCCCAAAGCGATAATCGAAAATTTAACCAACAAGGATAGAAAGCATGTATTACATTGTAGAGAAATCCGATATGATTCCTCTTTCTCAACCCCTTATGGAGAAGATGAATTAGAAATGCTTCTCAAACACAAATTGAAAAATAAAAGTTCTTCTGGGTCTGATGATATAGGTACCTATGCTTTTAGCGAAAGAGATCATATATTCTGTAAAAAAAACACTTACTTACTTGGTGAATTTATCATTCTCTTCAGGCAAATTTTCGTCCTGTTTGAAAGTGGGTGAGAATATTCCAATATTCAAGAAAAAGGGCCAATCACAGCTTGAAAACTATAGACAAGTAACGGTTCTTATCTCGTTTTCAAAAATTTTTGAATACGCATTCTTATCACGTCTCGACAATTTCTTAGTAAAATTTAAAATATTGACAGAAAAACAACATGGGTTTTGTGCAGGAAAATCTATTGGTACGGCAATTCACTCTTTTTATAATCAAATTATTAAATGCATTGAGGCGGCCGAGTGTCCTGTTGGGATTTTTTGTGTCTGAGTATTTTAATTGATCTGTTTGTTTTACACTATATACCCAGTGTCTACTTATTATTATTATTTTTTAATGTGTGGTTTTAATCTATGGATATACCTATAAGGATGGATTTAGCGAGGGGCAATATATGAAAATATAAGTAGAAAAGTTATTGGGTATAACCCTCAAAATGTTGTGCAACCGTAGACACGTGTTTCGAGCTTAAGCTCTCATCAGTACGGTAAAATCAATTGCAAAGATGTACAACACTTGGATCTAAAATTAGAAACAAAGGAAGTCAACAACAGGAAGCCAACCACACATTTGTGGCTTCGGTTAGAAGACCTTGTGTTTACAAGGCAACAACTAACGTCGCCACGGAGGCAGCTATAGCTACCAGCGTGACAATCCTACCCAGGAAAATACAAATAAGGATGGATTTAGCGAGGGGCAATATATGAAAATATAAGTAGAAAAGTTATTGGGTATAACCTATGTTGTGCAACCGTAGACACGTGTTTCGAGCTTAAGCTCTCATCAGTACGGTAAAATCAAGTGCAAAGATGTACAACACTGATATACCTATAAATAGAAAAGTTATTGGGTATAGCCCTCAAATTGTTATGCAACCGTAGACGCGTGTTTCGAGCTTAAGCTCTCATCAGTACGGTAAAATCAAGTGCAAAGATGTACAACACTTGGATGTAAAAATAGAAACAAAGGAAATCTGATGAAAAGTTCTTGATTATTTCACCACCTGTCGGTAAGTTTTCACTTGCCCAATTTACATACATGATACAAAAAGCAGTCAGTCAAGATATATGAAATTACAATAAATCACAGTAAATGGGTCATATGCATAAAGTTGAGAGTCTACTTTTAACTCAAATTTTTGAAGAAGCTACTCCATTTGATATGCATAAAAATGTAGATATAAGCTCCAACTTGTGTCTACTCTTCCCGTGAGGATGTCCTCGCTTCTTAAGTTCCGACTCTGATTTTTATATGCATAAATGCGAGCGTCAACTCCTTAGTAGCAGACTCAGCTTCATCAGACCTGTACGAGAAGGCTGAATTTATGCCAATTCATCAGCCTACCAAGGTGTTTAAAGTTCGCAGTGCCTTATATCGGTTTAGCAGAGTTAATGTTCAGTAGATAAATAACTACTTTCTTGGAGATACTGAAGAATGTAGGGACTGAGCCTTGAGTAATGAATAAAGAATGGGGATTTTTTTTTGCGTTAGTAGCAGAAGATATTGGTGCCTATCAATCGACGGTATCCCGAACCGTTACCAACGTAGCACGTAATGTGCAGAAATCAAATGTTTGGATCAAATTTCCATCCTCATCTACAGAAGCTAAAAATAAGTGTCAAGAAAAGTTCAATTTTCCTTAGAGTAGACAGTACTCATGTTCCTATACTGACCTTGTAATCGAGCAATAGAAGGATTTGATTCTACAAATCAAATCAAATCAAATTTTATTGAGTCCTTTTCCTATTCACAAAAAACAGATTGGACGGGTCATAAAAACATCTTGGATAAAGATGTAAGGGGTATATAAAAGATATAACAGAGTAAAAAGACAATACTGAACATAGACAAGAATTAAATAATATGTAAACGAATTATGCGGCGCTGAGCGAGGTAAGTTTAAATAATAGACTAAGTACGCAGTGATATCTAATGGGCGTTGATATAACTCTTCTACAGAGTAAAAGCATTCTTTTATAAGAAGTTTTTTAATTTGGCATTTGAACACTTCTAAACATTTCGAGCTCTTCAAAAAAAAAGGAAGTTTGTTGAAGAGATCGGTGATTCTTTTTGGAAAGAGTGTTTTGCTATGTTTATTAATATATTATTTTTATTTCTGGTATTGTGGTCGTGAGTATCACAATGTTTGATAAAATTATTTTTGTTGATATAAATGTATGACATTAGTTTCATTATGTATATGGATGGTGCCGTGAGAATACTATAATTTCTGAAAGTATCTTTGCAGGATGCTCTGTAGGATAGTCCGAAAATACGCCGAATGATTTGTTTTTGCAAAATAAATACACGTTTCATGTCAGAGGCTTGGCCCCATACAACAATACTGTATGATATAGCTGAATATGCAAAGGCATGGTATACATTTAAAAGAGATTCTACGTCAAGCATATTTTTCATAGTCGTAATCACATAGTAGCATTTATTCAGCTTGCTGCATATGCTGTCTATTTGCTTTTCCCAAGAGAGGTTGCTGTCTAACATCGTGCCTAAAAATTTGGTAAATTTGGATAATTCAAATGACCGCCCCTCAAATGAGATGTGTTTGATTGTGGTTGTGGACTGTTTTGTTGTGGTTGATAATGAGCCTGTTTTTGAAACACCAGTCTTTGAATTCTTTCAATAGAGTATCGATTTTTTTTGTTAATATTGTTTTAGAAGCATCAGAGACAATTATGCAGGTGTCATAAGCATACATGAGAACTTTTCCTACGCTTATTATATGATGGGTAAGATCGTTTATGAAAATCAAGAAAATCAAGGGCCCGAGGACGCTCCCCTGAGGAGTACCAATATCATTCTCAAACTCGTCCGAGATGACTTCATCAATTTTGACCCTGAATTTTCTGCGCTTTAGAAATGAGATGAACCAATCATTTATAGGGCCGCGCATTATTCCTAGTTGGTATAATTTTCTCGACACGAATGAACTCTCAACGGTGTCGAAAGCCCGAAAGCAAGAAATTAAACAGCTCTTGCTCCCACCCTTTCAATTTCATCACTTTATTTCCTGTTCGGTTTCTGCCTGTATTCGCTTTCAGTCTGGTTTTTATGTTTGACATCTTCCAAATCTGCCCTTCATTATATTTTACTCCTAATTCAGCTTCTTACTTTTCTTTTATTTCTTCAACCGATTTACGTCGTTTCTTTTATACTTCCGGGATGTTAGATTTCTCTAACAAAACAGGATGTTGTTTTTATCTTCACAAATACTCTTTGACTTTCCGAAGAATCCTGTCCAGAACAGCTCGACATCTTGTAATCAACTTATTGAACATACACAACCGACGTAAAATTTCAAATGTATGAATGACGGGGAAATATGCGACTTCGGGGAGACCACGAAACACAAGTCGAAACCTGCAAATCAGAGTGCCCACTCGACTGTTTCATTTAGACCCGAGTACCATCTCCGTTTTTTCGTTTTATATTTTGACCACAATCACCTTATAATTGAAGTTTTATCCACACTTATGAACCGTATAAAGTACCACTTTATCCAATAGTGGAATAATGAAAAATACAATCTTGAATATCAATCACATTTTACTTATTTTCACCAACTTCACAAATTTTTACAAATGGAGTCGATAAACAATCGAAAATACATAGCAACCATTCAACACCACCCGATATTTTTGTATGTTATTTCAATGATTTTTGAGGAGGTGACAGCCGCTGTCAGAGCAAAACGTCAAATCATTTTGTGATGAAAACTTTCCGCGATTCTGATTCTAAATGAATGTGATTGGCGAAAGAAAATAATATCGCAGCGCCACCTATAGCAAGACTTTGAACTACAAATCACGGACAAAGGTTTTTGACTTTACACGTGTTTATATGGCGTTTTGACGATCTGTACTCCTATTTTCAAACAATTTGTGAAAATTTGTGATTTCTATAACTAAAAAGTGATTGTGTTTCTATTGAAAGACTCTAAAGAACGTTTCAGTCAGGTGATTTAAAGGAATATCATCTCCGATTAGTTTTGAATGCTTCTGCAATTCAAGGTTGCATGGCGTTTTGATGATCTGTTCTCCTATTTTCACACAATTAGTGAAAATTTGTGATTTCTTCAACTGAAAAGTTATTGTGTTTCTATTAAAAGACTTGAACGATAGTTTCAGTGTAGTTTACAAATATTTTACGTGTTTTTTAAAGTCATGATTTGTGAGTTATTGATCTGATTCATTCTGTTGATTAAGGATATTTCCATACTCGATTTCTGTTTCTGTTCGTATTTTTTTGGTTTATACTGTTGATAGACTGCCAAATATGGGAAAATACAATCCTAGTTGTTCAGTCCCAGGATGCAGGACATATGGCAAGAAGGAAAATGTGGGATATCACAAATTTCAAGCAAGGTTAAAAAATCACCAATTGGTTCTACCAGATTGAAGAAATTGACCAAAGGAAAGCATGGATTTTGAAACTGAAAATTGGCAAGCTAAATAATATCGAAGTATATGCTTGTTTGGCAAACAGACTGATGAATGAATCAGATCAATAATTGATCACAAATCATGACCTCCAAAAACAACTAAAATATTTGTAAACTACACTGAAATTATCGTTCAAGTCTTTTAATAGAAACACAATAACTTTTCAGTTAAAGAAATCACAAATTTTCACAAATTGTTTGAAAATAGTAGAACAGATCATCAAAACGCCATACAACCTTGAATTGCAGAAGCATTCAAAACTAATCGGAGATGAAATACCTTTGAATCACCTTACTGAAACGTTCTTTAGAGTCTTTCAATAGAAACACAATCACTTTTTAGTTATAGAAATCACAAATTTTCAAAAATTGTTTGAAAATAGGAGTACAGATCGTCACAACGCCATATAAACACGTGTAAAGTCAAAAACCTTTGTCCGTGATTCGTAGTTCAAAGTCTTGCTATAGGTGGCGCTGCGATCTTATTTTCTTTCGCCAGTTGTGAATAAAACGTTGTATTGCATGCGTGTTTTAGATACATTTTATTTGCTTAAGAAATTTAAACGCTCGAGCTTCGCTCTATATAGAAAAATAACTATTATGCATACCAAAATGGAGTTCCCGCTCACTATAAGAGGAGTAGTTACTCAATACAATATGGAGTCGCTATTTCTGAGAGTCCACTCAACTTTATGCATATGGCCCATGTAAATACTAATTTGAAGTGAAACATACACAGTCTTACTCAAAATCATACAATAAACGAATTTAACTCGGTTAAAATTGTTAAAAACACCTTGAACGCTATAGTCAGGTTGCCAAAGCAATAGTTGCCATAAAATTTTGTATTAGGAGGAAGTCGTACTACACTATATAAAACAGTGTATGCAAGGGTTTGGTAGTCCCTAACTTTTTTGGGTAATTTTTGACTTCGAGTGAATAAAAAAAAATCCCATTTTTTTTAGCCAAATCAAATTTCGAAAAAGTAAGAAAAAGGGAACATAGATTAGATCTTCATCGACACCTACATTTTTTCATCCACTAATAATATAACATAAACCTTTGCATGGCAACATTTTATATGCGGATAATAGAGCCACTTAAGTTTTTTCAACTTCTGATTATTTAAATTTAATTACATCTTTATTGAAATAGGAAACCTAATAGGTATACATAACTATAATTAAAAAATTATAATAAAATGACACAAGTACAATTAAATATATATCACACGTTAAACAAAAAAAATAACCATTAAGACAGACAACGAAGTGTATACAAAAAATAGCAAAATCACAAGTTAAAAAATTCAGTCACTAGTAGATGGACCAATTAGGTATAGGTATATAATATACACAGCTACTAGTTAAAAATAACATAACACAAGCACAATGGAATAAATATCAAGCGCTAAAAATTTAAAAAGTACCATCTATATAGACAACAAAGTATACACAAAAAAATTTTAAAATCAGACGTTGACAAATTAAAAGTCGCATGTAGATAGACTAATTAGGTATTCAAGATTATATTATTATTATATAATTAAACAAAACAGAGTATAACAGTACCTATTACTTTTTTTATTATTCATTTTATTTTTCATTCTTTCAGTGCTGCTTTATAATCCTCCAAATTGGATTTTTTCTTCAATATTTCAGGTAATTCGTTGAATTTGTTGAAACCTTTAAAAAATATAGAGTTCATGGTACTCCTAAATGCCGTTCGATTTATATGTATATTATTTGAATTTCTAGTGTTGTGAGAATGAATGTTTTTATTCAAGTTGACATACTGGTTAAAGTATTCTGGTGCCATTCCATTTACAATTTTAAATACCAGAATCATTGTGAAATAGAAGAGTCTACTTTCAACTGACAACCAATTTAAACAATCTAGCATATTTTTTATTGAAGTAAGACGATTCGTTTTCAATATTACCCTCATCCCTCGATTTTGTAGTTTTTGTAGCATATTTAGTTTATTGAGGTTAAATGAAGATAATATAGACGAACAATAATCAAATTGTGGTTGAATGATTGGTTGAAAGTATGGTAAACTGTAACTTTAGACTGTTTTGACAAATGTTGTGCTATTCTACTGAAAAAATATAGTTTTTTTGATATTTTTTTATGAATATATTCAAAGTGACTGTCAAAATTTAAAAAATTATCCAGTTGGAAGCCAAGGTGTTTGACCGTTGACACAACTTCAATTTTTTCGTTATTCATATTCACAAGGACATGTTAAGGTATAATAAAATGAATGATGACATTCTGTCACCCTTGGACAACTCGATGTATTTAGTATGGCGGCTATAAATTACTAATTTGAAAACGTTCTTTTCATGCAACTTTGATGCATAAAACTATTTTTTTTTTAGAATTCGTGATTCAGAATCACCATTTAATATGTATCAGAAGATAAACGCACAAAACAAAAAAATCTCAAGTATTAGTAATGTAATTTTTGAAAGATTTATGTCAAGTATGGTAGTCTCTCGTGGTACAAACAGAAAACATTCATGAATCAAGTCTTGATGAAACGCCTAAATTGAAATCAACATTTTTCACGATATAACGTGTAGTATCTACAAAAATATCGTCTTCAGTTGGTTCATAGCCAGTCTTCATCCTGTTTTACTTCTACTTCCGCAAATCGCGTCAAAACATTGGAACAGAAATTATTTTCGCACAATCAAAACATGGTGCGTGGTATAGGCTGGCACCCCTGCAACTACAGCTTGACAAATATATGAGATGGGCGAACGATAAACAGAGAGTAAACAATTTACAGAGATATGTTTTAAAATATTAGTTATAAAAAAATTTATTTAATTAATTTATAGCCACCAAATCGGCAGCCATATTGAATTTATCAAGTTGTTCAAGGGTGACGGGATGTCATCATTTATTTTCTTGCAACTCAATATGTCCTTGTACTAATTCAGAAATGAAAAATACTTAATAATAATAATAATAATAGATTTTATTGACAGAACTGAATATACCAATAGAACATATTATTTATTCTTACGTTTCTGTCAAAAGGCAGAATTCATGTTCTGATCTTGTCACGTGAGTAACGCAATCAGACCATGCTCTTCCATTCAACCTGTTAAAAAAAAAGAAAATATATATACATATATATATATATATATTCTTTGTGTAGCAAGACATATCTATTCTAACTAGAAACATACACACTAAAGAAGTAATACAAGAAAATAATAAAAACTTATTATTTATACAATCCTACATGTTAAGTGAAACTAGTTCTGAAACAGAGGCAATTTGTTTTCGAGCAAATAGATAACAGTTTTATTTTGAAGTTTTTGAGGGAAAGTGTTTTAATTGAACTTGGGAGTCGATTATAGAGCCAGGCAACGTTGTAAGAGAAAGATCCGCGATATAAAGAGGTATTATGGTGTGGAGTGGAAAGCTGTGTTTTGAATCTCAGATTCAAGTTATGTACGTCAGTTCTAAACCTTATCTTTTCATGGAGATAGCTAGGTATTTTGTTAGTGATTATTTTGAACACTTGCATGAAATATTCGTCGGGTCTCCATATTCAGCCATTTCAAGTTATTCATATGATGTGAGACAGGTTGCCTTCTCCTGGTACCTGTAATGAGTCTCAAACATGAGTTTTGCAGAGTCTGAAGCCTTTTTTGTCTGACTGACGTAAGTTACGACCATATACGGTGTCTGCATAATTAGCATGGGACAAAACAAGAGCATCACATAAAACTTTCTTTGATTGTTTGTTCAAGAACTCTCTATTTGAGTAAATTACTTTCAATTTACAGTAACCTCGCTTCAGAATCAGAGACACATGGGATGAAAACCTGAGGGATTGATCAATAATGAGACCCAGGTTTTTAGATCGTTCTGAAAGGGTCAATTCTGAGTTATCGAGATTAATACTTACATCATTTTCACATCTTTTCCTCATTGCTGTACGACCAAATAACATAACTACTGTTTTAGACGGATTGATCGAAAGACAGTACTTTTTAGAGGTGACTAGTAATGAATTCAGGTCCTGACTGATTTGCCGACACGCTGTTGCCAGAGAACATTCAGGAAATTGTTTGTAAATTTGGGTGTCGTCAGCATAACTATGAATATTTGTATATTGTAGGCATTTTTGAAATTGTGACGTATAGATGACGAATAAAATAGGTCCAAGTATGGATCCTTGCGGTACTCCATCAAGATTTTCTAGAAAGTTCGAAAAATCATCATCCAAGATGACGCACTGTGTCCTATTAGCCTAATAATTGTTTATAAGTTCCCTAGAAGGAAGAGAAAAACCAAGATATTTTATCAATTTAATAAGAAGCTGATGGCAGATTCTATCGAATGCTTTGGAGTAATCGATTAATACTAGGATGGATAGCTCATTGTCATCTACTGATTTGTGTATGTCGTCAACTACTTTTAACAGAGCTGTTGTACAGCTATATCCAGGTCTGAAGCCTGATTGAGTTGCTGGCAACAGCTTGTTATCATTGAGAAATTTTCGAATTTGTTTGTTGATTATTTTTTCAAAAACTTTCGAAGTTGCACACAATATACTGATGGGTCGAAGGTCACTGAAATTTTGAGGATCATTAATTTTTGCTAAGAGAATAACGTGAGATTGTTTCCATATTGAAGGAAATACATTTTCATCGATACACAAATTGAAAAGGTGATTTAGATAAGGTAATATGTGCGGGGTAGAATGCAGAATCATTTTGATACTAATGCCATCAGATCCAACAGCAGTCGATTTTATAGAAAGTACAACTTCATGAATTTCTTGTTCATTAGTTTTCTGAAAACGAAAGTTTGAGTCGATACTTAATTTGTTATTCGAAAAGAAAGACAAAAGCTCATCATCAGGCATTTCGTTGCTGAAGTTATTACTGCAAAAAAAAATTATTGATTTCGGTGGGATTTTTAAGATGTTCTGGATTCTGGATTTCTTTTTGTGCAAATCCAAATCAGAAAGTTCTTTCCATAGGTTATTACGATTACCTAGACGAAATTCTAGATAAGCTTTTTTTTCAAGCTTTATCGTACGATTGGTAAGATTTCTCAATTGTTTGTAATAATCCCAGTGAGTAGCCGAACCACTTTTCCGGTATTTACTCAGAACTTTGTCGCGTAATTTCATCATTAGTCTAAGATTTTCTGTTAACCACGGGGCCTTTTTTTTAGTTATGCGAACAGTTCTTATTGGTGCATGTGCATTAAAAATATTCAATAGTAGAGAATTGCATTTCATAAATGGAATTTAGATCACTATCGATGAGATCCCGCTGAAATGCTTCTGAATTGAAATGTTTGAAATCTCTGTAAGTATACTGAAAGCTATTATTTGAATTAACTGGGAGTCCTATTGTACACGTAGATAACCAGTGGTCTGAAAAACTGAAACAATCCACTACAGTACAGTCGGTATAACGCAGAGTTTTAGAACAGACAATAACATCTAATAACTTACTAGTTGTGGAAGTGTAACGGGTTGGATTGTCAATTACTTGAAGCAAATCATATGAATTAAGAATAGAATCAAATTCTATGTGAAGCTTATTTGCTGGATCCAAAAATTCAATGTTGAGGTCTCCTGCACAGACAACATAATCAAAACTTGGTACGATATAAGACATTACCTCCTCAATTTCGGAAGAAAATATTTGAAAAGACTGACTTGGTGGTCGATAATGAGTTCCAACAGCATATTTCACTTTTTTTATAGAAAAAGAAATCCACAGTTGTTCAGTATTTACTATAGGTAAGTTAAGAGCTAAACTTGCACGAAGAAAATGTTTCACGTAAATGGCTACCCGTCCATCGCGACCTTCACGATCCTTCCGGAATAGAACATATCCAGGCAGCATAATCGACTCGTTATATAATCCGTCATTCAACCAGGTTTCAGAAATAGTGATTACATCATAAATATTAAATACTTTAAGTTTGAATTCGGCAAATCCATTAGTTATAGATCGTGTATTTATATGACAAATAGAAAAAGACATGGTGAATTAATTACTGGTTTTCTAAGTATAACACACTAATGTTAATATATACCAAATGAGTAACAAGACATAAAGTTATCAATAAAGAAATTAAAATAAAAGTTTAAATTATTTCCGGCAATATTCACTTTCTTCGCTCTCTTAGGTTAGGTTTTTTGGCAACGTTTTCTTCAGGAGACGATGGTTCTTTTCTCTTCTGGTTGCCGTCGGCAAAAGCCTCAGTAACAGTTCTTGTTCCCAAAAGTGGGCCCGGATCAGAGACGAGTTGTTCGGATGTATACTTTGAACCATTCAGTATGAGCTGATTAAGTTTGATGGTTGCTTTCAACCCGTTACTTTTGGCGGTATTCAGAAAACTGCGTAAGGTCTTGTGTACAACCTGGTCTTCTCGACTCAAGTCATTGGCAATGAATATATTGCTGTTTCTGAGTTTATAAGAATTCTTTAGCACTTCTAGTTTCTTCCAATACGATAAAAATTATATCTTTAGAATTTTATTTCCGCTTTTGTTGGAGAAAAAGAATATGTTATTAATGTCCAGCAACTCTAACTTGATATCTAGGGTATCACTGAGATTCTTCAGAGATGCGGAGATGTCCTCTGATTGTAAGCCAAATATTATTATGTTATTTTTCCTGGATTTATTATCAAACTGGACTATCTGGGATCTTAATTTTGAGTTTTCATCTTCAAGTTGTGCGATTCTATTATTAACACCATAATTTTGGGTTAACATGAAATATAAGATTTGGCAACGATAGTTTCCTGTGGTGCCACAACGGTCATCGCCAAGGACCACCAGATCCGGAAGAAGACCAAGGTTCCCTGATCGGGTGCAAGTCGGTTTCTCATGAAGCTCACCAGCAGTGGATGTTTTGGGAAATTACTCCACTTGTATATTATACTTCACACATGTAAATTATTAACTAGGTCAATATTTCACACATTTCAATTTCAAATATTATTTCTAAGCTTCTGTATATATTTCAAATTTAATCCAGACTAGGTGCCGTATTTTACAAACAAACCGGGAATCTACACCTCATAGAAGCAAACCGGGAATTTCCAACTCATAACATTTAACCAGTAAACAAATTGCTTTCCTATAATCCGATTTAACAAATGCCTACGATACCTAGCCTGTCCGGTTTTCCCAATTTGTAATTGATTGGAAATCCCTAGGATAATCTTTCGGCAGTTTTATTTACGGGTTTCAAGACGAAACAAACCCTTTTCCTGAGAAGGCTTGTCTGGGATTTTCCAGTTAGAAACGGTCAGTTACAATCAGTCAACCGACAGACACAGTTCTTCGACTTCAAAACATTCGGTCGTCTTTCAACTGAAACCTCACAGTGTTCGGCTAAGCCACAGCAGTTAAAAGTTAAATATAAAATAGGTACGGTCCTAAAAGGCCGATATCGCCAAAAGTATAAAATTTTCACCAGGAAAATCTCGCAGTTACAATTTCAGTCATCAAATCTCGAGAAAAACTCCATCCAGCATATGAAAACTACCAACGACGCTTCGATGGCAAATAGGCAAACAGCCACGCTGCGGCGATTTGAAATGTCCCCGTGTCACGGAAAATATCAGTAGGATTAATTTTCCATCGCATGCCGATCGTAGAATTGTTTGCAGTTCCTCCGCGTGCGTACGAATTCAAATTTCAACTTCGCGTATTCTAATGACCCTTCTACATGTACGACGGACGGTAGCCGGAAAGAGAGACTTCCTGGCTATGCAGGGAAAATTTTTGGAGAAGGTTCGACATGGGCGTCGCATGCTGGCGATAAAGTTTCGCACAGGGAAAACTGTCGATAGGTTAGGTTAGGTTTGAACGCTTGTTATCTTTTGCCGACAAATGAAAAAGAAATGGAATTTGAAAAATTATTTGGCGAGACTCTGGAGGGAAGACTTCGATAGGCTCCGCCCACCGCGGCTTTGCTTCGGCAATGGGTGGAGTCTAAATAGTTCCAATGTTCCAAAAACACCACGAAAATTAGGTCCGAAGTTTGAACTAGTGACACATGTCAAAAGTCAATTTTTATGTCATTGGAAATGTTCAAAAATAGTTTTAGCAGATTCACAGAAAAGAAAAATAAAGCAGATTATCCCAAGATCTTCAGATGGGCCCTGCTGTCACTGATCCAACTTACGAATATGTTGTTTTCTTTTTTTACTGATACAAATATTCCGTTCTTCTGAAAGTGAAGTACCCCAGTTAACACAAACATCTAGGAGATGTTGCTTTCTTGATTATTATGGTAACAAAATGAGTTGCATTTAGACGTCATTGTTACCACTTAGTGATGCCAAATGTTATGAATTGTTCACAATTCTCTTCTCATTAGTGTCACTTTGAGCATGAAATGTGAAGAAAATTGCGAAGCACATCAACATGAATTTGGTTTAATTGCGATTTTGTCGGTATAAAAGGAATTGTTGGTAACAAAATTGATCGTGACATCACCATCACGGCACAAAATGGCCAGCGGTCAGAGGTGTTTGTCGAGTCGAGAGTCAAGTAGAATTTGTATTTGGTTGACGCCATTCTTTAAATATTCTATAGGTACTTCTGATAGTGTGTAGTGTTCTGTTTGCTTCTTCTTATTTCAATAGTTGAATCAAATGTGTTTATTAACAATGCCCAATTATTATTTCTACCAAGAACTGTATATCTTCAAGGACCGGGACGGTGAGTAGAAACAGAAAGGTAAATTCATTGATTTACAGAATTTGGCATTTTCAGGATAGGTACCTACCGATTTCGCCGCGAAGAAAATGATTTCCAGAGGATTGGAGTTGAAATATAGATTTTTCTACATTTCTGTAAATGTTTTTTTTTTTCATGATTCGGCCATAGTTTGATAATTTATTTTGTTTGTGAGAAGTATATACTACGGAATCAAATCACGCATTTTTTTCTAGCATTCCAATCCATATGAACAGTAATTCATTAGTAAGAATAATAATATTGAGGTATAATTTCTATTTATGTTGAAACATGGCGAGCTTTGTTTTATTCTTGACATACAGGTGAATCAGAAAGTGATGCGCATTTTAAAATAAGTACCAGTCCATTCAATTTCACATTGTTACATCGAAAGGGTCTCAATGTGCGTTCGATTCCGAAGTTTAAATGGAATGTCACATTGGGCTAATTTCGAGTCAAATTTTGCATCACATTTTGATGTCTCGACATGACCAACGAGGCACCGAATAGACGTTTATGCGATGATAATGGAAGTCACTTTGTGATTCACTGGTGTGATCTGAAACATGAATGTGAATCCCACTACCATCTCTGAGACCATTCTGTGTTGACTGGGCTGTTGTGCAGTGAAAACCTGCAAGAATACCGACAAAAGTCACATATTATATTGTATTCTCAGAGGTGAGTTCAAGATCATTTCGATTATAAATCGTTAATTAGTTAATTAATTTTATTGGGACATCTTTTGCGCATATTCTCAACTTTGTCACTTCAAGCCCCTCGGAGGGGTTAGCTCCAACCCTTAAATCTTTAATGGTAGTAGGGTTCATGTGATACCGCATTTTGAAGGTAATCAAATTCTCTTTCCAACGTTTGTTAGTTTTTTTAATTTGATGCAGTAGTTCTCGAGAAATCATCAACTTGAATTGTTAGAATTGTGTTCATGGCAATAGTTTGAGAAAATACTAAGTTTTTCTAAGTTTTTGATACATAGAAGGGGGGGAGGGTGTTTCAAAACATTAAAATACAAAATTTGGCTACTTTTTACTTTTTATTTCAACAAGTGTTCAAATTGTTGGCCTCCTGCTTCCTTGCAGTAATAGAGGTTTTGTTCAAAACGATTTCGGACGTTCTGAAGCATTACAGGTGTAATGTTCCGACATTCATCAATGATCAGTTGACGTAAATCATGTAAAGAAACTGGTTTAGTTTTATAGATGAAACTCTTCAAGTGACCCCACAGAAAAAAATCTAACGGGCTTAAATCTGGTGACCTTGCGGGCCACTCCACTGCTCCTCTTCGGCCGATCCATCTCCCAGGAAATGTTTCATTCAGATACTGACAAACCGCAAGGAGTTAGTGGGGAAGTTCCCCATCTTGCTGAAATGTCAAGTCATTCGCACTGTAACGGTCATTATTTTCAAGAATTTCTGTCAACGCGTGATCGACAGTATCTTCTAACAATTCCAAGTACATTTGTCCTGTTAGATTCCCTGGTAGAAAAAAAGGACCAACAACACAATCGCCATAGATTCCAGCCCAGACGTTCAATTTCTCAGGATGTTGAGTGTGACTTTCATGAAACAAGTGTGTATTTTCATCAGACCAGTACCGACAATTATGACGATTAACAGTCCCGTTGACGAAAAAAGAACACTCATCTGAGAAACAAATGTTGAACAACAAACTCTGGTTCGTTATTATCCGTTGAAACATTATCTCACAAAATTCCAATCGTCTATCAAAGTCATCCTCATTTAATTTTTGTACCAGATGGATTTTATACGGGTGGAATTTATGGGCTTTTAAATTTCTTTGAATGCTCGTACTGCTTATGCCAGAAACTGTAGGTAATTGCCTGGTACTCAACGTAGGAGCGACATTGACGTGGCCCAAAACAGCCACTTCCATTGCTTCGTTTCCCACTATTCTATTCAGAGCGATTCGTTTTCGATTTGCCACCGATCCTGTCTCCCTGAACTTGGCCACTACTTCAATAACATATTTTCTGTGAACATGCTTATCTGGATTCTGTTCATTAAATACCTGTGCTGCAATATTAGCGCACCTGTCGTTTTCAAAATAAAGTTCAATTATTGATATTCTGTCCGCAGTTGAATAAACCATTTTGGCACAAACAAATTTAAGCCTTATTAGTCAACGACAAAATCTTGTGAGATACTTCTGGTGGTTGAATTGAATGTAAAAACTAATTCATCAATTCTACTTCCAAAGGAATAGAAAAACGGCACTATTTATAGTATTTCTGACAGAAGTACCGAATTCCATAGCAGCAAAAACTACTAATAGTCCAGGAGCACGCTACAAAAAGTTGGCCTATCGAGTTACCAGATGAGGAATTTTTTTATGTAATGTAAAAATCATATCCTGCCAGACCTAAAGCTGTACAGGGTTGTTACCAACTTTTGTATTTCCAGAGAAAACCTAATTTTTTTTCACTTGTTTTGCTTGGCATTCTCGTTCTTAGTTTAAAAAACCTGGCCACACGACATGTCATGTCTTGTGCAGCGTTTCTGGTCTGATAGGATATGACTTTCATAATTAATAATAAAGTTTATTTCACCAAGAAAAAATTTACAAGAGTGTGTATACATTATTGAAGTAAATAAACAAGTAGTACCACAGAAGCTTTGGTTCCAAAGGAACCGTCGCTTGTACGTGGTTTCATGTTGTGTATGTTCCATCATAATAAGTAGGATTCATTATACAAACATTATAAATGTAAAAATGTATAAATGTAAAAATGTAAAAATGTAAAAATGTAAAAATGTAAAAATGCAAAAATGTAAAAATGTAAAAATGTAAAAATGTAAAAATGTATAAATAAAAAAATGTAAAAATGTAAAAATGTAAAAATGTAAAAATGTAAAAATGTTATACAAACATTATACGTTATGAAACAATTTGAACATATAAAATGTAAAAATGTAAAAGTGTAAAATGTAAAAAGGTAAAAATGTAAAAATGTAAAAATATAAAATGTAAAAATGTAAAAATGTAAAAATGTAAAAATGTAAAAATGTAAAAATGTAAAAATGTAAAAATGTAAAAATGTAAAAATGTAAAAATGTAAAAATGTAAAAATGTAAAAATGTAAAAATGTAAAAATGTAAAAATGTAAAAATGTAAAAATGTAAAAATGTAAAAATGTAAAAATGTAAAAATGTAAAAATGTAAAAATGTAAAAATGTATAAATGTAAAAATGTAAAAATGTAAAAATGTAAAAATGTAAAAATGTAAAAATGTAAAATAGTTAAAATATAAAAAGTAAAAATGTAAAATCTAAACATTTAAACATATGAAAATATAATATATAAAATTTTAAATTGTAAAAATATAAACTAGTCCTAGTAAGTCCTAGTAAGTACCTATTGAAAACAATGATCATCCGATAACTCGATAGTCCAGCTTTTTTGCAGCGGGTTCTTAGTCCATAAGGTTTTACTAATAAATTTGTAAAAAAGGTACTGAAAATACTTTCATGATTTTATGATTTGCAAGCCTAAAATGGTATACTACCTGTCGTTTAAAAATGAAAATGAGAATATAAGAAGCGTGTTTCTGATGTATTAAAAAACTGACCCTAGATTATTCCCCATTATAGTTGGCCAGGATAGGATTTTACCAAACAAAATGGAGTCATTGTTAGACACGATGAGAAATACTGCTGAACGTGAAACAAGCGTAACTTTAGATTCTCAGCAGATGATTATTCTAAACTTGTTTTCTCGAGAACTACTGCATCAAATTAAAAAAAACAGATTTATGCCCGTTAGATTTTTTTCTGTGGGGTCACTTGAAGAGTATCATCTATAAAACTCAACCAGTTTCTTTACATGATTTACGTCAACGGATCATTGATGAATGTCGGAACATTACACCTTTAACCCTTCAGTGGTCGGGTGGGGTCTGTGAGACAATCGGTTCTCGTTTCCTATTCAGATTCATCTGTTTCGTGGCTGATCTGTTTGCGCATGCCTGTACCTTTCAATCAACCGGTTCTAGAGGTACTGTTGAGAAAGTACCAGTCTATCTTAAAAATTACGCGTAGTAGGAGAAATAGTGGCCTCATAGACACCACCCGACCATTTTTGTAAGATTTTCTGCAAGCAACCTTTTAACATTTTATGATTTGACAAAGGCAGGTATTGATTCAGTGGATCAAAAGACTGGCGCTTATAATACTGGTAGAAATACGAGAAGATGGCCTATGACCCTATTTTATAATTTTCTGAATATTGCGGGAATAAATTATTATGTTGTGCATAAAGGCCGAGACAAAGTAATTAGGAAAAGACGCTTGCTTTTGAAAGAACTTAGGTTGGCCGTTGGTTTTGGCATTATTGAAGGATCATGTGACTGCTAGAGCAGATGACCCTATAATATCTAGGCAAAAAATTCAGCGGAATTGTTAATAACCCATTGTCAACCCAGTAAAATTACAAAATGACGAACAGGGGGGGGGGGGTTGCGCCCATTGCCAAAATTGTGAAGAATATGAAAAATGTCATAAATAGCTTTGCTTGAAGCATCTTGAAACAATGTGCGAAGATTGTTTTCAACCTGTTCTTCAAAACTGAGTTTTATGGTTTAGAACAAGATGTATAGAAACCATGGTGTGTTAACACAAAGTTATCGATTCTGTAATTTCAATGGGCATGACAGTTTCATTCGTCAATGGATGGCGCATACGTCGAAAATAGCCGTTTACAATATTCCGAACCGAAGTGCCTACTGAGAAAGTTTGGAGTATTCGAATGTTGACATTGATTTTGTTTGGTTAATTGTCATTGGCTGTGTCTATGAGAGAAAAGCGGGAAGCGCTTTGCTGGATGAAGCATAAAAGCGCTGCACAAGTCTACTAGACGGTCCATAAAATGTCAAATTACAGGCCGCTGAACCGCTTCAAAAAAATCCAGCGGAAAATAAAGCGCTTTATTCATCTACAGCGGCTGCAAGAGCTGTCAGCCGCCTATCACGTGAAGCGTAAAAGCGACTGCAACCGCTGCACGCTGTTAGACGCACCCATTGGCATCAACGTATTCAAATTTAAATTTCATCTTGGTATTTATCGTGTTTTTTCTGCTCTACTAATACTTTTCGTTCAGTTCGATAGTTTTGGGACTTATTCATATTGTTGGGTACCTAGTTCTTTATTGATTCTTGTTTTTCTTTCGATCGTAAGTTAGTGATTTATGACATCCTGTCAAGTCATGAATCTGTAATGATTATCCGCCATCTATCTTATGATGCGTAAGATATCCTACCGCATTAAAATATCAGAAATCATGTTGGCCGTACATCGACAGTTTTGGGTGACAATTTCACAGCTGTAAGTGATTAATTACACCATAGTTTCTATACATCTTGGTTTAGAATGTGTATTGTTGCATTTTTTTCGGTCGTTAGGAAAATGTGAAAGAAAACTCGAATTGTTTATTTTCATATTATTATTTATGCAATTATACATGTTAAAACAATCATAGAATACATTTATAACTCAGATTTTTTTTTTCAAATTTTATTGGAAAGCTTTTTCCCCCACTTACAATTTGTTTCTGATAGACACAACCCAACCATGTGTGTGCTTTCACATCACCCGATTTATGGAGGGTTAATGCTTCAGAACGTCCGAAATCGTTTTGAACAAGACCTCTATTACTGCATGGAAGCAGGAGGCCAACATTTTGAACACTTGTTGAAATAAAAAGTAAAATAGTAGCCAAATTTTGTATTTTAATGTTTTGAAACACCCTCCCCCCCTTCTATGTATCAAAAACTTAGAAAAACTTAATATTTTCTCAAACTATTGCCATGAACACAATTCTAACAATTCAAGTTGAACATTAATACGAATTCATGTCAATGTTGACTTGTTAGTATATCAACAATGATTTCTCGAGAACTACTGCATCAAATTAAAAAAACTAACAAACATTGGAAAGAGAATTCGATTACCTTCAAAATGCGGTATCATATGAACCCTACTCCCATTAAAGATTTAAGGGTTGGAGCTAACCCCTCCGAGGGGCTTGAAGTGACAAAGTTGAGAATATGCGCAAAAGATGTCCTCCTCGCAATAAAAATCGACGGGTCCGAGCGTTTTTTTTCTGCGAACGATAAATATGAAATATCGGCCTTGTTTCGTTTTCGCTGGGCCACCCTCTACCCAGCGAGCACAAACATCTCTGGGAGGTTTTGAGATGTTTCAAATATGTAGTCACGCCGATGTTTCATTGAGACGTAATATGTACTTCCCAAAGAGGTCCCTGAAGGATATTCAATGCTCTGTTTTTGTTCTTCTGTGGCGGTTTTTTAAATGCCTATAGGAATGTATCGGAGATGTGCACAAAATGTTATCTTGTGGATGTTCTCACTTGGCGTAACAAAGTTCAGCTTTGAGATGTTCACCGAGAATATATCTAGCGTTCGCGCAATCGCAAATGTGATCATGTGATCTCAGTGATGTTTGAGTTGACGGAGAGTATCGTTTCTAGTTTCGACTTAATTTACCCCATTTTGTTTTCCGTAAAAGTAGTCGTTTAAGAGTGAAGTGAAACGTTTTGTCAAGACAAAATATTATATTGAGTAATCAAGTTGATCACGGACTGCAAGGTAAGGAATGAATTGTCGAAATTCATAAAATAAATAACCTCAAAAACTTGTAAAATCATCATCATAATCATTATGTATACCTTATCTATGTAAAGTGATTAGTCAAGGACACTGTATTATTGAGAGTGTATTTTCAAAGTTTTGTTTAAATTCAGTTGAACCAGACAACAACCAGTGTTAGAGAGTGATATTTACATTTTTGAAAAGTTGTTCAATTTGTATAAACAGAAAATATTTTAGGTTTAAATTTGTATGTGTGTTAATTTGATCCTATTAAAATAAGTTATATCGATTATTTTAGTCGCCCCAGAGGTCTCTTCATATTTTGACCATTGTCGATTTGTACAATCAATGACAAAAACCGAGATAAAAGTGAATTTTGTATGTCTCAGAAACATCTCAAACAATGTTTTATATACAGTGATTCAATGTAAGCGAAAAGCTTTAAAAATATCATGTTGTGTCTTTAAAAAGGCTTTGAAAAAAAACGTCAAAGAAATGGTTTTTATGATGTCCCAGGAACATCCTAAAAATAGCCGCGTGCGGCGGACATTTGCACCTACATACACGTTCTATTCATTTATGAACAGAACATCGCAGTGGAGGTTTGATGTCTCAAAAACTCTTACTTTTAACATCTCTGAGATGTTTTTGTGCTCGCCGGGTATGATCCTCCTGTTTCATAAGATAATGCTATATCGTATAGACGGGACTGGTACAATACAAAACAGAATTAATTCACATACGATGACATGAATACTGACTGCCAATACAAATCTCATTTCGTTCGGTTGAAAACAAACACAACGCTCTTATTGACAGCTAACTTCGCGATAAACAACAATTCATCGAGGCGCTTCTCACAATTTCACTCAATTTACGTATTTCGCATATCCAATATTTAGTTATCCTTTTTGTATAATAAGTGATTTCTGAGTATCGCATTCGCGATTCTAGACACGCATTGTTCCATCCTTTCATTCAAGTTGTTTGACAGGGTTTTTGTACTCGCTGCACGAATGACACTACTATTTCCATCTATTTTCATTCTCAATCAGATACGCCAACAAATTATTGTAATAATAAATTGAATTCTGTCGCGTGAGATTTGCATATAATGTCGTTAAAAGCTAATATTTGACGCTATTATAACTTGATTCTATTTATGTTTATGATCGTGAAAATAGGACGAAGATTTATATGGAATATAACGAAAGAGCAAGAAGCGCCTAAGGTCGAAATATTTTAAAAAGTCCAACTTTGGAAAAAGATTCTGAATCATGAGGAAATACATTACGCCAAGCTGTAGATAAAAATAAGAGGCCATTTTCACACAAAATAAAAGATGCAAACGGTCTATACTACCTTTTATTAAAGGTTCGTGAATGAAAACCATGGTTTTCACCACAGCAAAATCGCTTTATGGAATTTTTTAAAGAAGAAATAGTGAAAAAATTACAACTTTTTGTTTTTTTGCGAATATCTCAAAAAGTATTAGAGGAATCGTTTTACAGTCGATAGAGACAAAATGGTTCTTCGTACGACCACATCGTTTCATTTTTCACTGAGAAAATCCGGGAAAACCTCGAAAAAGATACCACTTTTCAAAAATTTATAATTTTTATAAATCTGAAGCTGGACAAACAGTATTGCGGAAACTGATAGATAAGGTACACCGGGGTAAGTGGAAATCTGGGGCAAGTGGAACCCAGGCCTATTCTTCTAAGGTGATTTTCTGTAAAACAGCGCCACCTATCGCACACTAGCCCTTCCACATCCTTCAGATGCTCGGTGGTACATGGCGCCAACAGCGATTCATTTACACTTCGAATTTGGCAGTGGCGTGAACGTTGGAGTTTTACGTCGCATAGTGAGCTAGCACGTGTATATTGTTTTTATCTGTTACGACCAAGGAATTCGTGGAAATATTTAAATGGATCCAAGTAAGGACTTCATAAACAATATCTCTTTGCATTTTAAACACATTAGAAACGTATTTTAAGGCACGATAAAAAAACATGCATGGGTTACACTTGCCCCAAAAAAATCACAAGTGGGGCAAGTGTAACCTACGATAGTTTCCACTTGCAAGATGTATGTAGGCCAGCTTACCGAGAAGTTAACATGTCTAGAAGCGTAATTTTGTAGAAGAAGTATTATCAACGAATGGGAGATTTTTATGCATTTACCTTCGCCTACAATAGATAAGAGAGGGAAAATCAAATTCAATATATTGTTTGACTCTTATAATGTAGGATAAATGTCAATTTTGATATCTGTAATAAATTTGATTTGCAGTATATAACAAGACTAGTTGTTTACACTTACCTCGGCAAAGTTTATTCAGTTATGAATGCTGAAAAGTGCCATGGGTTACACTTGCCCCGGTACCACCGGGTCAAGTGTAACCCAATGATGACGAACAAGAGAAAACTCATAGAAAAAAATTGATAACCATAGTGATTTTCTATATTGGTACAAACTTAAAAGTAATGTATATGCAATCAGCTCACTAAATAAGACGGATGTTGAGTAATGAGTTTTCTTGTTTAGTCGGATCAAAGTGGAGATACTAAGCGTGTTCCGTTTCATGCATTCATCGCATCACTGTTGCAGACATAATCAAGCGTTTCGTTTCAACTAACATTGACGTTGGTGGGTTGAATCGGAACGATTTTTGCTTGCGGGTGCATGCCGTTTCCCGCAGATGTTGACATTTATCACTTTATCAGTTAACCAAATTCTTATGTAACAAAAACAAATCTGTTAATCTAGTAAATACATTAATATGGGTAAAACGAAAGTGTTAATGGCAAGAGTAGGAAGCGAGTTTTGCGAAAATGAGAGTAGCTCAGATTCTGATACAAGTGATAGTTATGAGGATAATATCATCTGTCCCACGCCAAAACCGCTAATATGCTAATTCCAGGGTTCTGACTTCAATATGTAAAATACTAATTTTCTACCAAAATTTTCAATGCCAAACTTACGAAAGTGCTATCAGGTTTTCTACTGTGAATGAGAGTGAATTCGCCTAGGTTTTCAAAGCAAGATGCACGAATATTCTTAAAAGTCTTCTCATTCGAAATAATGACAAATTGCACATTCGTGGTTTTGGCATGAGACCGACGATATGATTGAATTGACGATTTTTTCTTCCAATGTACGGTAAGTCAGGTAAATGTGATAATGCACGATACCTGACACTTCATCAAATATAAATTTAAACTTTTAATTCGGTTTCTGACGCTTCTGTTTGAACCTGAAACCACAGACAAGAAACTCTTTGTTTTGACTTTTGAGTTTGACAGATTTAACTTGAATCGCATTCACCGCTGCTAGACGAACGGGCAGTAGTTCATGCACTTTCGATGTCTCAAGGCCAAAGAGGGGAATATAAAAGTGGGCGTGTCAATGCGCTCCCAATGTAGGAAACGGAACGGTCATATGCGCATTATGTCCTCAATGCATGAAACGGAACACGCTTACTGAAATTCGCGGTTCCACTTCCCCCGGTGCACCTTACTAACATGCGGTTCAACTGTGCACATGATGGTTTCTGTCCGATGTGTAGTTTTTGCACAATCGCGCGTTATAAACAATTTAAGGGCAAAACTATCTAAGTGCGCCGATTCAAGAGAAATCATTTTATTAAAATTCTGTAAATGGCATTTGAAAGTGGAGGTCAATATCTACAATTTGTAAATTTTGAATTTTCACCTGAGAGGTGGGAAATGTGTTGAAAATGTCACTGTAAGTTACTCTAAATGCTTCAAAGCGCAGCCGAAGTCACCCGAACTCAACTCTACTTATCTTCAGTTCGACTTCGGACGCACTTTGATGCGTTTTGATAGTAGAATTCTGCTGGAATTCCATTGTCTAGAAACAAAGAAAATAAATAGAAGTATAGATCAATATCTACAAATTGTATATTTTGGATTTTCACCTGAGAGGTGGGAAACGTGTTGAAAATGTCACTGAAAGTTTGTTTGAAACTGGTTGACAATCTATTAGTGTTAGTAGAATTCTTCTGGACTTCCATTGTCTAGAGACAAAGAAAATAAATGCTTTGCATGTGTTTGAGTCACGACGTTTCAACAGTTAACATCTACTGTCGTTATCAAGTGTGTGAATGCGACAACCACCATGCACCCCCTAAGGTTGATGCCCGGAAGGATGAACTCCCCAGCACTCGTACGTACTCGAAAGCTCACTCCCCCTATCCACCACCCCCGCTCGTTAAAGCGGTTCCTCATCCTGATGACTGGCGATCAGCAGAATAAAATTTGACCGTTTGATATGGAGTGCCCAGCCAATTCTCGGCTCGAAGCTCCCTCATATCTGACATGAGTTGACTTTTAAAACAATGACTTTACTTTACTGTGCATGGTGCCCCTTGAACTGGCTGAAGGCCAGAAAAAACTCTCGGCTGAGGGCCGAGTGCTGCGTACTGAGTTAACTGAAATTGAAATTACTACTTGATCGGTTCTTCTTGATATCTGAAACATAAAAGCATGATTAATCGTGATTTGGTGCCTGTTGAAGTAGACGTTGGCGTCGCCGAAGGTCTCGCCTCCGCCGTACTTCTTCAGGGGTGTCGTTGTCTCCTTGGTTTACTGGACGTCTGTATTTGTCTCTGTCTCTGTCGTCTTGCTCACGTCTGTTCTCGTGGAGCTCCGTGAGCAGTGGATTCGTGTGGGTATCTACTCTGTCTACAGTGGTCCCCACAAGTTGTCTGATCAGTCTGTGGATATAGTCCGGGTGGATGTCTAAGTCTCGATATGTGAACCTGTTGGGCATATATTGTGATGCGTCTGTTGCTGTCCTCAGGCAGACGTTGAAGAAGGCCTGTATCTTCTGCCTATAACTGTTCGCGCACTGCCCCCAAGCAGTGGATGCGTACAATATGATAGGCAGAAGAATTGTCTTGATGAGGCGTAGTTTCAACTCGAGTGCCATGTTGCTCCTACGTCCGATGAGTGGGTACAGCTTATGCCTTGCGGCTTTCGCTATAGCTAATCTGTGGGAATGCGACAAGATATCTCGGATACTTATTATATAGCCTGCAACTGATGTACCTGCCATAACGGTAATTATGATCTTCGTGGGGTCTCTCTCAGGTCATCAATATTAATTAATGTGTTACAAAGACCTTTTTCTGGTGAGTGTTGTTAATGACGACCGATTTTGATAGGTCTCGACACAGAGTTTTTATTGAAATCTCCATCGATCTAGCTGAATGATAAGTGGCTTCCACACATTCCGATTCTCTATGCTCGGCTGACTAAACACGTTATTATTCTGAATATAAGCCGACTCTATAAACTTTCTCTTTTACCAATGCTGTTCTTTGTGGATAAATTCGGCTTCCGACCATGGTCCAAGTAAAACGTTTTCCTGGCTTTTTTCGATTGTGGTAAGAAAATTAATACCAATATTTAAAAAAAATTACATTTTGTCTTTGAAAAAATTGGTATTCTGAACGCATGAACTTGTAGCTATAATATTGTTAACATACAGCAAGTGCTTCGAACATTCACTTTGTATACTGTCAGGTCAACATTTTACTAGCGCTGTAAAAGTGTATATTTATATTTATCTACTTTGTGTTTCTGAAAAGTATATCATAACAACAGAGACTCGTGTTACAGGCTTAATACAACAGTTTATTTGCAGTAGAGCTAGGTGTTCCTACGATAATGAAACTGTTCACCAACTTGTTGATATGCGACCAGTTCGGGATCAATCGATAGTAACCGTTGCACTGATCATCAACGTTGTCGCAAAACTGGCCTCATTCCAATTCCAGCATTTGAGTTAGGAGTTGTATGTGGACGTGTTACATCGTGTGCCGGAATTATACTATCATTACTGTTATGAGTTGTGTGAATAGTGTTGGTTTGATTTATGTATTTTACTTGTTGGTAAGTAGAATGTGAATTTTGACCTAACATTTCTAGATAATTGACATTTTATGTATAATAGAATCAGGAGACGTTTGTTTGAAAGTGGTTGACAATGTTTCACTTTGAGTAAGGTTATTCTGGACTTTCATTGTCTAAAAAAGAACAGAGAAAAATTCAATTCTCTGCAATTTTTAATCACGACGTTTCAACTGTTGAAATCTACAGTCGTTATCAAGTGTATAATGCGACAATCTCAAGGATACTTCTTATATATGCTGTGGATAATTTTGTGTCATTAGCCTAGGGGTAATTTGGCGGTATTCAGGTAAGCTTGTTAATTACTGTGCCAGGTCCCTCCGGTACAGCATTGTTAATTCTTATCGCAATTTCAATTGATCCGTGCCACTAATTAAGGGTTTCCACACATTACGGATTTGGAATGGATATGGAATGGTTTGAAACTTTTGCTACAGAGACAGCCCATAAGAAACCTCAGATGTGGTTGAGATATGTTGACGACACGTTTGTCATATGGAACCACGGAGACGAGGACCTTGACGTCTTTTTGGAACATCTGAATAACATCAGAAAGTCCATAAACTTCACGATGGAAAAGGAGACGCAAGACGGTTTACCTTTTCTAGACGTGAAAGTTCAAAGGAACAATGATAAGTGCCAAACATCAGTATACAGAAAGCCGACTCATACCGGACAATACCTGAACTTCGAATCGAACCATCATGGTGATACAAAGAGAGGGGTTGTTCGATCGCTGGTGGACCGTGCCCACAACCTATGTAACACAGATAAAAGTCTTACCATCGAATTGGACAATATCAAGAATGATCTGCGACGAAATGGGTACCCCAAAAAACATATAGAAGAGGTTCTAGCTCGCAGGGGGGATAAGAACAAGAAACCAGATGAGCCGACACAAACCACCCTGTGCGTTCCGTATATTAGAGGTCTATCGGAAAGAATAAAGCGAATTGGGTCGAAATACAAAATACGGACATGTTTCAAGGCAGGTAACACTATTCGCAGCCATCTCACAAAGACCAGACCACGTAACGCTGACATTGACTTCAAAAACTGCATCTACCGCATCCCTTGTGAATGCGGCGAAGCTTATCTTGGAGAAACTAAGAGACCACTTAGCGTTAGACTCGCTGAACACAAGAGAAACACTCAACGAGGAGAAACATCAAAGTCAGGAATAGCGGATCATGTCTGGACGACCCAACACAACATAAAATGGACTGAAGCCGAAGTCATCCATAAAGAAGAGGGCTGGTATAGAAGGAAGTTTAAAGAGAGTGCATATATTATGAACAACAAAGTCTTTAGTCAGGCCAGCATAGAAATCCGTAATGTGTGGAAACCCTTAATTAGTGGCATGGATCAATTGAAATTGCGATAAGAATTAACAATGCTGTACCGGAGGGACCTGGCACAGTAATTAACAAGCTTACCTGAATACCGCCAAATTACCCCTAGGCTAATGACACAAAATTATCCACAGCATATATAAGAAGTATCCTTGAGATTGTCGCATTATACACTTGATAACGACTGTAGATTTCAACAGTTGAAACGTCGTGATTAAAAATTGCAGAGAATTGAATTTTTCTTTGTTCTTTTTTATACAATGAAAGTCCAGAGTAACCTTACTCAAAGAATCAGGAGAATTTTCCAAAAAACTGAACAACAGTTTTGTTTCAAAAAAAATATTGAAAATATACATATTTTTATTTCATTTCTTCATTAACTTTTATTTTCAATTTTCAGAAAGTTCTAAATCTACATTATGTTATGCAAAACTTGTATTTGTTATGATCATAATGAGGAAATACATTAGCTTGCCGGCCTGTTCATTCATTCATACTGATGAATACAAACAGATTCAATAAAGTTCCGAAATTTTTAATTATGAAACAGGTTGTACTGGGTGATCCAGTAAGTGTATGGCCAGAGGCAATGATTTATTTAAAAGAACCGTCAAAATGTTTTATACTTCTTCCACATCAACTTCAATTACCTTCAAAATGCGGTATCACATGAACCCTACTCCCATTAAAGATTTAAGGGTTGTAGCTAACCCCTCCGAGGGGCTTGAAGTGACAAAGTTGAGAATATGCGCAAAAAATGTCCCCGTCGCAATAAAAATCGACGTTTTTTTTTCTGCAAAATGTTTTATACTTCTTTCCACATCAACTTATAGTTTACGAAAAAATTTTGTCATAAAACTGCAATCTCTTTCTTTAGTTTTTCTTGATTAGTGTATTTTGCTAGCCTGTATATGTCATGCAAGTACGTTTTCTTATAGTATAAACTGAATCATTGCTACCTTGGTGCAACCGAACCTTTCATATCATTTTAAATTCAAGAGCAAAATGAATGTATTGAAAATGAGGCTTTATAAAAAACAAATGATTGTTCTTTGAAGAACTAATAACTCTAAACTAAGGGGAAGTGGATATTTCAAATGAGTCTGTTGTATCCTGATACCAAATATGGAATGAAAGTCATGAATAAGCTGATAGTAACACAAAAAAGAATCCTTAAAATAATTTTCAAAAAGAAAAGGACCCACCCAACAGATGCCCTTTATCTCGAAACACATATATTTGATCCTGTGCAACTCTACTTTTTACATACTAATAAAAAAAATTTCAAATCAAAACACAAACACTCGAGAATAGAGCACTAGAACAAAACAAAATAATTTGAAAATGCCGTTTATGAATAAAGTTGTAGGACAAAAAAGCTATAGCTACCTTAGTCCCAAATTATTTAATTCTCTACCCAATCAATTGAAGAGTTCAAAAAATCAAAATGAATTTAAAAAACAATTGAATGACTACATCACTAGTTTGCCTCGTACACAAATACATAAAATGGTATATTCCAAATAATTCTGTGTTTATACATATAGTCATCTGTCTCCTCAAATGTGTCCTCTATTATTAGTATACTATATGTATTTTTATTTGATAACAAACTGTCCCTTTATATGTATATATATATATGTGATGTAACCAATATAAGTGTATATAAGTAGTGCTATCTAGTGTTAAATATGAATGTCGTATTTTATTATTATAATTTTATTACGTGATTTTTATATCCCTGATTGTAATTCTCACAGTCACACACAAACTGGAAACAGTTTACGTGACTTTTTCGTTTATTAACTTACCTATTACTATGTCTAAAATATATATTGTACCTGAAGAAGAAGTTAATAAATATTATATTATTATATTATTATTATTATTAAAGGTAAGACAATAATAAACTACCCAAAAGCGAGTCATTTGATAAGGCCAAGCAAACTAAAATTACTATAATAATCTAAAAATGTTGCTGCAGTAGAATACTGTACAGTGCATCCCATTTTGGGTGAGACAGCCAGGTTTCTCGCTTGTTATTTAAGATAGAGCCTTGCGGTTTTCACGTTCCTGTCATACTTTTTTGTGAAACTCAAGTTGGCCTAATCAGATTTTGCATAACTGTTTCCGTTTATGAGATACAGGGCGATTTTGGAAATTGATACTTTTCGGACCCCTTCTTTATCTCCGAAGTTATTAGAAATAATGCTGAGCTAAAAACTACATCTGATACAGAATTCTGCGTAGAATCCAGTGGCGTACTTATTTTTTTTTTCGGGGTATGGTTTTGAAGATACGACGCAAACCTATATTTTTTTCAATGGAACTCCCTGTATTTTATTACTTCGTTGAATTCGCTATTTTTTTCCCTTCAAAATTATGTATAACACTATATAGGTAGGATGTTCAGAAATGCTATAAAACACTAAAACATCATTTAATGATAATGTTTTGTTAGTGGGCCATGGATTTCCCATATAAAAGAAGAATTAATTGAATAATTTTCATTTGTGTTTTTTTTATAGGAGAGTAAGCAAATAAAGATAATACACTAACACGAAAAACAAAACGTAGGTACCTACCTAATAGCAAAAAATAAATAATATAACAATTCATAATACAAATTAGATACAAAAGAAATACCCAATAGAATATTTATCATTAATAAAAATTTTCAACATTACATAATATCTTCCTGATTAAACTGTTCAAATTGCTGTCCATTTTCCCTAATACATAATTGACAAACTTTTTCAATTTGCCTGAGTGCATTTAATATTATAAAAGGGCGGTTTTGTAAATTTCGGAAAGCTGCCGCTGTTGATGCACGAAGTTCTTCGGGACTGTTGTGTCTGTTACTGTATATTTTATTTTTCAAATAGCCCCACAAGAAAAAGTCTAATATAGACAGATCAGGTGACCTTGGAGGCCACCTGATGGGTCCATGAGTTCCAATCCAACAACCCTGAAAATTATTTTCTAAAAACCGCCCGATCAATCTTGAATTATGGGCAGGGGCGCCGTCCTGTTGGAAATGTATGGAATGAAGAAAGGCGAGGGGAACATCTTCCAGTAGTTCCGGTAACACGTCTTCTAAAATTGTCAAGTACCTAGTTGCGGTAAGAGATCCTTCAAAAATGCGGTATATGATTTTTGTCCCCAATATGAAACATGCCACATTAAAACCAAATCTACCCTGTTGTTGTCGTTCAAAAATCAAGTGCTGGTTTTCATCATACCAATGCCTTGTATTTTGCCTGTTAAATATACCAGCACTGCTTATATGTGATTCGTCTGACCAAATAACTTTTTTTGCGAAATCAACGTCTCTCCGAGCATGGTTCAAAAACCAATTGCAGAAATTCACACGTCTTGCTGCATCACCAGGATATAAGTGTTGGACAATATTGACTTTGTAGGGTTTTAACTTATACTTTTTTAAAATTCTGTGTACCCGTGATCTGGAAATAGCAGTATCATTCTCTAATTTTGCACAAGAAGTCTGATGATAGGCATGAACGCTAGCTAACACATTTATTTCATCTACTTCTTGATTCTCTTTATTATATACCTTGGGTCGAGGTTTAGAATATGCACCATAATTCAGTAAATTATACTTTAGTCTGAATATAGTTGCTCGACTAGGTTGATGCCTCTCAGGATATCTGAAAGTTTTTAAATCACGATGTAGGAAATGTCTTGTGGTAAAATTCTCGACGTCATACCTGGTCAAATAAAGTTCCAAAGCTTCGCCAACGTTTTCATTGGATTGATTCAAACATTGTATAATGTCATATTTTTCATTGTTTTGAAAAACCAAATCTCTTCCAGCCATTATCAGTTCTCAATCAACAAATTCACAAACAATTATTTCTACAATACTCAATATTCCTTCAAACCCAAACACGATGAAACACAATAATAATTCGTAGCGATGACAGCTAGATCAGATTCGTTTTTTTTTTCTCTTCAATGCCTATTTGATAAAACAATGCTTCCAAATGCATAGTAGCCATAATAACAACAAAGATGTTCGTATCATCCATGACCTACTGATGTTAATAATCAAAAGTAATAATCCTCTTATTGAAACTTGGAAAATCCATGGCTTACTAACGAAAAATTATCATTATGTGATGTTTTAGTGTTTTTTAGCATTTCTGAACATCCTACCTATATAGTGTTATACATAATTTTGAAGGGAAAAAAATAGCAAATTCAACGAAGTAATAAAATACAGGGTGTTCCATTGAAAAAAATATAGGTTTGCGTCGTATCTTCAAAACCATACCCCGAAAAAAAAAAATAAGTACGCCACTGGATTCTACGCAGAATTCTGTATCAGATGTAGTTTTTAGCTCAGCATTATTTCTAATAACTTCGGAGATAAAGAAGGGGTCCGAAAAGTATCAATTTCCAAAATCGCCCTGTATCTCATAAACGGAAACAGTTATGCAAAATCTGATTAGGCCAACTTGAGTTTCACAAAAAAGTATGACAGGAACGTGAAAACCGCAAGGCTCTATCTTAAATAACAAGCGAGAAACCTGGCTGTCTCACCCAAAATGGGATGCACTGTACAGTAGCAACTAATATATTTTTTAGAAGATTTGAATATATGAGTTATTTGAGAGTAAATCATTCTTCATCAATGGCAAATTCACTTGTCACTAGTAGCTATCAAACTGAGCACCTACTGCAAATAAAACGTAGATTGAGGCTTATGAAATGAAAAGTTTGCTTCTAGTAAAGAGTTTAATATCGTTAGGTTACATTGCGTTCCTGAAATTACATCAATAACAGCAAGTGATCTAATTTTTCTTGTGACTAATAAAGCGTGTACTTGTCCCATATAGTATGCAAATTTTCACTTAGTGGTATGCAAATTTTACTTGCTACATTTTTTTTTCCGTGTAGTCCATACGAGATCTGCTATTCCCGACTTCGCTGTTTCTCCTCGCTGAGTATTTCTCTGGTGTTCACTAATTCTCACATTTAGTGGCCTCTTAGTTTCTCCAACATAATCCATCCCACATTCACACGGAACACGGTAAATGCAGTTTTTGGAGTCACTATTCTCGTTGGGTGGTCTCGTTTTTGTTAGTTGGCTACGGATGGTATTACTTGATCGGAAGCATGTTCCGATGTTGTACCTTGATCCAGTTCGCCTTATCTTATCCGATAAACCTCTCACACAGGGAAGACATAGGGTAGGCTGTGTTGGTTCATCTGATTTCTCGGTGTTGCCTCTTCTGCGGTTAAGGACCGCTGTTATATGTTTGTCGGAGTACCCATTCCGTCGCAGATCTTTCTTGATGATGTTCAATTCGTTGGTCAGACTTTCATTGGTGTTACAGAGGCTGTAGGCCCGGTCAACCAACGAGCGGATAATTCCTCTCTTCGTCGCTCCATGATGGTTCGACTCAAAATTCAGCTATTGTCCGGTGTTAGTTGGTTTCCTGTACACTGATGTTTGAAACTTGCCATTCGTTCTTTGGATTTTCACATCAAGAAAGGGTAACCCCTCCTGGGTCTCCTTTTCCATTGTGAAATTTGTGGATGGTCTAATGTTGTTTAGGAGCCGCAGAAAGGCCTCGAGTTCTTCGTCTCCATGGTTCCATATGACAAAGATATCATCAACATATCTTAGCCACATCCTAGATTTCTTATCGGCTTTGTCTATAGCAAAAGCCTCGAACCATTCCATAGCAAATATATATATATGGATGATGAATAAAATTTTGGATATTTTCAAAAATTTCCACCCAAAATTAAAATTCATCTTAGAAAAAGAAGAAAAAACTCCATATCATTTTTAGATACTAAAATTATAAAAACAGTTGATAATTTCTTGAAAGTAGATTGGTATCACAAACCTACTTTTTCAGAAAGATTTCTAAATTACCACTCACAGCACAATTTCAGACAAAAAATCAACATTATAAGAAATTTAAAAACAAGAGCACTCGCAATTTCCATTACAGAATACCATTCAAAAAATTTAGAAATGATCAAAAAATACCTTGCCCTAAACAATTACCCAACATCACTTATTAAAAAAATACTCAATGAAAATCATTGTTACGTTGTAAATTTAATCTAAACCCGAATGCACTAGTTTAACCAGCCCCTCGTATAAACGTAGAATTTATTTTGTATTTATATCAATAATTAATGAACACCTACCTAATAGCAGATAAAGGATACTTTGATAAGGCACCTCTGCACTAAATTAGCCCAGTAGATTTCGAACACTTGGTATAAACGTGATATTCATTCATTCATTGCTTATTCACACTGTATACTTGGTAAGAAAAGGATATTTTGGTCACACAACAGCGATACGTTGGAACTCCTTACTTTATCGTAAACTCTACCTGGAAAACGCATAAAAAGGTATCAGCACTTTGTCGTGAGTAGAAGATGATTCTCAGTACCGTTATTAATTTCAATTTTAGTGTGTATCCATATCAGAAATGGTTCATTCTTTCGCAGCGATTGCCAACTATTGCTGGAATTTTGACCCACAGGTTTGATGTTATGAATGCTTGTAGCTATTCGTAAGACTTGTGAGGGCTCTTTCTTCTATTGCAGGGCATAATACGAGGCTCTTGTATGAATCCTTTCTGGGTAGGAAGTGGAATATCTACAAAAGAGGTAAATGTTTGAAGCTGTACACTGTCAGGTAGCATTCACGCTCGCAGAATGATTTAGTCCATTCGTTACTGTGAAGGATTTGTTGTGCCAATTGTTTGGACTACTTACCTTATGGTAGGATGTCGTCCCCTTGAGTTCAGTGCTTTATTTTGATATCTTGAGTCTTTTGAGTTAGGTATGTAAACAGAAACTTGGCAGCTAACCTGACACTATTGTTCGCTAGGTTAGGTGAAGGTCATTGCGTTGTTTCGTTTCGATACCTCACAAGGGTACGTTCGTCTTACGATCCGTGTTGGTTCTGGTGTACTCGACGGTTTTATTGTTCGGTGATGGTTGCATTTCAGCGAATTTGTAACTAATCGTGCTATTTAGGTGTAAATTGTATGTAAATATGTAATTTAGTGATTCGTTAGGAGTTAGTTATTCAATATTGGATTGGTTACTCGTACAAGTTGATATATGTGTGACGGTTAAGTGACATCTACCGGTTAGGTTGGAACTGGCGACCAGAGAAGGCAACAGGGTAGCACACTGCTGTCATCTGGCGTCAAACTTTTGGTCGTCAGGGTCTGTTCGGTGTCTCTCTTTCTTGTGATCGGGCCGATTCTGGACAGTGAACCACTTAGCTGATTTTGCAGGATTTTATGAAATATTTAATTCATCCGTAATTTGGGAATATTTCTGCAAAGCAGTGTTTGATGATTTTGGGGTGAGCAGTTGGTCTGTTGGAATATTTTTTGGCTCATTCCATTATTAGACTCTTCAAGAGGATTATTGTGGTTATCATCCAGAGTGACCCGAAATCGAGTCCCAGGCACGGTTCATATAAATCGTGGGCCCCTGTATCTCCAAGTGCCCTATAGGATAGCTGAGGCAGGCTGAGGCATTTGCTACGGAACGTTCATCAGATATTTGTTAAAGAAAACCCCTTGACGAGGGTTTTTTTTTTCTTGGGGGCTCGACTGCCTTATTGACAACAACACTCAGACTTGGAGGTTCCCAGATATCAGTGGTCCCTGATTTGGTTTCCCTGCGGCGATATTTCACCATTGTCTGGAAAGTTGACGGTACCAGGAAACTTCTAGAGATAATCCGATGCCTACGACCTCCGTGGGATTACACGCAAGTCTTTGATAAGCTTCCTGCTTAAATAGCTTAAAACTTAGCTAGCTTTTGCTTTATAATCTTGAAAGTCCACTAGCTCATATTATTTTTGCTTTACGAGCTTACATCGTCAGTAATTATTGGTTTTACTAGCTTTAGTTTACTAGCTTAAGATAATTTAGTTACATTGCTTCACATTTATTTTTCGCTAGCTTATTGCTTTACTAGCTTATGAACATTCTTGCCTACTTGCTGGTGAAGATTACCATTGTTGAGCGGAAATTGAATGCGGTTAACACTTGCTTGATTTCTCGATTTATATATTGCGGCCTGCGCTTGAGCTCTCGCGACGCCCTCAGAACATATTTGGTATTGAACCCTCCGATTTCTGCGCTTCTTGAAATATTGAATATTGCAACCTGTTTAGGAATTATGAGCGGGGTAGTTTAGCATTACATGCGGGGTTGTTTGCTATGCGGTGTTGATTGCTTTGCGCTTGTAGTTTGCACACACCTTAATTAATTGGAGTTATTGGAATCCCTAGGTGTTGGCCTGTTACGATAGTGTTCGATTGCTGTGCGCATTGCTTCCCAGTGCTTGTTGTCAATTGTTGCCCTGCTTTCAGAATCTTTAGTTTATAATATTTTATTTATCACTTATGTATATATGTTTTTAATGTAGACATTTACCAAGCCTAACAATTGAACAGTCGCACTTAGATCTTGTTGTGACGTGACCACAAAAATAAATTGTACTACATCTCAAGTTTGTTTTTCCTTTATCATTTGGTAAGCTGATGGTATAGGTTTAGTATGGTAGGTATTTGTGGGTCGGCAAATTTACCTGGCGCCCAGATCAAGATCCTTTATTAATAATCCGAACTCACCCCATCTCCACTGTAGTGTAGCCGCAAATACCAACTTGACATTTGTTTTGGTCAAGTTTATGTGTCTAGCGTTTAGGTAGGGCACAACATAACACCCAAAAAACGGCAATCCCAACTACAATAAAATATAACAAAATACCGTATGTCAAAAACCTTTCAGAAAGACTTGCGTCAGTTTTAAAAGACGAACAATCCCAAATAGCATTTGAAAATAAAAACAATATTGGAAAATACTTCTTTACACGCCAAAAAACAAAAAACCCCATAGACATCAAATCAAATATAGTATACAAAATCAAGTGTGACAATTGCCCGAAATGTTATGTAGGACAAACCAAACGTTATTTAAAAACAAGAATATCTGAACATGAAAGGGACACAAAAAAATTAAATATCAAAAATCCTATGGCTTTGGTGGAACAAATTAGAGAAAACGGTTAAAGATTTGATTTTACGACAACCATCGTCCTTGACACACAACCCTTTTACTCCAAAAGAATTCTTAGTGAGATGATCCATATAGTAAAAGAAAATAGCGTCAACGCTAGAAGGGACATAGAAGTTTTAAGTACAGCATTTTTCAATTTGATAGGTCAGATTTCATGTGTTTTTATTCTTCGTTTTCTTTCGCTCCATATTAAAGGGAAAAAAACATTCGTATCGGTCGCTTCACGACGTCTCCAAAAGAATTTTAATTTAGTATTTCGTTCCTAGTTGATGGATACATGTGTTATTGTCCTTCGTGCGTTGTTATCTACTATGTCTGTTCATTTTAAACATATTTTAAGGATTTTAACTCAGACATACAAATAATTTGGGTGAGTCTTTTAAGTAATTACAAATCTTGTTTCTCGAAAGTTTATAGTGAAGCGTGGCAAGTAATAATAACTTCAATTCTAATAATGTACTTTAGTATATAGTTCCCTAATAGCACACCATGTCCCAGGGACGTCCCTATTTGGTACAAATCATGTCCGAATGTCCGGGACTTAAAATCATTGTCCTTGGGACGTCAGATTCAGTGCATTTTCATGAATTTCCCCAAAGGACGTCCTATGGATGTCCCAATCGGTACATCGTATAAAACGTCTCCGCGAGGACGTCTTTGGGATGTCCTGGGTCGGATATATTTTGTAATGTTTCCTAGGACATCCATCGAATGTCCTTGTTAGTAAGTATTCTGGCATGTCTTTGAAAGGACGTCCCATGGTTGTCCTGGTACGGGACATTTAGGAACATACCGCATGAATGAATATTGGACGTCCCAATTGGTTAAGCTTAGATTATCTCCCTGCGAGGACTTCCGTGGGATGTCCTGGTTCGGATATATTTTGTAGAATTTTCTAGGATATCCTGGTTGGCATGTATTTGGCATGTCTTCGAAAGGACTTCCTATGGTGGTCCTGGAACGGGGACATTCTGGAACGTCCTTGATGGATTTACATCGGACGTCATCCCAATCAGTGAATTTCAGAAAATGTCCCTGCGAGGACTTCCCTGGGATGTACTGGATTGAACATTTTTCGGAATGTTTCCTAGGTGCAACCATCCAAATATGAAGAATGGATGATCATAAAAATTAAACAAAATTCGAACAGTTACAATAATTAGGCCAGTACCCGTGTATACATCCCAGCTACTGGTTTTAAAGAAGAGGTATAAAATGGATCGCATATTTACAATAGGGCTAAACATTATAGCGAAAACAACCCATCTGAAATAAAACCCTTTTCACTATCAATGAGGTAATCAGGGGCCATATTCTCGAGTTTGTGCGTATGCCAATACGATTTACTGTTGACAACAATGAAAATAAAAAATGTATGTTTGTCTCTCTTGTTCGTATGCAGATTGAAACCGAACAATTCCTCTATGTATGGATTCCGTGCATAAAGTTGTTTTCTGTGTTTTGTGTTCTGTGTTCGAGTGAAGTGTTGACGAATCAGACAGTTGTTGAGTATTTACCAGCTTTGGCGGCTTTTCTATCGTCTTTTGTGATTAATTAGTTTAGTGACTGTGCTGTAAGTTATTTTGTGTTCATTCAGTGTAGTTATATCTATAAATAAAAATAAAAGTTTTGTTCTACTATTCAATAGTTATTACTAACCTATTCAACACTGTTTTGAAAAGGTGATTCCGTAAGACAAGTAGAGTTATGTGTATCCTTCAAACATGTACAAAACCGCATTGAATGACTCTGAGAGAGTGCTGAGCTCACCCAGTAAGTAAATCTGGTTCCATCCAAATTGGTATCTCCAGTAATCCACAACAATATCATAATCTTAGTCTTGAAAGAGATGTAGGAACTAACACATCTGATAATTCTGCACATCCTAAGGACGTCCCAGATGTACTTTCGATTGATGTAATTCGGGGACGTCCAATGAACATCCCAGGTGGATGTCGATTGAATATCCTGATAGAAAACGTCTAATTTTGGTGAGAAGTCGAATCATTGTAGTGGTAGTAGTAGTTCTTTGGGGAGGCCGCTACCGCAGCCAGGTAAGTAGGCCCTCATGGACCCTTTTTGCCATCCCCTGTTCTCCACTTATCTACGTTCATCCTCCTAATTTTCCTTTTCGAACCTTTGTGACCTCCTAATGAAGGTCAGTATGTCCGACCATTCCAAATTGATTAGTTCCTCTTGTTGGAGTTTGTCAACTCCGAAGATTTCAAATCTTAGCCTCCCGTATGCCTCACACTCGCCGAGGAAGTGAGATGAAGTTTCTTCATCTTCTTCGCATTTTTGGCAAGTGGGACTGTCTTCTATGCCTATGAGTGATAGGAGTCTGCCTAACTTGTTGTGTCCTGTTAGTATTCCTATAAGGAGGCGTAGCGCTTGGCGATTTCTGCCTAAGAGCCATGTCGTCCTTGACTTATTGGAGCCGGCCACGAAGTCTTTCGCCTGCCTGCAGTCGGTGTTATACCTCCAAAGTTTATTCAGCTCTTCTTCTGCCCACTCGTCGAGGGCTGAAGAAGTTTGGCTTCTTGCGATGCCTAGTACAAGCTCCAGTCCACAGAACGGCGTTGCGGATCCAGATCTGACAAGTCCGTCTGCCACCTCGTTTCCGCGCACCCCTTTGTGTCCCGGGACCCATACCAGCTGAACTACCTTCGTTTCAGCTAGCTTCTCGAGCGCATCTCCACATTCCTGTACAAGCGCTGAGCTTGGTTTAGGATGGCAGACGGCTCTGAGCGCTGCCTGACTATCCGAACAGATATAAATTCTCTGTTCGGATCCATCTTTCACCTCTTCTCTCATAGCTACGGATAGGATGGCGAACACTTCAGCTTGAAAAACTGTTGTATATCTGCCCAAAGCGTAGCTCTCTCGTACTTCTCTTCCCTCCAGGTAGATTCCGGCACCCGAAGCCTGTTTGTCAGTTAGACGCGAACCGTCCGTATAACATATTAGGCTTCCTGTGCTAAACTCCACCCTTCCCATCGTTCTCTGCTCGGAATAGTAAGCGTAAACTCTCTATTCCATCGCAGTCTGTCTTGTGCGCTTTTCACTCTGAAGGCAGAGATAGGGATCTCCTGTTCCGCTCACTTCGCGATTTCCGCATGACCTATCATCGCTCCTTCGTTCACCCAGACTCCCGAGACTCGCATCCTCAAATGGGCTGCCATTGCCTCCTTCTTGATCCAGACTGGAAGCGGTGGCAGCCTCAGCAGTACCTCCAACACTGCGGTTGGAGTCGTTCCCATTGCGCCCGTTATTACCAAACAGGCGAACCTCTGAACCTTGGTGAGTTTTTGGCCTATTGTGCTACCCTGTGCGCCTGGCCACCACACGGCTGACCCATAATGGATCTTTGGTCTTACGACTGCCGTGTACAGCCAGCGCATGATCTCTGGATTGGTGCCCCAATTACTTCCTACAATTCTCCGCAGTTGCCATAGGATTGCTAACGACTTTTGAATAACCCTGTCTACGTGCGGTCTCCATGAAAGTTTGGAGTCCAGGACCACCCCCAGGTATTTGACCTGCTGAACTAGCTCCAGCTCTTGCCCAAACATGATAGGTGGCCTGAATCCATCTTTTTACCTCCGTTTAGTGAACAGGATCATCTCTGTTTTTGTCGGGTTCACTGAGAGTCCTGCATCACCGCACATCTCTCAATTATTCTGCAGGCAGCCTGCATACGGTCGCAGACGACTCCGATGAATCGTCCGCTGATTAGGACAAACCCATCGTCCGCGTATGCCTGCGCCTCGAAACCTTCATCTGTGAGTTTACCGAGGAGTTCATCCATTACTAGGCACCACAGATGGGGAGAGAGGCAGCTCCCCTGAGGGCAGCCCCCCCCCTCCTCGGATTCCAGTCTGATGTCTCCTCGGGATACCTCGACCTTTCTTCTCGTAAGCGACGATCCAACCCAGCTGACCATTGAGTGAGGCGTTCCTCTGGCCCTTAGTGCTGCCTCTATTGTCTCTGTTTTTGCCTTGTCAAATGCGCCTTCCACATCGAAAAATACTCCTAATGTTACCTCTTTAAACCTTATTGTCCTTTCGATCCTTCGCACTACAGCGTGGAGGGCCGATTCAGTCGACCTTCCCTTTCTGTATGCGTGCTGATTTCTGTGGAAAGGGCTCACCCTTAGGGGACCCTCCATCAGGAATCTGTCAACCACCTTCTCCAGCGTTTTAAGCGGGAACGGTGTTAGGCTGATGGGTCTAAAGGACTTTGCTGTTGTGTAGTCTCTTTTTCCCGCCTTGGGGATAAAGACTACTCTTGCTGACTTCCAGACCATTGGTACGTACCCTAGCGCTATACTGAACCGGAATATCCTTCCCAAGATTGGGAGAAGAAGTTCCAGGCCCCTCTGTAGCATTGCCGGGAAAATTCCGTCGGATCCTGCTGCCTTGTATGGGTTGAACTCGTTCACTGCCCAGGCTATGGCATCAGACGTAACGACCCTTTCTGCCAGTTGCCAGTCCCCAAGAGGGACCTGCTGTGTTGGCAGAGCCCGTTGGTCGTCCCCGACACCACCCGGGAAGTGTACTTCCAGCAGATGTCTGAGCGAATCTTCGGAGGAAGTTGTCCATGTCCCATCATTGTAACTTCCCACGTATGTCCAATGGACGTCCGCGGTACCAATACTGCACGTCCTAAGGACGTCCAAGATGTACTTTCGATTGATGTAATTCGGGGAGGTCCGATCAACATCCCAGGTGGATGTCCATTGGATATCCTTATAGAACGTCCAATTTTGGTGAGAAGTCGAAACATTGGTACTTCCCACGGATGTCCAATGGACGTCCGCGGTACCAATACTGCACGTCCTAAGGACGTACCAATACTGCACGTCCTAAGGACGTCCAAGATGTACTTTCGATTGATGTAATTCGGGGACGTCCGATCAACATCCCAGGTGGATGTCCATTGGATATCCTTATAGAACGTCCAATTTTGGTGAGAAGTCGAGACATTGGTGCTTCCCGCGGATGTCCAATGGACGTCCGCGGTACCAATACTGCACGTCCTAAGGACGTACCAATACTGCACGTCCTAAGGACGTCCAAGATGTACTTTCGATTGATGTAATTCGGGGACGTCCGATCAACATCCCAGGTGGATGTCCATTGGATATCCTTATAGAACGTCCAATTTTGGTGAGAAGTCGAGACATTGGTGCTTCCCGCGGATGTCCAATGGACGTCCGCGGTACCAATACTGCACGTCCTAAGGACGTACCAATACTGCACGTCCTAAGGACGTCCAAGATGTACTTTCGATTGATGTAATTCGGGGACGTCCGATCAACATCCCAGGTGGATGTCCATTGGATATCCTTATAGAACGTCCAATTTTGGTGAGAAGTCGAGACATTGGTGCTTCCCGCGGATGTCCAATGGACGTCCGCGGTACCAATACTGCACGTCCTAAGGACGTACCAATACTGCACGTCCTAAGGACGTCCAAGATGTACTTTCGATTGATGTAATTCGGGGACGTCCGATCAACATCCCAGGTGGATGTCCATTGGATATCCTTATAGAACGTCCAATTTTGGTGAGAAGTCGAGACATTGGTGCTTCCCGCGGATGTCCAATGGACGTCCGCGGTACCAATACTGCACGTCCTAAGGACGTACCAATACTGCACGTCCTAAGGACGTCCAAGATGTACTTTCGATTGATGTAATTCGGGGACGTCCGATCAACATCCCAGGTGGATGTCCATTGGATATCCTTATAGAACGTCCAATTTTGGTGAGAAGTCGAGACATTGGTGCTTCCCGCGGATGTCCAATGGACGTCCGCGGTACCAATACTGCACGTCCTAAGGACGTACCAATACTGCACGTCCTAAGGACGTCCAAGATGTACTTTCGATTGATGTAATTCGGGGACGTCCGATCAACATCCCAGGTGGATGTCCATTGGATATCCTTATAGAACGTCCAATTTTGGTGAGAAGTCGAGACATTGGTGCTTCCCGCGGATGTCCAATGGACGTCCGCGGTACCAATACTGCACGTCCTAAGGACGTACCAATACTGCACGTCCTAAGGACGTCCAAGATGTACTTTCGATTGATGTAATTCGGGGACGTCCGATCAACATCCCAGGTGGATGTCCATTGGATATCCTTATAGAACGTCCAATTTTGGTGAGAAGTCGAAACATTGGTGCTTCCCACGGATGTCCAATGGACGTCCGCGGTACCAATACTGCACGTCCTAAGGACGTCCAAGATGTACTTTCGATTGATGTAATTCGGGGACGTCCGATTAACATCCCAGGTGGATGTCCATTGGATATCCTTATAGAACGTCCAATTTTGGTGAGAAGTCGAGACATTGGTGCTTCCCACGGATGTCCAATAGACGTCCGCGGTACCAATACTGCACGTCCTAAGGACGTACCAATATTGCACGTCCTAAGGACGTCCAAGATGTACTTTCGATTGATGTAATTCGGGGAGGTCCGATTAACATCCCAGGTGGATGTCCATTGGATATCCTTATAGAACGTCCAATTTTGGTGAGAAGTCGAAACATTGGTACTTCCCACGGATGTCCAATGGACGTCCGCGGTACCAATACTGCACGTCCTAAGGACGTACCAATATTGCACGTCCTAAGGACGTCCAAGATGTACTTTCGATTGATGTAATTCGGGGACGTCCGATTAACATCCCAGGTGGATGTCCATTGGATATCCTTATAGAACGTCCAATTTTGGTGAGAAGTCGAGACATTGGTGCTTCCCACGGATGTCCAATGGACGTCCGCGGTACCAATACTGCACGTCCTAAGGACGTACCAATATTGCACGTCCTAAGGACGTCCAAGATGTACTTTCGATTGATGTAATTCGGGGACGTCCGATCAACATCCCAGGTGGATGTCCATTGGATATCCTTATAGAACGTCCAATTTTGGTGAGAAGTCGAGACATTGGTGCTTCCCGCGGATGTCCAATGGACGTCCGCGGTACCAATACTGCACGTCCTAAGGACGTACCAATACTGCACGTCCTAAGGACGTCCAAGATGTACTTTCGATTGATGTAATTCGGGGACGTCCGATCAACATCCCAGGTGGATGTCCATTGGATATCCTTATAGAACGTCCAATTTTGGTGAGAAGTCGAGACATTGGTGCTTCCCGCGGATGTCCAATGGACGTCCGCGGTACCAATACTGCACGTCCTAAGGACGTACCAATACTGCACGTCCTAAGGACGTCCAAGATGTACTTTCGATTGATGTAATTCGGGGACGTCCGATCAACATCCCAGGTGGATGTCCATTGGATATCCTTATAGAACGTCCAATTTTGGTGAGAAGTCGAAACATTGGTGCTTCCCACGGATGTCCAATGGACGTCCGCGGTACCAATACTGCACGTCCTAAGGACGTCCAAGATGTACTTTCGATTGATGTAATTCGGGGACGTCCGATTAACATCCCAGGTGGATGTCCATTGGATATCCTTATAGAACGTCCAATTTTGGTGAGAAGTCGAGACATTGGTGCTTCCCACGGATGTCCAATAGACGTCCGCGGTACCAATACTGCACGTCCTAAGGACGTACCAATATTGCACGTCCTAAGGACGTCCAAGATGTACTTTCGATTGATGTAATTCGGGGAGGTCCGATTAACATCCCAGGTGGATGTCCATTGGATATCCTTATAGAACGTCCAATTTTGGTGAGAAGTCGAGACATTGGTGCTTCCCACGGATGTCCAATGGACGTCCGCGGTACCAATACTGCACGTCCTAAGGACGTACCAATATTGCACGTCCTAAGGACGTCCAAGATGTACTTTCGATTGATGTAATTCGGGGACGTCCGATTAACATCCCAGGTGGATGTCCATTGGATATCCTTATAGAACGTCCAATTTTGGTGAGAAGTCGAGACATTGGTGCTTCCCACGGATGTCCAATGGACGTCCGCGGTACCAATACTGCACGTCCTAAGGACGTACCAATATTGCACGTCCTAAGGACGTCCAAGATGTACTTTCGATTGATGTAATTCGGGGACGTCCGATTAACATCCCAGGTGGATGTCCATTGGATATCCTTATAGAACGTCCAATTTTGGTGAGAAGTCGAGACATTGGTGCTTCCCACGGATGTCCAATGGACGTCCGCGGTACCAATACTGCACGTCCTAAGGACGTACCAATATTGCACGTCCTAAGGACGTCCAAGATGTACTTTCGATTGATGTAATTCGGGGAGGTCCGATTAACATCCCAGGTGGATGTCCATTGGATATCCTTATAGAACGTCCAATTTTGGTGAGAAGTCGAGACATTGGTGCTTCCCACGGATGTCCAATGGACGTCCGCGGTACCAATACTGCACGTCCTAAGGACGTACCAATATTGCACGTCCTAAGGACGTCCAAGATGTACTTTCGATTGATGTAATTCGGGGACGTCCGATTAACATCCCAGGTGGATGTCCATTGGATATCCTTATAGAACGTCCAATTTTGGTGAGAAGTCGAGACATTGGTGCTTCCCACGGATGTCCAATGGACGTCCGCGGTACCAATACTGCACGTCCTAAGGACGTACCAATATTGCACGTCCTAAGGACGTCCAAGATGTACTTTCGATTGATGTAATTCGGGGACGTCCGATTAACATCCCAGGTGGATGTCCATTGGATATCCTTATAGAACGTCCAATTTTGGTGAGAAGTCGAGACATTGGTGCTTCCCACGGATGTCCAATGGACGTCCGCGGTACCAATACTGCACGTCCTAAGGACGTACCAATATTGCACGTCCTAAGGACGTCCAAGATGTACTTTCGATTGATGTAATTCGGGGACGTCCGATTAACATCCCAGGTGGATGTCCATTGGATATCCTTATAGAACGTCCAATTTTGGTGAGAAGTCGAAACATTGGTACTTCCCACGGATGTCCAATGGACGTCCGCGGTACCAATTTTGCACATCCTCAGGACGTCTCGAATGTCCTGAGAGGATGTCCTATGGATTACCATCGGACTTCATGGTGCTATTAGGGTTACAATTTTCTGTGAAAACTCATTGTTACAGAGCCCTGATAATGAATTTAATGAAATTCGAAACGTTGGCAAAAAAAACAATAGTTTTTCTTCGATTCTACTAATCCCAACCCCAACAAAATTTCTAGAGAAAAAAAATTGTTTATAACATTCATTTTTAACATTTTTAATGTTGTCGACTTTGTATGAGGGCGCAAATTTTCATTGTTTCGTTAACCTTTTCACTGCTCTAGACGTATGAAAACGTCGTGTTCCTCACTGCTCCGGACGTATATAAACGTTTCTCCCAGAAAAATTATTTACTTCGACAAACTGCTCTAAACTTACATCTACGGTCAGTCTAAAGTGTGATCGGATAATATTCCCGCGGCGCGGCCGTCTATTTATAGATGTGGGAGGAGCCTACTCCTGTTTGTTTACGCACAGTTTTAGTGTGTGAATACTAATCGTTTTACACGCGTTGTTAGGTGTATGAGTGTCTCATGATGGCAAATTTTAAGCGAAAGACTGTATCAGATCAAGAGCTGTATTATCTTTTACAGAATAGTGAAAGTGATGGTGATGAGAGCCTTATCGGTGAGTCGGAAAAAACCGGATGGGTTGACAGCGACGAGGACGAACCAATTGTAGATATGAATTCTTCGCATCTTGATACCGCCTCCGATTCCGAATTAGAAGAGGAAACTTTAGTTCCACCACGAAAACAGCAAAAGTTGTGTTACCCTTGGAAGTCTATAGATTTTAATCCCAAAATTTATCCTTTTGACGATACCGATTCTGGCTGTAAAGTGCGCGAGTTAGGACATTCTTGCACCCCATTAGACTGCTTCAAAGCGTTTTTTGATGAAGATATAATGGAATATATTTCCCAACAAACTAATTTATATGCAAATTTTGTGAAAGAAAATCTAGAAACGTCGAACAGTTCTAGAATAATTCGCTGGAAAGACACAAATTTCAACGAACTTTATTGTTTTCTTGCAACTAATTTTCTTATGTCACAAGTACGAAAGAATAAAATAAATAGTTACTGGTCGAAAGATCCACTTTTAGCCACTCCTATTTTTCCTCAAATAATGTCGAGAGATAGATACGTATTATTACTGAAAATGTTACACTTTGCGGATAATAATTCGAATCCTGAAAATGATGTGTTATGGAAAATAAGACGAATTCTTGATCATTTGCGATCAGTGTTCCCAAATTCCTTATATCCATTTCAAAATCTATGCATAGATGAAAGTTTACTTTTGTTCAAAGGACGAGTATTCTTTAAACAATATATTCCATCAAAACGCCACAGATTTGGTATAAAATTTTTTATACTGTGTGATTGCGAGACTGAATACATCCTGGATTTTATTATCTATGTAGGAGCTTCAACAGAAATAAATAAAAATGAAAATATTAGTGCAGACATTGGAATTTCCGGAAATATTGTTATTACTTTATTCCTATTTAGGAAAAGGCCATTCTTTATTCGTGGATAACTGGTACACAAGTCCAGCATTGTTTTCCTACTTACATGAAAATAAAACAAATGCCTGTGGCACTGTAAAAAAAAATAGAAAAAACATGCCAGCATTATCAAAAATATTGGGAAGAGGCGAGGTTGAATGCATGTCGACAGATAAATTATTGGCTATAAAGTGGAAAGATAAAAGAGAGGTTCGAATGCTCACAACTCTTCACAAAAACACAATGAAACTTACGGGAAAAGTAGACCGAAGTACAAAAGAAGAAGTGAAAAAACCAGAATGCATATTGGACTACAATCAAAATATGGGTTCAGTTGATAAAAGTGACATGTTACTTAGTTCGGTAGAAAGTGTTCGCAAAACGGTCAAATGGTACAAAAAACTTTTTTTTCATATGGTGGACTTATCTTTACTCAACTCTCACGTCATTTACAAAACTGCTACGGGAAAAAACATTTCCTTATTGGATTTTCAATTACAACTTGTAAAACAGATTTTAGAAGCTTATCATGTTCCACAAAGTGAATCCAGAAACGGGAGAAGGTCTGCGGATGGAGATAATCCTCTGCGTCTAACAGAGCGCCATTTTGTTTCCATGTTTCCAAAAACTCAGAAAAAGAAATCTCCACAGAGAAAATGTGTTGTATGTTCTAAGCATGATAAACGGAGTGACACTAGATACATGTGTAGATTATGCAATGTACCTCTTTGTCTGCTTATTTGTTTTGAGAGATATCACTCTTGTAAAATTTATTAGAATGTGTCTTTTATTTTTTTTACGCCTTTACCTGTTTTTAATGTTTTAAAAGTTCTATAATTCTGTTCTATATGTTTGCTAGAATGTTTCTTTTAGTTTTTATAACTTTTACTGTTTATGTTGTTCACGTAAATAAAGTTTATATTTGATTCAAAATATTGCGTTTAAATTTATTGAAGATAAATAATATGTTTTTAACATAAATATATCTTATTTATCACACAAATACCAAAAAACACTAAGAACTGTTCAATTTTTGTTATGTCAATATAACGAAGCACTGCTCTGGACGTATATGTACGGACTGGCCTGAAAACTGCCGCACAGCGGTCTCGACTTTGGGAGCTAGCGCCGCAGCGAAAAGGTTAAGCACTCAAATACAACTTTTGTGAAAGTTTGCATTCGTTTGCTATTTTTTTTTCCATTTTTGCAAAAGTGATTGGCCTAAAACGCGAATAATTCATATTTCACAAGCTAACGAACCGATTGAGTCATTAATAAGAAATAATTAAATCGTTAGCTCATATCGAGTTTTTCCCGTTAGTTGCATTATTTCTTCAATTCTCAGAACATTCGTGACGGACCACGCCTGAATTTTTAACACCAATTCACGTGTTAACAGTTCCTAAATTTTTCAATGAATAATACAAACACTTCCCCGGAGCTAACCTAATTCGAAATCGGTTAAATTTTGATAATTTCATTAGGCAGAGGCAGGTCCCGTGCAACCTATCATATAAACCCATGAAAAAATTAACGGCAAGGTAAAGAATTCTGAATAAAATTCGAGTTATTTTGGCATTCAAATTGAATAATTAGAGAGATGTAGAAGAGAATCTAATGAATAGTTTTCGAGGAAAAAAATAAAAACCTAATTTTTAGAGGTTTTTTAAGTTTTCCCAAAAACCATCAGATTCCATTTCAAATATCATGACATATCAATGTCAAAGTAAAAGATAATCACGATTTTTTTCAGAATTTCCCACCTCAACGTTCCCTCACAATTCAAAAAAAATCTGAAAAACTTGTTATAAAATCAAAGACAGTTGAGAAGAATCGCTTTTGCAAGTGATATTTATATGAAATTTAGAAGACATTGAGATTCATACTATTTTTCCGACATAAAATCAAACGATTTATATTTTTAACAATGATTTTCAAATCGCTCCAGTAATTGATTCCTCTGTAGTACATGAACGAAAAGACAAAAATAGTTTTGCTACTGTCCACAAGGTAAATTCCCGACACAGGGTATATTCCCGAGGGTATGGAAACGAGCAAACATTGTGTGGATACCGAAGAAGGGTAAAGGACAAAGGCCGATATCGCTGTTGCCTACGCTTGGCAAGCTTCTGGACAAGCTCTTCACACAAAGATTAACACACCACCTGGAAAACACAGGCAAAATAGCCAATATGGATTTAGGAAAACTTTGAACACCACAGATGCCATCCAAAAAATGATACAACAAAACAAAAGCAAAAGATTGCACACCCAAATAATAACTTCGGACGTATCAAATGCTTTCAACACGGCCTGGCAACCAAACATACACAATATCATGACAAGTATACACACCCCCAAAAACATACAGAAGATTAGCTACGCTTCCTGACAAACAGGACGATTACGAGTGGGAACGTCACGAAGACTACCAGGGATCGAGCCTAGGACCCATTCTATGGACAATAGTGATGGAAGACTGGTTCGCTACCCTGGATGCAGCTACGAACAGATACGAATCCGTAAAAACCCAGGCATTTGCAGACGACCAAGTCATGGTCATAACTGGACGAAATAATCAACAGATCCTGAAAAGGTGGGAGAAGACTTGGGCCGCCTGCAGAGCCTGGGCAGAACGGAACAAACTGATATATAACAAGGATAAAACAGAGACGATGTACATAACGGGGATAACACAGACAGAAGTACGATCCATAAAGATGGACGAATTCAAACCAGTGAACCTTGAGAAAATACCTCGGACTCGTCATAGACCGAAAAATGCTTTGGATAGACCATATCAAGAATATTAGTACCAAAGCACAGGATATATCGAACAAGCTCTTCGTGGTCGCTGGCAGAGAATGGGGCACAGACAAAGAAATTCTGAAAATAATATTTGAGAAAGCAGTGAACCCGCTCATCTTACACTCGGCACAAATATGGGGCAAAAGGGCCAAGGACTCAGACGATAGGTAAACGGCTTGATTCAAATTTTTTCAAATTCTTTATTTTCCTTAAAATGACAAAAACAGGTTTTATATAGGAATAGTCATAAAAATAATAATAAATAATAATAATAATAAATCTTTATTAAATCCTTTCAGATCACAATATGATATAGGATACGTCAGTAAAATCAGATAAAATCATCCAATGAAAAAAGAAAATATGTATAAACAAATTATCCACGTTAACACAAATCGATCACAAGTAAATATGTATAAACAAATTATCCACGGTAGCACAAATCTATCACAAGTAAATATGTATAATCAAATTATCCACGGTAACACAAAACGATCACAAGTAAATATGTATAAACAAATTATCCATGGTAACACAAAATTTTCACATTTTTAAAAACTTTGTTAAAATAAAACAAAATCGGTTCACTGAACATCTTACTAATTAAAACAACCAGTTGAGTGAATTAGATTGGTCTCACCTACCAAGATATTCATCAACACTGTAAAAACAACTCTTGAGGAGGAATTCTTTGAGTTTGGTTTTGAAACTTTTTTCTACTGTATCATCTCTTATATCTACAGGAAGATTATTGAAAAATGTCACTCCTGCATGGGATGGACAATTTTCAAACGATTTGGTTTTATGCTTTTGGGCTCTAACGATTTTCCCGTGTCTGGTGGGATAAGTGTGCATATCTGAGTTTCGATTATAATTGTTTATATTCTTTTTCATTGACAACACGCATTTATATATATATAAATACAGAGTAGACACATAATTCTGTAAAAAATAAAATATTGTTTACAGGAATCTCTATAGCCCAGGTTAAATATCAAACGTATGACCCTTTTTTGTGAAACAAATATTTTATTCACACTGGTAGAGCAACCCCACAAAGCAATATTGTATGAAATATGAGAATGTACAATTGCATAATATACATTAAGGAGTTGATCTAGATTCAGAGTTGATTTCAATTGTCTTATTGCGTAGTATCCACTATTGACCTTTTTACTTACATGGCTTATACTTGATTCGAACGTCATTCTACTATCAATATAAGTACCAAGAAATCTAGTGCTAATTGACGATTCGATATATTCGTTGCCAACCTTCACACGAAAATTATTAATTTTTCTTTCATTTCTGAACAAGAACTGCATGAGAACTGTTTTACTAGAGTTCACGATCAGAGAGTTTTTGTAACACCAGGTAGTAAATTCATCAGACAGCTCATTTAGCTTCTGTTGCAGTTCTGCAGGATTGTCAGAATCAGCTGCAATAAAATCAAAGGACGAAACAATGTAAAGACTAAAAACACAAAAAAAGTACAATAAAATTCACAAACACTTTAAAATTACTACTCATTTTATGCTAAAATATTCATTTAGTGTATAAAAACATTTATTCAATAAAAACAATTTCAAAGTCTTCTTGAAGTCTGTCAGTTTATTGACAGATTTTATATAACTTGGCAAACTATTGAATACTCTAGGGCCCATGAAATCTGGAGAATTTTGAGTTGTTTTGAACTTGGCAGCAGAAGTATGTATAAATTCCTTTTTCCTGGTATCAATATTGTGAATATCTTTATTGAGTTTGAAATCGCTTTTATTGAGAAAGATATAGATAGCTAACTCATATATGTATAGGCTAACAAGGGTTAAAATATTATAAGTCGTAAAAAGAGTTCTGCATGAATATCGCTTTGGAGCATTGAATATACACCGTAAAATGGATTTTTGTACAACAAAAACTTTTTTGCTCATGGTTGAGTTGCCCCACAAGCAAACACCATAACGTAATCTAGATTCAACCTGACCATAGTAAATGCTTTTCAGTTGATTCTTATCTAAAACTAATCGTAGATTTTTGAACATATATTTTACTGAGCTCAATTTGGAAATAATTGTTTCACAGTGTGAATTAATACCGAAAGGTAGGCAAGCCCTCCGGTACCCCGCAAAGGGGTTCGGTAAAACATATATGTCATGTCCAGAAGGTATTGCACAGAATTATTGTCACTGTCATATTTACTGTACTAGGGTCACTGAATCCTAGAAGGCTTTGGCGTTCTTACGGGTATGGCCAATGGGTGGAGTCTAATAGTTCCAATCTCTGTAAATAGTTCCAATGTTCCAAATAACCCACAAAAGCGCCAATTAGGAAGCAAGGGTTATAAAAGAGAGAGAACCGATATATTTGAAGACAGTTGGGTTATGTTTCTTTTGTAAGTCAGAAGGTCAAATAAGAATTATGGATATCATGTTCAATTTCAATGGATACATATCAATTCTAATTTTTTTATGGATCGAAATTGTTAGGTGGACAATTGACACGAATTTCAAAAAAGCGTCCCCCCGATATTCTGTGGCTCGACCACCAGCCATTAGGCACATAGAGATTCAGCCGTCGACCATCTCTGCTGCAGACACAAGAGTTTCATTTAGAAGGGCAGAACCTAGTGTTGTTTTCATAAAGATGCGTAAAAGTTGCCAGTGATTGATTAAATATATCCACAGAGTTACAAACCCTCTATAGAAACACTGAAACTTCTCCATTAATGGGTTCATTATTCAAAATTAGAGATTACTGTTTTCCCAAATACTTTTTAGTCACTATATACCATTGTTTGATCAATACAAATTTTCAAAATGGGTATCATTTTGAGGTACTGCTAATAAGTCAAAAACCAAATAATATCGATTATCGAATTTGATTCTTACAGAAGTGCCTAGCATTCATGAACATAACACATGTCAACTATATTTGCTGAATGCATCTCAGATGATATCAAGCTTTAGTAAAAAAACTTAATGCAAAAATTAATACCTATCAGACATATAGGTATTACAAAACATCAAAAAAATATTGACATGATTGAAATATACAATTTTTCCACCCATTTACAATCTTACATTTTTGTACATTCTCATTTGTATGATTAGGAAAGATCCATTATATACCTAATGAATTATTTTTATTTGTATTTCTATCATAAATAAGAAGTTGAGATAGTAGATTGTGACCTCCATATGGTATGGTTGAAACAAGAAAATATAGCCCTTCACTTCAATGAAACAGCTGTTCTAAAGAGATTACCAATATACTAACATTATTACGGTCTAACCAATTTTCTCAAACGTCAATATTGAATTTTTAAACTTGTTCGAAAGAAAAGGATACATTTTTGCAATTTACTACTTTTCCATTCTATGTGCTCATGAGAATTGGCCACTTTTTTCAATTACCATTTTTGGGTCTTTCGTTACAAAATAAATCTGAAAATTCATAAAATGGGTTGATAATCTGTACAATTCAGAAAAAATTTGTCATTCCCAGTGAACAAGAATATTGATATATTGTTTTCATTGAAAATATGAACAGGATGTGCATAAAGTCAGTTGTGGAATCATCTGCGACTGAAAGTTGGAATTTAGTCGCTGTTTTCCATCGTACAAGATAACCTCTCTTGGAAGGGATTCATGTTTTAAAGAGAAACATTCTTAATTGAAAATTTAATCAATACATGACTCCTCTGGAAATGGAAAAACCCTACGATAGATAAGAATCTCCAATGGAAACTGGACATTTAATAAATAATCTACTATCTGAATGAAAATGCAAATTTTCACTTTCAGATTTTTCTCTCAAGTTATATAGGGTCTTTCTCAATATCTATCAGATGTAGTTCATTGTCCAGCGTGGCTTTAGCCGGGGAAGTAGTTGTTTTCTGTTGGATATTACAAAAAGTAACTTCAATTTTATCGTAGGGTTTTTCCATTTCCAGAGGAGTCATGTATTGATTAAATTTTCAATTGAGAATGTTTCTCTTTAAAACAAAAATATTGATATACTTATACTGCACACACTTTATTTATTGATCCCAAGAAACATTTCTGTTTAGAGAGGGATTACATTTTTACATAAATTGTTTCACAGCAATACATATGAAATAAAAATTGATGAAGAAATCAAACAATTATTAGAAAAGAAATGATGAGACTAATTTGTGAAATGATTAAATAAGTCATATCAAAGCAAAAACAGTCAAAGGTGAAACATTGTTATATTATATAGCAATTGAAGTCATCTGTTGAGTATACATTTCTTAAGTTCATTTTTTAATTTAGTTGTAGTCCTGATTTCTGTCACAATTTTATACTAAGTTATTTATTCAATATTGATACTATTGATAGCTATTTCTTTCTCAAGGTTTCCTGTTTCAATCCTGAAAAAAAAAGTTTGAATGAAAATATAATCTGTATTTGTCTTTAGTGAGGAAAATGGGAAAATGTATTCTTCAATCTACTAATTAACAATTTATAACCAAAATGATCTTGAACTCATCTCTGAGAATATAATATATTGCTCTGCCTCTGCTCTCTCTGAAATAATGGATGATTGTTTACATATCAACTCTCCAACAAGCTGGGAAAACTTATTAACTTTTGCTTATACCTTGTTCACCACCCCACATACCAAGGAGTCCCATAGATCTTCTCTCACATCTCTTATAAAAAAAAACATCAAACTTCTTAATTCCAAGTTCATTGTCATTCGATCTCAGATCGATAAAAGGAAATATAACCAAAACTTTTCTTAGCTTATTTTGAGTAAAATAGCTGATGGTGATATCAGGTCAGCTATCAGAATCTTGAGCTCCAGTGATACGTTGGCTGAATACGATGAATCCATACTTTCAGTTCTTCGATCAAAACACCCTCGACCAGATTCCTTCACGAATTCTCTGGATTCGCAACCAACAAACGATTTTTCGGAGGCAATTAAATCTTTTCGTTCTGGTTCTTCTGCTGGTTTAGATTCTTTTCGCCCTAGCCACATGCAAGACCTCATTTGCCATAGTTCTGGAAATTCAGGACAGAAACTTCTTTCTTCTGTTACAAAATTATGTAACTTTATTTTAACTGGTAGGGTTTCTCCAGAAATTTGTCCTATACTTTTTTGTGCATCACTGTGTGCTCTTCGGAAAAAGGATGGAGGAGTAAGACCGATTGCTGTTGGTACCTTTTATCGTCGTTTGGTAGCTAAACTCTGTTGTATGAGGATCAATGATGAACTAGGATCGATGTTACGCCCACTATACAGTTTGGTTTCAGTACTGCAGGTGGATGTGAAGCCGTTGCTCATGCTGCTCGTAGATATATTAATTTTCATCCAAATCCCGATTCAAAAATTTTCCTCAAAATAAATTTCAAAAATGCCTTCAACACGATTGATAGGAACATCATGCTTCGGAAGGTTGAAGATTCGTTTCCAGGATTATATCCCTTCTTAAGTCAGTGTTATAAATCAGCTTCCTATTTGAGTTTTGGAGAACATCTGATTCTGTCTGAAAGAGGTGTTCAACAAGGTGATCCCTTGGGTCCTGCTCTTTTTTGTCTGACCATCGACGAACTCACTAGAAGTTTATCATCTGAATTTAATTGTTGGTATTTGGACGATGGCTCAATCGCTGGCGATGAAAACATTCTTTCAAAGGATTTAGAAAAAATCATTGATTATTCAAAATGTCTTGGACTTGAACTGAATTTTGATAAATGCGAGATGATTTCTCTTTCAACTTCGAATAATATTTCCGAATCCATTATTTTGAAATTGGCTCCTGGTATAAGAATTTTGAATAAGTCTGAGTGGAGTCTCCTGGGTGCACCTCTTTCTAAACATTCACTTTCAGAACATCTTCGAGGAAAACGGGAATCGCTCCAATTGCTGACAACTAGATTGAATGAACTTCCCAAACACGTCGCATTTCTTCTTTTGAAGAATTGTTTGGCAATTCCAAAACTCATGTACGCCCTCAGATGTTCCCCCACTTGGTCAAGTCAGTTAGAGCTCGACGAATTTGATAATTTACTCCGTCACACGACGGAATGTATTACAAATAATTATTTCAATAATGATTCATGGCTCCAAGCAACGCGTCCTGTAAACCTTGGCGGACTAGGGCTACGTTCGGCTTCTTCCTTAGCTTTACCAGCTTTTTTGTCGTCAGTCAATAGTGTTTCTTTTCTTATCGATGCCATCCTTCCTTCTATATTTCTGAATATCAAAGACGATTTTTTATGCTGAAGGTGAATCACTTTGGCACGCCGCAACTAATATTGATCCTCCTACGGATAAAAAGAATATACAAAAGATATGGGACCGACCTCTTCTCAACATTATTACCGAAAAACTTCTGAAATCTACAAGTGTATACGATAAGGCTCGTCTGGAAGCAGTAATGATCAAGGAGTCGGGTGAACGAAATATTGAAGCGTGCCATGGTGTCAGCGGATGTTTCTGAAATTTTGGAACCCTTAGGTACAAGTCGAGATGATGATGAAAGACCAGATGGTATGTCTCTCATACCCTGGAAATACGGTAAACCTGTGGTATGGGATTTCACTTGTGTTGACACGGTCGCGGCTTCCCATCTAGCCGAAAGTTCGAAGTCTGCTGAAGTCTGGCGAAAAATTGAAACGAAAAAAATACCAAAATCTTGGTAACAATTATTTGTTTCATCCAGTAGCGGTTGAAACTTTTGGTGTTTATGGTCCGGAATCTCTGTTATTTGTTCATGAACTTGGAAGGAGATTGGGTCACGTAACGAAAGATTACCGTTCTACCACTTTTTTGATAGAAATAATTAGTATTGATATTCAACGTGGTAATGCTGCTTTGGTTCTTGGAACTATTCCTCCATCGCATAATTTTCATGAGATTATGCATTGCCCTCATTTCAATTCGGAACTAAAATCTATTCGAGAAAAGCCAAGAGCAGTGTATCGTCATCAGTCTCCTACCAAGGTTAATTCGCAAGTGATTGATCCACTTTCTTCTTTTTCAGTGCGGTCAATGGACATGAGTCATTCCTGCACCCCATATATGAATTGCATTCCTCAAGGTTCTGGTTCCCTTTCAGCGGAGGAGCTTCATCGAGCAAGAGCCGAATCGATCCCTTTACGAAACCCTTCTTCACTTGGACGGATTGATTGTAGCTTACGAAATGGATGCGATGCAGATTCTGACCAGCTTCCCTACGAATCAGTGGAGAGTTGTCCTGAGGATCTTGTTAATAAAATTAGATTAGATAATTTGGGAAAAACTTGCTACATGAATAGCATTTTACAAGTATTATTCATGACGAAGAATTTCAAGAACGATATTTTAACAATGACCGAGAACGTTTCCTACTTATTCACCAATCTCAAATCCCTGTTTATGCAATTCCAGTTTTGTAAGAATTTATCATCTTTCCCACCAATCGATTTCCTGGAGTCTTTGAAATCTACTAGATACTCGTTAGGACAACAAGAGGATTGTTCCAAATTCTTGGGATTCTTATTAAATACTCTTCGTGAGCAGGAAAATGACAAAATCAGTAGTCTCGACCGTTCTGAATCAAATGGTTCCGTACAGCTTATCTCGTCTTGTGTTTCTAGATCTGTCGCTGGAAAAATCCTCACTAGTTTATGTTGTGGTACATGTTTGAGAGACAATAAAAACGTATGTGACTTTCTGGAGCTTCAACTAGCATTTCCTGATATGTCTGATAGCCAGTCTGTGCGGAGCTTGCTTTTTCATCATATGAAAATAGAACTTTTAACTGGTGATAATCAACTGTATTGCCCAATATGCGCCAAATTGACTGATAATTAGAAGACGAGTATAACTGAGGCACCAGTCAATCTGATAATAACACTGATGCTCTTTAAATATGACTCAACCTCTGGCGGAGGCACCAAACTTATACGAAGATTGAAAATAGATGAACACCTCAATCTAGCAGACCACAATTATAATCTTCATGCAGTCATTGTTCACTATGGTTCGGGCGTTGAATGTGGCCATTATTACGCATTGGCGAAAGATGGAACGGACTGGTTTAAGTTTGACGATAGTTTTGTTTCTAAATGCTCTGACGATTTCTTGGATTTATTGGAGCCTCTGGAGACACCCTACATTTTATTTTATGAGATAGAGGACATTGGCAGATCAAGATCTTCGGATAATGTGGTGCTGCAGGTTTTTCCGGGTTTTCCTGCAGCTGAAAAAGCAAATACACCACTGGAATCAATCAAGTCACCCCGGAGCGCCAATTAATTTTTGTTGTTGTTTTATATTTTTATATTTATTGATTAATTTTCTGTTTAAATATAAAAGTTATTCGAAAATAAAATATGAAACAAAAAAAAATTAAGACTCTTGTCGGTATTCTTGCAGGTTTTTACTGCACAATAGGTACTTCACTTTCAGAAGAAAGTAATATTTATATCAGTAAAAAAAGTAACCAACATATTCCTAAGTTGGATCAGTGACAGCAGGGCTCATCAGAAGATTTTGGGACTTGGTACAATCTGCTTTTTTTTTCTGTGTACTGGCTAAAACTATTTTTGAAAACATTTCCAATGACGGCAATGACATAAAAATTGACTTTTGACATGTGTCACTAGTTCAAACATCGGACCTAATTTTCGTGGTGTTTTTGGAACATTGGAACTATTTAGACTCCACCCATTGGCCATACCCGTAAGAAGGCCAAAGCCTTCTAGGAATCAGTGACCCTAAGAAACATATCTTGTCAGTGCCAACTTACAGTTCAGAAACGCGAAATATTTTACTTTATATGAACCTTAAGGACTCAAAGGACATGGCACTGGATACATGTGCTCCAGGGGTACGACACATTTTTTTTTTTATTTTTGGAAATATCATTCTAGAGGACAAAAGAAGCAACTTTCTTCATTAGACTTTTTTTCTGGCCCTACAGTGTGAGCTGAGCAAATGGGTTGAAAATCTAATGCCAATTGGGGAAAATTCTGCCTGTGAGTTCATTTTTCTTAATTTTTGTTGTAGTTAAACAAAATAATATTAATTTAATTGTTATAATAAAAGTTTTAGCTTTATATTCAAGGATTTATATCTTCTAGTTGTTAGAAAATGTGATATTTTTTCAGATGAAAAGTACAAAAAATAAATTTCATCATCAACTTGTTTTTGAATTTGGTACTTATATCGTTTGGTATTTCCACTCTTCAATTATTCAACAACAGTCCGTGGACATCGTAGAATTTAACCCCTGTACATTTCCTAGCCTGGTGAACCTCAGTCTCGATATTCAAAAAGTCCTTCTTTTTCCGCTCGTCCGCAACAGCTTGCAATGCCTTTTTATCACTTCGTTCCACGGATCGAAAACATAAATGCAAATTCGCAGGATACACATACAAAAAAAGGTACTCGGGAAGTTACGTTTAAAAAGCGTACACGCGAACTGCTCATTCATTACGGTTTATTTATAGCCGTAATGATGTCGGCCAACGTATGGCCCAGAGCCCAAAATGCGAACATTTGGAGCCGGAGGGGTAACATGAACCACGCTGGGGTAGGTCAGCGTGCGGTGGGGTCCCTGATTTTGTACATGCCCGGAGCGTAATTTGGTCATTTCCTGTTTGGAAGTGTTGCTTCCGTCTGGCTCAATTTTCAATGAATATTAGAGTGTGTATAATGTGGCGGTTGTTAGCGAATTGGGAGGGAATATTTATACCAGTGCTGAAGAACGACAAAAAATGTAAAATCGGGAAAAATGATTAACAGCATGAGACCTTCTGGAAGAGGAGCAGAATATTGTTCGAATGAAGGGAAAAATGAATTGGAATCGAAAAAATGGAGAAGGGTGGAACGGAGTGAACTTTTAGTGGTTGTAAGTGATATTTCATGGTTTTTTGCGATTGACAACGAAAGTTGACTTCCTATCGGAGGTTTCGAACATTTTTCCTCATTACAACCCGTGAAAATCGAAAAAACCAAATTTTCAGTTTTTAATTGTTTTCTCGCTCAAAAATCAGTTTTTTTTCACGAAATTTGGTAGAGATATAACTCAGCATATTTCAAATAGGCTGTAATTTTTTTGGTAGTGGAAAACAGATTTTTCCTTCTTTTTTTTCGACAAGATCCGAAAAAATTGTTTTTTTTTTATTAGAATTGTTAATTCCGGCAACCGATTGCACCCCTACGCGCAACCCTCAGAAGTCTTCGAGAGACTTGTGTGAGCTAGGGAAGACGCAGCTCTTACCTTTTAACGTGTGATGCCATGCACTAGACCAGTGAATCGGTGGATCGAACCCACGACCCCACGCATGCGAGGTGAATGCACAACCAGCCTACCTCCACGAAAAAAACGACCTCATTTTCAACTGAAAAGTTTCACCGATAAAGTACGTCTTTTCAAGCTCGCCAGCCGCCAGTTTTTTCGTTGAAGCGTCTACTTACAGATTTTGAAATAAAAGAGTAGCACTACTGTGGAATTTTTTTAAGAAATCATGAAAAAATGAAAAAACAGATTTTCAAAAATCAGTTTGTTTAAATTTAGTTCTAAATTCATATTTATTTATCAAAATTATTGAAATTAGTCGTTAAAACCTTTCGAGGATAAGAATTTCATGTTACTTTAATAGGTACAAAATATAAACAAGGACATAAATTAGGATTTGATTACGATAGAAGGGCGTAAAAAGATGAACTTTTGAGGGTAAAAGTGGTTTCTCACGATTTGCAGCGAAAATAAACCTCCTACAAAAAAGAGTCGAAAAAAAAAGTTGTTGACAATAAAAAGATCTACAATTTTTGTTTTCAAGATTTTTCAACATAACCTCAAATTTTCTGGAAAAATCAGAAAAATCTTTTCAATTTGGGTTCAATTTTATTTTTATATGAAAATTGTATGTCGCAAAATCTAGTGGAAATATACCTTTTTCTGTTCTGAATTAAATGTTTTTTTTTGCAGAGAAATATTTATTTTTCTTGAACCAATTTAAAAAACTCGAAAAGGGGGCGGCTCCTAGTTAGACTGGTGCCAAAATGGGAAGTAGTTGTTTTCTGTCAGATTTTTGCCTCATATTTTCCACTTTGTGGAAATATGTGGAGAGAAGGGTACTTCGACTTTGTCGATTTTATTCTTATCCTTAATTTGTACACTCCGGCAAAACATTCGAACTTGTTCGAATTTTCGCATTTATAAACTTAATAATCAATTTGGATTAACCGTAGAAAGTTCTTCTTTAAATGCATGCAAGGACAAGAAAAATATATCAGCATTGACAGATTGCAAATTGTTCAAGAATCTATACATATTCAAAAGAGGGCAGTATTAGCGGAGTCGAAAATTAGAAAGTAAAAAGTAGTATTTTGTCTAGAGGATAATAGAAGATTCGGTGAATCTATGCCATTGTTAATAAGTTTGTGTAGAAAAGCAAGATTTGCGATCTCTCTCTGCTTTCTTGATGAGAACATATCAAATTTTTCTATCAATATATATTAGACCGTCAGATAGTGACAGATTTAGGTGCCCCATTTTCACATACAAGCCTCGAATAGGGTTGAAAAGTAAGTCGATGTTGAGTAAAATGAAGGGAAATTTACGAGTGGCTCGTGGGGAAAACATATGGAAAAATCAAAAAGAATTTCCATTAAATTTTCCGACGACAAAATCTACTTTTCCATTCACGCCACTCAAACCATTATGTTTTTCGGTCTAGTGACGATGTAGGTTTTCATAGTTTCGATGGGCTTGCGTGGGAAAACCTGTAAAATCTCGATTTTTCTTCACAAGATTACAGCCTCATTTTAACCCTTTAGCCACCTTCAACACTCAAGCCTTTGATCTTCTGAAGCCAGGTTCTATTAATTAATGATTAGGTGAACACGGCTCGCGTTAATATATGGAAAATCGAATTTTCCATATGTTATCCCCAGGAGCCACTCGTAAATTTTCCTCCATTTTACTCAACATCGATGTACTTCTCAACCCTATTCGAGGCTTGTATGTGAAAGTGGGGCACCTAAATCTGTCACTATCTGACGGTCTATATATATATATATATATATATATATATATATATATATATCTCAGGATAAATGCCATATTTCTTAAAAAAAGCAAATTTAAAAAACTTGTTCTTTCTTGACAGTTTCCAACGTATCTACATATTTCTTGTAGTTGGAGTTCCATATGACACTACAATATTCCAGCTTGCTTCTAACCATTGCATAATAGATATTGCGTAAAGCATCGAAGGAATGGAATTATTTACCATTCGTTCTTCTTCTTCTTCTATAATCATGACCTGTTCTCTTAGGGCCGGTTGTTCAGTCAGAGATAATCTGCAGTTTTATGTGAATCTTGGTTTATCGAGTTGTTCACTGCATAGTTAAAACTTTAATCCTGGTTTGATTCCAGGTTTCGCTAAACCATCAAAATCGATGGATTAGGTACTCAATGACACAACATTAGAACTGCAATGTGAAATAGTATGGAAAAATAATCGGAAATAATCGGAAATCACTTTGATGATCATGGACGGTGTAATAACATAACTGATGATTAAGATATTATTGAAGTAGTCCTAATAGGGCACCTCGTACTTATAGATTACGTGAAAATCATTTCGAGAAATGGTCACATGAAGATTTAAATTTAGGTACAGACTATCAAAAGATATTGTGAGGATTATTGTGAAATGGTTTCTCATGAAATCGCTAATAAAACTAATTGGTTAGTGCATCATGTAATTTGATACTATTAGGTATTTTTGTGATGATTACATTATTGAAAATTATTTTGTGGTTGACGTACACCAAAGATTACAATGGCACATTCCATTACAGGATTTTCCTTTTCGTGGGAACCAGCTAGGACATATTTACATATCTATCTTGAACAAATCTCACATCTACCTTAAAAGATACATCACATAAGATGGTTTGCTCATGAATTCTATTCTATTTCATCATTTAAGGCGCCTTCAATGAGTCCGTTTTCTACCAAGTTTTCCAAAAAATTACAGGAAAGTAAGAAACTACGAATGGAAAATGTTTGGTTATATTTGATGTGATGATGTGTTTTATTTTTATTCTGATTAAGGTACATGAGCTCGTTCTCGCATCAGTGAGTCCTCGTCTCCTCAGGTGGTACTGCAGGGTTTTCCATGTTTTTCCCGCAGTTGTAATAGCGAATTCGCCACCTTTTATTTGTTAAGTCGCCCCATGGTGCAGATGGTGGTGGTACTCTCTTTAGTCTGCACTTATGTTCAGATCACTATCACTATCACCATTATATTCAATAATACATTAACTATTTCACATTTTCATTCATACTTGAAAAACTTTGTCGATAAGTTGAAAAACTTCTGACATTGAAGTATATTTTGACTTTGACTTTTCATGAAATAGTTCAGATGAACTTCAAAATCTTGGTTTTCATTATCCTTGGTCGAATTTCTACTGAACAACACATTTGACGGTAATCTAGGATTAGACTCCAAACTATAGATCTTTGGATTTTACCATGGACTGAACAACCGGCCAGGTATTTACCATTCCTGATGAGGAAACCCAAATTAAGAGTGGCCTGGCTAATAATGGTGTTGATGTGATTTACAAAAAGTCCTTCGGCGACGCCAACGTCTACTTCAACAGGATTAAATTTCGATAATCATGCTTTTATGTTTCAGATTCCAAGAAGAACCGACCAAGAAGTAAATTCACTACACAACACTTGGCCCTCAGCCAAGTGTTTTTCAGGCCTAAAGCCAGTTTCAGGGGGTCACCATGCACATTAAGTAAAGTCATTGTTAAATCATAACTCAACTCATGTCAGATATAAGAGAGTGTATCCAACGGAGGCGATCCATAACATGCAGTGGAGGTGAGATCTTACTGGGTAGGTAAAAAACTTGCAGTCGAACTCCACCAAATAAAATCTTTATTGATAGTGAGTGTAGTCAGAGGACACACATCAGCACATTACGAGATGTAGTCGGAAGACTCACATCAGCAGCAGGACATGTTTCGAAGGATTAATCCTACATCTTCAGCGAAAAAAGGTTACAAACTAATGATCTACAGAAAAGAGAAATGTTACAATATTGAGAATAACAGTATTAAATTTCGAACATATCATATGTGGTGGAAAAAGAAGAAGAAGAAGAACAACCAATGTTCTACATTCTACATTACTAATAAATCTTTTATTTTTTCTAGTATTATGACAGATTTTATCCTCAATTTTCACTTTCACTTTTCATAACATAACCCTATTGTTTTGCATAAAGAGCACGTGCATGGTCACGGTTTAACAAAAATTTTGATAAAATGATGATTTATTTAGCGAGATCCAATCATACCCCCTAACAGTTAGGGAAGGGCTCGTTATGCGGTAACTGTCATTTTGACAATTGTTTTAATTTAATTATTCTACATTTATATAGAAGCACTTTTTCCACCACATATGGTATGTTCGAAATTTAATACTGTTATTCTCAATATTGTAACATTTCTCTTTTCTGTAGATCATTAGTTTGTAACCCCTTTTTTCGCTGAAGATGAAGGATTACATCTCGTAATGTGCTGATGTGTGTCCTCTGACTACACTCACACTATCAATAATGATTTTATTTGGTGGAGTTCGACTGTAAGTTTTTTGCCTACCCATTAAGATATAAGAGAGTTTCATGCCGAGAATAGACGAGGAAAGTGTGTCGTCACAAATGTCATACTTGTCAAAAACTGATTCCAAACAAAGAATTTTAGGTGACTTTCTCTGTTGATGATTTGCTGCTTTGTGTATTAGTTTGTGTTTGGGTGTTTAGATTTTGATTTCTCAAGCGAAAGAAGTTGAAAAATCTTTACGGAAACAATCCGACAAGCTGATTTAAATTTGACGGATGTTTGTTTGGAATCAGTTTTTGACAAGAATGACATTTGTGACGTAATCACTTTCCTCGTCTATTGGCCGAGCTCTCCATATCAAACGATCAGATTTTATTCTGCTGATCGTCAATCATCAGGATGAGGAACCGCTTTAACGAGCGGGGTGGTGAATAGGGGGGGTGAGCTTTCGAGTACGTACGAGTGCTGGGTCGTTCATCCTTCCGGGCCTCAACCTCAGGGGGGCGTTTACAAAATTGAGCTTTTCGTCAAAACTCACCCATAAGTCTTTGCATTCAGAGTAAATTGTTTTCTATACACCAATAATTTAGAGATGATAAATCTTTTTGTAAAAGTTCACAATCTCGAATATCATTGATAATAATAATAATAATAATCGTCTTTATTTCTTAAAACAAAAACAATACAAAAAATCAGTGGCTGATCGCTAGTGGGCGAGATTTAGCCTAAGCTACTCTTCCATCCAACCCCATAACGATCTTTATCCCGAAGTGTTAATGCGAACACGTTAAAAAAATTTACAGCCAGTTGAAAAAACAAAAAAGAACAAGAAGGAACTGTGAACCAAATGAGGAAAACTCTAAAGGTTATCCAAAAGTTTTTGTCTGAACCATGAATTGAACGCATTTCTGCTAAGGTGTATGACGTCAGGAGGTAAGGAATTGATCAATTTAATGGAGTTGTATGTGAAACCTTTTTGAAAGAGAGCTGTTGAGTGTTGGGGCATTGTTATGGTGTTTTTATTTCTGATGTTGACAGAATGCATTTGCGAACGGGCATAAGTTTAGTTTTTATATTTTCAGGGCCTTCCAACATTACTTTATGTAGATAAGTGGCCAGATGGAATATCCTACGATTCTCCATGTTGAGCCACTTGAGCTCCTTCAATTTATGACTTACGTGATCAAATTTACGAAGCCCAAAAATGAATCGAACACAATAGTTTTGAACTTTTTGTATTTTGTTTCTATAGTCAGCATTAAGGAAAGGACCATAGAGAAAATCGCAGTACGTAAACTGGGATAAAACTAAGCTCTCCACCAACTGTATTTTCAACTTACTGTTCAGAATCTCCCTATTGGAATATAAAATTTTTAGAGAAGTAAACGTTCTTTTGAGTAGATTATTTGTATGATTTTTAAAACCGAGATCATCATCTAATATCAAACCTAGATTTTTTACTGAGTGCTCAACACTCACCTGCTTACCGTCAATATTAACCGTAAAATTTGATTTAATGTAATCATATTGGTTACGAGGGGAAAAAATTAGTATTTTTGACTTTGAAGAATTCAATTTCAAATTATGTGCCGAACTTTTAGCAAAAACAGTGTTAAGATCACGATTGAGACAAATTTGGGCTTGTTGAAGATTATCCAAGGGAAATTTTATGACAATCTGTGTATCGTCAGCATATGCACACACCCTACAAGTATCTATAGATTTCAGTATATCAGCAGTATAAATAATAAACAATAAAGGACCGAGGATGCTGCCCTGTGGTACCCCTGTAGTAATATTCACATAACCCGACTGTTTCCCATTCGATAAAATTTTCTGTTTTCTATTACTAAAATATGATTGGATTAATAGTAATGCATCACTGGAGAAACCATAGGATGTCAATTTAGCAAAGAGTAGATTGTGATTAATGTTATCAAAAGCCTTCGAGAAATCAAGTAGAGCAAGTACTGAACATTCTTTTTTGTCCAATCCTAACACAATATCGTCCAATACATTGACAAGTGAATCAGCAGTACTTCGATTCTTTTGAAAGCCTGTTTGACACGAGGGAATAAGATTAATTTCTCTGGCATTCTCACTAACTTGAAATGCTATAAGTTTCTCCAAAATCTTCGACAAGCACGGCAAAATACTGATAATTCTTAAATCAGAAAATTCAGTAGGTTTTGATACTTTTGGTAAAGGACGCCCTAAGGATATTTTCCACAGCGAAGGCACTGCATTTTTTTCACTACAGTAGTTAATCAGATGAGTTATGAAAATTTAAATAAATGGGCAACAATATAAAATCATATTAATTGATATGTCATCAATTCCATAAGCTGTAGATTTAATCTCGAGGAGCAATTCATGAATTTGCTGAACAGATGCCATCTTAAAATTAAAAAGTTCGATTCCGTCAACTGATTTATTTTCATAAAATTCTATAGAATCTTCACACTTATCATCCGATGAGCCAGACCAGATTTGCCCAAAAAAATCATTAATTTTAATGGGATCTGAAATATCTTCTGGAATTGAGTAGCTTTTGTTCTGGACTACCTTCAGATTTCTTAGTGTTTTCCAAACCCGTTTGCTATCATTATTTCTGCAAAACTCATCAATGAAAGCTTTTTTCTCATTTCTCAGAATCGTTAGTGTAGAATTGCGTAGACGTTTATAATGTATCCAATCCCTCTCTAATCCAGAACTCTTAAATCTACTCAACACAGTATCTCGCTCTCTCATCAAAGTTTTCAGATTCGGTGATATCCATGGAGCACGTGGTTTTGTAACTCTAACTGTACGTTTTGGAGATTGAGAGTCGAAGATTTGAAATAAAAACCCATTGAAAATTTCCACTTTTCTATCAATTTCTGTTTCATTTAAAAATTCATACCACGGAAGATTACGCAAATCTTCCTGTAATGCTTGTAAATTGAAGTTCGAATAGTCCCTGTATGTTACGAATTTGTTTTTAACGTCTCTAACAGATTCCAAGTCAACAATACCGAATTAAAGACTATGATCTGATTTTAGGTTCCCGCTTACAACCACCACTTAATGCAATATCTTTATCGTTTATGAAAATGGGATCAAGTAAAGCTTTGCCCGTAGTTGGTTCTTTAACCAGTTCAATGAAATCGTATGATTCAAAACAATCCCTGATTTTATTCTGTGGCAACAGCAAATCATGATTAAAATCACCTAAACAAATTACGACATCAGAGGCCGGGATCAAATTGCTTAAAATATTTTCCATGTCGCTAACAAAATCTTTAACAGAATTATTTTTTGGAGGTCTGTACGTTAAGCCTACAGTTATTTGTCTACGGTTTATTTTAAATTTAAACCATAAGTTTTCACATGCTTGGTTTGATAAATCAACACCAACATCTATCAGCTGACCTTTGATATAATTTTTAATGAAAAACCCTACCCCTCCTCCTCTAGTCTTTCTATCCTTTCTCAAAAAGTAGTATCCTGGTATAGCAAATGCATCTGAAGCAACATCATCAGACAACCAACTTTCAGTAACACCCACTATGTCAAAATCCCTCTCTAATACCAATTGTGAGAATTCATAAAAACTAGTGAAAATTGACTGTAAATTCAAATGAGCAATTTTCATATTCGCACCTACACAGCAAGCAGAATTATGTAATGCCTATCTAAACAGAATCATAAAATATAACTTCTCAGGTGCCTGAGAGCAGGAAAAATAACAAACCTACTATATAAGGTGACAAATGAAATTCAAAAATGTATACATGAATTGATATACCTATGATAAATACCATATTTATTCATAACAAACCAGAAGTATACCTAGAAATCACTAAACAAGAGAGAGAGAGAAAATTAAAAACACCTGACTTATTAGGAAAAATAAAAAATTATATAAATTATTCCATAAACAGTCACTCGATAGTAATTATTATTTGCACAGAGAATAACTTTATAGAAACTCATAACTCAACAATTTAATAAATGTCAGTATACAAAAAATCAAGTTAAAGTAGGAAGTGTTATCAAGTTACTCAGATTTTTCTTGAAGCAACCCCTTGAGATCATCAAATTTGGGTTTCACAATGGAATTATCTACTTTCCACCTAATTTTTCCGTCTAAAGTCCAGACGTTTTTGTTTCCAAACTTCTTCTCAGCAGCACGTAGAGCATTATATCTAAAGTTCGTCAGATCTTCTCTCACTATTACTCCCGTTCCTTTGAATTTGGATTTGACCTCAAAGATCAGCTGTTTATGTTCAAACGATTTAAATTTGACGAAAATGAAGTTCGCAATTTTATAACAAATTTCAATATTCGAAGTTTTAATCTGATTGAGCCCAATCTTGCCCAACAAAAAGTTTATAACAGTGTCTTTCAAATCTTCATTATCATAAACTTTTAGTCCAAATATTCTCACGTTATTACGTTTACTATACTGCTCCAAAACGTCAAGACGTTCATCAATGATGGCAATGTTTTTTTTTGTTCTCTATAGCCAAGGAATCAAATCTTGATAACCTGTCTTCGAACTTTTGAAATTTCTCTTCTAGTTTGTTGAAAATGTTCGAAGTAACAGCATCTGTAACTTTGGATGTCACAGCTTCAAACACTTTATTAATAATCTGTTTAATCGTTCTCTCGTCCATTGTGTCACCGTTCTCGATAGAGGAGACGACGTAGTCCTGTCCACAACCAGCTAGTTACTAATTCGAAATTCGAATTAGGATCATACAGACAACTAGTACTGGTACGATGCTCAACGTTCGGTAGCGATCGATTTTATCGTCATGCGCACGGTGTTGAACAGATGTAGGTACCGAAAATAATTGTGGTTATGATAAACGAAATTTTATATGATTTCAATCAAAATCCGATGTTATGCCAGTATTTACTCTTCAATACACAATCTATATCAGCAGACCAATCTTGTACTCACATAGGGAAGTGGAAATTACAGCTCACAGGCACTTTTTAAATCATCAGCATAAAGAATATATCAAGGAATTTTCGACAGGAAAAAAGTTACAGCAACTTTTCCCAAATGCACATTTTCGAATAACACACTGTAACTCATAAACGATTATAGATATCGATATGCGGTTTTAACCATGAAGTTTGTCATAAAATTTGATACTCAGAAACAGCCATCAGTTTACATCTATCTAGTGTGAAAACAGAACTTTCCCTTTAAGAGTGTCCAATTCGACCCACCCTGTACAACTGAAATAACTGGTTGTGACTATCGTTTCGAGCGCAATAAGGGGACCGTTGCGGAAGGTTAGTCACGATTTTTCGTAGGTACGTCGCGTGAGACGGCCCAAATTTCGAGCACGCCATGGGCGGGCGGAAATGCCAAAATGATGTTATTTGCATTATTCAAGACCGGTGTTATTTCATGCAGACGCCCGGGACCGATAATTTTCCGGAATAATTCATATGTTATTGCTCCAATTCGCAGGTGAACCACGTTGAGCATTTAGAGGAGAATTGATATTATTACTGCGCTTAATTTATGGAGCTATGTAATTTCGGAGCAGCAGATGTTTTTGATTAATTAGGCAATTGAAAGGAAATTAAAAGTGCTCGGGAAGTCGGTGCGCAATGCGAATGGTGAGGTTATCGGGGGTAATACCACGAGTGCTCACAATACTATCGATAGTAATTCTGTCAGAAATCAACGAGATACACACTGAGAAAATTGTTTTAAATTTGCAATGTATTTTCAATGCTTAGAGTGGAACATTATTTCAGATTCATGGGAATCTTACTTCTGCTGTTCAATTTTTAAACTACAAGATGTATCTATACGCACTTGAAATGAGATTTCATTCAGCGCCTAAAATTTCTTTCGATTTACTGAAAACAATTGTGTGAATATCCCTCGACTATGAGAAGATCCACCTGCAACTGGAATGTACATCCGTTTTGGCGTAAATTTTCGCGTTGGTTGTAAAATTACGCATCCACAAGGTAAAGTCAGCTCCTACACGTTCCTGTTCATTCTTTTTTGTGACGAACTGTGGTATTGAGGTATTGCAAGTAATAAGTAATGAGTGTATTTTGTGCATTGCATCACCAATACAAGGTAATTGAACTTTATTAAAATCATTACATGATATTTACGAGATTGCATTCAGGTTTCTTCTTCATAATATATAAATATCTAATGAAATTGAGAAATTCAACCTCAAATCACGATGTGTTTTGTGGAAAACACCGATATTATATGTTGAATTTAGTACCTACATATGAAAAATTACTCAATCGCATATGTGTAACTTTCGATTAATGAATCCCAAATTATGGACAAACCAATAAATTCTTTGGTCGTTTTTTCTTAACATATACTTACTTTTTTGGAGAATGTTGGCTGTTGCTGAGTTTATTTGTGACACTTGCTCCCAAAAATTCAAATTCTTAAAAAAAAACAACGTACACCAAAAACTTCACAAGTACTTGTTCCATCATTGTAAAATGACATTTTCCCGAATAGAAATCATCTAGCTGTCGAATAATAGTCCATATTCTATGATAAATTAAATTGAATTTTATTGGTCCCTGCCCCAACTATTTCAAGAATTAACAAGACGATGGAAAGCCTGTGGCTTGTTGTATAATACAAACAACTATTTTTTGTCTTTAGGACAATCGCACTGAATAGGAAGACCAGCCCATAAATCTTTATAATATCAATTGATAATGATTAATGTTTGTTTATGATATGCAATGTATTATTCGAAAATGTTTTCAGTTTTTTGCTATATTGGAATTAAATATTCAGTTTATGTTTGAAATTTATTTTTATTTCCAATTATTAAAGAGACCTGTATATAATTAACCGAAATATCGTAAGATAATGAAGATAAGGACAGAATTTGTTTATACTAATAAAACATAGAATTTTAGTTTTACGACTGAATGCCACAGATTCAATTATTTTTTCTAGTTCCTACATGAAGTGTGCTAGACGATTCTTACTCAGATAATACGGGGTCAATCTCTCTGCCATTCAGCCAGAGTGTTTAATAAAGGTGTAGAAGTGGATGGAAAAATATTGAGGATTTTGGAAACGTTCAACGTTCAAAAATTTGAGCAATATATCTCCACTTCACCAAAACACTTTGTTGCTATAAATACTCATCTGGAGACTATTATCAGTCTGGATGATGCTAGTTTTATTAGCGAAACGTAAATCGAGTATAATATAATGAAGTGCTTTTTGGTGTCCTGGAAACCTATACAATAAAAAAATATACAGTGAGGTCTCAAAGTAACGGATAAATTCATTTTCTACGTTGTCATCTATTTTCAAGAAAACCCCTGAAACACGTCAATTCATGCTTTCAAAAAAATACTCTGTGGCCTAAAAAAATCGCCTCTCCTTCACCCCCATCAAAGTGGCAGCCACCACCCCCTAATTTTTTTAAATGAAATAGGCGGTCAAGTGATACCTAATTTCGAAGGGTATTCAATTGTCTATACAGCTGTGTGTCACGTATGACAAACAACTCTTTGTAAATGAACCATAAAGAATGGGGTGCATTGAATGTATTCGTGGTAATTTTTAACATTTTGAAAATTAATTTTGTTTTGAAGCAAAAAATCAAAATAAAAAAAATGGATATGGCTGTATAGACAATTCTTCTAAATGAGGTATCACTTGACCCCCTATTTCGTTATAAAAATTAGTGGTGTGGCTGCACTGAAATGAAATTATAATATCTTGACTATTATAATTTCATTTCAGTGTGTGGCTGTCACTTAGAGGAGGGTGGAAGGGAGGCATTTTTTCATGTCGAAAACATAAATCGATGTATTTCAGGGTTCTTATTGAATATGGCTAATAAAGTAGAAAATTAATTTATTTGTTACTTTAGGACTTCACTGTATAAATTCATGATAATGTAATCCCACATTATGAAATTCCAAAACACCTTCACATCGGAGTGTATTTTTCAAGTTAGAAAATCAAACCGTTATATTACAATGTAAAATTCCACTGCAAATTATTTACGTTAGAAAATCAAACCGTAATATTACAATGTAAAACTCTAATGCAAATTTTTGTTGTGAAGTAATATAACAATGTAAAATTCCATCGTAAAATTATGTCACAACGTAAAGTTACATCGAAGAAGTGCACTGAGTTATTCAGAGTAATGATCCAAGGTGATATAACACGTAGTATGCAAAATTCCACTCGAAGGTAAATTCCCGTTAAAACGGGCGGTAATTAAATTGCCGCTCGTGGGAGCGGAAAAAATTCTCCCAGTGCACGTTTTTCTTAAAATTTTGGATAAGAATATTGATTTTATAGCAAAATATAGATCTCCGTCCTCACCTCCTACTGATTTCAATCATGACTTATACGCATATCTACAAACTTGCAATTTGGGCGATATTAATATCGACTTGATGAAAGATAAGCTAGATAAAGAAGAATACGTTAGCTGAATTTGGATATGTTCCTGGTATCAGCTCACCTGCGAGAACCCAAGGTAATGTATCTACATGTTTAGATCATGTCAACATTAAAACTAATATGCCCCTCGATTCCTTCAATTTTCTTATAGTAGATTATTTAATAACTGATCATAATCCAGTACTTCTACGAGGATATATTGAAAAATTTTTAGCCTACTATAGAACCAAACAAAATTTCAATGTCAAATTACAGCGAACCTGCAACGTCTCTAGACCTTTCACAAAAAATGTTTCTCCTTGCTCTGCAAACCAGACCTCCACAGCTTTCATTACCTCCTCGTTGAAAGAAAATTTACGACCTTTTAAACTTTTTTTCAGTTGAGGAAAGAGATGATAGTCGGACGGAGCCAAATCTGGTGAATGAGGGGGGTGTTCTAGTAATTTAAACCCTAAATCACGAATTTTTTGCATGGCAACATGAGATTTGTGTGAAGGGGCGTTGTCCTGCAAAAACTAAACACCTTTGAATAGCTTTCCGTGTCTTTTTTCTTTAATTTTTTCCCGTAGAGTGGTCAGTAATGTTGAATAGTAATCTCCAGTTGTTGTTCTACCCTTATCCAAAAAATCAATAATGATTAATTACTCCATGGCAATCCCAAAAAACTGAAGCAAGAACTTTTCCAGCAGATTTTTGGACACGAAACTTCTTTGGTCTTGGAGAACCAGAGTATCGCCATTTCATCGATTGTTGCTTTGTTTCTGGATCGTAGAAATGTACCCAAGTCTCATCCATAGTAACAATTCGGTTTAAGAAGTCTACATCATTTTCAAATCGAGCACAGATCGAACGCGATGCTACTACCCTTGCACGCTTTTGGTCAACATTCAAACATTTGGGGATCCATTTTGCAGCAATTTTTCTCATGTCCAAATTGACGTGAACTATATGATGAACGCGTTCGTATGAAATATTCAGTGCTTCAGATATCCGCTTTAGCCCAATTCGACGGTCTGTTAAAGTCATGTCATGAACTTCATCGATATTTTCGGGGACTGACACAGAAACTGTCCTTTCCGATCGGTCATCATCTTCAATGGAAAATGAAGCTTGCAGTCCAATTTTTCACGGTCGCATACGAAGGACATTGATCACCAAGGGTATTTAGCATATCTTCGTAAATCTGCTTACCTCTTAACCCTTTTAAATACAGGTACTTGGTGATGGCTCGATACTCCAATTTTTCGATTTTCACAATTTCGGTGGACATATGTTTTCTTTTAATTTATTGCCTAACTCTGGTTTACTCTTTTGACGTCAAACTTTACACTGACACTTCTAATAAGTTATTGTTCGTTGCTATGGTAACGCAATATTTTATTTATGCAAGGAACTGGTCTAAGCTAACTAGATATCAATACATCCTCGAATTTCCGTTTGAAGGTAATTGAAAAGCGACTAATCTTTTGGAAATCTCATGGAGTTAGTTAACTCGTTTCAGTTGTATATGGGCGGAGCTCGAATATAATATCCAATGATACCAAAAGCAATTCCTTATTCGTAGTAGTTGACCAATTTGCCACCAATTCACTCTCGGAATTATCAATCATTCCACATAAAATTTTGTTTCCGTTCGTTAAATTGCCTGGAAATACTTTAATAACAACAATTTGTTACAATTTCTAGAATTTATATGGTATTCGGAGCAGCGGTATGCTTGTAAACCCTCAAATTGAGTATAAAATATTTATTTTCACTTATCTAAATAACACCGAAATGATGTTTCAACGCCATTATATTTTTTTTTTCAGGAAATTGGGACCAGTCACGAACTGATAGCTAATGATCGTTTCGGTTGAAATCATATTTTGAAATTTTTGTTGTCAGGACCGTCTTCAGCCAACGCGGTGTCTATGCCACTGATGATTTCTCCATAAGATTGCCTTGAAAAATAATGAAGTCAAAATTGTAACAGTTGAATTCAACAAACGGTATTGAAGTAGCAGTATGCATTGCTTCGCAATTTTCTCATAGCATTCAAAAAAAATTAGAGAAATGAGACGAAAAGTTTGATAAGAATAAACCTACAGAATGTACTGTACCAATGAGAAATATCGGAAAAAGCATTTATTTTCGGAATGTTAGTAGCCAAGAAATAGTTAATTATTTCTAATCTTTAAAACATAAAAAGCACAGGAGATGATGAAATAAGTGTTGAAATAATAAAAACTCTGATGGAAATAATTACTGAACCTCTAGCTCACTCATTTAACTTTTCATTTCAAACAAGTGTATTTCCATCCCTCTTGAAACTGGGCCAAATTAATAAATAATAAAAATAATGAAACTTATTTTGTTTGTTCTGCACTGTTAGGCATAGAAGTCGTAACTGACAACATCATGGTTATGAGATATTCCACATTTAGTAATTTTTTTATGCCAATTGAAAAATTTGCAGAAATGCCTAAAAATTTCAGACTTTTAAGAACCGATAAGAATAACAGATACGACTTGGAATTTGAGCGGAATGTTGGGTTTATCAATTGCAAGTTGCAAACCTCTTCATCTGAAAATATGCAACTATGCAGATACGACTCATATGCTTAACAGGGCAGAGTTGTACAATAACAAAGAAAACAGGAGGCATAAGATGTCCGGAGGACTGCTCACTGCTAATATCCTATACAATAGGAAAGTTGGGTCGAAAATCCATCAGAAAACAACTACTTTCCTGGCTAATGCCACGACGAACATTGAATTACATCTGATGAAATTTCCGTGCAGAGTTCCTACAAGGTTCTCTCTGCAATTGCTTGGTTGCATGGGAATGTTCATCGAAACATTCGGACCACCTATATATCGATTTCGGAGTGTTGCTCCTCATCAGTATAGGGTAGGTCTAGCAGTCAATAACTAATGACTGCAACGAATGAATCGACGCCCAAACCCATTTAAAGACCGAAACTGAGATCGCGCCCGCACAGTGGATTAATTCCAAACTGCGAGCGCCATCTCAGTGCCGGAAGCCCAACCAAAGCAATACCCATGACCACGATCGTCAAGACCGTATATAAACAGAAAAGAAAACTGTAGGATTTTCGACCCAACTTTCCTATTGTATAGGATATTAGCAGTGAGCAGTCCTCCGGACATCTTATGCCTCTTGTCATAAGCTCATTGTGACCTACAGTTTTCTTTTCTGTTAACAAAGAAAACGTCTAGAATATAAAATAAATGGATATTAAATTAAAAACAAAAATACCAGTAGAGACATTGATCAAGTGAAAAGAAATGATTTCGATTTTACACACGAATTATAAGAGAAATTCGTCTAAAGGGTAGATATTCTTATTTATCAAATGGGTTTTCAATGATTTCTTGAATATACTCATTCATATAAGAGGCACTTTTAATATTCTGATCCAATTTATTGTAGTCCTTGAGGCCAAGAAAAATATTCTGAAACTTTTTTGTTCCGTGTTGGCCTGGAACAAGCATATTTCTAGATCTTGTTTCGGCAGATGATTTTCTCCATTACGAGCAAACTTATCTCTGTTCTGATAGACAAAAATACACAGCTCAGTCATATACATACAGGCCTGCTACAGTCCAAATGTTTAAACGTTTGAAAGTGTCTGTACATGAGATCCTCCATCCTAGACCTTCCAATATCCTAATTGCCATTTTCTGTAAAATAAAAACTTTTTTCCATGAAGTAGATGTACTCCAGTTAAATATTCCATACCTTAAATGGCTATTGATGTTGGCATAATATGATCTATGATTAATGATCTAAACACTTTTTTTTGCAATAGCTCCACGAATATTTCTACTCCGGATGCTGATATCATATAATTTTTTTCTGAAAACGTTCAACGAAACAACATAAGCTTCACGTTTCGTTGAACAACAGACGATGAAGTATTTAAAATTCTTCTTACAATAAAATCAAATGCGGTTGGTGCGGACAATATTAGCGTTAAAATGTTACTACACTGCTGTCCTATTATAATACCATACATAACACACATCTTCAATACTTGTATTCAAGATTCTCTTTATCCAACTATCTGGAAAAAATCCCATATCGTCCCCTTAGCAAGAGTGACGAATCCACTTAATTTTAATGATCTTCGTCCTATCAGCATACTTTGTGCAGTCTCCAAAGTGTTTGAAAAAATTATTAATTTACAGATGCGTGACTATCTTGACAACTTCAATATACTGCCCTCTAGCCAGTCAGGCTTTCGGTCGGATCATAGCTGCGCAACCGCGCTGCTGAAAGTCATCGATGATATTCACACATCCGTAGATCTCAACAAATTATGTATCTTGGTACTGATCGATTACTCGAAGGCATTCGATACAATCAGCCACAAACTTCTCCTAGTTTTACTCAAATATCTTGGATTTTCTGTTAATGCAGTGGAACTAATGAAATATTACTTACTTGACCGTTCACAGTGTGTAACACTTAACCAGACCAAGTCTTATTTTCTGAAAACACTAAATGGTGTTCCACAGGGCTCTATCCTTGGTCGTCTGCTTTTCGTGATATATACTTCTCAGTTTCCTAACTGCCTACAGTATACAAACATTCATAGTTATGCTGATGATACGCAAATCTACATGCAATTTGATGAACACTCGGTAGCGGTGGCTTGTCAAAGAATCAATGAAGACCTTGAATCTCTTGTTAACTTATCAAAAATGTATTGTCTCTCAGTTAATCCCATAAATCGCTCGTAATGCTCTTTGGTAGATCAGCAATGAGAAAGCGCTGCTTGAATCACATAAGTATTAGTATTGTTAACTTGCAATTGCCATTGAAGGATTGTGCAAAAAATCTCGGTGTGATGTTAGACCATTCTCTTAGATTTTCGTCCCATGTCTCGTTTATTCTGAAACGAGGAGACTGCAGTATTAAATCAATTCATCGTAATAGAAAGATACTCAATCGAAAATCAAAATTAATACTCTGTGAAGCTCTTGACCTCTCTCATGCGAATTATGCTGATGTGGTTTATGGGCCTTACCTTCTACAAGTAGACAAACGAAGACTGCAAGTCTTACAGAACTCTTGCCTCCGACTCATTACTGGCACGCGTAGAAGGGACCATATATCTCACCATTTAAATACTCTAGGATGGCTGAATATGGAATCCCGGCGTATCTTTCATGCTTGCAGTTACTATCACAAAATAATCACGCAGACTAAACCAGCTTATCTATACAATAAAATTAAGTTCCGGACAGATATTCATAACCTGAATCTACGATTTAGGAACCAGCGGACACCTCCTCGGCATTATACTTCTCATTACCGTGGTTCCTTTTCGTTTTTCATTACTTGGCTATACAACCGGCTTCCCAACGAGCTGAAGGACTTGTCAACATTTATTTTAAAAAAAAGACTGAAAAGTTACTTGTTAATGAATAAAATTCCAAATATTTCTGGATTTAGATGTTAAATTTATCTAAAAATAATCTTATCTAACATTCATCCACTTGTATCTCTGCTATTATTGTTATTATTGTTGTTGTTACTGTTATTATTCTACACTAACCCCTCTGAATAATATATACTATCATAATAATTTAATGTGATTATTTTGATATTTTTTAATATACTTATTTTGTATTGTGTATATATGTACTTCTGTAAACATATATACACTTTTTACGGTTGGATGGAAGAGCAACGTCTGATCATGGTATTCTATATAACATGGTCATACATTGAATCCTGCCATTTGATAGGATTTTGTATTTTCTATTCTTTATTGTAATTTAAACTGTTATAGATATTCCTATCAATAAAATCTATTATTATTATTATTATTATTATATAGACTTAACAATATAGATTTTCTACAGTGATAGGACATAAATTGAAATGCATAACAGTTCTTACCAGTGGCGGCGATAAGGATTCGCCCCCCCCCTTTCAAATTTTGTTAGGATATTCATAAATGTGGCAATGAAATATGGAAATAGCAAAATGGTCGAAGGGGCCCCTTCTGGAGCGCCTCCCCGCTTGGCGGGCTCTGCGGGCCCCTTATCGCCGCCACTGGTTCTTACGTAGTTTTGCAATATGTGTTTCCCAACTCCATTCATTATCAATATTGACACCCAGTAATTCAGTTGTTTCTAATGCATCTACTCTTATATCCTTATTTTCAAAGATTGGTATTGGTATTGGTAGGTATGGATGGTGACTGATGAGCTGCGACCTAGTTAGATCTATTGTGCCCCATCTTCTTCTGCTATCTCGAGGTGTTTTCGTTTACAGCAGCCCCTCAAGCTTCAATTCCTTCAGGAATTTTAGGATTTTGAGGGGGTCCATTTGTGGTATTTCTTCCACAGTCAGCTGGTATGATCCCAGTATATTTAATCTTTTGTGGTTGAAATGTTGGTCGCAGCATGTAGTTTAATTAAAACCAGTCATTACCAAAAGAGTTCACTTTTATTCTTTAGCAGAGTAACAGTTTACATTCGAGAGTCAGAACATATACTAATCATTAATCATTCCCGAAAAATTGGGGTTTAATCGAAATTGGTTGGTCATCACTTTTAATCTAATTGTTTATATATTTGAATGGCAAATAGATCAATGTACTGAAATGTTGCAGAAATACATAATTAGGTCGGTGTAAAGCTACGATGAGTTTAATGACACTGCAACGTTTCTGTACGTATAGTTGTTGAGTAGACATAATTAAAAACATTTGGAATATGAGATAAATGATCTAAATCTTTATCACATCTCCCTCGGTAAAAGAAAAAAAGAAAAAATTTTACAGTTTTTCTTTTTTTTTTTTTTTTTTTTTTTAAACTAAATCTGTCGTTAATATAATAGTACACTTGATAATATATAATCACTTGTAATAGGGTTTCACTCTGTTTTTATGCACTGTCATTTCTTTATTGTCCACTTTGATCACTATATTCGGGTGTTCGTCTTTTATCACTGAATAAGGACCTTTAAAAAGTTCTTGCATTTTATTAGTAACATTATTTTTAACTAAAACTAAATCATCTACTTTAAACTTACTACCGGGATTACAGGACTTATCATATCTATCTTTTCTAATTGTTTTTGATTTCAACAAATTATTTCTTGCATCGGCACAAGCTCGCTGAAGACGGTGTTTCAGTTCTAGAGGGTAATTATCAAAAGTATACAGGGGATCAATATTTTCACCAATGTTAGAGGGTAGTTTTGGTAAATGTCCGAAAACTAGTTCGTATGGAGAATATTTTGTTTCTGTATGTACAGTTGTGTTGTATGAAAAACACCAATAGGGTAGCCACGTGCTCCATGCAGTCTGAAATTTAGATGTTTGCATTCTTAAGTACGCGCCTAGATGTTTGTGTGAGTTTTCTAGAGAACCTATTGTCTGTGGGTGGTATGCACACGAATTGAGTTGTTTTATATTAAGTAATTTAGACATTTCTGAGAATACTGAATTCATGAATTCGGTACCTCGGTCCGAAAGAATTTGTTTTGGAATACCGTATCGTAAAACAAAATTATTTATGAGTGATTTTGCTACGGTTACTGCTTCCTTATTCGGTAGTGCATATGCCTCTACAAATTTTGACAGGTCGTATTGTAATGTTAGAATATATTTATTGTTCTCAATGTCTTGCTCGATAGGGCCTACTAAATCTAGGGATATTTTCTCAAACGCATATGATGCCGTTGTTGTTATGTTCAAGGGTTCTATAAATGGAGTAGAGTGTTTGTACCTTTGGCAGTCGTCACAGATTTTTACAAATTTTTCTACGTCATCATACAGTCCCTTCCAGTTGTAGTACCTTTTAATGTTGTTAAACATTCTATTGATACCTGCGTGTCCTCCCGTATGCAGAATGTGGAAATCATTTAAAATTAATTGTCTAGTTGCTGAATCATTAATGTTATGGCAATTGTTTATGAATGTTATTTTTGTTTTCGACTTCTTGAAGATTTTTGAAATTTCTTTGATTATATCTGCAGATAAATTGTTATCTTTATTAATAAATAATTCTGGAATATTTTCCTGTCCGGACAGTTTTTGACAGTCTTTCAACATCTCTCGAAGGTCTGATGCTGAGCAAGTATCTGCCTTAACTAAATATATAATCTGCAAGCTTGCGTCATAAATCAAATAATCGTTAATGAACTTAAATTGTTTTTCTGACTTTTGTAGTTTATTGAATTGTTGTGAGCTCAATATCTTCAATTCAGTTACGTTGTAAGGTTTTTTCAGAACCTCGACGATTCCGGGGTGATCAGTCCTAGTATCATCGTCTGCAGTCAGGTTGTCCAGCAATGTCTTTGTTCGTGAACGTGTTATAACATTCACAGAGGCATTAATTTTCCTAGACATTTCTTTCAAGTCGTCAGATGGTATTTCTACTCTAGAAAGAGCGTCTGCAATGTTCGAGTTTCCCTTAACGTACTGTACTACATAGTCATATTCATCTAGAACAAGTCGAAATTTTGTCAGTCTACTGGACGGTTGATTTAAGCCATACAAAAATATGAGCGGTCTATGGTCGGTCTGTATTATGAACTTCCTCCCGTATACGTACTGTCTATAGTGTTTAGTCCCCCAAACTACGGCTAAAAGTTCTAGTTCTATGATGCTATAGTTTCTTTCTGCCTTATTTAAGGTTCTACTGGCATATGCAATTGGTTTATTGTTTCCGTTACAAAGTACTGCAGAGATAGAGATTTTGGATGCATCAGTTTTCAAAATAAAAGTGTTTTCCGCTGAAAAATCTGGGTACTCTAGAATTGGAGGTGATATTAACCTTGATTTCAAATTTTCAAATGCTTCTTGACATTCCTCTGTCCAGATAAATTTTTCACCTTTCCTAGAAAGTTTGTTCAAAGGTGATGTTATTTGAGCGAAATTTGGAATGAACGACCTGTAGTAATTTGCAAAAGCTACAAATCGTTTCGTTTCCTGTGCGTCTTTGGGTACTGGATATTTTTGTAATGCCAGAATTTTTGAGGGGTCCGGAGACACTCCTGACGGTGAAATTTTGTGACCTAGATAAAGAATTTCTTTTCTGAAAAATTTACATTTGCTCGGATTAAGTTTTAAATTAACTTTTCGCAATCTGTGTAAAACTTTCGTTAAATTTTTGTTGTGATCCATCAAACTATTTCCCAGAATAATAATGTCGTCCAAGTATACAAAACAGCATTCGAAATTCAAACCTGTCATAGCCATGGTTAGGGCCCTTGAGAATACACTAGGACTTACTTTCATTCCCATTGGCAGTCTTGTCATTTGATATTGTCCCTTATTTGTGGTAAAAGCTGTATACTCTCTACATGCTGGGTCTAGTTCAATTTGGTAATACCCTTGTGCTAGGTCGAGATGGGAAAAATAAATTGCACCAGAAAGTGAATCTAGAATTTCATTAATATTTGCTATTGGAAATTTTTCGTCTTTTAAACATTTATTTAGTAGTCGATAGTCAATAACAACTCTCCACTTGCGTTCACCATTTTTGTCCGCCTTTTTGGGTACTACTAGTAGTGGTGATGACCATGGAGATTTAGCAGGTTCAATTATTTTTCCGTTTAACATTTTATCAATCTGTTTTTCGATTTCTAGTTTCTGTGATTGTGGAAGTCTGTAAGGTTTTGTGTAAACAGGGGTTGTGTTTTCTTCGAGTTGAATCGAATGTTTATAAATGTCAGTAACTGAAAGTATGTCATTGGGTAAGTGGAAAACGTCCGCGAATTTTGCACATATATGGTCAAGCGCTCGTTTTTCCTCCCCATTTAGTCCGTCCGAAGGAATTGATTTTAAAACTTCTTCCACTCGTTGAACGGATGAGATATTCATGTCGCTGTAAGCAATTATTTCGTACAATTTAGCATCATCAATTTTCGGTTCAAAATTCCTAATTTCCACCGGTTCTTCTCGAGTGTTCAAAATTTTTATTGGAATTTCATTTTTGTCGACCGGTTTTGCAATAGATCCGGCAACAAAAACGCCACTGGCAATTTCTTGTGGAAGTACTATGCATTCAAAATTTGCCTTCACTTTGAAATACTTAATAATTTCACAGCGGGGGGGAATTCTAGTACTTTTACTGAAGTCAGACTCTATCGGAAGTGTTAATTTATTATTATGTACTGTGAAAGAAAACTCAAAATTTTCATAATCTATGATTGCTGAGTACTTTTTGAAGAAATCTGCGCCTAAAATTCCTTGTATGTTATTGTCAAATGATTCAATTATAAAGAATTTATGTGTAAACGTATATTTGTCGACTTGCAAAGGAACGTTCAATGAGCCTAGCGTCGTCGTTGACCCTGAAACTCCGTCTATTTTTATTTTGTCTGTGTAGTCTATTGTATACAAGTGTCTGTTTACATGTTTATGAAAAATTGCGCTAATTGATGCACCTGAGTCGAGGAGTAAATAAATTTCCTGATTATTGTAATTAAATTTAACATAATTTAAACCGTGTATACCAAAAATGGAATTAATTTTCGCCCTATTGGCCTCGAAAAAATGTTCGCTCCTGTGAGCTGCTTTGACTTGATGCCTCACTTTCTACGTCATTTGCTACGAACATAGTTTGTCTTATATTGTCTTCTCTTGTATTTTGAGTTTGTCGAGAACGATCATTTGATGGGTTCTGTGATAGACGGCCTCTATAGTTATTTTGTCTGTTATCACCATTGAATCGTCCTCTGAAATTGTTGTGGTTATAATGTGTATTATTATATCTGTTCGAATAATTTCGATATGTGTTGAAGTTTCGTCCTCTATACCTATTGTTAAAATTTTGGGAAAGTTGGTGATTTTGTCCATTTCTAATGTGAAACATAGTCGGTTGTTCTTGGTTGTCTTGTGTAAATTCGTCTTTTGCTCCATTAATTGCTTCTGTCAGTGTACTGTAATTCCGCGCTTTTATTATAGTTCTTAACTCTGTATTGTTTATACCCTTTGCAAAAACGTCAATGGCTATTTTTTTCATTCTGTTCCCTGAAAATCTCAATAGAATTTTTATTGTCGCCGGCCTGAGCTAAAGTAAGGTCTGACATTAGTATTTCTATTGATCTCCCGTATTCATCGATATTGAGGTTACCTTGTTTTACATTTTGTAATTTCGCAGAAAGAGTTGGTGCTGATTGCTTTGTTAAAAAGTTAGTTTTTAAATCTCGTATTAAATTTTCATGGTTGGTATAACTAGTTTTCATTCTAATTTTATCTCTGTGAGATATGCAAACTTTAATAACATAATTGATTAGAGATTGTTTGCCTACCGTGTCTAAAGCTGAATCGTACAATTCTATACCCTCTATTAACTGATACACGCCTTCATTTGTGCCGTTTAATTTTGGCAATAGGTTAGATGCTGTTTTAAAATCAAATTTTTGTTCACTCATGATTAAGTCTGTAATTATACCTATTTCTATATTAGTATCAACATCTACTTTACTAGTTGACTTTGACCTATCATCCAAAATATTCCTAATTTTAGTGGATATTTTTTCTATCCTATGTAAATATATTTCTACCTGAATAATTTCATCTTTAGGTGGACTGCTATCATTAAACTTATGTACTAATTTATTAATCACTGAATTAACATTTTCAAACCTCTGGTGCCGTCTCTGCGTAGCTGGTTGATCTCGTTTGTCGTGAGAGTCTTTGCGAAGGTTTTCTTCAAATTTCACCAGTTGTTCCTCCGCCTCTGCAAACTGCCTCAGAACGTCTTTGCTGCTCATGAGCCCTGGACACTATCGTACTCTTCATTCTTTTCTTCTCTTCAGTTTGAGTCAACACACTCATGAGATCTTCGAAGTTCGCTTAATGCGATTTGCCGTTCCATTGATTTCTTCATACCTTCTCGCATTTTTCTCCAGATGAAATATACGATGACAACTACAATGAAGATTAAAATTGGAACTATCATTGCGTCGGTGTGATTAAATACGGTAGAACTTGATTGGTTCGCATTATTTGATCCGGTGCCAACAGCTTGTATCTGCAGTCTTTCTTCGTTTGTAACTTTTGATCCACACATTTTCAAAAAGTTCGTTTTCTTCTACACATTGATTGGACTGGCAGGATCGCCATGAAATGTTGGTCGCAGCATGTAGTTTAATTAAAACCAGTCATTACCAAAAGAGTTCACTTTTATTCTTTAGCAGAGTAACAGTTTACATTCGAGAGTCAGAACATATACTATTCATTAATCATTCCCGAAAAATTGGGGTTTAATCGAAATTGGTTGGTCATCACTTTTAATCTAATTGTTTATATATTTGAATGGCAAATAGTTCAATGTACTGAAATGTTGCAGAAATACATAATTAGGTCGGTGTAAAGCTACGATGAGTTTAATGACACTGCAACGTTTCTGTACGTATAGTTGTTGAGTAGACATAATTAAAAACATTTGGAATATGAGATAAATGATCTAAATCTTTATCACATGGTGTACGGCATAACACTCCATCAATATGTGGTGAGGTGTTTCTGGATGTTCCCCACAGAATCTGCAGGTGTTGTCCTCCTCCAAGCCTAGCTTCCTTAGGTGTTCTTTGAGTCTGCAATTCTCCGTTAGAAATCCTGTGATTGTCTTTAGACTAATTTTGCTGAGGTTAATCAGTGTTTTCGATCTTGCTCGGTTGAAATTGCCGAGGAGATCTTTGGCCTGCCTTAGCCCTGGAAGTCTTTGCCAGTATGTTGCTCTCATTTCTTCTTCAGTTTTATTGAGTTCTTCTTGGAAGTGAGATTTTCCAAGTCCGCAGAATGGTTCTGGCCCGATCAGTGGCGTTGATGCCCCTTTTCGTGCCAGGGTGTCTGCTTGTTCATTGCCCTCTACTCCGACGTGCCCAGGCACCCAGAGGAGGATCACCTTGTTGTTCCTGCCTAGATCATTAAGTTTTTCTAGGCATTCCCAGACCATCTTCGAGTTGATGTTATATGAGCTCAACGCTTTGATGGCTGCTTGACTATCGGAGAGGATTGCAATTTCCTTGTTCCGGTAGTTCCTGTCGAGGTTGAAATGAATGCATCTTGCTATGGCGTGAATTTCCACTTGAAAAATGCTTGGGAAGTGTCCCATGGGTTCGGAGTACTTGGTACGAGGTCCAAATACTCCTGCTCCAGTTCCGTCGGGAGTTTTAGACCCGTCCGTGTACCATGTAATGGTATTCTTACCCAGTGCTCGAATGGATTCTGTGCTCCATTGTTTCTTGGTATTTAGTTCCGTTCGAAAAAATTTCTCGAAACTAAATTTCCTGGTAATTTCGTCAGTTGGGAGATCGGCAAGGTGTGCACTTCCGGTGGGGGTTGAGCCCCTTACACTGTGTGCTGTCCCTTTGAGTCCGACTTTGGCCAACCTCAGGTCTGCTCCCCAAGCAGTTCTCCTCACCATGAGATGGAGAGGAGTGAGGTCCAGAATGACCTCTATTGCTGCTGTTGGAGTTGACCTCATTGCTCCTGGTATGCAAAGACATGCTAGTCTTTGTTCCTTCTCCAGGATTTTCTTTGTTGTGGCGAGTTCGGTTCTACCGTGCCACACTACTGCTCCGTAGGTGATCATAGGTCTCACTATCATGGTGTACATCCATCGCAGTATTGATGGGTTACAGCCCCATGTTTTTCCTGCAATCTTCCTGCACACCATCAGTGATGATTTTGCCTTGTTAGCGATCTTTTCTACGTGTCTGTTCCAGAGTAGTTTTGAGTCTAGGGTAAGTCCTAGATACTTCACCTCTTGCTGCCATCCTAAATCTGATCCGTCGAGGCGAACAGTCCTTAGGTGCTGAATCTTTGTTCTTCTATTTTCAAAGATAGAGAGGGTTTCGGTTTAAGGGCCAGTATTTCAGGTTCGAGTTAAACTTCAGATAACTAGCTAATAGTTGGAATGATATTCTTTAAATGATGTTGGAAGGATCACATTCTTACCATTAGATAATCAATCTGGAGTTTAAATGGAACCAGGAAAACTGGCCCTGATTGCTCAGGGAAAAATTAACCAGCAATGAGAGAATTCTACCCCTCGTTTTCTACAGTTGATTACTACTATCGATCGCTTCGATCACATTATTTGGCACTCTGTGCTACAGTCGCCTACAAATCGGGTTTGTTCGGCAACATACTATCCGATGTAAAAGCATTTTCCAAAATTTGGTGATATTTCAGTAACATTTCATATTCTTGTGTTCAAAATTACTGTCATTGTCACGCATTTTTATTTTCAACTGCTGGCAGTTTCGAGTACTTTTTAATTCATTTTAAATAAATTGTGATATTATTGCATTATATTGCTTATAAAAGGATTACATGTACTAGCTCTAGAGGAAAAAGAAAGGCTAAAATACATTCGTTCAGGAAATAATGGGAGAAAACTCATGAAAGAGAGTTAGAACCATTTTTAATCGAAGAAAGAACTCTTTGGAGTAAATAATTAACAGTATTCTGCCTCAGATGAATCATTTGAATGAACCACTATTAATTAAATGATTTTTTAGTGTTGTAAGTTTTTATTCAACAGAAACATACCAAAGAGTAATAGGTAGAAGTCACGATCTTTCTATAGCTCAGCAAATTTATCGTGGGTCATAGAAGAGGTAACCATTAATAATAATAATAATAATAATAATTTATTTACCATGAAATTACAAAATTTTCGATTGTGCATTACATTAATTATATATCAGCACATGGTGAATAAATGGGAGAAAGCCCACAAAAGTAAAACTTGTGCGTGGGCTGATTTTTCCATCTATATGTTTGTGCGCTAGTTGGAGCTTGGTTCAAGTTTTCATAAATGTAATTCATTCAAGTAAATTATGTGAACAAAACTGTATAATATAGCTATAGACTAGTAAAATTCGTAGAGTATTATTTTATGTGCATGTTGATATACAAGGACTTGCGCATACACATATACATGTAGACATTAGTTTGTATTAGTAAAAATAGTAAAAAATAGCAAAAATTGTAAAATTTGTAAACATTGTAAAAATAGTAAAAATAATAAAAATAGTAAAAATAGTACTAGTTATAAAATAGTAAAAATTGTGGAATGTCATTTTATGTACAACATGTAAACACATAAGGACTTACGCATGTACATGTACATACGGTTACAGGGACTTATATACATGTACATCAGAATAAGAATAAAAGATTGAACATTGTTACAAATGGAAACTTGTTTTATTACTAATGTAAGTTGAGTAATGTATTTTATGACCTATTTTTGTATAAAATAGAGATGTAATTGTAGGGGAGAGTCAGTAGCCAATTAGTAATCAGCTTTTTAAAAAGTTATATGAATGTATTTTTTGTATATCTGGTGGTAGTGTATTGAATAGTGTAGGTCCAAGGTAGGTAAAACATTTTTGAGCAATTGTCTTTTCTGCTCGGGGTATAGTAACGCCATTTATTCTAATGTATATACTTTTTTGCCTGTCTTTAGCTGATCTTTCTGCTATTTTGCAGCTTTTGTGTTCGTTTTCGACTTCCAACCTATCACTGCGTTAATTTAAATAAAACAGAAGTAATTATAAATATCCACTGGTTAATGGATTATGTGCACTATTATTAGGTACTGTACTTTTCTGAATACAAATTCTCCATTATTCGACAAATTTTTTTACAAAACCTAAGGTGTTAAGCTTTTAGCTCACATTTTGTCACATATCGTGACCTTTTGCTTTGACCTCTATTCCATTAAATTTATTTGCTATCAATTCTGGTTTTTCTTTACTTATATCAGGCATTATTTGCAAGTATTCACTCCATACCTTCATTATTTAATATTTTATACTATTTGCTTTTAAAATTGTTACATAAATATATTTGACATACAATATTGACAGAATAAATCGAAAGAGAATAGTAAGGTTGAACACAGAAAAATACATCTCTAGGCGTCTTGCTTTCTGGCTACCGGAATAGTCGAGTTTAGGCGAAATTTTTATGCACAGAGTACCAGTCATGTGGAATTCAGTCGATAAGTGGAATTAAATATGACACAAAGTCCCGCTGCAGTACTGTTTTTGTACATGCAAAGTTTTTTTTCTGACCACAAAATAACTTTTTTATAGGCAGTTTCAGTTGATTCCACGAGACTGGATCGTTGACAGGTTCTGTAAAGAGTTTGCAAATACATTTCATCTTAAAAAAACTAAACTCAAATTGAATTAGAGAATAATTTCTCGATCTATTAAAATCCTACCTCACGCATAGACAGGCCTACGTGCAAATTAACAATGAATGTTCTGAAACCTACTCTCTGGATAATTGGTGAACCGCAAAGATCGGTACTGGGACCACTGCTTATCATAATTTTGTGAATGACATGCCAGACTATGTAAAGAATGGAATGGTAACGATGTTAACAGATGAAACTTCAATGGTGGTATCAGACCGTCGAGAATAGGGAATATGCAAGTGATTTAAATTTACTTGATTTTTTTACCTCCGATACTTTATTGTCTTGACATTACACCTAAACTATTAGTTTTAAATTTAGTTTGTATTTAACTCCATAAAACTTTACTCAAAAAGTGCATAATAAGCGCGCGGAATTCAAATTTGCGAAACGCATCACCATTGGTCGAAACGAAGAATGACGTCACATGGCACGTTATGAAATTTATCTCTGTTGATATTCATACTGTGCTAGTCGTCTTTCATAGAAAATTTGTTTTTATTTATATATTTGTAGTGTTTTCCATTACATAGTGCGATTTTGATCTAGTGACAATTGTAAATTATCAAGAGCAACGACTGAAAGTGGTTTTGTCAAAGCACAATCCGACAATACCTGAACTGATAAGTAGTAATAGTTTATCAAATGATAGCTTTCCTTTTGTAATTTAGGTGAGGCAGGTATAAACAGAGTTATCTCCCGCTTGATATACAAAACATTTATGCAGACAAAACTACTTCTGATCAATTCACATCATGTTAACTATCGAAATACAATATACACACATTGAAATGATCTTCACAACAATGTAAATGTGATACTGGAGATACTACGCCTCATCTCATAACCTTACACCATTGTTTACGTATTTTTGCATCTCTTGGAACAGAAAATAATACTTCATTTGGTGTACTTATTATTGTGTTTTGGCATTCCGGTACTAAAGAATACCTATAAAATGATTATATAGCATTTTCCATTATCGTAATAGCGATTAAAACTACAAATCCCTAACCTAATTAATAACTGTCAATAGTGTCAATGGCCATAACTATAGAAAGGCTTGTTCATTGAAGACTGCTCTGGTTGATCGAGATCACTTTCACATATGTTCATCTCTCTCTAACACTTGTACTGCATTTGTCTTAGTCTTTTATAAAATATCAACTTCAAGCAAGTAGAGCAATCAGAGTACGTCTCAACGAACGACACTGAAGAAGAACAACACTGATCGCGCCATGTGACGTCATCCACAGCGCGCGAAAATGGAGGCGTTCAAATAGGTCAAACTCAATCGGTATTTTATATATTATTTTAAAAATTAATTCCAAGACTTTCAACAGTATTTATATTTTTTACTATGTTGTAACGAAGTAATAAATTGATTAAACAAGTGAAAAAAATTGCAGAATACAATAAGTAGCAAAGGAAAACATTCTCTATTGAAAATTGAACCAAAACATGACCCATCCCTTTACAACATGAATTCCTTCCAAGAGAGGTTATCTTGTACGATGGAAAATTGATCATTTTGAGGTGACGTCACGACAGGTCCGCCATATTGCCGGTAGGGCACACAAACCGTTCGCGTCATTGTAAACAATAGGAAAGATCGATTTTTAAAGTGTGAATAATTTAATATGCCAGCGTTTTGTTCTGTTGTGGGGTGTTCTAAAAGGGCAGAGAGGGATAAAATTCGTTATTTTAGAATCCCGAAAGCCTTACAAAACCGAGGAGAAATGCTGGACGCCTTATCAAAAGAACGTCGAGAATGTTGGGCTTTGAAACGGGGCAATTTGAGCGATACATTCCTTCAACATGCACGAATTTGTGCAGATCATTTTGTATCAGGTAGGTACATAATATTAATACATAAGAAAAACAAAAGTTATGATCAAAAATGCTTACTTTTAGTTAAATATGGTGTTGAACTAAACGTCTTTTTTTCAACTTTGTAGGAGAACCAGCCAAACTGGAAGATAGGGATAGCCCTGATTGGGTCCCTTCTATAAATATGGGATACATTACCATCGAAACACAGTACGAGCAAAGTGTAAAAAGGCATGTTAGATTGGTTGAACGTCAAACAAAACGTCATAAAAAGGTCAGTATTCTGTTATTTAAAAAGGTTGTAATCCCTTATAAAAATCTTCATTTATTCTAGGATGAGGTGGATGTAGCTGGGAACACTGCATTAGCTATAGAACCTACAGCAGGTCCATCTACAGACGCTGTAGAAACTCCTGAACTTTGCAACGAACACGAAAGTCGAAGGACTGCTAACATTCAAACAGATTTGGATATGGACCACTTAAACAAGCTCTTCGGAGATCTCGATTTTGCTAATCAAAAAATATATGCTTTGGAAGAAAAATTGAAAGCATCAGATTTAACGGAGGAATCATTTAAGAACGACTCAAGAACATTGTATTTTACTGGGTTTCCAAAAGCAGAGATGATGTTTTTAGTATTCAATAGTGTGGCTCCCTACTTATCAACTAAAAGTGTTCTGTCTCCGTTTAAACAGTTTATTTTGACATTAATGAAGTTGCGTCTTAACTTGCCCTTCAAGTATTTGTCGTACCGATTTGCTATAGCTCCATCAACAGCATCGGAATCATTTACAAGTGTATCGATGTACTCTATGCTAGGTACCAAAAGCTTATATTTTGGCCAGATAGAGATATATTGAAAAAAAATATGCCTGCCTGCTTCAAAGAAAATTTTGGTGATCGTGTAGCAGTAATAATTGATTGCTTTGAAATATATACAGAAACACCATCAGGAATGTTAAACGCTGCTCGATGTTGGTCTAATTACAAACACCATGAGACTGTCAAGTTTTTAATTGGGATGACTCCTCAAGGGACAGCATCATACATCTCGGAAGGTTGGGGCGGCCGAACCAGTGATAAGTTCTTGTCAGAAAACTGTGGATTTTTAAATTTAATTGTGCCTGGTGATGTAATTTTAGCTGATAGAGGATTTTTGATAAGAGACTCTGTTGAAACTCTAAGAGGACACCTGGAAATTCCCGCCTTTACAAAAGGCAAAAATCAACTTGATCCTGCTGATATAGAAAGCACCCGTAAGATTGCAAATGTTAGAATTCATGCGGAACGAGTAATTGGCTTGCTTAAGAAAAAATTCAAAATTTTTCAAGGTCCCATTCCTATTAGCATGTTATCAGCATCTAGGGATCATTTAAGTGCTTTAGATAAGATTTTAGTTGTATGTAGTGCCTTTCTTAATTTATGTCCATCTGTTATACCCATGGATTAAAAAAATCCTTAATTTTATTTTTAAACATGGACTCGTTTGATGAAAACTTATGAAACTTGTATTTTAATAGTGTCATTCTAATAAGGTAACTTTATACTAATTAAATATTTTAAATTATAGAGTAGACCTTTTATTTCTATTATTTATTATGTGCGATTTTTAAAATAATGAAAAATGGGCATTTATCCATTTAATTACCAACATCATTATTATGGCAAAATGCTTGGTAGTTAAACCTTTCATATAAAAAAATGTATCAAAACCACTGGATTTAGATTTCTAATTTTTCACCTACAATTTTTTATACTATAATTTTATTTGCACAAAATCCTGAAAAAAAAACTTATAATTACTGGCAATTTTCACAAAACCAGGCATTTTGTGGTTCCTCCATCATTCCGATGCAATCGAAATGGAACCAACCTAATTCACATTCATCATTGTCACACCTTAACATAGGTCGACCATCATCAGGTGTTTTGCAGATGCACCACGTCTCAACCTTTTCCACACCATATTTGGTGGTAAAAAATCTTGTGAGCAGTTCAGGTTTAATAACATATTTATGAAAATCTAATGATTTCTTCAAACTCTCATTAAAAAACTCGTCATTGAAACTCACTCTGTCAATAAACGTTCAATTTTTTGACCAAATAACAAAATCACAACATTTGGTATTTGTGACAAACATTTGTAACTGCATCTGGTAGCAATACAAATGATTTTTGTCTAGAGAAAATGTATCATCACTATGATAAACTAAACATGTATTTTTCTTCATTGCAAACTCTGCTATACTCAACTCTTTTAGCAAGTAGGGACACTCCACCTCAACACATCCCAATCCACAACATTCACATTGCACGATTCCGTCCGGAGAAGCACCTAACTGTGGATATTTATGCGAAATGAAGAAACCAGCAGGTTTTAGTGACATTTCTTGGTGGTACTGCTTAACTTCAGTGAAATAGTCTTCTAAAGCTGATTTTTCGTATTTTAGGCCATATGAAGTTTGTCTTGAGTTAAAAATTACCTTCTGAGGGTAACATACACCTATTATCAGGGATAAAGGAGGCTTCTCCAATTTAGCCCTGCATGCAGTTTTGAATTTGGATGCAGTTATTTTGCCAGCCCTATATTTAAACCAAATATTGTTTTGAGCTTGTTCTCGGGTTGCAGATTCTATTTCTTTGATGTGCTCTTCGCTAATAGTTAAATCAATGGATTGTTCTACAAGTTCTTTGTTTGTACACTCTTTAAAAAAATCATTAAAAAGTGTCTCCAAACCATTGTGTAAACTTCTCGGGGGCTGGTACATTTCGGAAACAAATGGCTCGTACACTCTGGCAATTGCTGGTGTAACATCCAACTTTTGAAATCCACGGATAATCGTAACCAACTCCTCTCCTTCTAAGGCTGGTATTCCACCTTGGGGTAACACCATTGGTTTGGCTTTCCTAGTCCAGTCCATGTCTCGGATCCTTACCATGTCGACAGTTTTGGTAGATGGTACTGGCCACCGAGCTAGGGTTTCTGTGCAAGACACCTCATCGCTACTTGAACGGGCTTCCAAATAGAACAGAATAGCTGCCACATGGCTGCAAACTTCGCTCAAGCCTGCCATACAGGTGCAATGTGCAGGGGTTTTTTCCCGTGTTCTTTGGGAATGTTTCACCTTAAATCAAAGAAAGAGGAAATTAATAAAGTTGATTTGGGTGTCACAGAAAAATAAGTTTCGATAATTATACTAGCTTGTGAGTTCAACTTAATTGGAATAAAAAAACTTACCTTGCCAACTACAACAAAAGAATTTTCATTTATTCTCTTGGCCAATACTTCCACAACAAATCCAGCCTCATAATACTTGTAAGCCTGCAGGGACTTGTAGGCCTTCAACTGTTGTCCAGTATAGAAACTGTGAGTTAAAATTAGGTAATTCACCATGTCCATAATGCTCACAGTTGGCAAAAAACTTAAATTGTTGGTGAGTTCACTTGCACCAAGAGAATAGGGATCAACATTGTCTATAATTTTAAGTTTTGAGTCGTAACGCGATTTCACGTCTCCTTTGAGAGATAAGTAATATTCACTCCAAGTCATATTGTAGTTAAAGTTTATAAAATATTCACTAAACGCACTAAAATCTCGAAACTAACAACACAAACTTCCAGACAACAATGAAAACTCAATGGCAGACCCGTCCTTGTGTGCCCTACCGACAAAATGGCCACTCTGTCAAAGTCACGTGACTCAAAATGATCAATAGCTACTTTATGAACATTTTGTTTATATTTTCAATAAAATCAACAATAAGTAATTATTGAGTACTTTGAAAACTGGTGTAATACTAATTTGATATTAAATACCGAAATAGTATATTAAAGTATAAGTGGATAAAAAGGTCTTTCAAACACGAGCGATTTTTCGAAAACGACGGCGCAGCCTGAGTGCTCTCTCACTTTGACCTTGGCCACTAGGAACAGTGTGTGAAAGTCACGTGACAGCCAGTCCATATTAAATATTATACAGGGTGGGGCACGGTCGATGGTACCTCAGACGTTTACGGAGAACGGGACATAGGATCATTCTGAAAATTCAGTTACTCAAGTAATTGCTCTTGATCCATTGATCTAGAATAATTTCAGCAATGCAGCGTTGTCGCTTATACCAGAAAGTTGCAGCATCTTTGTTATTTCAAATGTGACACCCTGTATATTACCGCATTTTTGAACTTCTCATTACTTTCTGATGATTTCTGTGACACACTTTTCTATACCTATCTCTAACGGTATTTGAGATATTGATTATTTTCCATATTTTTTATCCAAAACAAAGCTCGAGTTGAATGTTTATTTCTGCGGTATTTGTATCATCCAATACGTTTTGGTAGAAGAATGAAATAGATTTATGTCGACCAAAATGTATTGGAGGCCTAGCGAAAGAGATGCAATTCACGCATCAATGGAATGGGCGATTTTCTGTGAGTGATACTTCTGAATAATATTCTCCCTTATCTCATTCATAGATAAGAATCTCCAATGGAAACTGGACATTTAATAAATAATCAACTATCTGAATGAAAATGCAAATTTTCACTTTCAGATTTTTTCTTCAAGTTATACCGGGTGGCTACGGAAGTATTGCCTCGTATTGAATCGTCGATATAATGACTTAAGAGCTAGAATTTGAGCATATTGACATGTCGAAGTTAACTTCCGGTCTGACCGGAAGTAACATCAACTTTCTTATTTTGAATGGAAACCCTATTTTTTTTCTTTTCGCTTTATTCAGCATTCAATTCCCTTTCTAATGACATATCACAAGTTGGTATCTAACCAGAAACTAGATCAGAAAAAAAATATTATTGAAATTCACCGAGTAGCAAAATTAAAGCCAAAAATTGAAAAGTTGGCTATGGAAACCATACGTCACTTGATAGCAGTTGCTACTACTACTGTGATATTTTATTTTCATTCGTCGGCGTTATAAAAAGCCGCCAAAAAAAAATATTGGAAAAATTGGGAAAAAAACAATACTCTGTAGGTCCATAACTTAAATAGGAACATACAACTTTTTCTTGCCTGTACTATTCAGCATAACCATTCCTTTCTAATGATATAATAGAAAGTAATTTTTTGAAATGAAATACCAAAAATTCCAATTATTATTCTTCAAATAACGAAAAAACAGATTTATCGGAAAAAAAAACTCAGATTGATAGGATTAAAGATAAAATAAATTCAAAACAAATGTTCGAAATGCATTCCCTCAGCGTCAATACATTTATTGACTCTGGTGATATTTTCATGTAAAACGTTTCTCAACATTTGGGGCGTGATATCTTGGAAAGCTCTACGAATTTTTACTTCTAGCTCATGTAGAGTTGTAGGCTGTGTGGAATACAACCTATTTTTAAGATGCCCCCATAGAAACAAGTCGCACGGAGTAAGATCAGGTGACCTTGGTGGCCACCTGACTGGACCATGGGTTGTTATAAGTCTCTCTTGAAAGCGACTTTGAAGATAATTTCTCGCTATTCTTGAATTATGCGGAGGGGCGCCATCTTGCTGGAAGTACATTCTCTCAGTTATTTCCGCTGGTAGGTTGTTAATGAATTCCGAAATTTCATTCGTTAAAAAATTAAAGTATCTCTCTCCGGTTAGTTCGCCTTGAAAAAGAATGGGGCCAACAATATGAGTTCCAACTATTCCTGCCCAAACATTCACACCAAATCTCTCCTGGAAGCCGCCTTGTCGAAACCGGTGCTCGTTTGCTATCGCCCAGTACCTGGAACAAAAGACCGTTCACACCTTTAGCACTTTACACTTCGACTATCGACAATAATCCAAATAAAGTACAGTACCTACCTTGTATTATTTCTGTTAAATAATCCATTGTTGGTAAATCTTGACTCGTCCGTAAACAAGATATAATAGTTAAATAGGTGATTCTCAGCATTTTGTCGAAGAAACCAATTACAATATTCCGGGCGCCTTTCACCGTCATTTTCATACAAATGTTGATGCAACTGATACTTGAAGGATTTCAATCGATGTTTTTTCAAAATTTTCCTAGCAGAGTCCTTACTTATAGCTAATTTGGCGCCAATCTGCCTTGAGGAAATTGTGCTATCATATTGTACTAAAGCTAATACATTAATTTCAGTTTCCTCATTAATAACAAATGCTTCTTGGTCTTCGTGAACATCAGGCTCAGTTCTTAATTTTTCTTCAAGCCACTGGAAATACCTTCTTGACGGTTGCTGCCTCCCTGGATATCGCTCTAAATACAATCGTTCAGCGGCATAAGAATTTTTTAAACATTCACCATAAATGAGAAGCATGTCAATTTGTTCGGTTCGTGAATAACGGGGCATTTTTTGAATATTCCACTAACTGATTTCGATTTCCAAACCCTTTTAAAATGGCAGAATCAAAAACACTACTTCAAACGTCAAAATACTATGGATAGCAGCGTTCGTGACAGCTCTCATTTCTTTTTTGTTTCATTCCAAAATACATCTTAATCAGCCTACTTGTTAATATTTTGGTTCGAATGATTATTGCAATGGAATGATTATTCTGAATAGCACAAACATCGTCCATAGGTAGATATTAGAATATCTATGGACGATGGCACAGACCAAGTACGTTTATGTTCCTATTTAACCTAGAACCTACAGGATATAATTTATCATTCCACATTATTTTTAATTTTATTTTTGCGTATGGTGATGATCTGTTTTGTTATTTGAAGAATAATAATTGGATTTTTCGGTATCTCAGTTCAAAAAATTATTTTCTATTATATCATTAGAAAGGAATGGTTATGCTGAATAGTACAGGCAAGAAAAAGTTGTATGTTCCTATTTAAGTTATGGACCTACAGAGTATTGTTTTTTTCCCAATTTTTCCAATATTTTTTTTGGCGGCTTTTTATAACGCCGATGAATGAAAATAAAATATCACAGTAGTAGCAACTGTTATCAAGTGACGTATGGTTTCCATAGCCAACTTTTCAATTTTTGGCTTTCATTTTGCTTCCACGGCCTACTCGGTGAATTTCAATAATAATTTTTTTCTAATCTAGTTTCTGGTTAGATACCAACTTGTGATATGTCATTAGAAAGGGAATTGAATGGTGAATAAAGCGAAAAGAAAAAAAATTGGGTTTCCATTTAAAATAAGAAAGTTGATGTTACTTCCGGTCAGACCGGAAGTTAACTTCGACATGTCAATATGCTCAAATTCTAGCTCTTATGTCATTATATCGACGCTCCAAATTTCACAAACATACTTCATACAATAACTGAGATATTCCGTAGGCAATACTTCCGTAGCCACTCGGTATAGGGTCTTTCTCAATATCTATCAGATGTATTTCAATGTCCAGCGTGGCTCTAGCCGGGGAAGTAGTTGTTTTCTGTTAGATATTACAAAAAAGTAACTTCAATTTTATCGTAGGTTTTTCCATTTCCAGAAGAGTCATGTATTGGTTCAATCTTCAATTGAGAATGTTTCTCTTTAAAAAAAATGTCATTTAGACTTGACGTTTCTCCAGTTGTTGATGTTACCATGGTAACTCAAGAAAACGCGCGTTTTTGAAAGTTCGATTCAAACACGCTGAGGCGTGCTGTAAATAGGTAAAATGGGGCACCAATAAAAAAAATATGCTTGCGTTTTCTCTACAAAGAAGTTGAAATATAGACATGGTTAAAATGCATTGGTATTTACATCGTAACTAATACCAGTCAATTTGATTATTTTAGCGAGTTTGGTAGTTTAGTAAAACTATATATATTTTTTTATTGAAAGTATGACCGAATATGATGGGTATAGCATAAAATCTAGCGAGTAGGTAATTCGTCTCACTCCCGAAGAGAAAACACCGGTTCGCATCAAAACGTTCCAGAAAAGACGGAAAAATTACGCACCAATTCCGACGACATTCATCATGCATTATTCATTTTCCATGACACGGATAATTTGTTTGTTTACAATAAGCACTTGCAATTGAGTCTTCTTGGAAGAACGTTGCAAAAATATCTGTCAGATGCAGTTCAATATCCGTCGTGGCATTAGTCAGGAGAGTAGTTGTTTTCTGTCAGATTTTTGCCTAATATTTCCCACTTGGTGAAATATTTGGAGAGAAGGTTACTTCGACTTTGTCGATTTTATTCCATTTCAGTTTTTAATTGGTTATTTCCATTTTGGTATGATTTCATTTGGAAATCTGTTATTTTGTTGTTTAGTTTATGTATATCAATGGATTTATCTAGGGACTGAGGTCACTGACTTGTATTTCCGTTTTATAGTGGGTATAACTATACAGTGCGGCTTTTTTAGTCTCCCCCCACACTGTTAACTTTCGAACGGTTCGACGTGCAAATTTGAAAAAAAAACTGTTTGGAGGGTTTCACCGATACTACCTCTTTGATACGAAAACTATGGGGATTGCTCGACAGGGGGCGCGGGGAGGGGGCACATCAACTCAAAAATTTCAAATGGCATGGGGGGTCACGTTTCACATCGTTGAAAAGAGAATTCAATTCTCTTCACAAACATCAATTTTTTTTTTTTAAATAAATTTGAACGGTTTGTTGTGGAATAATAAAACCAAAAATATTTTGAAGGGTATTTATTACTCATGCTACTTTTTGAGAATAGAAACATTGCAATTACTCGACAGATGGCGCTGAGGACACATCAAATCAAAAATTTCGAAAAGCATAAATATCGAAATTGGGAAAAAGGTTCTCAACAAAAATGAAAAATATCTAGATGGTTGTGAAGAGAATTGAATTCTCTCTTCAACGATGGGACACTTGACCACCCATGATATTTGAAAAATTTTAGTTGATGTGCCCCCGGCGCCCCCTGTCGAGCCATCACCATATTTTTTGTATCAAAAAGTAGTATCGGTGAAATTCTCCAAACTGTTTTTTTTTCATGTTTGTACGTCGAACTGTTCAAAAGATAGCAGGGGGGGCTAAAAAAGCGGCAATGTATAATAAAATCTTGGAAGAATTTGTAGATTTCGACTTCCTCGGCAAAAGTGTCCACAGGCACAAAAAAATCGACTGACCAGTTTTCGAGATACAGGGTGTCAAAAATGAAAAGTGAAGCTTTCAGCTCAGAATTTTTAACAACTCCGCGAATTGACAAAACGCCCATTTATTCATGGAATAACATTCCTGAACGATCGTACAATATCATCTGGATCTCGTATCCATTATATTCTTACATTTGGAAGTTACCTCACCAATAGATTTCAGTGCGTCAGAGTGGATGATACGATCAGTGAACGAAGGGCAATAGAATATGGAGTACCGCAGGGGACCGTACTTGGCCCTCTTCTCTTCAACATTTATATCAATGGGATGTTCTCTGTAGAAAGCAATGGGAAAATACTGGGATTTGCCGATGATACTGCAATATTTTATAAAGCAGACGATTGGGAACAACTGAAAAACATTGTACAGAGCGACTTACCCTCGATCAAAAATTGGCTGGAATACTACTTACTCACCGTGAACCTTGACAAAACGTTTTATCTACCATTTAGCTCCTACCGATCCAACTCTCCATCGTTTAATTGCCTCACATTCACTACAAACGAACAACAAAATACAATTTTACCCCAACAAAAAGTTAAATACCTAGGTGTATATATAGACACTCACCTCAGATGGGACTCTCATATCAACTTTGTTTGCACAAACTACGTTCGATAATCTACAAATTTAAATATCTGAAAGATATACTTACATTTCATCAGCTGAAAATTCTGTATCATGCTTTGTTTGAAAGTCACTTACGATATGGTATAGTAGGCTGGGGAGGCGCACTGAAGTCTCATATGCGCCCTCTAGAAATATTGCAGAAAAGACTACTGAAACTGATTCTCTCTAAAGAATATAAATATCCCTCAGATAGACTCTACAATGAGGCTAATGTTTTCGATCTCCGACAGCTTTATTATTATAATACAATACTAACATACCACAAAAATAAAAACACATTCATCTTGCCATCTCATTCTTATCCCACTCGAAAAAAGCATCTCCACAAAGTTCCCCAAACACAAAAATTGGTTGGGCAACGGTCTTATCGATACTTAGCTCCCAAAATGTATAACACCATCCCTCCATATATACACAGAATTGGTAGCCTAATGCTGCTGAAAAAAGAACTGAAGTCGTTTATTCGTAGTGAAACACGACAAAAAATTGCAGATTATGTGGACAACAGATAAATTGTTATTGTCGCTAATGCGCTAATCACTCAAACCCTGCTTGTATGATTTATTATTCGAGATTATGTTAAAAAAATTCCCCGTTTCTCCATTCCAGTAAACTCACAATGGCCTTTTTATGTTCGAATATATTATCAAGAATCTATTGGCCCATAAACAATATTATAACATCTGCATTCGATATTACACAGAAAGAAAATGTTCTTGGAATTAGTTCTTGATAACTGATATATTACTGATGTCTAAATAATACTCGTAACAGTGTCCGCTCCCTCTCGGAAATACTTATAATAATAATATGTGTCAACCCTAATAACTCACGGGTATTTATTTGTTTATATATGTATATATAGGTGTGTATTGTCTTTTATATGTATGTATTCGAATATTTGTATGTACATGTCTTTAAACTTTGACTTGTTTAGGGACATTTTTAATTATATTATATATTGAATTTTATTGATATCGTATTTTATCACATTTAACAATCTATAGTTTTAGTTCATAGTTTTACATATTTTACAATATCATTTTTTTATGTCTATAAATTTTGGGAAACAAGTGCTTTGCACTTATCCCTAAATGCTTTATTCACTGCATATTTTAAATTTAGTTCGAATTATTGTATTATTTATCTGAATAAAGTTATATTATTATTATTATTATTATTTCGTGTTATACAACAGGGTGAACAAAGAAAAATCCCAATTCGATTAATTTTAACCCAACCAGTGTAAGTTCGTTCATGAGAATTAAAGATCCAATTGAGCCTGGATGAACTTCCTCAATCTCGATCGAAGTTTACTGACATTTTTTTTATATACTGCGTGGTTCGAAAATAGTGGTGCGTCAACCCCTAGTTTTTTTAATCGGATAGGGGAGAGCATGTCATATATGTAGGAAACATTTTTTAATGTTAAGAGCTTCGCATAGTCATTTCATATATATATAGGGTGAGTAAAAAGATACAGTCCAAGTTTCTGGCAAAAATGCGTTTTTTTTTCAATGAATACCCAGTATTTCGAAGAAGAATCGGTTAATTTTCTTGAATTTTTGATATTATGTTTGATTTGAGGAGTCCGAGATATTGTCATCAATCTCAGCATAGGTCCCCGGACTCGTTTGTTGGCTGTATACTTTTGTTTTGTTTTCGATTAGTTTACCTATTATCTACAACTTTTCCATCGCATTTTCCGCAAGAGGCCACGTTTCGCCGCAAATTCCAAAAAACTATTTTCGACCTCTAAACTTCATCCCCATTTCACCATTTTGAGTGTTTTCGTGTTGAATTTTTTCTTTGCCTGTTACTTTATTTTTATTTTCAGCGTTTAAAATTCGTTATGGCACCAGCATAAAATATCAAAAAATTATTGAATTTAGCTGAAAGCCATATTTATAAGTTATTGTGCTCTGACTTTATAGATTATTCGTACAAGTAGATGGAATTGAATATAAAAATTCACTTCATTATTATTATCATAACATTATTATCCTGAAATTCTTGTGTTGTTATCGGTGCCAAAGGACCCCGCACTTTCCTTATGGAAAATGGCTTTCGGTTGAATTCCCTGAATTTTTGGTATGTTGTAGATTTCGAAAAAGTGTCCATGGGCACATAAAAACTGGCAGACTAGTTTTCAAAATACAGGGTGTCAAAAATGAAAAGTGAAGCTTTATGCTCAGAATTTTTAACAACTCCGAGAATTGACAAAACGCCCATTTATTCATGGAATAACATGCCTGAACGATCGTACAATATCATCTGGATCTCGTGACTATTATATTTTTACGTTTCGTGCTCTACAACAGGGTGAACAAAGAAAAATCCCAATTCGATTAATTTTAAACCAACCACTGTAAGTTAGTTCATGATAATTAAAGATCCAATTGAGCCTGGATGAACTTCCTCAATCTTGATCAAAGTTAACTGACATTTTTTTTATATATAGGGTGGTTCGAAAATAGGAGTGCGTCAACCCCTAGTTTTTTTATCGGATATGGGAGAGCATGTCATATATATATATATATATATATATATATATATATATATATATATCAAACATTCTTTAATGTTAAGAACGTCTTATAGTTATTTAATATATATATATATATATATATATATATATATATATATATATATCCGCGGGGATAGCTCGAACGGAGAGCGCCGGTTCACCGATATCTGAAGCCGTTCGTAAGGGAACGACAGCTGGTTAACGGAAAAAAACAATTTTAACAAAACAAACAACAAACAACATAGGGTGAGTAAAAAGATACAGTCCAAGTTTCTTGCAAAACTGCGTTTTTTTTTCAATGAATACCCAGTATTTCGAAGAAGAATCGGTTAATTTTCTTGAATTTTTGATATTATGTTTGATTTGAGGAGTCCGAGATATTGTCATCAATCTCAGCATAGGTCTCCGGACTCGTTTGTCGGCTGTATACTTTTGAATGTACGGATTTTATTGATACTTGATATACTCCATTGGAGACCGAAATGAACAATTCTTGTTGAAAAATATTCGGGCTAGATTAGTGCGGTACCTATTCCAAAAATGCAATACCTTATATACCGGGTGACACAGCAGACATGTAGCAGCCTGTAGTTTTTTTTTTGGAAAGATAAAAATTTGAAATTGGCAGAAGTTTCGTAATCAATGATAGCGCTTCATTTGAATCTATCGACAACTTTTTCAACTACCTGTTTGATCGGCAGTAACTCCAACTTCTTTTTTTTGAATGACACCCTGTACATTTATCTAGCCTATCTTATTTGTCTTGAAATTCTCTATTCAACCGTGTATCACAAAGTGGCATTCGTTTCTCAATGCGCAGATGAATTGCATTTTATTGAAAAACATCAAGTTGGCTGTTACCAGAATTCGATAATCTTTCGATGCTTGGTAGGCTTGGATATCCAAAGAGTATCAGTTAAACGATATAATTTCAGTTTTTTCCATACCTGATCACTTCCTACAGATTGTCAATAATTTCTTTAATAAAAAGAAAATAACTGACGATATTGCGAAAACTGAGATAGGAACATATTTTTTTCAATTTGGCTACTTGTGAAGAAACTATCTGTCTTTCTCTTTGGCCATGTAGCCATATCATGATCTTTCCATTTGGAAACATAAAATTGAAATTGTTCCCCTGATCCACCAATTCACAAGTCTATTAGTCTAGATATTTGCAATAATATTTTGCCTAGTAGGCGGTGTGCACAGAATGTTTTGTGTTTGACAGGTAAACATCATTTGATTGCAATGATTATATCCGTCCGTTTTATGCTGATTGAAATTGCATCGTTTAATTAGATACTAAATATGTATTCAAAGAACGAAAAGGAAATTGTAGACAGGCTGAACAATTGTCTATCAAAAGATTTCCGGAAAGACGCCACCCACCTGATAATTATTTCGCTAGAGTAAAAGAGCAGTTCAGAGCAGTTCAGAGCAGTTCTTTTCAAAACTCTTCTAGCGGTCTCTCGATTAACGCCGATTTCGTCCTCAATTTGTCTCAGTGATATCGTCGGATCTGCATTGTACTATTGCCAAAATGTTAACTTCCATTTCCTCGTCGACAATGTATTGGAGATTGTTTTGATTTTCCGGTTCTCTTCTGAACTGCTCTTCTATTCTACCGAAATAATTATTAGGCGGATGGCGTCTTTCCGCAAATCTTTCGACATACAATTGTTCAGCCTGTCTACAATTTCTCTTGCACTCTCCGAATATCAACACTATATCGACCTTTTCGTTCTTTGAATACATATTTAGTATCTAATTAAACGATGCAATTTCAATCAGCATAAAACTGACGGAAATAATCATTGCAATCAAATGATGTTTACCTGTCAAACACAAAAGATTCTGTGTATACTGCCTACTAGGCAAAATATGATTGCAAATATTGTCGTGAATTGGGGTTGATTCACGACTAACTAGGTAGATACTGATCATTCATAGATTTAAAACACTTTAGAAAAATATAAAAACATTTATTTTACTATGTACAAATATGAGATTAAGACGATTGAAATTAGTGAAGGAAATAATCAATAAAGAATTAATGAATTAAAGAATTGAAGAATCTCTCCTAGTTATTGATTGGATAAATTATTTTAAAAAGATCTTTACTTACAATACATATCGGCTTAAACAGTTTATGAACATTTTCCATTTATTTAATATCGAATCTTCCAAACTCCCCCCATAGCCCTCACTAGCTGCGGGCACGGCAGAACTCTAAACTCGACTACCAGTTCGAACTATCAGTGGCCTTTTTGAAAACTCTTGTTTATGTTATGTTGAGGACAAGTTGTGTTTCAAAATAAAATATCTTCGCTCACGTACTGAATTGTAAAAAGGTTACCCAGGTATTGAAATATAAAATATTTTAATGAACAGGATGTTCCATATATTTTTGACTATATCTAGACTAATAGACTTGTGAATTGGTGGATCAGAGGAACAATTTCAATTTTATGTTTCCAAATGGAAAGATCATGATATGGCTACATGGCCAAAGAGAAAGACAGATAGTTTCTTCACAAGTAGCCAAATTGAAAAAAATATGTTCCTATCTCAGTTTTCGCAATATCGTCAGTTATTTTCAGATGTTTTTTCTTTTTATTAAAGAAATTATTGACAATCTGTAGGAAGTGATCAGGTATGGAAAAAACTGAAATTATATCGTTTAACTGATACTCTTTGGATTTCCAAGCTTCCCAAGCATCGAAAGATTATCGAATTCGGATAACCGCCAACTTGATGTTTTTTAATAAAATGCAATTCATCTGCGAATTGAGAAACGAATGCCACTTTGTGATACACGGTTGAATAGAGAATTTCAAGATAAAGTAGATAGGCTGGATAAATGTACAGGGTGTCGTTCAAAAAAAAGAAGTTGGAGTTACTGCCGATCAAACAGGTAGTCGAAAAAATTTGTCGTTAGATTCCAATGATTACGTAACTTCTGCAAATTTCAAATCTTCATTTCTTCAAATAAAAAAACTGCAGGCTGCTACATGTCTGCTGTGTCACCCGGTATATGGTGGATGAAATGATTTTCATTTGAAAGCCCTGTTGGGACTAATTCTACAATATTTGAAAGCTATTTCAATTCAGATGGAGAAATATTTTATGATTTCTGTGAAATGTGCGGTTTCTACAAAATTGGGATAATTGGTACACAATGAACAAATGAATGGTGAAAGTATTATTCCTTAGTATTATTTCTGTTGCCTTAGTTCCAACCACCGTCTTATATCGCGGTTTTCAAGTCCTAAAGAAATTAATTTTTCCTTTTCAGTGCAATTCAATGAAAACTTATCTTTAAAAAGTTTCCTCATTTATATTTATTCATCTTTTTGTATAAAAAATTATTCAAATACAGTTCAAAATTAGTTCAAAGAAGGAATGACCACATAAAGTACATATTTCTTTTCGCGGACTTGTAGAATTTTGGGGGGTATAATACCTTCACCATTCATTTTTTCATTGTGTAATTATCCCAATTTTGAAGAAACCGCACATGTCACAGAAATCATAAAATATTTCTCCATCTGAATTGAAATAGCTTTCAAATGCTGAAGAATTAGTTCCAACCTTGAGAGGGTTATTGTTTTTGGTACATTTCAATTTTCTCTAGTTTCTTCGGAAACAGGTCTTTCAAATGAAAAATATTTCATTCACCATGTATATACGGTATTGCATTTCTGGTATAGGTACCGTACTAATGTAGCCCGAATATTTTTTAACAAGAAATATTGGAAAATAGCCCATTTCGGTCTCCAATGGAGTATATCGGGTATCAATAAAATTCGTACATTCAAAAGTATACAGCCGACAAACGAGTCCGGAGACCTATGCTGAGATTGATGACAATATCTCGGACTTCCCAAATAAAACATAATATCAAAAATTCAAGAAAATTAACCGATTCTTCTTCGAAATACTGGGTATTCATTGAAAAAAAAAACGCATTTTTGCAAGAAACTTGGACTGTATCTTTTTACTCACCCATATATATATGAAATGACTATGCAACGGTCTTAACATTAAAGAATGTTTGATATATATATATGACATGCTCTCCCATATCCGATAAAAAAAACTAGGGGTTGACGCACCCCTATTTTCGAACCACCCTATATATAAAAAAAATGTCAGTTAAATTTGATCAAGATTGAGGAAGTTCATCCAGGCTCAATTGGATTTTTAATTATCATGAACTAACTTACAGTGGTTGGTTTAAAATTAATCGAATTGGGATTTTTCTTTGTTCACCCTGTTGTAGAGCACGAAAGTAAAAATATAATAGTTACGAGATCCAGATGATATTGTACGATCGTTCAGGCATGTTATTCCATGAATAAATGGGCGTTTTGTCAATTCTCGGAGTTGTTAAAAATTCTGAGCATAAAGCTTCACTTTTCATTTTTGACACCCTGTATTTTGAAAACTAGTCTGCCAGTTTTTATGTGCCCATGGATACTTTTGCCGAGGATGTCGAAATCTACAACATACCAAAAATTCAGGGAATTCAACGAAGAAAAACCGACACGATTTTCTCAATATTTTCAATGATTTTCAATAGTTGTAGAAAACAGGCAATGACCAGGTTGAGAGTATTGTTGAGTTTTCAACTCTGTGGATACAAAATATTCAAACACGAAAACACAAAATGGTGAAATGGGGATGCAGTTTTATGGTTAAAAACTTTTTTTTCGATTTGCGGCGAAACGTAACCTCCTAGCGAAATATGTTTTATGAAAAAGTTGTAGATTAAAAAAAATCTATAACTTCTTTTTGAACACTTTTTGACATAACCTCAAATTTTTCTCTCTCTTCCTACTTATATCGTAACTAATACAAGTCAATTTGATTATTTTAGTGTACCATTCAATTTTTAAACTAAATATATTTATATTAAAATTATGACAGAATATAATGGTTCAGCATAAAATCTAGCGAGTAGGTAATTCGTCTCAGTCCCGAAGAGACAAAACACCGGTTCGCATCGAGACGTTCCAGAAAAGACAGAAAAATTACGCACCAATTTCGCCGACATTCATCATGCATTATTTATTTTCCCAGCCGCGAATATTGCATGACACGGCGAGGCATGGCATTGAACCTCGTTCTAAAATTCTCGTCGGTCGTTCCCCCCGCGATTTCGTCTGTTTGTTTGGTTCGAGAGCACAATGAGAGGCTCGTTGGGAAAGGTTAGCGACGAATTTTCGAGTGTGGCTGGCGTGTCGCGCCCCCGTTTCCTCGATTCCTTGCCTGCCATGGGCGGAGGGCATTGCCGAAATCGTGCTTGAATTTTAAATTATTTGCTGTTACGGTTTCCCCTGCCAATTTTTTTTATTATTTTATTACTTACTTATACAGGGTGGCCACTTTTTGAATGGGATTGTATGTGTAACTTTCAAACCATACTAGTAAGAAGGTCGGTAGAATGGAAAAAAATTGCACATCTGGATGCATAATCTATCGGTTGAAACTAATCGAAAATATCAGGCCCGGATCTTGAGATATGACGAAAAAAGTAAATTCAATCATTTATGTTTTTTTGGTTATACTTCATTTATTTTAATATAAAAAAATATTTCGGAGGTTTTTTATTCGATGGAAAATTTTCTTTGATTTGATTCCTTCAGATCCAACGTTTCGTATTATCAGAACCACCCTCAACTATTTTTTATTAAATGAGGACCTGGATATTTTATGACACTGTTAGAATTAACTTTTCATTCTGAATCCAGAGGTGTATCATGCAATGCCTTTTGAAGACGGATTTCGGGTAGTATGGACCGTAATCAAAATTTTATTAAATTACAGTTAGTTTCCGTGGTTTCTTATCAAGATACAGGAGGACCCTGAGTTCATGAAGAACATTATATGGACAGATGAAGCCAAATTTGCCAAGAATGGCATGTACAACCGCCATAATTGTCATTTTTGGGCAGCAGAAAATCCAAAGCTCGTTCGCCAGCGCAACTTCTAGGATTCATGGAGTTTTAATATTTTTTGCTCTACAAAGGAAGACCAAATTTTATGTTTATATCTTTATGATGAGAATTTGAATAGCGATAGATATTCGCATATGATTAGGAATGTGGTTGGTGAATCCATAAGGCATGATTCTGAACAATACCGTTCCAAGTTATGTTATCAGATGGATGGAGCCCCTTGTAACAAAACGTAATCTTGAAATTCATTAAAAGTTCTCGAAGAGGACAACCATTGAATCTACATCCGGAAGCCATTAAATTCAGCATTTAGTTTACGATACCGAGAAGGGCACCAAAACCTTCGCCCATATGGTTGCTATAAAAATCGTTCCAACACACTTTCGAGAGTTTTACGAGGGGTATTTATAAATTCGAACCAAATATTTTGTGTCCAATAATCAGTTTTCATTATGAATTCAACGTCATATTTCCGTTAATAGAATTGATTCAAACCATAACCGAGTGTTACAGAAAGATCCATGACATAGAATAAGTAGAAATAAGATCAATTGTTTAGATATAAAGAGTTTTTTTCATAATGCGACAAATTTGCATTATGTTTTTTTTCTCGTAACGTCGGAATATCTGAGTTATAAAATATTTAATGCATAAGCCGATTGTAGAAGAAACTGAAAAAGAAATTCAATTCACTATTTAATTTTCGAACAACCCTTATATTTACTGCCTAAACGATTTCGAAACCCAAGCTAACTTGAAGGACATATATTTTATGCTTCTAAACGTCAGTCCTGTTTTAAATCTTGAGAGTGTTAGATGTTTGTTAGTAACGTGACCTTTTCTGGTGAATGATCTGTTTCAAAATATCAGTTCAATACTTTAGTAAGAATTATAGCTTTTTGAGTAGTTTAAAAACGTAAATGTCATAAAATGTTATTCAATTCACTGGTTTTTAATTGGGTTTGATTTAATAACTTATAAATTTAAAACTTCTTAGTTATTCCGGCGTTCTATTTTTTTTCTTTCGGCATAATAAATGTTTTTGGCCGATTTCTTTGTTTTATATTAAATTACTATATTCGATATCAATAAACAAAGATATAATTCATCTCTCTGGTATTTTATTTCAATCCATCCATTTTCATATTAAGTTAACTTTTACCAACGACAGAGTTAATATTAGTTCAAAAAACAAAAAAAAACAATTTGTTTTCAAAGCTTTCTTGGTTTGGTATTGCTTCGAATGTTTTACATTTCAAATATTTCCCAAAATCGGATATATCTTGCCAGGGGTGTATTTTAGGTATAGTACATTCTTCATGAACTTGATATCTTTTTTTTCGTAGTATCCAAAAATAATAGAATAGTGTATGGTTTCCATTTGAAAAAGTCGTGTTTCATCAGTTTTCTCAATGTTATGTTTCAGGTGGGAATTTCGACCATACCCTGTAAATTATTTTCGAAAATTCGATGAATCTGTTCATGACTTGATGCTTGAGGTGTGATTCTGTGAAATTTCACATTTTCAACTGTCCTATGAGTTATGATTTTTTCGGAATGGTGCTGTCAAATTTTTCAGAAAATAATCAATATCTCGAAAACTAACAAATTTGGGTTTAGGCATTGTTATACAAAGTGGACCAAAAATGGGCTGAGAAATTCAAACATGTAATAAAATACAGGGTGTTCCATTTGAAATAAGGAAGTTGCTCTCAACTTCCGGTATAATGGAAAGAGACCGGAAGTTGAAAATATTTTAGTTGAGAAGGCCATTTTGTAAAACCCACTACCATAAAATATCACAAAATATATTTTGAATCGTTCTCCATATATTCCTAGCGAACGCTCGTCATGAAAGACCCTGTATACATTAGAAGCCCCACAAATAGAGCCGTCAGCGTAAGATAATAACGTATTAATACACAATTCTACCATGTTTATACATTTTTCATTAAACTTTGAGTAATTGTGAAAGTTCACTTTTAATATTATATATTTATTTTGAAATAATGACTGCACCACCAAAAGTCGCCCAGAGTGCCATGGCAAATAATAATACACGTCTCAAACCGGACAGGCCATGCCGTTAGTGTTCACCTCTTGCAAGGGCGGTCCCAGGGGGGTGGTCAAGGGGGTCATGCCCCCCCCCCCCCCAAAATCGTGAATATGTATGGCTTATACTGTATGAGGACCTGTAATTGGTTCCATCAGATTCCATCAGAAAACTTAAAGCCCGTAACGGCGACCCCTCCAAAATTTGAATAATGAGGGAGGGTATTTTTTTCTTTGGTGTTTTTGGCATCGACTGCTAGCTAGCTTTATTAGTTTTATTATTATTATTAATTTATACACATTCACAGTCTCCATATTTAATCTCGTATCGTCAATTCGTTCACTTCTGTCTCATATTCATACTGTTGGATCCCAAAAAACTCACATAACCAGTTTGAACCTAAAAAAATACATTTTTCATTTAGCAGCCGCCATGTTGGATCCACCAATATGAATTCTTCCGTTGTGACGTTGAATTCGTATTCAACGACACCAAAAACATACTTATAAAAACTTTGGAAGATGCATATTTGTTGCTTGAGTTTTTGCCCGGATTTCGAGATTTTACAACACTGTGCGGCTCCTATATAGTTGGCTAGTGCCATAATAACCTACAATAAGAAAAGTGGAGAATGTTGTTGAGGTTCCAACTTGAAGGGAAGAAAAATTAAACACGAAAACACCCAAAATGGTGAAATGGGGATGTAGTTTAGGGGTTGAAAACGGTTTTATGCCATTTGCGGCGAAACGTGACTTCTTCGCGGAAAATGTTTGATAAAAAAAACTTGTAGATAATAAAAAAATCAAAAACTATTGAACCCAACACTTTTCGAAATAACCTCAAATTATCATCAAAATGGCGAAAAAACGATTTTTCGATATTTAATTTTTTTCTCGCGTTTCAATGATTTGATTTACATGAAAATTTGTAGGAATATGTATTATTTGGTGTCGAATGCGCATGATTTATTCGCAATTCAGAAGATGACAAATTTTCGAGTTAAGTACATTTTTCGAAAAAAATCCCTTATCTTCCACGAACAACTGTCTTGGTGTTTTTTTGTACTTCGAAGGTCAATAAATGATTATTTTTATTGTTAAAATGTCTACTTACAAAAGGTCTATGTAATTTGGTTTTTTATTGATCGTTAAATACTATATAAAAATACGTTTGTGTAATAAACAGTTTTCTACTTAATAAACGTGATTTGAATGTAATAAAAAAATATCTTCAAATTGCAAAAAATACATCTGATTTAGAACAGAAAAAGTTATATTTCCCTAAATTATGCGACAAACATACAATTTTTACACAAGAAAAACAACAAAACAACAACAATTTGTCGAAAAAAGAAAGAAAAATTTGTATTCCACTACAAAAAAATTACAGCTTACTTGAAACTTAATAAGTTATATTTCCACCAAATAACGTGAAAAAAATAATTTTCAAGTGAGAAAAAATTAATAATTTACTTCAATTAATCATAATTTATTTTATGTCATACTAGTTCATTATTGTATTTTTATTGCTTAGTTACCAATTATTTAATGTCGTACTTTATGCCCGTGCGGGCACAAAGTTCACTTTATGGCCCGCGCGGGCATAGAGAGAAATAATTTTTTGTTTAACTTATTTAATAACCTTTACGTAGTTTTCTTGCATCCAATTTAAGAATGTTTCGTATTCCAGACTTTTTTGGCAACAGATTTTCAGTTGCTTTCTTTGCTTTTTCAATAATTTCGTAAGGAATTCCAAAATCTTCGTTCATTTTGACTTCTAACTTTGATACATATAAAAATTATTGTGATTTTATGACATTTACGTTTGTCAACATTCACCTAGCAACGATAGTGTCTACTATGATAAAATGCCAATGATATTAATTCAAACCGTATTTTTTAAAATACTGATTTGTATTGAGATTGGATTGCAATAACGAACTAGTATGAAATAAAGTTATGTATGTAACGCGGGCATAAACGGATGTGTATACCCTCGAGCGACTTACAAACCCTCAGGCCAGACGCCTACTTTACGCCCTTGATACATAAATAACTATATTGCACTCAGTGCAATAAAAAACCAGTTTTTCTACTAAATACAGCTCAATAAAGTTTTGGTTTTTGCTTGAACATAGAAAAATAAATAAAACATTATAGAATTCCAGCGGAAGTTCAAACAAGTTCACACTTCCTCGTTCTGTGGCTTCTTCACATCAAAGATGATATCTGGTACATCATACAAGTTCAATAATTTATCATTTTAGCGCCACACGCAATTCGAAACAATAGAATAATGTTATGAATACGATCAATTACCTGAGTAAATAACGAAGATGTTGAATGTTCGCGTGTTTGCCAACGAATTCCTACTGCGGTTGTGGATTACTTGATATAGATATTCGGACGGAAACTGGTTCAAGAATATTCTCGAATCCAAATTTGGCTATTGGAATTGTCATCGTCCTGTATTTTTATTCTCATATGACTATACGTATACAGTGGAGTAACAAAATATAGAACTACTCTGAGGTGGTTTCAATCTAATCCATTTGAGCACGAAAAAACTCAGAAAAAACAAAATAAGGCTGAAAAAAGCTGTGCTCTGCTCTGCTCTGCTCTGCTCTGCTCTGCTCTGCTCTGCTCTGCTCTGCTCTGCTCTGCTCTGCTCTGCTCTGCTCTGCTCTGCTCTGCTCTGCTCTGCTCTGCTCTGCTCTGCTCTGCTCTGCTCTGCTCTGCTCTGCTCTGCTCTGCTCTGCTCTGCTCTGCTCTGCTCTGCTCTGCTCTGCTCTGCTCTGCTCTGCTCTGCTCTGCTCTGCTCTGCTCTGCTCTGCTCTGCTCTGCTCTGCTCTGCTCTGCTCTGCTCTGCTCTGCTCTGCTCTGCTCTGCTCTGCTCTGCTCTGCTCTGCTCTGCTCTGCTCTGCTCTGCTCTGCTCTGCTCTGCTCTGCTCTGCTCTGCTCTGCTCTGCTCTGCTCTGCTCTGCTCTGCTCTGCTCTGCTCTGCTCTGCTCTGCTCTGCTCTGCTCTGCTCTGCTCTGCTCTGCTCTGCTCTGCTCTGCTCTGCTCTGCTCTGCTCTGCTCTGCTCTGCTCTGCTCTGCTCTGCTCTGCTCTGCTCTGCTCTGCTCTGCTCTGCTCTGCTCTGCTCTGCTCTGCTCTGCTCTGCTCTGCTCTGCTCTGCTCTGCTCTGCTCTGCTCTGCTCTGCTCTGCTCTGCTCTGCTCTGCTCTGCTCTGCTCTGCTCTGCTCTGCTCTGCTCTGCTCTGCTCTGCTCTGCTCTGCTCTGCTCTGCTCTGCTCTGCTCTGCTCTGCTCTGCTCTGCTCTGCTCTGCTCTGCTCTGCTCTGCTCTGCTCTGCTCTGCTCTGCTCTGCTCTGCTCTGCTCTGCTCTGCTCTGCTCTGCTCTGCTCTGCTCTGCTCTGCTCTGCTCTGCTCTGCTCTGCTCTGCTCTGCTCTGCTCTGCTCTGCTCTGCTCTGCTCTGCTCTGCTCTGCTCTGCTCTGCTCTGCTCTGCTCTGAGCTGATCTGATCTGATCTGCTCGGCTCGGCTCGGCTCGGCTCGGCTCGGCTCGGCTCGGCTCGGCTCGGCTCGGCTCGGCTCGGCTCGGCTCGGCTCGGCTCGGCTCGGCTCGGCTCGGCTCGGCTCGGCTCGGCTCGGCTCGGCTCGGCTCGGCTCGGCTCGGCTCGGCTCGGCTCGGCTCTGCTCTGCTCGGCTCGGCTCGGCTCGGCTCGGCTCGGCTCGGCTCGGCTCGGCTCTTCTCGGCTCGGCTCGGCTCTGCTCTGCTCGGCTCGGCTCGGCTCGGCTCGAAAAATCGCAAACCTCTCTCAGACGTATAACGATGAGCTGATTCCGACTATCACCTCAAAAATTAAATTCGACAAAGGAGTACCTAACTGGAAGACAGCAATTTTTTTACGAAAAAATGCACCCAGCCACAAAATTCACATTTTCCAATTGAATTAGCAAAATTAAGTACATTTTTGGATTCAGTGGGAAATGTTCTATAAGATGAATTAATATTCGTAGGTAATACCACAAGTGTATCGGTGATTATCGAAATAGCAATTCCTTTGAATTTAAGAATCAAATTATGTTGCTTGGCTTGCGCGAGTAAGGTTGCCTAAAGCAACATAAAACGATAATCGCCGATAACACGAGTTGTATTTGTTAAGATTATTTCATGAATAAAATCGAAACCATTTTTATTTATTTACTATTCAATTTAACTAGGAACATTAATCCCGCATTTAGTTCTGAAATTATGCAACTAACAAAACATTTATTTCAGTTACCATCAATGACAGAGCGCGTCATTCGTAGTTTCGTCATTGCATGTCTAGTCTACTGCTTCACGCTCGAGGTTATGTTTTGATAACATTTTGATTCAGTGATTTGATTAATCAACGAGTATGCAAAATTTGTCGAAAATTGTGAAGTTGATTTGAATTAATAGTGAGTGCTTATTTAGTTTTGGTCAAAGTTTGGTGTTGTGTCATTATAGCAGCTTGCTAGTGGTAAGTTTGTGTTTTGATATAACCAATCAGGAATCGAACTACAAAATCGAAAACACATATACATATCCAGTAGCCAATAGTAGCCAATCAAGAGCCGAACTACAAAATCGAAAACATGATGTTTTCATTTATCAACACAAAAATTTCAACCAATCATAACACGCTATTTTATCATAACTGAAATAATCGCATTTTTGAAATATTCCCAGGCGATCAAAGTCGAAAATGCAATATTCTATATGGTTTTGAGAAAATATTTATAAAAAAGAAACGCATTGAGATTCGGAAAAATTTAAAAATATAAGATTTTTAGTAAAATAATACATTTTTTCTTTAAATGCGAACAATAAACAGGAATTTGAATATTGCGCTGGCCCTTCTTGCTGATTATATTTATGGAAGAATCCTTTATAAATAAGTGTGTATTTGAACACTGTGGAAGGTTGAAAATCTCAAAAAGCCATGTCAAAAAACGAATATCCTCCACAAAACAACAGTAACATACACCATTATCAAATGCTTTTTCCTCATTTCTCTGGAGTATTACTTTCCAGATAAAAGTTGAAGAGTTAGCGGCAGTACGAAGGAAACGTAGAAATACGCCGAACAAAAAAGTACAGAAAAATACGGTCTCTGAGCACGAAGTCGAAAAATTATAATCATAATTTCAGCTGCAGATACATATCAAATGTTATAAATTTGCAATTCCGCGAGCTTGTTAAAAAGTTCAGAACTTTAAATTTCAGATCTACACCGCTAAGTTCGCGTGTTTTTTTTCTAACTTATCATTATGCCTTTTCCCATGGCCTTGTGGAAATTTATTAAAATGCATTTCGATACGAATGACGATAGCTTCGGTAGGAAACCGCGGATGATTCAATTGTTATTTCGTAGTTCGTTTCCCTACCTTGATCGCAATCGTTTTCAACACGCATTAGGAGATTTTCATAATTTCTTGAATGTTGAACGCGGCGAGGAAGGACTGGAAGGAGGTGAAAATTAATTAAAACGCATGCCAAATTGGATATACAAACTTCACTGAGGGCACCTACTATTTTTTTTTTGTTATAATTGTTAATTCCGTCAACCGATTGCACCCTTACGCGCAACCCTCAGAAGTCTTCGAGAGACTTGTGTGAGCTAGGGAAGACGCAGCTCTTACCTTTTAACGTGTGATGCCATGCACTAGACCAGTGAATCGGTGGATCGAACCCACGACCCCACGCATGCGAGGCGAACGCACTACCAGTCGACCACCACGGCACATTCCATATGATTAAATAAATAAACAAAAAAACTTTTTAGAGAAAAGCTTTTATTATTATTAAATTAAAGTTAAAATTACCCCAAGATTCATTCTCGTGACAAGCTTTCATATCATATGAAATTTTATAACGTAACAGAATGCAGAGGGGGCAATTCCTTCTTTAAATCATAATAATCGACGGTCAGATATTTTTCACTATTTTTACGGATTTTTCCGATTTTAATTTACTCGAGTTTTCCATTTTTTTTTTTTTTGAGAAAATAGGACCTAATTTTTGTTTTCGCTGTAATCTTTGACGTCCAAATCCGTCTAGAAAACTTCCGAAACCCTACACGTTCTATATCTAGCTTTCGGTGTTTGGGGGGACAATTTCCCTTTTTAAACCATAATTTTCGACGGTCAGATATTTTTTACTATTTTTTCGGATTTTTCCGATTACAATTTCGCAAGTTTTCCAACTTTTTTCGAGAAAAGAGTGCGCCAGCCACCTGCTCAATTTTTTTCGCTGTAATTTTTGACATCTAAATCAGTCAAGAAAACTTCCGAAGCCCTACGCGTTCTCTATAGAGCTTTCGGGGAACAGGAGGGGGCAATTTCTTCGATGCATTGTCTTCGGAACTGAACCAACATGTAAAATTTCAATTTCACGGGAAAAGAGGAAGTGGTTTAAATTCAGCTTGCAAGATTTGCACTAATCTAACACTCACACACAAACAAACACACAGAGCAAGTTAAATAAAAAGCTTTAAAAAAATATACAATATCAATGACAATAGCAAAGCAGAGCAGAGCAGAGCAGAGCAGAGCAGAGCAGAGCAGAGCAGAGCAGAGCAGAGCAGAGCAGAGCAGAGCAGAGCAGAGCAGAGCAGAGCAGAGCAGAGCAGAGCAGAGCAGAGCAGAGCAGAGCAGAGCAGAGCAGAGCAGAGCAGAGCAGAGCAGAGCAGAGCAGAGCAGAGCAGAGCAGAGCAGAGCAGAGCAGAGCAGAGCAGAGCAGAGCAGAGCAGAGCAGAGCAGAGCAGAGCAGAGCAGAGCAGAGCAGAGCAGAGCAGAGCAGAGCAGAGCAGAGCAGAGCAGAGCAGAGCAGAGCAGAGCAGAGCAGAGCAGAGCAGAGCAGAGCAGAGCAGAGCAGAGCAGAGCAGAGCAGAGCAGAGCAGAGCAGAGCAGAGCAGAGCAGAGCAGAGCAGAGCAGAGCAGAGCAGAGCAGAGCAGAGCAGAGCAGAGCAGAGCAGAGCAGAGCAGAGCAGAGCAGAGCAGAGCAGAGCAGAGCAGAGCAGAGCAGAGCAGAGCAGAGCAGAGCAGAGCAGAGCAGAGCAGAGCAGAGCAGAGCAGAGCAGAGCAGAGCAGAGCAGAGCAGAGCAGAGCAGAGCAGAGCAGAGCAGAGCAGAGCAGAGCAGAGCAGAGCAGAGCAGAGCAGAGCAGAGCAGAGCAGAGCAGAGCAGAGCAGAGCAGAGCAGAGCAGAGCAGAGCAGAGCAGAGCAGAGCAGAGCAGAGCAGAGCAGAGCAGAGCAGAGCAGAGCAGAGCAGAGCAGAGCAGAGCAGAGCAGAGCAGAGCAGAGCAGAGCAGAGCAGAGCAGAGCAGAGCAGAGCAGAGCAGAGCAGAGCAGAGCAGAGCAGAGCAGAGCAGAGCAGAGCAGAGCAGAGCAGAGCAGAGCAGAGCAGAGCAGAGCAGAGCAGAGCAGAGCAGAGCAGAGCAGAGCAGAGCAGAGCAGAGCAGAGCAGAGCAGAGCAGAGCAGAGCAGAGCAGAGCAGAGCAGAGCAGAGTAGAGCAGAGCAGAGCAGAGCAGAGCAGAGCAGGTCTGAGCTGTTTATATCAAATTAATAAATGGCAGTTGCTAGTTTAAAACATAACAGAATATAATTACGGATTGTCTTCCATCCATGTGTTGGTTTCCGGTTTCATATTAGTAGTAAAAATCACCTATTTTACTCTCTATTGATTGGTGTAAAAACACAATCAAATCGTTCTCTGCTTCATTTTTCTGGAACAATCGCAACGTGCCATAACTCCTCGACTTTTATCTTGTTGATAAGTTTTTCGCAATTAGTCCATGGTTTATGGTCCAATTCGGTTTTAGAACTTTTGTTCGAATGGGGTTCGCGAGTTATACCTACTTGATAACCTAATCTTACACATGCCGCGACTAGCGAGCTTGTTGCGAAAGTTTTATCGGAAAAGTAAATTCGACGATAAGACGCAGGAAGGAAAAGCTGTTAAATTCCATGTGGGCAATGCGGGACCAATACTGTAAAACTTTGAAAAACTCGTAATTACATCCGGTGTGCGGTGTGCTAGCATAATATAGCAGGCCCGATGAATTTGAAAGACGATCAGCAGGATGTTTCCTGCAAAGATACACTTCGAGACACTTCATACATATAGTAGATGTAAAGTACGATAGATAATTAATTAACGAATGTAGTGTTTGGAATTAGCTTTGTGTGATATTTGATTTCCTCAGCAAAATCGCTTTGTAGAATTTTTTGAACAAGAAATGGTGAAAAAAATTTTTTGCTAATATTTCAAAAAATATTGGAGAAATCGTTTTACAGTTAATAACACATTCGTAGAGGATTATAAAACCTACAAAATATTTTTTGTATACGACCAGAACGGTGCATGTTTCACCGAGAAAATCCAGAAGCAACTCGAAAAAATTCATAATTTTTAATAATCTGAGGCTGGTCAAACAATATTGCGGAAACTGTTAGATGATAACGTGTGGTCAACAACTGTGCGCAAGATGGTTTCTGTCCGATGTGTATTTTTGCACAATCGCATTATAAACAATTTGAGGGCACATCTTTCTAAATGCGCCGATTTAAGGGAAATCATCTTATTCCAATTCTGCAAGCGGCATTTGGAAGTAGAGGTCAATTTCTATAATTTGTATATTTTATAAACAGATAGAACAGACGCAATCTAACCGTATTGTATAGTCGGGTAAGCTTGGTTAGGTTTACATAAGATCGGGCCTGTCGGATTAAGTTATAGTTTTATGTGAAAAGTGCTCTTTATTTAATTGTGCGCATGTGTATTCGTATTATGTTTGCGCACGTTTCCGTGATCTGTCTCGTCCTTTAAATTTTGCTGGTCATTTAGAATTATTATAAGTACCATTGTTTCAAATGTGGAGTAAAAGTGTTTATGGGAAAATGTAGTAGTTATAGCAACTCATTTCTCATACTCATTCAATAAAATATTCCATGTGATACGTGAATTGAATATTTCTGGAATCAAATTTCATTTGAATTTTTTGTTCAGGAGGTCAAAATACGTCAGTTCCAAAAAATTTTTCTTTGAAATTCAGTTGCTCAATGTAACGGAAGTTTTACCCCCTTGAACAATTGTTACATGTCCGATTCGCCAGCAATTCGGTACTGCATTTTGTCAGGATTGTTGTTTATAGGATGCCGGATTGAAAATGTACCTACCGCCTTACCTACATTCTGGCTCTATTCGTGTTTTTATTATTCTTCCTTTTTTTTATTTCTTTGTAGTCTTGTGGCTTCGCTTCGAAGTATCCTCTGGTATATTGGTCTCAACACAATCTGTCTGCTTTTGGAAGTCGCCTTTTATGATTCTCATTTTTATTTTACCTTGGTTATTGTTTAGAATACATCTGTCAGTTCTGACACATGCCCGCAAATTTGGGAAAAAGAAATAAGTCTTTTGCTGCCCAGGTGGATTGGAGCTTTTGACTTCGCTTTAGGCGGATTTTTCTTGAAATCTTTGGGAGAAGTTTGTGAAAATAGTGGTCTGGTTTCCCTGAGCAACCACACACACCTTTGTGGATAAGATTTCCTACTTTTCTAAAGATTTTGTAAACCCTACCACTTCGAGACCATCCAATATCACAGGTTAGTTATACTCAGATATAATTGTGCATATATGCTCTTATCAGCATCCTAACTTCTTGGTCTTCCTCTGATAACAATTCCTCAAGATAATTCTTATTTTTAGGCCTCTCAGCTGAACCTCTTAGCAGAACCTCTTAGCAAAACCTCTTACCAACACCCCTTACCAACCTCGTACCGTACGTGTGCCCTTCCGAGCCCTATTCTGCACATTTACCAGCCTGGATGGACTATACAGAGATCCCCTTTACGACAGTGCTGATTTGAAGAAATCACAGAGCCCCGTTAACTTGTCGTGCTGCCAGCTGATAGAACTACTATTTCCCCGATATTTACAGATAAGCCTTTTCACAAACATCATTTGCTTTAATTATCGCTGAATTTAAGATTCATACTGATTCTGCCGCTAGTAAGCTTCTTTTCGTGATTTTTGATAACTAAAGTAAATATTTATTGCTAGTTGGTCGATGAGTAATAACTGGTATTGATATTGTGAACTTTAAGTATATATACTAAAAGGAGTTGAGACCACGTCGATCAGAATATTGAACCTTGCTGACAGTAGGTAATGTTAGGATCATTGAAATAATTAATAAATTCAAATAGTCAAATTTTCGAATCGATAAACCTTTGTTACTACGAGGCGTACCACGGAGTAGCAAACAATCAATCCAAAGACAGTTTATTAGAATTTATCGTTGGAAATATTCATTTAAATTGTAAAGGAAAAGCAATACACTTTGTTATCTTGGAGACTACCTATTTATTTTTCTTTCTACCCACTTCCTTCTCCACTGAGCAAGGGTCTGTTAAGATTTTCAGTTCTTCCTTTCGCCAAGATTATTTCCTTGAGGAAAGGAAGAACATAGCACAATCCGCAAAAGTACACATTAGCATTGAGTTAAACACTATGCTATAAAAAGGATATCAGTACATGGTAGGATACTTAGTGCTAGATCTGGTACTTGGAGTGCAAAGTCAGGTCAACTAGGGTGGTACAACCAGGCTGATCTTAGCTGCGGTAGTGCTTCTTTGACAGTCTGCTACGTTTTACCCTTAAGAGATATTTCTTTCTCCTGCCCTACAGCGGTAGATATATTTTGTGTGTGATAGTGGATACATTTAACTTCTTTTCTATTCGTTATATAGTACATAGTATAGTGGATACTTTCAATATTTTTTCTATTTACTATTACCTGTTTAATCTCACCTAAGAGTTTTGTTAATGTTTGTCAACTATCACATGTCAAATATTTGACATAACAATTTCAACTTAATAATTTCGCTCAGGGTACCCTGGAGGATAAAAATTTCCGGAAATGTTTCTATTCATTAGTACCTGTATAGTGCATACATTTAATACTTTTTCTATTTACTACATTTAATACTTTTTCTATTTACTAGTACCTGTATAATCTCACCTAAGAGGTTTGTTAATGTTTGAAAAATATTTGGTCATTGAACTGTACCTGTAGACCAGTTGTAAGGTCACTCACTACAATTTTAATAATATTCAGGTATTTATTTTGCTAGTTCGTTGTGTGAGTACGTACCCTGTAACGTTATTTTTTTAAATTATTAACTAATCAGGGCATATCGAAATTTTTAATCATATTTTACATGCATTTTACCGCTATTTGCCTTCTGCATTTATTTCATAATGTTCAAACACTAATAATACCTATATGCTATCACAATGTTGCTTCTTCGAGAGTGTATTCACTGATAATCCATCCAACTATTTCTCAATTGCGTCCCCATTGCATAATGCTACCAGGTATATCCATTTTACATTTAAGTCATCATGTTTTGGTAACGTCATATTTCACGTTATCCCACGGTTATTGTCATTCGTGATTTAGTTGTTTACTTTTGGAACTCTGTCAACACTTTTCATTCCACGTCTGGGGTGTGCGCACTAAGCGAAGTACGCCATAGACTTGTGGTTGTTGTGACTTCTTTCTGCATTCAGTTGGAGTAGCACGGAGTGACTTTTGTTGGTTTCATAACTGAAGATGCGAAATGGGTTATGCCATACAGTATTACTTAGGCGTGTTTCATTTGAGGATAGGGCTTCATAATATCTTTCTAGCTTGTGGCAAAAGAATAATAAGTTGAGAGTGTAATACTCTTCGAGAAGTGTACTTGGCAACAATGCACATGGATTTGACATTTTGACCTAAAGTTTGAGAAGAAGAAGATGAATTCGTTTTGACTGTCGTCTGTCACGAGTGTGCTGGGCTTTCCACTTTTGAGATGATTGGTGAATGAGTTGTAAGAATTTGATTTCTATTTGAATCGTCCGTAAAGGGATTATATCTTGCAACTGCTAAAAGGTTTCAGTTTTCGTTTAGTCGATTGAATTGCTGTGTATGCATATTTCTGAACCTTACCTCTCGGGGGATTATATGAACCAATTATTTATGGTAAGTCTCGCACATGGTATTCTTCTATCATTTGGCAATTCTTCATGTATTTTAGGATCTGATTTGTTAGGCCTTTTGGGTACTTGACCCTATGTGCCGTTGTTAACCCTTTGACCAGGATATTTTCATCTGACATCTGAAAGAGCCTACCGAAAGCATCTTCCACTGTGGGAGCACCTAGGCCTGTTCTGGACAGAGGTAGTTATTAGGTCATCCAAGTTGTTGAACAAAGTGTCAAGTTCTTGTTGCATTTCAGGGTTTATGTATAGGGCACTATTCTAGTTCCGTCCCACTATATTTCTTTCCTTCCTGGAGGAAGTTACTGGACTCCGTAGATGTATGGTATGTCTTCCTTGTGACCATCTTCCACCTACTATAGCCATTGAGTAGGGCCTTCAGGTACTGCTAGCGTGACTTTCGAGGAAGCAACATTGCAGTCTACATCAGCTGTGTGGTGGCAGCCTAGTTGAACCGACGTTGCACTCCAAGTACCAACTAATAGCACTAAGTATCCTACTGATATCCTTTTTAATTCTCAAAGTCTAAGGCTACTGTGTAAACGCTACAAGGTAAGGTGCACCATACTATTGCGGATTGGTTAAGACAAATTATTTTCTCCTACCCTACAGCGGTAGATATATTTTGTATTGAATATTGGATACGTTTAACCTTGTCTACGTACTAGTGTCTGTATACTTTCACCTTAATGGTTGGTTAATGTTTGAAAATATATTTGGTCACTGAACTGCACCTGTAGACCGATTGTAAGGTCAATTTTGATAATCAGTTATTTATATAGCTATTTAGTTTTTGTGTAAGAACGTACCCGGACAGTCAGTTCACTATAATTTTGTTGTTTAATAATTATACTTCTTCAAACAGTAAGCTGTTTATCATTTAGAGTGTGGTAACTTTAATTTTTAATACTATTCGTGTTATATGGGAATCAGTATAAATAATCTATAGGGTGAGCCTGCATCATATTTCTGGCGCCCATGTTCTTACATCTCATCACAATTTATTTTGTATGACCCACTCCCGTCTCCACTTGAGTTAGTCGCGAGCCACCCTGTCACTCTGACAGCTTCGTTGCCATTATAAAAGCTGAAAGCTAAGTAAAACCCGTGGCAACCCGTAACAACCATTTCACTACTATCATTTTTTAGATAAATAATTATACTTCTTCAAACATTAATCTGCTTGTCCTATACTGCCCTCATAAGGATGAACGCGGTAAGTTCCAAATTTTTCAAATTTGAGTTAAGGGCATGATATGGTTTATCTCACATATGTTTAATCGTGTAATAACTAAAATTGCCGTATCTTTGATATTTCCTTGTAAAAGCGATATTCTTTTTTGCCGTATGTACCAAACTACCCATGCTTGCTAAGGATAAACGCAGTATATTTTCAATACTAAGAATGAACGCGGTATAAAGACAATTCGCGCCTTAAGATACCGCGGTCTTTTTTAGTATAGATACCGCGCTTTTCCTTAGTAGCACCTAGAGTTTCGATGGCAACACATGCATGAGTTTGTTATTGTATTAAATAATCATGAAACGAAAGAGCTGTGCTAGTGCAATTGTTTTATTTTTGCAGCTGTGTTATTATTTTGAATGGTAAGTTGTAATGTAATTCTGTATTTTACTCTTTTCATGTATTTTCACCCGTCTACAAGGTTATGTTAGTTATAACATCAGTCTTCCAGTGTAAAAAGTTTGAGTGAAATAATGTTTTCCTACGATCCTTTGACACACGCATTTTGAAAAGTACTTTTCAAAATAACTGCTTGCGCCTAGATGGATTTTACACTTTTAAATCCTAGTGCTATTATGTACTTTTCAATTCTAGTGTTGTTATATTCTTTTCCAATGTGTTTAGGTACTAATTTTGAAAGACAATACCTGCTTTTTTATTGATCATAACAAAAATATTGTACACAACTCGTGTTGAAAGTGACTTTTCATATACTCGTGTATGTGAAAAGTGCCACTTTCAACTCTTGTTGTGTAAGATACCATAACAGCTTACACTATCAGATTTTTTTTTTCAGAAATATGAGTCCTGGTAGAAGCCGCCCCATGTTGGAGTTAGCTTCAAAGAAGCATACAGTCGAAATATCATCATCATATTCGACTAGCAACAGAATTATACGCTCTTTCACTCCATTACCAGAAAATTTATTTGACGAGTCAACTTCTTCAACTAACCTGTTACCTGTCGTAGAACCAGAACTTCCTTCAGAAGAATGTGAAGAGATGGCTTCGCTTACTACGCTGATGCCTGTTACAGAACAACTACTACTACCTGAATTATTGGCAGAAAATATACTTGAGGGACCGGCTTCGCTGACCACCTTGTTACCAGTTGTAGAATCAGCACCCGACTTTGGTGGATTCAAGCAAATAAATGCATCTTGTACTATTTCAAATAATACTATCATAGTAGTTAGTCAAATCAATACTGACGAAATAGAAATTGAAAAAGGTGACCAAAACGATACTGACGAAATAGAAATTGAAGTAGATGGCCAAAACGGCACCGAAGAAATGGAAATTGAAATAGGCGGTCAAAACGGTACTGAAGAAATGGAAATTAAAGTAGGTGGCCAAAACGGTACTGAAGAAATGGAAACTGAAAAAATGGAAACTGGAAAAAGTGGTCATGACGTTACTGAAAAACTGAAACACAAGGAATATGTAAATAACAGTTCCGGTGTAGAGTCTGCTGATGAAGGACACGAGAGTTTCACCGGAGAAAGAAAAATGAAAAAAGATGTGCTTAAAGCAGTTGAGAATCGGAGAAATGAAGTAGTAAAAAGTAGTGACTCTGAAGAGTTGAAGACAACCTACCACTTGCTGAGATAGTTAGGCAAAATGCACCTAAGGGTTACACAAAAAATGGAGAACCAAGAAAAAGAAGAAAGAAGAGAACATCAGAACAAATCAGATTAGAAAAAGCAGAAAAGTGTAAATTGCTAGTTGAAAAACATAAAGTAGTTCCACCATGTTCAGTTAATGTCTGTAGAAAAAAGTGCATATCAATAATATCTGAAGAGCAAAGACAACAAATTAACTTAAGCTTCTGGAGTTTGACGGAACAAGAAAGAAGAAATTACATTTTGGCGTCCTGTTCAAGGCTGAATGTTAAGAAGCGCCGTAAAACTGATGAAAACTACAGAAAAAAGAATACATTTAAATATTTTCTAAATGATGAAAAAGGTGAAGTTTGTAAAATATTTTACCTAACCACACTTGGGTTTCATAAAAACAATTACAGGCTCTTACATGATGTTTTTTCAAAGACCCCCAAAAATATGATTCAAGCCAAGGCCAATAGAAGAGGAAAAACACCAAATAAATACAAAATCGATGACGACATGCTTAAAGAGCATATCTTTTCCTTTAATCCTTCAGTTTCTCACTATAGAAGAGAACATGCTCCAAACAGATTGTACCTTCCTAGCGACGTTTCAGTTTCCTTAATGTATGAAAATTTTAAGTCCAAGTTCCCAGATACAAAAGTTTCTTATGATTCCTATAGGGTTCGTGTTAAGGAAAGTAATATTTCGTTCGCAAAACTTGGTCAAGAGGAGTGTGAGGTGTGTGAGGAATTTAAACTCCATGGCCATACAAACGATAACTCTCCAAAAAACTGTATGGTTTATGATAAATGGCAGTTACATATCAACCTTGCTAAGAAATCTCGAGAGCTTTATCAAGAGCAAGTAAGCATGTCTTCTAATAATATCGATACCGTTTACGTTTCCGTTGACCTCCAAAAAGTGATCATGCTTCCACGGATAGATGGCTTCAAAAGAGTTATCTTCAGTAAAAGACTAATTGCCTATAACGAAAGTTTTGTTGCTCTTGGCAGTACAAAGAAATTACCACCTTTTGCAGTCCTGTGGAATGAATCGATTTCGGACGAAATAAGGAGGACATAATTAGCGCTTTTTTTGCTTTTATGCCAAGCCAAAGAGATGTCAATTGCTTCGTGTTTTGGTTGGATAATTGTTCGAGCCAGAACAAGAACTGGTGCTTCCTGACGTTTTTGGTTAGAATGATAAATTCTGCAGAGATATCAACCAGGGAAATTGTGGTGAACTACTTTGAGCCCGGTCATAGTTTTATGGCCGCTGATAGCTTTCACCACCAAATAGAACTCTCCTTAAAAAGACAAGGAAAAATATATGACTTTGATGATTTTGTCAAAGCGGTTAGTGAATGCAGAATGAAAAACAAACCTCAAGTTAAAATTATGAATGTTACTGATTTTTATCTATAGAAAGATTTAAGATCTCAGCAAAAAGTAAAACGCGACAGCAACCGACCTCTTCTGGCAAATATAAAACAGCTAAAAGCAAACCGTGGATCATTTTTCCTGAAATACAAAAACTCGTTTGATTCAAACGAAGAATTCAAGACATTAGATATCTTGTGTAAAAAAGCAATGAAAAAAATCTGGCTTATTATTCATCCCAGCATGTCTTTCTGGACCACGAGGCTTTCCCAAAAGTAAGAAAGATGACCTAGTTAAGTTGTTGAATGGTATCATTCCTGCAAGCAGGCAAATATTTTGGGAAAATCTACCCGAATGCGAAGATCAATGAATATTATTTACCTATGAATATTATTAAAAAATGTTTGTATTATTAATAACGCAATAAATCTTTTTTAAATAATTTTAATTTCTTTATTTTTCAATAAATTTTTTAATTTAATGAACATACTATTTATTGTAAACTATACTAAATTATAACCCTCCGTGCTAATGATAAACGCGGCAAAATAGAAAATCCACACTTACCGCGTTTATCTTAAAAATATTACTCAGAATTAAATAAAAAACACTTGTTTTTTGATATCCACAATATATTACTAGATGTAATATGTGACGCGTTTCGCTGTTAATACAGCTTTCTCAAACATAAAATGGAATTCAGTAAATGTACAACTATATTTATAGTAATTTGAAGTAAGGTAAACAATAGAAGAACGGTACAATGATACACATAATGATAGACAGGTACCTGTTTATCGAGGATCCCTTCAGGGTCAACACAGAGATGCATTTAATTATTAAAGAGATTAAGAAGTGGTGAATAATTTAAATCTAACTGGTCATTGAGTAAATTATTGGAATTTTTTCTTTTGTTGATCTCTAATGCTTCTAAGAAGTTAAGTTTTAGACCTTTTCTTTCTGAATGCAAAATTTCAAAATTTAGATCAAAAGTATGATTTTCATCTATAAGGTGATTTGAATAATTTGAATTCCTCTTGTGGTTATCAAAGCATCTTTTATGTTCAAGTATGCGGGTTTTAAAATTTCGAAAGGTTCTACCGACATATATTTTAGGACAATCTCCACATTTTAATTTGTATACCCCTGATTTTTGTGATTTTTCGGTTTTGGTTTTATTGTTTTTGATGAATTTGCTCAAATTATTGTTCGTTTTATAAGAAGTCGTGAAATTATGTTGTGTTAAAAATGATTTTATTTTGTCACTGGGTCATAACCATTATTATGACCCACAATTAATAGATGTAATTATTAAAAAGAAAGAATTCTCAATTGCTATCAACGAAGTATACCCCATCAAAAAACAAGAACCAATTAAGTATTGCTCATTAACCTATTTAGGCAAACCCAGTGACGAAATAAAATCATTTTTATCACAACATAATTTCACGACTTCTTATAAAACGAACAATAATTTGAGCAAATTCATCAAAAACAATAAAACTAAAACCGAAAAATCACAAAAATCAGGGGTTTACAAATTAAAATGTGGAGATTGTCCTAAAATATATGTCGGTAGAACCTTTCGAAATTTTAAAATCCGCATACTTGAACATAAAAGATGCTTTGATAACCACAAGAGGAATTCAAATTATTCAAATCACCTTATAGATGAAAATCATACTTTTGATCTAAATCTTGAGTTAGTCGCGAGCCACCCTGTCACTCTAACAGCTTAGTTGCCATCATAAAAGCATAAAGCTAATTAAAAGTGGCAACATTCAAGGTTATTTATTATTTATTTGACAAGTTCTACTCTTCTATGAATTATGTAATTTTACAGAACGAACAAAGACAACTTATTATTGGAAAACGTTCTACTCATTGGTGAATCCAAAAACCTTACGTTATCAATGAAATGGCACTCTTGATTTGACAACGTTCAATGAAATAGGTAATTGTTTTCAATTGTTTTCGATTCCTAGGTCAGCAACAAGGCTTCAGCCGAGTGAGAAGCAATCATCCGCAGACCGAAGCGATAAATTAATCTGCCAAGTGCCAAGAACAATACATTCGATTCTGATAGAAGTATTTTTGAAATATGAATATGAGAAAGGGCTGGGCCTCGAGTTGATTCTGCATTGTTCAAGACGTAGTCCAGTCAAAACAAGTTTTAACCTCCTGAAAAATCCGAAAGTTTTGAAACCTATTTCAAGGTATCTAGGGATGAATATACCAAAAGTCCTCGTGAATATGAGGCAAGCTCTAGCGAAAATAAGCGAAAACAATGCAATGATGTTGTTTTTTTGTTAATATCTCGAGAACCGGAGGTAAAAGTTGACTATATAATATATTTTTATGATGTAAGAAGTTGTCAAAATAGAAATATTTGTAATTTTAGAAGTAAAAAGGAAAATAGACAAAATTGTTATACTTTACCAACAGCTTATTTTGGTTACCTCAAACCGATAGTCACAATAAAATCATCAGTTTCACGTTGTGAGAATTTTTTAGCTGCAGGTTGATTCAATACCATCGCAACGAACAGGCCAACCAGACTTCCACACATAAAACCACCTTAAGGTGAACAATAGCAAATATTAAAACATTAGAATGAGTGACAGACAGGAATCAAATGCCAAAAACGATTTTGAAATTGAATACCTTACGAGAACTTTATTACAGACCTACACTAATTATAGAACACACTGTACAACAAGTTTTACAAAGTAGAGACAAAACAAAACAAAACACTGACTATGACAGATTGAGACATGCAAAATTATATGAATTGAACAAAAAGAATCTAAGAATGAAATAAAAAGAAAAATATTATCAATCATGAAAAAATTAAATAAAAACTCCTTCAGATATGGAAATAGTATGTAAGAAAATAATTTCTGGTAGAATTTGAGAAAAAACTAAAGCTAAGAAAGTGATCCGAGGAAAGTGATATGAAACGCTAGTGAGAAAAAAAATCGGTAGTGTTGACAACGGATAACGACGCCAGCTAGGAAGGAAGCCAGACAACTTAGAATGAGACAAGACGGAAACATTTTTAGATCTACAAAATTTCAAAATCATAACTAACAAGAAGCAAGCAGACTTTCAAAAAGCAAAGCAGACTCAAGGAAAAGGACAGTACTTACTAGACTTCCAGAATAGTAATGGTAATGGGGGGGGGGGGGGGGGAGACGCAAGCGTCAGTGACTAGGCCCCAGTGGGCCCTTTTCGCAATCCCCGGTATCTTCAAATGTCAAATGTCCTTCCATTGCAATAAGTTCAATTCTTCCTCCTTAATAGTGACAGCTCCAAAGACATTTTGTCTGAGCCTGCCATAAATACCTCATTCGCACAGGAAGTGGATGGAGTCCTTCTCCTCACCACATTCCATGCATAGTGGGTCTGCCTCAACTCTGATGAGAGTCAAGTGTCTTCTGAGGCCGCAGTGGCCGGTTAGAACTCCCTCCACACGATTGAGATTTAGTATGGCGGTAGGCCTTACCGCCACCCGTAATCCACTACGCCCCGACACCGCTCACGGCACCTACCTTTCTGTCTATCCGCGTTTCGGCTGCGGACGCAGTGGAGATTTAGATACGCCAAAGCAATGCGCTTCGTCATGTGCAGTCCGGAGACTACACAGGTCGAGCTACCATTTGCGTATTACCAATGGTGAGGCCGTATACTGAAGTATACTACTGGCTCTGCAGTGTCAGTGCCCGAGCAAATTCAGTGTTGCTCACCCGCCGAGGGGGGCGTTGCCTCCCAACCCAACCCTAAGGGTGAGAGCATTGGCCACCTCTACCGAATTACAGTATTGTTTTCCATTGTCAAATCCAACAAAACCCCCGCACCCTAGAGGCCAACACCTTATGGAAGGGCGTCAAGTTGCCTTGACGGGGCTCCCCTTCCCCCTAGGTACCCATGTTAGTCAGATTCCTCCGACAACGTTGATGGGTCTCCGTCTGCAGTCGTTTTCACCCATGCTGCATACCCATGTCAGACTGAATCCCTCCAGCCAACGTTAGATGGGTGACCGTTCGTGACTTTTCAGCCGCTACCATGTTAACTGGACGAGGACCCACGGCTTTCAACCAACGGTGTTTGGAATCACCGTGGGCACTCCTCGTCCGACGTCGAGGGCACATGGTGGACCCCCGGCCCAAACTCCCACCAACAAGATTGGAGTTTTGTGATGTGACGGTAGGTCGTACCGCCCATCGTGTCCCACTACGCCCCGACACCGCTCACGGCACCTACCTTACGGTCTATCCGCAGCGCGGCTGCGGACGCAATGGGGATTTGGATACGCCAGATCAGCGCGCTTAGGCTGTGCAGCGACACAGTCAAGCTACCATTTGCATATTACCAATGGTGAGGCCGTATACTACTGGCTCTGCAGTGTCAGTGCCCGAGCAAATTTAGCGTTGCTCACACGCCGAGATGGGCTTTGCCACCCACCCCAACCCTAAGGGTGAGGGCATTGACCACCTCTACCGAATTACGGTATTGTTTTCCATTGTCCTATCCAGCGAAACCCCCGCCCCCTAGAGGCCAACACCTTATGGAAGGGCATCAAGTTGCCTTGATGGGGCTCCCCTTCCCCCTAGGTACCCATGTTAGTCAGATTCGTCAGACAACGTTGATGGGTCGCCGTCTGCAGTCGTTTTCACCCATACTGCATACCCATGTCAGACTGGATCCCTCCAGCCTACGTTAGATGGGTAACCGTTCGTGACTTTTCAGCCGCTGCCATGTTGACTGGACGAGGACCCACGGCTTTCAACCAAAGGTGTTTGGAATCACCGTGGGCACTCCTCGCCCGACGCCGAGGGCACATGGTGGACCCCCGGCCCACTCCCACCAACAGTCGGAGTTCTTTGCGGCTTAGCTTCAGTATCTTGACCGTCCTTGCCATGTCGGGCCCCGATATCATCTGCTTTGACTGCCTGCAGCCGTCTATCCCTCTCCACTCTTTTCCTAATGTGTCAACGGCCCAGTCATTCAGTGCCGTTATTACATGTCTCCAGACTTCCAGAATACATTACCCACTTCAATATATCCACTAATACCATAACGAAGACAGCAGCAGCCACAGGTATTCAAATTACAATATAAGATTTTGGATTGACGTGGCCGTTACTTGATGGAAATTCATAGTATATGACACTCAGGTAAAACACGATTAAATTTAAACTGATTTATTGTCTTTGCGACATGTTTCGATACACAGTATTTTTCTCTATGGAACGTAATACATTCGCTTGAGAGAGATACTGTGTATCGAAACATGTCGCAAAGACAATCTGTGGAAATTCAATCGTGTTTACCTCAGTGTCATATCCAATATAAGACTTCTAGCGTATATTGAAACTCACAAATAAACAATCTTAGTGCCTTCAAGACATTTCAAAATGTACAGTAAAATCATCGCAACAACATAACCTCACCAAAACATTTTTTCACAATTTTACCATGAGAGACTATGAAGCTTTCGTATTACAAAACTTTTCGTTTCATCATACTTCCAATCCATTGGCATGAGGTCTGGTGACCTTGGTGGCCAACGAACTGGGCCATGAGTACCAATTAGTCTGCATAAAACTTATTGTGTAAAAAGTTTTGCCATGAATTACTGTTACTTATATGATATTGTTCAATCTTCCACAGCATACTTTCATGAAAATGTTCCGTTACGAGGGGAGCACAAAAAGTATTTTTTTATAAAATGTCACTTATATCAGCAGATTGTGAATTGAAAGTATGATTGTGATATATCATTGTAAAGGTAATTCTATACCGAAATGTAATTTTCAAAAAATACATATACTTCCCATTTGAAATATAAAAATTGGATGCGCTTCCGGTCAAACCGGAAGTGTCATATTTGGATTGATACTTGCTAAATTGTACATTCATAACATCAAATCGAAGTACCGAATTTCAAACATCCATACAAAATAACAACGAAGATACAGGGGGGTAAATTGGTTCCGGGTCACCCGGTATATTGGGAGAACAATTTACCAGGTTTTCTGGCCTTACTGTCGTATCGCCAAATATTGAGAATCTGGTTCTGGCCGCTGCAGGGCACGTACACAGAATGTGTTTAGCCGCTTCATCATCCTCCATGCATAGTCGGCACTCTGCATCTTGTGCAAGTCCGATTTTATGCATGTGGTGTTTGAGTTCGCAGTGGCCAGTTCGCAAACCTAATATAACTCTGAATTGCGCTCTACTGAGTTCTAGCAGTTTGTCAGAGTTATGTTTTTCCCTTGTACAAACAATAATTGCTTTGGAATGGACTGAGCCTGGTAGACTACGCCAGTACTCAAGTCTTTTATTGTTTGCCCATGCTGTTATGACATTCTTGACAGTGCTATATGCTAAACCGATTACCGGTTCTGGTCCAGTGAACGTTGTTTCGCCCCCCCCCCCCTTTTGCTAGGGCGTCCGCTATATCGTTTCCTTCTAATCCTGTGTGACCTGGTATCCCGACTAGGGTATCGTTGCTGCGTTGCGCTAGTCGGTTTAAGGTGTATCTGCAGTTCCATACTGATCTAGATTCAAACCAGTTGGATTCAAGCGCTTTCAGTACGGTTTGACTATTTGAAAATGTTTTTATTTACGATGCAGAAAAACTCAGTCATCTCCACAATTTTAATCTCAACCTTAAAAGTTATGCATCAGGTGGAACAGTGACAACTATCTGTCAGTTGAGCGGTATTATTTAGAGTAGGTAGTACATGTTTCGAACCTAAATAGGTTCATCTTCAGCTAATTTAAATTCTACAATAAAGGAAGAAATTATCACTAAAGGTAATCTAGTACAATATTGTAGATATTACTTACATGGAGAAGAAAAAATTGTTATATTAAATTATATGTAAAAAGAGTAAAAAAGAGTAAAAAAAGTGTGTGTATCACCACATTGTACCAATAAAGGTTTACATAGTGGAGAACATAGGTACTTGTTTTAATTTAATTTGACATTAAGGAGGAAGTGGAGGCTTAGAGCCTATATGACCCTTTTTACAAAAAGGGGGGAAGAAATAAAGGTTTCAACATGTGAACAAAAAAGGTATATGATATTTGGTAAGTGACTACTGACTTCGAGTATTCAACACCAAAATGAGAAATGACAATGAAATTAACATGAGGAGGGGAGATCATCTGTCAGTTAAACTCCAATTCGACATTGACATGGTACAACGACTCGAGAACCAACATCACAGAACACAATGAGAGAAGAACGGAAATCCATCATCACATCCGCAATCTGAGTAGGTAGAACTCGTGTCATCTATCCATGCCAATAACGTGTTACAAAAGTCTTAAGAGTAATAAAACAATTTATATTCGTTTTATAGAGGATGAAGGTAAGAAACAGAGTATTTATTGAAAATTAAGAGAGTTATAGAACTTTTTGCAGTCTAACTGTACTTGTTCATTAAGAGAATAACCTTGGGGTTATTAATGGCGGAGTTGATTTAAAAAAATTTCAAGAAGATTAAGTGAAGTGCCTTTTTGGCAAACATGTAAAATATCTAAATCGGTATCGATTTCAAATCTATGATTGTAATTAAGAATTTGGTTTGCGAACGAATTTTTTGTGTTATATTCATCTATGTGTGGGTGTCTAGAGCTCTCAATTAGTTTAACGTGTTCCAAAACTCTAGTTTTAATTTTCCTGCCACTTTGTCCAACATATTGAGCAGGACAATCTGGCTGTGAACAAGAAATTCTATAAACACCTGATTTATGGGAAATAGCTACTTTTCTTAGTATTGACTAACAATTTTGAAATGGAATCCATAGTGTAGAAAGAGACATTAACATCGTTACCGAACCGTCCAAAAATATTTGAGATATCAAGTGACACTTTGCCTAATTAAGGAATAGAGCAATATTTATTGGAATTGTTAAAAGGGATTAAACTGCGATTAAGAGATTTGGTTCTATGTTTGTGATAGATTCTATTAATTAAATACTAAGGATAACCATCATTGTGGCCTATTTGCCTAATAATGTTCAACTCTTTGGTGAAATTTTCTGGTGACATTGGAATATTAAATAGTCTATGAAAAAGTGAATTAAACGCTGCAAATTTGTTTGAATAAGGATGGCAAGAACAAAACGGGATTACTGAATTAACATCAATGACTCTACACTTGAATTTTCAATTTACAGAAAACCCACTCACACAGATTCCATGTCAAAATTGTTAGTCAACACTAAAGATAAAGTTACTATTTCCCATAAATCAGGTGTTTATAGAATTTTTTGTTCACAGCCAGATTGTCCTGTTCAATATGTTGGACAAAGTGGCAGGAAAATTAAAACTACAGTTACGTTAAACTAATTGAGAGCTCTAGAAACCCGCACATAGATGAATATAACACAAAAAGTTCGTTCGCAAATCATATTCTTAATTACAATCATAGATTTGATATCGATAACGATTTAGATATTTTACATGTTTGCCAAAAAGGCACTTCACTTAATCTTCTTGAAATTTTTTAAATCAACTCCGCCATTAATAACCCCAAGGTTATTTATCTTAATGAACAAGTACAGTTAGACCGCAAAAAGTTCTATAACTCTCTTAATTTTCAATAAGTACTCTGTTTCTTACCTTCATCCTCTATAAAACAAATATAAATTGTTTTATTACTCTTAAGACTTTTGTAACACGTTATTGGCATGGATAGATGACACGAGTTCTACCTACTCAAATTGCGAATGTGATGATGGATTTCCGTTATTTTCTCATTGTGTTCTGTGATGTTGGTTCTCGAGTCGTTATTCCATGTCAATGTCGAATTGAAGTTTGACTGACAGATGAATGACAGATGTTAATTTCATCGTCATTTCTCATTTTGGTGTTGAATACTCGAAGTCTCGAACAGTCAGTAGTCACTTACCAAATATTGTATACCTTTTTGTTCACATGTTGAAGCCTTTATTTCTTCCCCCTTTTTGTAAAATGGGGCATAAAGGCTCTAAGCCTCCACTTCCTCCTTAATGTCAAATTAAATTAAAACAAGTCCACTATGTGAACCTTTATTGGAACAATGTGGAGACACATACTTTTTTACTCTTTTTTACTCTTTTTTACTCTTTCTACATATAATTTAATGTAACAATTTTTTTTTCTCCATGTAAGTAATACCTACTATATTGTACTAGATTACCTTTAGTGATAATTTCTCTCTTTATTGTAGAATTTAAATTAGCTGAAGATGAACCTATTTAGGTTCGAAACATGTACTACCTACTCTAAATAATACCGCTCAACTGACAGATAGTTGTCACTGTTCCACCTGATGCATAACTTTTAAGGTTGAGATTAAAATTGTGGAGATGTCTTTGAGTTTTTCTGCATCGTAAATCCACACCACTCCATTTCGAGATTCAATGGACTTCTACCACAGGTTAATATTTTTATTGTTTCTCGTGTGTGGTGTCGATTTCCCAGCTCCCTTGCACACATTTCAGCGTATATTCCAGCTCCGACACCTTCCAAAGTTTTGGTTGGGTCGGTTTCATTCCGGACCCAGTCTTCTCTTTCAGCTTTCAGGAAAGAACACATTATAGGACGTGTGCTGCTGCCTCTCTTGACACATGCCTGCGGTAGACTAATGACCGCTTGGTAGAGTCTGTATGTTGCCCATCTTGCCTCTCTCTCCAGAACTACGTGGAGAGGAAGTAATCCAAGGAGGGCTTCTATTACTACCGTTGGCGTGGAGCGAATGCTTCCAGTAGTCGCCAGGCACGCTTGTCTGTGTAGTCCGTTAAGTTTAGCAAGGGAGTATAATAAAATAAAAATTGGTAATAGAATATGGAATACTTTAATGAACTGAATGAAACACTTTTGTTTAGATTATCAACCCATTTTATCAATTTTCAGATTCATTTTGGAACAAAAGACCCAAAAATGGTCATGTAAAAAAGTGGCAAATTCTAATAAGCACATAGAATGGAAAAGTTGTAAATTGCAAAAATGGAACCTTTTCTTTCGAACAAGTTTAAAAATTCTATATTGACGTTTATCTTGAGAAAATTGGTTAGACCATAATAATATTAGTATATTGGTAATCTCTTTAGAACAGCTGTTTTATTGAACTGAATGACTATATTTTCTTGTTTCAACCATACCATATGGAGGTCAAAATTTACCATCTCAAGAAACTTCTTATTTATGATAGGAATACAAAAAAAAGAATTATTTAGGTATATAAAGGAATTTTTATAATCATACAAAGGAGAATGTACAAAAATGTAACATTGTAAATGGGTGAGTCAGAAATGCAGTATTTCAATCATGTCAATATTTTTTGGATGTTTTGTTGTACCTATATGTCTGATAGGTATTAAGTTTTGGCTTATGTTTTTTGCTAAAGCTTGATTTCACCTGAGAGGCATTCAGCAAATATATTTGACACGTGTTATGTTCACGAATGCTAGGCACTTCTGTAAGATTCAAATTCGATAATCGATATTTGGTTTTTGAGTTATTAGCAGTACCTCAAATTGATACCCAATTTTGAAAATTTGTATCGATCAAACAATGGTAGGTATATATTGTGACTAAGAAGTATTTGGGAGAACATTAATTTCTAATTTTGAATAATGAACCCATTAATGGAGAAGTTCCAGTGTTTTTATAAAGGGTTTGTAACTCTGTGGATATATTTAATCAATCATTGGCAACTTTTACTCATCATTCTGAAACAACACTGCCCTTCTAACATTAAAGTGATCATGAATTTCCACAAAATAAACAAGTCATCAATTACACACATTAGAATATTGAATATATTTTTTATATAGTTCTTTCTTTGATCGCATTTCAAGAAAATGCACAGAACTTCACTGGAACCACCCTGTAGGGGTAGATGAGTTGTTCATGATCATCTGCAACTGGACTGAGCTAGGAAAACAGGTAATCAAAAGAAGAAATATAGGAAAAAGGTTTAACTACTGGGCAAACTAACTTTTCGAAATTATTTACAACAAAAAAATTGTATATTGCTATCAAAACGTAACAACAATAATAATTATATTATAACAAATGTCACCCAACTCATGGGGCAATAAAAAATACGAGGATGTATTGATATCTAGTTAGCCTAGACCAGTTCCCTGTATAAACAAAATATTGCGTTACCATAGCAACAAACAATAACTTATTAGAAGTGTCAGAGTAAAGTTTGACGTCAAAAAAGTAATACGCAATAAATTAAAAGAAAAAATATGTCTACCGAAATTGTGAAAATCGAAAAATTGGAGTATCGAGCCATCATCAAGTACCTGTATTTAAAAGGGTTAAGAGGTAAGCAGATTTACGAAGATATGCTTAATAACTTTGGTGATCAATGTCCTTCGTATGCGATCGTGAAAAATTGGACTGCAAGCTTCAAAAGAGGTAAATTTTCCATTGAAGATGATGACCGATCGGGAACGCCAGTTTCTGTGTCAGTCCCCGAAAATATCGATGCAGTTCTTGACATGATTTTAACAGACCGTCGAATTGGGCTAAACCGGATATCTGAAGCTCTGAATATTTCATACGAACGCGTTCATCATATAGTTCACGTCAGTTTGGAAATCAGGAAAATTGCTGCAAAATGGATCCCCAAATGTTTGAATGTTGACCAAAAGCGTGCAAGGGTAGTAGCATCGCGTTCGATCTGTGCTCGATTTGACTTCTTAAACCGAATTATTACTATGGATGAGACTTGGGTACATTTCTACGATCCAGAAACAAAGCAATAATCGATGGAATGGCGACACTCCGGTTCTCCAAGACCCAAAAAGTTTCGTGTCCAAAAATATGCTGGAAAAGTTCTTGCTTCAGTTTTTTAGGATTGCCATGGAATAATCATGATTGATTTTTTGGATAAGGGTAGAACAATAACTGGAGATTACTATTCGACATTACTGACCACTCTACGGGAAAAAATTGAAGAGAAAAGACGCGGAAAGCTTTCCAAAGGTGTTTTGTTTTTGCAGGACAACGCCCCTGCACACAAATCTCGTGTTGCCATGCAAAAAATTCGTGATTTAGGGTTTAATTACTAGAACACCCCCCTTATTCACCAGATATGGACCCGTCCGACTATCATCTCTTTCCTTAACTGAAAAAAAGTTTAAAAGGTCGTAAATTTTCTTCCAACGAGGAGGTAATAAAAGCTGTGGAGGTCTGGTTTGCAGAGCAAGAAGAAACATTTTTTTTAAAGGTCTAGAGACGATGCAGGTTCGCTGTAATAAATGTTAAGTCACTCCCAGTTGTTAGATATTTTGGAAGATTTAGGAATCAGAGGTGTAGTAAGGAAGTTGATGGAAAGTTACCTAACAGGACGAACACAGCAGGCAAAAGTAGATCGCTTTACTAGTACTGAGCAAATTGTATTGTATGGGGTACCTCAGGGTACTGTTCTGGGGCCATTATTGTTCATTCTTTACATCAATGACCTTTTGAATTTAAAAATTTCTGGAGAGGTTATTAGTTTCGCAGATGACACTGCTATAATAATTGAATCGCATACCTGGGAAAAACTGAAAGAAATAGCACTAAAAGACATGAAGTTAATAAAAAAATGGTTTGACTATAAACTTCTTACAATTAACTTCGATAAAACATTCTATCTGTCGTTTTCATGCTATGAAAACACTAAGCCTCCCTATTCGGTCCTCTAAATTGAAGAAAACATGGAAATAAGAGAAAATGATTCGATTAAATATTTGGGCATAAAAATTGACAAACATCTCAGATGGAACGTGCACATTACAACACTATGTAACACGTTGAGGAGTATCCTCTATAGATTCAAGTACCTAGCGAAATACCTAGAAAAAAACATCTGAAGATGATCTACCATGCTCTAGTAGAATTCAGAATTACATATGGAATCATAGGATGGGGTGGTGCACTCAAAGACCATATAAAAAATGTGGAAATATTACAGAAAACTTTCCTAAGAATAATTTTAAAGAAACCAAATCGATACTCGTCTGATAATTTATTCTCTGAATCTGAAATTCTTGATATCCAACAAAATTATTTCCTTATGACATCGTGTTTTGAAATGAAACATAAATTGAATCTTCATATATATGAACATACTCATAATACAAGAAATAAAAAAATGTATAAAACTCCTCTTGCGTCAGAATCTAAAGGACAGTGAAACTACTCATACTCAGTCACACGATTTTTCAATTTCATACCTCCTCAAATAAAAAAAATAAACAACTTGTGGTTATTCAAAAAAAAACTGAAAGCACACTTACTAAATACAAATAGATGGGAAATTCATTGCTTGATTGAGATGTGAAAAAAAAGGAATAAAGAAAAAAAAAGAAAAAAATATCCGGGTATATTGTCATGTGTTATATTTATAGAATTACTCAATTAATAATATATGTTTATTCATCATAAATGTACAACAAAATTCCATCAAGTATAAATTTGATAAAACACTGCTCAAGTGAGTAGTACTTGAGAGCTGAGTGAAATGAACAATGGCATCACTGAAGGAGCAATTCTAGAAAATTACTCCTTGTGCGTGATATAGCCTCTAAATCTAGATCTAATAAAATACGTAAGATTAAAATATAAAATAAAATAAAGTATAAGTATAAAATATATGGGTAAAAGTTACAATCTTGCTGTGTATTTTTGGGTGAACACATTTAAGTTGTTTGGAATGTCATAATAAGTAGTTTTCCCATGTATCACAGAAAATAAAATTTCACAATTGTTGGTAAAAGGGTCACATCCAGGTAGGTATCACATAAAGTTAGTGGCATTATCGGGTTTAGGAGTCACACATACACATACATCACAGTCATATGATCTTGATCCCATGTGAGTGTTACACAAGATAAAATATTACAATTAGTAAAAGGGTCACATACAGGTAGGCCCCACATAAGGTAAGTGTCATAATCGGGGTTTAGAGTCACATATACACATACATCACAGTCATTCGATTTTGATGAACAATCCGTGCTAAATAAAAGTTGAAACCATTTTTTGGAATATTTGTCTGTCATTGCTTTGAATCCAATTTTTAACTTTTTTTTTTTAATATTTCGTAGCTTCGGCTGGTCTTTATTGTTTCAGGCAACAATTCCCAAGCTTTTGGACCCAAAAAGCTGCAGTGCCTCTGACCCACTGTTTTGATACATTTCGGAACCACGACGCTGTGGTTTCGTCTTCTGGTATTATATGGGTGATCTGAGTGCGTTATTTCAATTTTATTTTTATATATCCCTTGTAACATATTTTGGCAATAGAGTTGTCTGATATCAAAAATGCCACATTCGTTATACAGACTGTCGGTAGAGTACATCTTTCCTTTGCCGAGGATTATTTTAAGAATTTTCTTCTGCACAATATTCAGGCTATTTAAATGCCTTTCATTTACGCCTCCCCATCCTGTTATACCGTATATAAGTTGGGATTGAATTAGGCTATAATATATAGTTTTCAAGTGAAAAATATCAAGGAATTCTTTCAACAGTTTAAATCTTGATATGAATCCACGTAGTTTTCTTGTTAGATACGATATATGTGAATTCCATTTCATATGTCTGTCAATTTGTATACCAAGGTATTTTATGGAGCTGGCTTCTGGGATGGATATATTTTGATTTATTTTTAATAGTCCCATATTCGGCAAATCATTAGTATAGGAGGTGAAAGGTAAGTATTTGGTCTTTTCCGCGTTTATAGTTAATTTATTGCATTGGAACCATTTAAATATGTTGTTGAAGTCTTTTTCCGCCTTTGCTTTCAGTTGTTGCCATGTGTTGTCATTGTAAATTACTGCCGTGTCATCAGCAAAACTTAGAATAGTACCCACAGATGTCATTTTCAACAGGCTGTCTATATAGATAGTGAATAGTAGGGGACCCAAGACCGTGCCTTGAGGAATCCCGTAAGTGATTGTCCTCGGAGTGCTCACCACACCATCAATATCTACTACCTGTTTTCGGTTTGAGAGGTATGATTTTAAAAGGTCATACGGCTTACCCCGCATACCAATTTTTTCCAGTTTCTCTAGAAGCCTTTTATGACAAACGGTATCGAAGGCTTTGGAAAGGTCAACAAAGATACATAGCGACGGTTTAGAAATGTCGAGTGATTTGTAAATGTCCGATGTCAGTTTTAGTATTGCATCTTCGGTAGACCTCCCCTCTCTGAACCCATACTGATTATCGGATAGAATATTTTGTTTTTTCATGAAATGTATCATTCTTTTTTTTATTATTTTTTCAAAAATTTTTGCTATGTTTGATATCAAAGAAATGGGTCTGTAATTTGAAATTTGCAGTTTATCCCCACTCTTGAAAAGCGGTTTGATAACACCAGTTTTTAAAATGTTCGGGAATATTCCATTTTCAAAACAGCTATTTATAATGTGAGTGAGAGGAACTGTTATGAAGTCGGCTATTTGTTTCAGCGTTTCTGCAGTAAAACCGTCATGCCCAGGACTTTTTTTGAGTTTCAATTGTTTGATTATTTGTGATACTTCTTCATGGTTTGAGGGGTATAAGAACATATTTTTGTTTGTTTCACTTGTAATATCTCGGAAGGAATTTGGTTTTTCGATTTCATTTGCTAGTTTTTGCCCTATTTCACTATAGTGTTTATTGAATTCATCACTAATAACCTGTTTGTTTTCAGTGGTATAATTATCATTTATTTCTATTTTGGTTATTTTTGTTTTGGGGCGTGTTTTATTGCAAATCTCATTAACACTTTCCCAGAGCCCTTTTGATTTACTCTTATTTTTCTTAATTTCGTTTTGAAAGTATTGTTTTTTTGCTTCTTTCGTAAGTTTATTTAAGTTTCGTTTGTAATTATTGTATATTTGTTTGAGTTGTAAGTTATTGGGATTTTCAATTAATATTGATCGACATCCTCCACAGACAGTCTACGACTTTGTGAAAAATGATTTATTTACACGAATATGATTTTATCTATGAAAAATGTACTATCAAATTATGTCTAGTCTTGTTAAAGTACGTGTTTTATATATACTACACACATATTTAATGATTTACATATTTTATAAAACTGTACTTTTGAAATCCTATTCTATCAATATTATATTCTATACTCTACATTTATACACTATATTTACTGTAAATAAATATTATTATTATTATTATATTATTAAGAGGAGAATATGTTGAGTCATAAAATATTCTGACATAGTAATTTTGTTTGGTTCTACAGTAGGCTAAGAATTTTTCAATATAACCTCGTTCAACAACAATTATGTTATATTAGTAAATAATCAACTACAGACCAACGGTTCTCGAAATATTACCGAAGATCCAAAAAATTCCCATTTATCGCTTATTGTCGCTAGAGCTCGCCTCATATTCATGAGGACTTTTAGTATATCCATCCCTAGTCACCAATAAATCAAAGTGCAGAGTTTCAAAACTTTCGGATTTTTCAGGAGGTTGGGTAATCTTTTGAGGTTTTTTGGCTGGACTAACGAGGAAATGAGGTTGGTCACTTATTCGGCGCTGCGCAATTTATTCAAATTAATCTTGATGGATTTTTAGGCCGCTGCAATCCATCATCTTGCCAAGGCCCATTGTTGCAATCTCGAGAGTGAGTTGATGTATGGATGTGAGTAATGTCAAGACGAATTCATTGTCCCACACAACGAATGAGCGTAGATGGTTCGATAGAGACTTAACCAGGATGAAGTACCTGGAGTTTTGAGTCAATCCTCAGTCGTTTCCTATTATACAAAGTGAGAGTAATATTTATTTTGTTTTCCTGTGTAACGTTCACACTTTGTGAACGTACTTCCATATCAAATTGAATCGCAGGATATTCGTGACGCAGGACCGTCAGTGCCACAAAATGATACAGAGACGAAGACACCAAATGAAACCAACTCGTATATTCAGTGTAACGCTTGTGACAAATCTTTTTCTTCACAACGCGGCTTGAACATTCATTTTGGAAAAGTTCACAAAATTTGTGAAGAGCAGGAAAATACCCAAAACAAACTCGAAAAATCGATATCCAAATCTAAAGATGACGATGTTGAGTCATCCCCTTCAAGGAAGGCTGGTTCTAAATGTTCCTTCTGTGGAAAATTGTTTATGCGCATACCAATTCATTCAAGTAAATCACATCCATCTCAATCCAGACAAGTGATAATGAAAAAATACAATTCCAAGAAAAATGTTGCTGAAGAAAATATTCCTCAAATATCTGACAAAGTAGATGATGAGTTTCAAACGGAGATAACTAAGTGAAATGAAACCTTTTCAAAATAATTTGAAAACAATATTGATTTCGACGAATCCATTTCAAGTTTCATGAAGTTTCTTTTGAAAAGAATGACGAAATTATCAGGTCCAAAACATCCAGCTACACGATACTATGAAATGAGGCGAAAGAAAAATACAGTTTCCCAAAACAGATCTTACAAAAATGCAAGAAATCCTCAAAAACTAACCCAAAAAGACCGCCAAAAGAGGAAGAAGAAGTATCAATACGAATTGGAGGAATATCCAACAAAATTAACAAGTCAAGAAAGAAATAAAATCAATCAAGAATATGATTCAAACATCACACCTAAAGGTATCGAAATGTCTCTAAAACAAATTAAAATTGACACCTCTCCTGGCCCAGACCGAATCATATTGAAAGTACTCAAGAACAAACAAATCATCGACGTGGTGTCAAAAATAGCGTGTATTATATCAAAAACAGGTTATGTACCACAGAAATTCAAAGAAGCAAGAACTATATTGATATATAAAAGTTGTAATGATCAACTACCAGAAAATTGGAGACCTATTTCAATATGTTCAGTTATTAGGAGAGTAATTGAGAAAGTGTTCGACAGAAGATTCAGAAAATATGTTAATTTCAATGAAAACCAGAGAGGATTCACATACCTTCCAGGAGCTCATATCAATACTTCGATTCTGAATGGTCTTTTGAAAGATGTCAATATCAATAAGAAGAATATTACAGTGGTTTTTTAGACATTAGTAAAGCATATTATAACATCGGACATGATCATCTTAATAAAACTCTAGTCTCATCTTCATTACCTGAAAAATGACAGAAAGTTTTGATAAACTTTCAGTATGGAAACTCTACTCAGGTTGAAACATCCGAAGGAAAAACCAAACGAATATTCTTGAGAAGGGGAGTAATGCAAGGAGCACCGCTTTCACCTGCCTTATACAACTTAGCCACAGATTTCATCATGGACGAAATGTCTGAACTTTCAACTGCGAACACTATCGGCTACTGTATGCATGAAGACATCCCACCAGCAACAGTTTTAGGATTCGCTGATGATACTGTCATAATAATTGGTAAAGATGAAAAAAGTGCCCTCTCTTCTAGAACTGGCAAAGGCAACATTTTTAGAAATAGGTCTCAAATTAAATACATAAGAAACAAAAATTATAAATGTTGAATGGGAAACCTAATCCTGTTGCGCTATTTTGTTCTGAATCCATTCAATCCATATCGGAAAATGAGAAGATAAAATATTTGGGAGTGTCTTTCAGAGATGAGATAACTTTGGATTCTAGGAAAGTTATAGATGATTTGAAAACAAATTTAGAAAAATTATTCAAATCTCCTTTATCAAAATGACCACAAAAATTTCAAGTGCTCAACTTTTCCATATGGCCCTCATTAGTGTACTCCTTTCAATCTACTCCTCTTGACAAATTACCAATGAAATTCCTAACAGACATTGATAAATTAATAAAATCGTCCCTCAAGGAAATTTTGGATTTACCATCCGATATTCCTGATATTATGCTATATTCCTCTCCGAACGTTGAAGGTCTTTTTCGTGCTTCATGGGAAGCTTTTTTACAAAGTTTCAACATTTGTAAAAAGCTCAGAATACAGGAAAATATTTACTTGGAGAGAGTGAGGTCTTTTGAGGAAGAAGCTGATTTTTGCATACAAAAATAAACAATTGTTTTGGAAGATGACAAGTGAACTTACTCTGGTCGTAAGTTACGAGAAATACTGAGGGAAGAGGAATACTCCAAATGGAAGAATTTGAAACCAAAAGGGAAGAGGGGCAGAACTTTATAATCAATATACACCTGCAAATTCATGGACCAGAACACAAGAAGGTTTGACAACATCTGAGTGGAAAGAAGCCATTAAAATGACAGTGCTACGCTTCTTTATAAAAAAAAAGAAGTATAATATTAATGATTAAAAAACCATCAGAAAGCAAATGGAAACATAGCAGTCACCGACTAGCTCAATTCGGGTGCCATGGGTTCTTTCTAAAATTTATACCGCGCCAGTGAGTTGATGAAGCCAGCCCAAAACACAGACTGCTCCAGATCTCTAAGGAGATTTCTAAATGGAATTTATAATAATATTAAATAATATAAGCACTGGTGGTATGTAGTATGACGACTACCTTGTTTGAGTATTGGGGTTGGAATGAAATGCCAAACGCTCAGTTCACAAACCTCTAATAATCCGTAAGATGGAAACAGAAAAATCTCTCAAATAATGGAGTACCTGGTACAGTGTTGGTTCGATGCCTTCCAAGCTCCCGTTGTGATCACAAAGGGCTGACAAGTGAGAAGGTGACCACCTGGAAAGTACTAGTTAATTGGGACTCAAAGTCCAATGTCGAGAACAACAAATATCTATAGAGAAAGGTTTGTAAACCACAAAATTAGTACAAATATCCTCCACTTTGATAGTGGGTCACAATAATGAAATATAATATATAATTAGATATTTCTCAAGTAAACCATTTAACTCAAATGAATAAATCTGCACACTGATGGTGTGCCACAAATAGCAATCAAAACCAATGATAATTAAATTAATTATAAACAATAGTGAAATATTTATAGTGAAATTTTTCCCTGAATAACACTATTAAAAACAAACACAATGAAACCCTTGTTATTGATAATAACACTTATAATAGGGTAAATAACTTCATGAAGTACCCTCGTAAAACAATGAATGATAATATGCAATAAGAAATGTGGATTAATAATAAAATCAAATAAGATTTAATAATGAATGAATTTAGGCCAAGAAAGGTTTTGTAAATTTGGAAAATAATATAAAAATGTGCTCTATCCGTGTGCTTCCCCACTGCTATCTAAACCCAATACAATAAAATGAGTGTGAATAAATGTTGATGTAGAAAATAATTTATGCCAAGAGAGGTTCCGTAAATTTTGAATAATATATGTTAAAAAGATGAACTGGAAGATGGTTATAGTTACACCAATCTGTACTCCTTCAGCGAAGTGGCTCAGGGTACCTGTGGTCTTGGTACAACTGGAAAGTCCAACACTTTCGCCCTCTCAGCAGCTACTAACAACGTACTGATCCCTTCGTCCTCTTGTCAACAACCTAGGGATGGGTAACTCGAAGACTCCAGTCTTTCGGTTCGTTCACCACTGTAGACTACTTGTGAACGGTCCCTCCTGTCCCTCCAAGACTTTCAGTGTCCTGAGGTGGATGAAAAAGAATGCTTGACAAGTATAGATGGCAGAATACAGGTAGCTTGGTTCAACTTGAAAATCCAACACCCTCGTCTGCTCAGACTACTGATGGATGGTCCCTCTTATCCCTCCAAGACTCCCAATGTCCTGAGGTGGATGGAATAGACTGTTAGATCGATAATACAGGGCCAGCCAAGAGCTTAGTACAACTTGAAGATCCAACACTTTCGTCTTCGTGGGTGGATTCTAACTAATCGTGGTATTACGGTTTACCAGGTGGAATGGAAGTATCACTCCAGAGATAACAATTAAAGGCAGCAACAAAATTCTAATAACTTGGACTCGTGGCTTCCAAAATGGCGGTGTGTGACATTAACGATAAATCCCCATTACAGGTACTCTCGGTGATATATCAAATACCAAAACGACTATACAAGTCCACAAATATCACCGGAGATTATTAGACATGTAAAATACTCAAAATTGATTACATGTGTCTGGTCACACAACTGCTTCAACAACGTAGCACACGGAAGAGGAAGTTCGATCCCAAGGTTCTCTCCAAGAAGCCAAAAACGACGCTATTTTCCAAAAAAAAACTATTTCCTTTTCCAGATAGTCAAAAGTCAAAACATGAAAAGTATGTTCGTCTGTCTTAAATTCACTGAGACTGTCAAATGTGATCTGTTCGTGCAAAACTGATTCTCAACTAATATTATTGGTAACGAATATTTAACAACATAGTAATGTAATGGTTAGTAAAAGTCAGAAGATATAGTAGGATCAAAATCGAATCAACTATAAGACTCTCCGTGCGAATAATGTTTTGCAACCAACAAACCAATGAATGACGTCACTAAAGCGCAAGAGAAATCAACTCAACTAAACGCTTACTTCACGAACAAAATCTTAAGTATTGAACTGAACTACTGACAGAAACAACTCGCTGAAATGTTCAATCAAACTACTGTCAGAAAATGATAACCTCACAAATCTCGTAGCAAATAATTACATTTTGAACGTTATTTCAAGATGAAAACACTATAAAGTGACGAAAAGATTTCAATTAAACAATAATAAGATGGAAACCACAATATGATGAAATGATTAAAATGGAAAATGCCCAGAACACATACACAATCGAAGGTACCAATAACAATAAACAGAAAGAGATTCAGTGGTCAAATTTATACCATACTATAGGCGAATGTTCATCAAAATAAAATGTAGAATCGATAGCAAGGTTTCAGGATCTTACACAACATAAGGTAAGAGAATAGTCTCATCTGCAAACCGATTGTAAAATTTTATTTTGAACCGTAACAACAGGATACGTGGTCAACTTGAGAGGTGTACCAAGCAGATCACATGACGGTAACCAGTGCAGACACTTTACTGAGATTGAAACCCTTCCTCACGTCTTGGGATCTTGTCAACATGGTAATCTCTTGAGAAATACAAGACACAACACAATTCGCCATTTAATAGCAAATGAACTTTCCAAAAATTTTGAAGTTAATGAAGAAATCAAATGTACAGTCTTCGAAGGATTGATATCATAGCCATCGACATGAAGAAAAACGTTGCTTACATATTGGAACCAACAATAAGATTCGAATCAGATGAATCTCAACCATTTGATGTTGATATAGAGAAAAGGCATATTTATGAACCCACGATCCCTTTCTTCAAGGAAAAATATGAAATAGCTGGTGAAATAAATATTATTGGTTTATTCATTGGTGCTAGAGGAACCATCACTAAATTCATTGTAGATTTTGCTGAAAAATTCAATTTACCTATGAAAATTGTTAAATTTATAGCACTTGAAGTTCTGAAATTTTCCATAAGAATAATGAGAGCACATATTTATTGTCAATGACAGAAAACATCTCTTCAAATAGTCTTAAGATATTTTGAATTTATTATTTATTGTATTCTTATACGTTTTTATAGTATTCCTTGTTATTTATACAGACCACATATGTTGGTAGGATGTTATTATTTTTTATAATAAATATATCCATACCCTGTATATTCAAATGATTCAAGCATTGAGATTTGGGGGTTTTAAGATGTTCTGAAACAGAATCTGGTGTTATTTTTGCGATAAAAAAATGCCTAGTATGTTTTTCCCAATTTTTTACTTTTCATTTGGTCGTAGTTAGCCGTGGAAAATAGATATACAAAGGTTACGTAAACATAAAGGTAGGTATTTCCGAGTACTACAACTTGAGTCAAAGAAAATTTCGAATTATTTTATGCTCAACGAAATATGAGGGTGTATAAGTACCAAGTTTATTATTCCTATTAAATTGTGCATCATTCTCTAATCAACTTATTGTGATTTCGTTGCAGGACAGTATTATTGGTAAATTGAAGAAAAGAGCCTCATGGAAAATGAAACATTTTATTTAGATGCTAACATCAATATAATAATAGACAATCTCTTGACAACCGCAAGTTGATACAAATATATACAAGTATATTCATACTGAACGGTCATTATTATTATAACATCTCCTAAGTGAATGTTATACAAGCATACCAAAAATATTAATGACTAAACCAAAAAATACATTATTGAAACTGAATAGGTTTCCTGATTTTTCTATCATATTTAGTAGTATACAATGTGTTTGAATCCTCAGGCGTTTATTCTTTCTCAACTTTTCCATGATCTTCACTATCCTCCTCATACTGTCCTCTTTCGTCCGAGGGTGAACATGAAGGAACTGAATATGAACATGAAGGAACTGAAGATAAAAACGAAGGAACTGATATTTGATCAAAATGGGAAATATTTGGTGTTTCATGGAACTGATTTTTATCTGTAGAAACGAATAAACGAGAGTTATCTTTTTTTAGATGTTTTCTGTTAGGACGACACTCAACTCCATCTGACGTATCAATTAAATAAGATCTAAATTTTGGTTTTTTCTTCATAGTGGCTGGCTTCTATGGTGATGAAGTATTTTTTTTATATAATACATACTCACCTTCCATCAGTGGTGATAAATTAGTGACATGACAATCATGACATTTTTGCATATTTTCATTATTTTTTGTGAAGCCTTTTTTATAATTTAGAAATGAGACAACTCTTGGTTTCGATTCATTGCTCAAAATAGGTAGATTGCATCTCAAATTTCTAGACATAGAAAGTTGTGAAAAAGATGGAATGCTATTTTTTGGTCTAGTTCTGTTATGAAGCAATGTTAGATAAGGATCACTGTTGGTACTGAACATATTTTCAATGTATTTTTCACGATTTTGATTGAACTTTCAGCTTGTCCATTAGATTTATTAGATTTCGGATGATAATATCCCAGTCTTTAAGAAAATTATTCAATTCTAATGAATTGAATGGTGGTCCCCCATCACTAACTAAATATACAGGTAGTCCATGTCTAACAAAAATAGGTATGAGTTATATTATGACATTTTGAGTATTATATCCCAAATAGCACACCTATATTGGTGAAATATTTGAACATATTGGCGAAATATTTGAAATGCAATATTGGCGAGAAAAAAAATGTGAACATTCGGCGATATTGGTCCAATATTACTTGAATAATATTGGCGAAATATTCTTGAACTAATATTGGCCTCAAAATGTTTGGCGATATTGGTACAATATCGCTGATACAAAATATTCTGACAATATTTGCACAATATTCAAAAGTTATATTATAGTAAAAGTTTATATATTAAAGTAAAATGTGAACATTTTGCGATATTGGTCGAATATTGTTTGAATATTTTAGAAATAGTTTTGGTAAAATATCCTTGAAGCAATAATGGCCTCAAAATATTTATCGATATTGGTACAATATCATTTGGATATATTGGTGGATGTCAATATACCTTGGTAAATTATTTATTAAATGTCTTTTAGTTGATCAAGGTGACACCAGAGTCTGCCTTTTGATCGCCATACTCACTGAGTGAGCTGTCTTGAAAACAAGTTATGGGAAGTATTTATATACCGGGTGACCACAGGGTGAGGTATGCCCCCCAATTTTTCTATAGTTTTGAAGATACAGGTTTCAAATTTGGCACGTCGATATATTACTCAAATACGCATATTTTGACTCCATAACCGAAAATTCACCACTTCCGGTTTAACCGGAAGTGACCCCAAACTTTTTTTTTTAAATGACACCCTGTACAATTTTTTTCATTGTCAGGAAGAACACGCAATTTGTGATAACACTGTTCTCCAAAATTGAAAATCGGTTGAAAAATGGCGGAGATACAGTTGATTGTTCAATCGAACAAAGTTGGCCATGAACATCAAACTCAAATCATCACAACTGACGAACGGCGTCAGCATTTACGAGAGGAAGGTTCGAGGTAAGATACAGCTGAAAATTGAGCTTCCCATGTAATTGCAGCAACCATATTTCCCATCAATTATCAAACATTTCCTCAAAACGGATTAGTACCCATAAAGAAAAGCCCACAACTGCCATTTCTCAAATAGCAACATACTCTTTTCACATTGTTATGTTGAAAGATGATGAATTATCAGATTACTTGAATGAAAAGATTTGAAGAATTCCGAAAGGAACCAGAAATACAATGCCAAATTTGAAACCTGTATCTTCAAAACTATAGAAAAATTGGGGGGCGTACCTCACCTCGTGGTCACCCGGTATATAGATTCATTAAACATCTTACTATACAAAATAGCTTGCAAAACAAAGAATACAATTCAATCCATAATAAATAATAAAAATATAGATAAGCTCATATAAAATGGCATGTTAAAGAATAAAAATGTATAAAATATAATATAAACTAGGAACATTTCATATTATTCATCCCGTATAAATGGTTTCTAAAAATCATAACCGAATATTTAACACATATTGTCCATATATCTTTCAGAACTTTTTTTTAAATTTTATGTAATTTACAAAAATTTTGGAATAGAGGTGGGAATGTTCCTCGAGCACCTACGAGTAATCCAGTTACTTCTATTTTGTTCACATTGTAGTTTTCCAAAAAATATGGAATGGTAGGTTCATAAATTAGCCTCTTTTCTTCGTCGACGAGTTTATCTTGATTTTCCTCAGTTTCAAATCTGATAGTTGGATCCACTATAAGTGCATTCTTTTTTTTAAATCGTATGCAAAAATGTCGACTCTCCTAGTGGATCCATCGTCAGACAAACAAGAAACTTCTTCATAAACCTCCATTCCATTAGATCTCAAGGAATCTGCCAAAGCTGAACGTATAGTATGATGTCTTTTGTTTCTCAAGTTTGAGCTGTACTTAAAAGTAGAGCCACCTAGCGGATTTTTATCCAGGTTTGATCATGATATAATTTCAATATGTTTCATTGAATATTCGGCCAATATTCAAATTTCATCTCAATCTAGATGTAGGAAACAATATGAAGTACTCGATACGTTACTGACGAAATTAATAAACTGTTTTCAAAATAACAGTCTTCTAAACGCAGTAACTGATCGGGGCAAATTAATTATTGCCCCTCTACACTTGTACAGATTTCTTTGAATTAACATTTTTTTCATTTTCATACTGTGGAAGGTTAAAATTCCCAAAAAGGTATGTCAAGAAATGAAGACAATATTTTTTTAACGATATTGATAAATATTATTGAACCAATATTGGCACAATATTAATTAATAAGATTTGTTGAATATTGGCGAAATGATATTCAACCAATGTGTAATCACACTTGGAGATACACTATAGTTTTTATTCCTAGAATCGATATTAGGGGAATATTGGGATTGCGATATTTGTTCTAGATGTTAAAAACAATGTTAAGACAATATTGTTTTATCGATATTGGTAAATATCTTTCAACCAGTATTGACTCAATATGAGTTATTACAATTTGTCAAATAAAGTGGAGATGATATTCAACCAATACTCTAACAAACTTGGAAATACAATATAGTTTTCCCCTATAATCGATATGACTGGAATATTTGGATTTCAATATTTATTCTAGATGTGGAAAACAATATAATAACCAACATTTTATTATCGATATTGGTAGAAATTATTCAACCAATATTGACCCAATATTTCGTGTGATAATCTACATTCAAAACTAGTTCAACCAATATTCCACCAATATTATTAATATAATATTGTTTTTTGAATATTCACCCATATTGGACCAATATTGATTCATTTACAATACAGGGTGTCAATTTGAAAACTTCCCACCCTTAATATCTTCCTTCCAGTAAACAATATGAGTAATTGAAAAAACATGTCAATTTTATTGTCAAGGGGGACACTTTCATGGACTATTTGTAGCCCTCGTGGTTCAACCCCCTAGGAGGGGTAGATGTTACCCTTAGAATTTTAAATGGGAAGGGGGGTCAAGTGGCACATCATTTTGATGGGCGTTCAATTCTTGTTCCAATGGTACCCTGACTTATTATTTTGTGATGAGCATTTTCCGAAAAATTGCGTTCTAAACTAACAGAAGTAATTATTAGAACGCCTATACTGAGATGCATTATTGTATTGACTCCCTTTAATAAAAATGGTTAGAAGAGTAGGTGGCACCGCTCCAACCCTTGAATGACAGGAATAAATTTATTACGCATGGGATTTTTTATTTGGTGGTTATTTTCCTTCTACACAATAAAATTTAATTTGCGAGAAAGACATTTCCAACATAAAATCTACTTACGCTTATCTTATTAGCTGTTCGAAATGTTGTCCATTTTGCTCTAAACAGTAATACAGTCTGTTTTCGAACTCCCCTCTAACATTACGGAAAACTTCACTAGGAATTGACCGGCATGCTGCTGTAATTCGTCTTTTAAGTTCGTCAATATCAGAAGGTTGTGTTTTATAAACAACGGATTTAAGATGCCCCCAAAGAAAGAAATATAAGGGTGTTAAATCCGGTGATCTCGGAGGCCATTCAACTGCTCCCCTTCTGCCAATCCATCTACCCGGAAATCTCTCGTTTAACCACTGTCGGACGGGAAGAAATTAATGAGGTGGAGCACCGTCCTGCTGGAAATGTAACAGATCCTCCTGCAAAAGTTCATTACCTTCTGCATCAATTTGAGTTTCTAGCTCGTGAGTTATAAGAGGATCGATAGTCTCTTCAAGCATATCAAGGTACAGATTGCCAGTCAAGTTTTCTTCCAGAAATAATGGACCAAGAATGGCATTTCCAAGAATACCAGCCCAAACATTAACTTTTTGTGGGTGTTGTGTATGCCCTTCCCGAAAAATATGTGGGTTTTCGTCACTCCAATAGCGACAATTTTGTCTATTAACATTGCCATTCAGAAAAAATGAACACTCATCGCTGAAACAGATGTTTAACAGAAGATTAGGGATGGTATTGACTCGATGAGACATGATTTCACAAAACTCTATTCTTCTATCATAATCATCCTCGTGGAGCTCTTGAAGAATCTGCATTTTATATGGATGAAATTTATGCATTTTCAATGCTTTTCTTATAGTCTCGCGTGACATTCCCGTCTGTTCTGATACTGATCGTAAGGAGCTCGTGGGCTCTGCAGCAAATGTTCCCAAAACTTCAATTTGAGCTGCTTCATTTAGTACTCTGGGGTTATTTCTTTTTTTATTTGTCACTGAACCAGTTTCGTAAAACTTATTCACCAAATCAAGCACATACCGGTGACTTACATTACAATTTGGATGTCTTTCGTTAAAAAGACATGCCGCCCTTCGTGCGCACTTTCCAACTTCGCCATAAATTACAATCATTTCAATTCTGTCTTGAAGAATGTAAACCATTTTTACACTTTTATACACTTATTAAAGTAATTCCTAAACAGCCCAACAGGTACAACGGTATTCACAATACTACCACATAGTTCAAATTTGCTAACCAATTTTTTGCCGGAAAACAGAAACTTTTTACAGCAGAAGTAGCAAAAAAGGAAGGCTATCTGTACAATTTCTGCGATGACACTTAAAAATTCAGCATTTAATAAACACAACTTTACTACCATCTACGTTTTACTATTAGACTACTTTTTTATGTAAAGTGTTTGGAGCTAATGGCTAATGTTACCCCTAATAAAGGGTTGGAACGGTACCACCTAATATTCTAACCAGTTCTGGCCAAACCATGCATCTCAGTATAGGCGTTCTAATAATTACTTCTGTTAGTTTAGAACGCAATTTTTCGGAATATGCTCATCAAAAAATAATAAGTCAGGGTACCATTGGAACAAGAATTGAACGCCCATCAAAATGATGTGCCACTTGACCCCCCTTCCCATTTAAAATTCTAAGGGTAACATCTACCCCTCCTAGGGGGTTGAACCACGAGGGCTACAAATAGTCCGTGAAAGTGTCCCCCTTGACAATAAAATTGACCTGTTTTTTCGATTACTCATATTGTTTACTGGAAGGAAGATATTGAGGGTGGGAAGTTTTCAAATTGACACCCTGTATATCTATATTGGCCCAATATGGAACCAAGATTCAGCCGATATGATGTGCTACCTGGGATCTATGTTTCATAAAGGCAATTTCAATGTAATTGGAATAACTGTCAAATAAGTAGTATTACTGAAGTGTAAAAAATCTATTCCAACACGCTCCCATGGAAATGATGAAATTTCATAATTATGAAGAGGCAAATTTCTATTAATTGAAGAGTATTTGACACTGTTCAATCATATTTTTTATATCTACGTTTATATTCGGCCAGAACATCATATTTCTTATCAAATTCATACATTTGTTCATACCTTGGTGACTCTCCTGCACTTTATTCAACATTACAGAATCAAACAGATATAATTCAATGTTCGTAGTGGGCAGTAGTTGTTTTCTGTCGGAGACGTGCCAACGATTATACCTATTGAATAGGTTGAATGCAGAAGTGTGGATTGCTTAGTCCATTTTTATTATTAGAAAACAACAGAATATAATTACGAACTGTCTTTCATATGATGGCACAGTCTATTTGTAAAAAAAAAAACACTAATTCTGTGCTTTACTGATTGGTGTTTCCGAAAGAAAATTCTTAGCTTTCCGACATCAGAGGGATATATTGAAAAACTCTTAGCCTACTATAGAAACAAACAAAATTTCAATGTCAAAATATTTTATTACTCAACATATTCTCCTCTTAATTGAATACATTCATTACAGCGAACCTGCAACGTCTCTAGACCATTCAAAAAAAATGTTTCTTTTTGCTCTGTTAACAAGAACTCCACAGCTTTTATTACCTCCTCGTTGTGAGAAGATTTACGACCTTTTAAACTTTTCTTCAGTTGAGGAAAGAGATGATAGTCGGACGGAGCCAAATCTGGTGAATAAGGGAGGTGTTCTAGTAATTCAAACCCTAAATCACGAATTTTTTGCATGGCAACATGAGATTTGTGTGCAGGGGCGTTGTCCTGCAAAAACAAAACCTTTGGATAGCTTTTCGCTTCTTTTCTCTTTAATTTCTTCCCGCAGAGTGGTCAGTAATGTCGAATAGTAATCTCCAGTTATTGTTTTACCATTATCCAAAAATTCAATCATGATTACTCCATGGCAATCTCAAAAAACTGAGGCAAGAACTTTTCCAGCAGATTTTTGGACACGAAACTTCGTAGGTCTTGGAGAACCGGAGTGTCGTCATTCCATCGATTGTTGCTTTGTTTCTGGATCGTAGAAATGTACCCAAGTCTCATCCATAATAACAATTCGGTTTAAGAAGTCTACATCATTTTCAAATCGAGCGCAGATCGAACGCGATGCAGCAATTTTTCTCATGTCCAAATTGTCGTGGACTATATGATGAACGCGTTCGTATGAAATATTCAGTGCTTCATATATCCGTTTTAGCCCAATTCGACGGTCTGTTAAAATCATGTGATGAACTGCATCGATATTTTCGGGGACTAACACAGAAACTGGCCTTACTGATCGGTCATCATCTTCAATGGAAAATTTAGCTCTTTTGAAGCTTGCAGTCCAAATTTTCACGGTTGCATACGACGGACATTGATCACCAAGAGTATTAAGCATATCTTCGTAAATCTGCTTACCTGTTAACCCTTTTAAATACACGTACTTGATGATGGCTCGATACTCTAATTTTTTGATTTTCACAATTTCGGTGGACATATTTATTCTTTTAATTTATTGCGTAACTCTGGTTTACTTTTTTGACGTCAAACTTTACACTGACACTTCTAATAAGTTATTGTTCGTTGCTATGGTAACGCAATATTTTGTTTATGCAGGGAACTGGTCTAGGCTAACTAGATATCAATACGTCCTCGTATTTTGCACCATTTTCACACCAGTTCTACTACATTTTCAGCCAACATTGAAACTATTGGCTACTGAAGTGTTTTGATGCTATTACACTTTTTAAACAAGGTGGTAAGATGAATGCGAAACGATGAATCTGCTGGTCTGCTGCCAGACATTAAGCATTCATTTTAAGTGTCAGTGTCGAGCGTTCATAAATGCATCTTGTTTTACAAACATACTAATTTAGCAATCAGCGCATTAGCAAACTGATGAATTGAATGAATTTTATGTCGTCTGGAGAAACATTGGTAGAAATAACTTGCGTTTTCATGAATGGGAGCCTAGGCTTGAATTTTAAAACCAAGAACTCTATAAATATCTCACAAGGAATACAAGGATGTGGAAATAGTCGTCAGAAATAACTTTTCTCCGCTACTTTTAACTCCATAGGTTTTGATCACAATGCAGTTAACTTGATGAGAATTTATCTCTTCAGACATGTGCAAGCAGTGGCGTGTGATGAAAAAATCTCAGTAGGTAAGGTTATTATACAACGATTTTGAGGAAGGATATATTACGGTAGGTCCAGCGGAACTTTTTTATTTGACGTTTCAGACGGTTACTTTGGACGAAATGATCCCCGTCGGGAGAATCTATTTTGCAGGTCTGCAGGTCAGCAAAATATTCTCAGTGCAGTAACTTTGCAGATCGGCCGAAAGCCTTGCAGGTTGGACAAATTTGAGATGAAACAGTACCACATCAATAATTTTTTTTCAAAAAAATGCTATCTACTCTCTCAAATCGAAGAGAACAGTTATTAATATTAAATTTGAGAAGAAAACTTTGCAGGTCGGCCGAATTCCTTGCAGGTTGGACTGATTTGGGATGCAAGTTGACTATATCAATACATTTTTTATGAAAAAAGGTTATAATTCACTCCAAAATATGATATATTGCAGAATTAATATTTAAGTTGAGAAAAAACCTTGCTGGTCTGCCAAAATTCTTGCAAGGTAGACATAGTCGAAATGAAACTAGAGCATACTAAAATATTTTTAAAAATTCAACTCTCACATTATGAGATTTTTTAGTATTAATTTTTAATTTTAGTTAAAACTGATGGTTGAACCGATTTGAGATGGAACTGGACCATTTCAATACACTTTTGACATAAAAATTCCAGACACCCCTCCTAAATATGAGATTTTGCTATAATATTATTTGAGTTGAGAAAAAAACCTTGCAGGTCGGCTGAAATCCTTGCAGATTCGACCTATTTGAGATGAAACTAGACCATTTCGATACACTTTAAACAAAACACATCCATAATTCTCTCCTAAGTATGAGGTTTTGCAATAATAATATTTGGTTGAGAAAAAAACCTTGCAGATATGCCGAAATCCTTGCAGATTAGACCAATTTGAGATCAAACTAGACCATATCAATACATTTTTGCCAAAAAATGTTACACAGATAAAAAAGATTTCTCCAATCAAGAATATACATACTCTTGAATAGAATAATCTTCTGAAAAGAATAATCATTTCTAATCAATGAATACGAGGATGTATTGATATCTAGTTAGCCTAGACCAGTTCCCTGCATAAACAAAATATTGCGTTACCATAGCAACGAACAATAACTTATTAGAAGTGTCGGTGTAAAGTTTGACGTCAAAAAAGTAAACCAGAGATACGCAATAAATATGTCCACCGAAATTGTGAAAATCCAAAAATTGGAGTATCGGGCCGTCAACAAGTACCTGTATTTAAAAGGGTTAAGAGGTAAGCAGATTTACGAAGATATGCCTAATACCCTTGGTGATCAATGTCCTTGGTATGCGACCGTGAAAAATTGGACTGCAAGCTACAAAAGAGGTAAATTTTCCATTGAAGATGATGACCGATCGGTAAGGCCAGTTTCTATGTCAGTCCCCATTTAGAACAAGACGTATTTGAGTCACAAATTTCAGATGATGTGAAAAAACATTCCGTCAGATCAGTGTATAGTTTCAATAAAAAACAGATCGTGCCAGACAATACCCCCAGAGAAATCACTTCAATGAAAGACAATTCTAGACCAAAAAGTGATGAAGAAAAGCGCGAGTGTACTCCTGAAAGACAGCCATCTGATATTCAACAGTTATGTGAAACGATAAGTAATGCCATAAAAACAGATTCAAGTGCACCACGACAAGTCGTTGAGAAAGACATCCCTTACTTTGATGGGAATCCTGAAGAGTGGCCCGTGTTCATCACACAATTCAGAAAAATTGCGTCATTATGTGATTATTCATCGGAAGAAATGATGATAAAATTACAAAAATGTTTAAAAAACTTAAAATCAGTTCGGAAGACATTGGAAATGAGATTTGGTCGCCCTGATCTGATAATCGATGGGCTCATGTGGAAAATTAAAGATGTGTTGCCCATCAGAGAGAATAATATAGACGGTTTAATTAAGTTTTCCAGCCATGTATCTAGTCTAGTTGCAACGATCAAATCTTTGGGATACAATGAGCATCTTCAAAACCCAATACTGCTTCGAGACATTGTTCAAAAACTTCCGGACATGATAAAAATCCGCTGGGGTGAAGAAATCGTGAAAAAACATGGGAATGTTGACTTGAGTGATCTTTCAGACTAGATTTCAGACATAGCAACAGCAGCATGCTATGTGAGTCCTCCAAGTACTTCAAAAATGAATAGAAATGATACCAAATCGAAACCATTCACGTATTCGTTGAAAAAACGACATGAGACTACCTTGATGATAGCTGATAATAAAAACAATGAGGAATTCTGCACGTACTGCCGAAAAAAGGGACATTTTATCCAAGGGTGTTTGAAAATTAACCAAGACGACGTGGAGACTAGGTGGGAGACGGTCACAAAAAGAAAATTATGCCTTTCTTGTCTAAAGAACAGACATCAAACTATGAAATGCAGGTTCAAGCGTCAGTGTGGTATCAATAACTGCAGACGATCTCATCACCAGCTCCTTCATAAGGATCAACCACAACAAACCTTAGATCATAGCCAATCAACTCAGACCGACGAATTAAGAAACGAAAATGTTCTCGCTGTTGGACAGGGAGCTGCAAATATCCTTTTAAGAATGATCAAGGTGAGATTGTACGGAAAAAACACTGTTCTGGAGACAATTGCACTTTGTGATGAAGCTTCCACTGTAACTCTTATAGACAAATCCATCGCTGTCCAGCTTGACTCAGAAGCAGGGATAGCTGAATCACTGTGTATATAATGGACTAACAATGTGACTTCCTGCTATGAAAATTCTAGTCGTCTAGAGCTCGATATATCAGGATAAATCCAAATATTGGAGTATCGAGCCGTCATCAAGTACCTGTATTTAAAATGGTTAAGAGGTAAGCAGATTTACGAAGATATGCTTAATACCCTTGGTGATCAATGTCCTTCGTATGCGACCGTGAAAAATTGGACTGCAAGCTACAAAAGAGGTGAATTTTCCATTGAAGATGATGACCGATCGGGAAGGCCAGTTTCTGTGTCAGTCCCCGAAAATATCGATGCAGTTCATGACATGATTTTAACAGACCGTCGAATTGGGCTAAAACGGATATCTGGAGCACTGAATATTTCATACGAACGCGTTCATCATATAGTTCACGTCAATTTGGACATGAGAAAAATTGCTGCAAAATGGATCCCCAAATGTGTGAATGTTGACCAAAAGCGTGCAAGGGTAGTAGCATCGCGTTCGATCTGTGCTGGATTTCAAAACGATGTAGATTTCTTAAACCGAATTGTTACTTTGGATGAGACTTGGGTACATTTCTAAGATCCAGAAACAAAGCAACAATCGATGGAATGGCGACACTATTGTTCTCCAAGACCTAGGAAGTTTCGTGTTCAAAATCTGATAGAAAAGTTCTTGCTTCCGTTTTCTGGGATTGCCATGGCGTAATCATGATTGATTTTTTGGATAAGGGTAAAACAATAACTGGAGATTACTATTCGACATTACTGACCACTCTACGGAAAAAAATTAAAGAGAATAGACGCGGAAAGCTATCCAAAGGTGTTTTGTTTTTGCAGGACTACGCCCCTGCACACAAATCTCATGTTACTATGCAAAAAATTCGTGATTTAGGGTTTGAATTACTAGAACCCCCCTTATTCACCAGATTTGCCTCCGTCCGACTATCATCTCTTTCCTCAACTAAAAAAAGTTTGAAAGGTCGTAAATTTTCTTCCAACGAGGAGGTAATTAAAGCTGTGGAGGTCTGGTTTGCAGAACAGGAAGAAACATTTTTTAAAAGGTCTAGGTCGCTGCAGGTTCGCTGTAATAAATGTATCCAATTAGGAGGAGAATATGTTGAGTATTAATAGTATATTGTGTATCTAGTAGTAAAAGCAATACATTCCCGGACGACAATGTAAATTGTTGGCTGAGGCTTTAAGCCGAGGCCAACAAGCATTGAAGTCTGGGAATGTGCTTTTACTACAAGGTACACAAACAATTTTTTCTGAAATCGCAATCAGCATTATCAAAAACTAAGGAATTCTTCATATTGTTTGCGTGAATTCAATAACTGTCTAAAATGTAAACAAGCCGGCAAAAAAATTCTCGGATCGTTTTCTGTACGGGAAAGTACTTTCCCGTACCGTTTAGGTCCGAAAACGGCCCGGGAAAGTTCGTTGCTTAGCAACGGACTAAAATACTAGATTAGCGTATTTTGCGGCCTGAAGTTGCTCCGAGAAAGTGGGCATTTTTGAACGATTTCAGAAGAAATATTTTGCCATTGAAATTTTGTTTGGTTCTAAAGTAGGCTAACAATTTTTCAATATATCCTCGTAATAGAGAGAAACGTTTCTTTACGTTTGCCACCCTTTTAGATTTTTTCTTTCGATTTATTAGAAAAAGTATGCATATATGACGTTTTTACTTGGATGCCAAACTTGGAAATGGTCGAAAAATTGGGGAACGATAAAGGGATAATATTTTCTTTGTTCGTCATTCTTCGACTTATTTGCATTTTTTCTGTTTAAAATAACTAGAATTGTTAATAATTAATATTTTTAACAATGTTGCCGACCTTAAACGATAGTGCAAATTTTTATAGTATCAATACGCTCTAAAATTGAAATTTTGCAAAAAGTTGCACTGTTTTGCCAGTTTTTCATCATTTTTTATTTTAAATGCTGTAATGGTTGATAAGAGGCATTTTCTGGTGGGCCATAGAATAGCAGAATGATCTTCGTAGTAACAATACTTCAGTAAACCATCAAATCGTAAAACCAATATAATGAAGAATCAATTATCTATCAGAAAAACATTTTATAAGACTTATAAACGGAAAATCGAAATGTGTAGAACTGATTCATAATAATAAATAAATAAATAAATAAATAAATGTTTATTGATCCCTTAAGCTAGTATATAAACAAGATGGAACATGTCGTTACAAGTAATGAGACTGATACAAAAGTACCAACCCAAGTAAAAATACATAAATCTCATACAAACATGCAAATACATTATTATCAATTCTGATGGAAGTTACAGTCCTGATAAATATGTCTCGAATTCATCGAGTGAATAAAAACATTGTGTGACTAAAGCCCAATTGTACAGTCATGGTTTAAGCTCAGGTTCAACTGAACTAAGCTCAGAAAAGAACTGGGTTCAGAAATATTTTTTCCGTTGTACACTCCATATTTGAGCTCGGGTTTACTAAGCGCCGTTCAAGAAACAATATTTTATGTTGGTCTTCTACAAATTCCTCATCATTCCATTTTACAAAATGATCGACTCATCTCTATAGTTCTTTGGTTGTCTTCTAGCGTTTAGTTTATTTATTGGCAAAGTATTACAATAAAGTGATTTTACTAGTCAGATATAAAAAGAGAAACAGAAAGAAAAATGTAACAAATAGTATAAAAATTGGCAATAGTAAGATAAAGCTCATTAGGTAATATACTAATGGTAGCAATACATAGGAAGACAAACTTCAAAATATAGAAACAAATACATTTACATATTAAAATCACCTTCTAGATACCCTTCGATGAAATAGAAGGCTTTTTTTATAAGATACGTTTTGAATAGTTAAAACTTAGGTTTTTGACCACTATTGGAAGAGCATTAAAAAAAATATGCCGTAGTAATCGGCGCCCCTTCTTGTACGTTGCAACCTGTGGTAGCTGAGGACCAAATTATCTCTATTTCTAGTTGAGTATGAGTGAATATCACTATGTGATCTGAAGTTTACTAGGATCAGTTTTATGTAGGTTAGACAGTGGAATATAAAAGTACATGGAAGTGTAAAAGGAGTCTCAGTTCTGCAAAACTATTTCTACAACAATCTCGATATTATAAACCTGCAATACACAACGTCTCTGTAATTTGAAGATTTGAACAGTATTGGGGGAATGACCCCAGTTTAAGATTGCATAGGATAAATTATAATTGAAGTATCCATGGTAAGCCGACAGTAGGGTGTCCCTGGATACATTTTTTGAAAGACTTCTTATTAGGAAAGTTATTTTAGACAGCTTGGAGCTTAGATGATTGATGTGAACGTTCCAAGTCAACCCTGGATCCAAGTAGACCCCGAAAAATTTAACCGATGCCTGACTTTCCAGGTTTGATGAAGAAGTTTGCAAAGTAAAGTTCATATTATGTGTCTTGTCGGCATTTAGACTTAATTTGTTAGCCAAAAACCAATTCTTAGTCTGGTCGTCTTTATTTTGGGTCCACTGTATTGGGTCTGAGGGGTGGTAACGCATTAATGTAGTGGTATCGTCTGCAAACAAGATTATAAGGAGAGTGATGACATTGGTGAAGTTATGCAGGTCATTTATGTAAGTGAGGAACAGCAGAGGACCCAGCACAGAGCCCTGAGGAACTCCATGCTGAATCCTCTGTTTTTTAGATCCCACATTATTGAAAAAAACAAATTGCTCCCTCGCCTCCAGGTAAGACTTGACAAGAGCTACACTGCTTTGGTGAATATTGTAGTGAATTAGTTTTTTATAAAGGATTTCGAAAGAAATACAATCGAACGTTTTTGTCAAGTCAAGGAAGGTAGCATAAGTGTTCTGTTTATTATCAAGGCCTTCAGCTACAAACTCAGTTACTATTACTTCTACTGCTTCCACAAAATCTTCATCATCTGTTAGTTCCAGAAGAATATCATCTAGCTGTTGATCCAATTATTTTATTATTTCAGCACACAACGATGAGAACAAAAATTACTATCAATTAAAAAAGATAAAACTTTGCAGTTTTAGTTTACAGCATTGAACAATCAGACATCAGTGGCCAGTGCTACCAGTTCTCAGACTTGAGAGGTTGAAGGTTGAACGTTTGACGCAGCAAACCTCGGTTTAAGCTTCTACCAAAATCCACAGCTCAAGTTAAGTTTACAAAATGAAAAATGACAGCCACTGAACCAAGCTCAGCACTGAACCTGCTCCGTACAACTGAAATTGAAATTTGAACTAAGCTTAACGCTGAGCTAAGCTTAAACCCGTACTGTACAATTGGGCCTAAGAGTTCTTTTAGGCGAGATTTAAAAAGTGCTGGGGAATCCGCTTTTTTTATATTGTCTGGCAGACGATTGTAAAAACGGCAACCAGCATTATTCGGTGACTTTTTATAAAATGAATGTTTGTGTTTACTTAATTTGATGTCGTTTTTACATCTAGTGTTATGGGAGTGGTTGTCACTGTTTAGAGGATACAAATTCTTATCCTTGAATATATAGCAAAGAAGTTTAAAAAGGTAAATTGATGCGACAATTAGGATTTTATTTTTTTTGAAAACATCCCTACAAGAGTTGCGATTTTTTATGTCAAATATTAATCGGAGTATACGCTTTTGAGCAACAAAAACTCTAGTGATCTCAGCTGCTTGACCCCACGCTATAATATTATAAGAAATGGCTGAATATACGAATGCATATAGTATATTTGCAGGAGTGCGTCAGTTTTTAGCGTATTTTTCAGGGTAACAAGCTTTTATTCAATTTCTTACAAACGAAATTTATTTGTTCTCCCCATGAGGTTGCAGTCAATATACAGGGTGTTTCTTAAGTACGTGTAGAAAATTTAGGAGCGTATTGCTGACATCAAAATAAGAAGAAAACTTCCTATAAACATATGTCTACAAGTTATTCGTTTCTGAGATACAGAGTGTCAAAGTTGAGTTCTTATTTTTATTTTTTGTGAATAATTTCAAAATTATTTTGATAATTGGGTAAAGTTTGGTATCTGGGAATATTTATTATTTAGTTTGTGTAAAAAATATGTTCTTGATAGAGGTCACTGCGAGCAACTGTTTTCGAGTTATTGAGATTTGAAATAATCGATGCAAGTGATTTTGAATGACAAGATTTTTTAATTCAAAATAAATTCAATTAGAAACTACATTTTTCACAATTATCACAAAATTTGATTTTGTCATTGAAAAATCATCCCAGATACCAAACTACTCGAATATCACAAATATTTTGCATTTATTCACAAAAAAAAATATAGTTATATTATTAAACTTTGACACTCTGTATCTTAGAAACGAATAACTTGCGGACATGTGTTTATGGCAACTTTTTTCCTTATTTCGATGTCAGCAACATGCTCTTGTAGTTTCTACACGTACTTAAGGAACACCCTGTATATGCCTAGGAGTTGTGAAGAATTAGTGGTTTTCAAAACAATATCGTTAAATTCATAAACGTGGTTTGTAGGAGGTCTATTCTTTATGTGATATTCTATGACTACAGTTTTGCTGTGAATAACGATCAACATATTTTTCGTGCAGTAATTTGAGAAATCATTTAGCACCTGACTTGCTTCTGATTTCATTTTCTGTGCATCAGTTCCGGAGACTACAATGGTGGTGTCGTCCGCATACATGAAGGTTCTACCGCCACTAATATGCTCAGGAAGGTCATTGACATATGTTAAAAAAATTAAAGGGCCTAGAACACTTCCTTGTGGAGTTCCAAGTTCAAGAGAATATTCGTCTGATTTTGTGTTATCAATTTTCACGATAATTTTTCTGTTCTCCAGGTAAGAACTTATCCAACTATTTATCGGGCCACGTAAGCCAAGTTTATCGATTTTTTCCGATACGAACCTTCGTTCCAGTGTGTCGAAAGCCCGCGTCAGATCGAACGATAATGAAACGACATATTCACCCTTATCAAGGCAATCGTTGATATGTTGAACTAAATTGGTGATTTCAGTCTGTTGAAAAACCTGGACGAAAACCATGTTGACATGTGCTGAGCACATTGTATTTTTCAAAGAATTTTTGAATTCTATTACACACTACTTTTTCGATTATTTTTGAAAAAATGCTCAATAACGCTATGGATCGATAATTTTCAACATTTGTTTTATCACCTTTTTTGTATATTGGTAGAATCGCAGCCGTTTTCAATAAGTTAGGGAATGTTCCCGAGGATACCGATAGGTTTATAATTTCTGCTAGAAAATGTGAAATAATGCTCGAGCATTCTTTAATTATGCCGACGGGAATTTCATCCAGCCCTGTGGATTTTTTATTAGGTAGCCCGTGAATTACATTTTCAACTTCTGTTTCGGTAACAGGTATGAAAACGAATGAATTTGCAAGGTTTTTAGATAGTGTACAGGTTTTAGATCTGTTTTCACCAAAATGTGCAGATATTTTGTCCTCAATTACCGTGGATAAGTATTGCCCAAAAAGATTTGTTATCACGTTCCGAGGTAAACTGACCTTCGTGAGCAATTTCCAATTCTGTTCTAGTTTTATGTTTGTTGGTAACTTTTTTAGTGAGAGTCCAGTTTTCTTTAGATTTGTTGGTAGAATTTTGTATTTTATTGCGATAATATTTTTGTTTTTCTTCCCGAATGTCCTTATCAATTTGTTTTTTCATATTTTTGTAACGAATTTTGATATTTTCATTGTCAGTTCTTTTACGTAGCCAGTCTAGTTGCTTTAAGTTTTCCATATCATTATGAAGTTTTCTGATAGGGGTATTTTATCCATAGAGTATTTTTTACTATGCTTCTTCTTTCTTATGATAATCCGAATAGAAACTCATCTAATGTGTATTTATGAGAACCAATAAAGCATCATACGCGAAAGCCGTAGAAATAAATTTCATAGATCTGAATTCAGCAAGAATGGAAAGTGAGTGAAATGAAAAAACTGAGTAATCGCAAATCTCAATAAACTAAGCTGAGCGTAACAAAAACCAATAAGTCTTGAGAAATGAAGTAATTGAATTTCATCAAAACATCATTCAATAGTATCTTAAAACTTAATACCAACCGAAAATTAATCGGTAGTATCGTAAAATCCAAGGAAACGATATGTGTAGGACATAAAATGATCAGAATCGAAATCCAGCAAATTTTAGGAGGGGATGAACGAATGGAGGACCACGCTTCTAGGAAACGATTAACTCGTTATAAAAATTGCCCTATTATCTCCTAGGTGCCGCTGACTTACCCGATACATTTGCTATCCCCTCTCCCATTTCTGATAATTTTCGGTACATTTTTATTCTACCATTTATACGTCTTATGACTTTCAATATGCCAATTTTATGTCTTGTGATGTATGTATTCGACGATTTTATTTTATACAGGGTGTTCATTTCAGGACTTCCCACCCCATTTTTTTCGAAATGTGTATATTTTTTAAAATATAATGAGACACGTCAACAAATGTATCGAAGGGGACAAGTTTTCATCAGAAAATGGACGTGCCCCCTTTCATCCCCTGCAAGGGGGAGCTACCAACGTTAAAAGCTTGAATACGAAGGGGCATCGAGTAATACCTCATTTTGAAGGTCTTTTTAATCTCTACACGTCGGTGTTTTTTCTTTAATTGATCGATCCATTGTCGAGATATTTAGGAAAATATGTTTGCTCCTCCGTACAATTGAAATAAAAACTAAGGTACCCATTCACATACAGTTTGCCTTCAGTCCAGAACTACCGATTTGCATGTCGTCAGTTAAAATTTGTACATACACATACAGGCCGTCGACAGGTCTGAGCCTGCAGTTCACTTGAATCTAACGACGGACTGAAGTGTATGGAGAAAAATCGTCAGTTGAAATCGTACGATCCCATCTTTAAACTAGTTGGAAGTTTTCGTGATTTCGTTATTTCTGAAATGGCCGAGTCAAGCAATAATACAGCGTTTGTAACCGAATTTATTGATATTTATAGGCAATTGCCTTGCCTTTGGAAAGTAAAGAGCAAGTCATACTCAAATAGGCACGAAAAGAATAAAGCGTACGAAAAATTATTATTGTTTTATAAACAAACAGATCCAAATGCAACAATTGATTCTATTAAAAAGAAAATTAATAATTTACGGTGCACTTTTCGAAAAGAACTGAAAAAAGTGAGGAAATCAAAGCTAGATGTCGAAGTGTCACTATTAATCGTTCTTCGGCTGTAATTGCTTTTCTCATTTTAGTATTTTTCTTTGATATTAACTTAACCATGCTTAAGAGTTCTTTAAAACATGTGTCATCCATTCTGAGGTAATTTTTAAGGTCGTCTGTTGCACTAGTTCTTAATTTTTGCACCAGTCCCATATGAGATAAAGTATCACGTTGTAACAGCCAATCTTTTACCCAAAAACGGTTTTTTGCCTTTGTTGTAGACAATAATAGCACAAGAAGTGCGGCTAGTTTTTTTTTATTACTACAAAACATTTTTCACTACAGCAAGACTGTTCAGTTGATTGGCGATAGCTCAGTTTTCCTTCAGTTCTGAAACTGACAGTCTTAAAACTGAGGTCGCATCGTTTCAGAAAACTGAATAGTGTGTGGCCTGAGAAAGTTCATATCTTCTGTTCAGATCGTACAGTCTTAGAACTGCAGGCAAACTGTATGTGAATGGGTACATTCTCATTCCTTTTACTTCAAACCTAAATTACATTATTTTATACTACTGTCACTTTAATAATTGCTCAAAATGTTGTCCACTATTGCCCAAACAATGGTATAACGCACATTTTCAAACACTCTGTTCGAAGTGCTCGACATTCTGCAGAAATCCTTTGTTAAAGCTCTTGTAAATTTTGCGGCGGGGGTGTGTAAACAACTGATTTTAGATGTCCCCTTAAAAAGAAATCACATGGTTCTAGATCAGGGGACCTGGGTGGCCACTCTATAGGTCCTCTTCGCCCTATTCATTTAACGGGAAATACGTTGTCTAACCATTGTCGGACCGGAAGCACATAATGGGGGGGGTGCTCCATCTTGTTGAAAATGTTACTCATTTTCGTTAAGAAAGGTGTTTCCATCTCTATCCAGTTGATTTTCGAGAGATTCAGTAATTAGCGGATTGATCGTATTTTCTAACATATTCAAGTACACCTCACCATTTAGATTCTCATTGATAAACAATGGACCAATCACTTGATTTCCTAGTATACCGGCCAATACATTTAGTTTTTGGGGATACTGGGTATGCCCTTCGACAAACACATGGTCATTTTCATTGTTCCAATATCTGCAATTATGTTTATTTACAAATTCATTCAAATAAAAAGAACACTCATCAGAGAAGCAGATATTTTTTAAAAATTCCACATTGTTATTAATAATTGTTGTCATTTGTTCACAAAACTCAATTCGTCTGTCAAAGTCATCTTCACTCAACTCTTGACATATTTTCATTTTATAGGGATGGAATTTATTAATTTTTGTAATGTTGTGGACAGAGCCTAAGGAAACTCCAGTTGCAGCAGAAATAGTACGTAACGATGTATTAGGACTTATACCAAAATACCCTAATACTTCAATTTGAGTGGCTTCATTCAAAACTCTTGGCTGATCATGTTTTAAATTTGCAACAGATCGTGTCTGAGTAAATTTGGCGATAAGATTTAGGACATGCCTATGAGAGGTGTTCTTATCTGGGTGCCTTTCGTTAAATATTGCAGCAGTTCGTCGAGCACATTGACTTTCAGCGCCGTAAATAAACATTATTTCGATTTTCTCAGCTAAAGTGTAAACCATTTTTAATTCGACACTAAGGTAAAACACATTAAAATTTCCACAAAAATAGGGAATGTAGTACACTAAATTATTCTTCCTTGAAAAATACTCAAAAACCTTTTTCTACAACCGCTTATCAAAGTAGCCTTTGACGCTTTCAGATCTCAACGCAAAGTTGACGTTTTCGTAACTAATACCATATCCCTATCGGTGATGATCGAAATAGCAATTCCTTTGAATTTGAGAATCAAATTATGTTGCTTGGCAACCACACGAGCGCTTGCGCGAGTGTGGTTGCCTAAAGCAACATAATTTGATTCGAAACCGAGAAGGAATTAACGATAATCGCCGATAACACGAGTTGTAATTGTTAAGATTATTTCATGAATAAAATCGAAACCATTTTTATTTATTTACTATTCAATTTAACTTGGAACATTAATCCCGCCTTTAGTTCTGAAATTATGCAACTAACAAAACATTTATTTCAGTTACCATCAATGACAGAGCGCGTCATTCGTAGTTTCGTCATTGCATGTCTAGTCTACTGCTTCACGCTAACATTTTGATTTAGTGATTTGATTAATCAACGAGTATGCAAAATTTGTCGAAAATGGTGAAGTTGATATGAATTAATAGTGAGTGCTTATTTAGTTTTGGTCAAAGTTTGGTGTTGTGTCATTATAGCAGCTTGCTAGTGGTAAGTTTGTGTTTTGATAATAACCAATCAGGAATCGAACTACAAAATCGAAAACACATCATATACATATCCAGTAGCCAATCAAGAGCCGAACTACAAAATCGAAAACATGATGTTTTCTTTTATCAACACAAAAATTTCAACCAATCATAACACTCTATTTTAGCATAAGTGAAATAATCCGTGATATGCCATGAGAATAAACAGTTACAGTTTTTATTGCAATGGTACGGAGGAGCAAACAGATATTCCTAAATATCTCGACAACTGATCGATCAATTTAAAAAAAAGAAACACCGACGTGTAGAGATTAAAAAGACCTTTAGAATGAGGTATTACCCGATACCCATTCGCATTTAAGATTTTGAAGTTGGTAGCTCCCCCTTGCAGGGGAAGAAAGGGGGCGCGTCCATTTTCTGATGAAAACTTGTTCACTTCCATATATTTGTTGACGTGTCTCAGGATTTTTTTAAAAAATACACACATTTCGAGAAAATTAGGGTGGGAAGTCCTGAAATTAACACCCTGTATATCTTTCGAATATGATGCTTTGCAGACTTACGATATTCTGATACGGAATGTGAAGATGATCGAATAATCGTCTTCACATTTTCGTTTATTCTCCTTTGTTGGTATTCCAGATTCAATTCCTTATAATGTTCAGTACTTCGAATTTCGGTTCTTCCTTAGTCAGATATGATGATTTAGGATCCTGGGATAATTAGTCTATGATGAAAATTGGTTATTGTGATATGATGGTTTTACAAAATTTTTTTCTGGTTATTTTCCATTTCTTCAAAATTAATTCTTATCCAGTTCGGTTCTCTATTAGATCTTTAATGAATTTTATTAGTTCGATACTTTTAATTCATGGACAATTTCTGTTTGACATTTTACCATTCTGATGGATTATATGTAATCAAAGTTTTTCTTACTTTTCGCTATTGCAGAAGACACGAAAATCTACGAAAATCATCATCACCGACTTGGCGACTTTCCTCTCCTCCACCCGACCGTCTTCTTCTTCTCACGGTCTCGCGGCCATCTCCGCGCATTTCCATCAAAACGATATCATCCGTTTCAATGAACGCCTAAAAAAGCCAACGTCAATTCTGGATTCCAGTCGCAGGCGGCCGGTCGCGGTTCAATTGTTTCACGGCATCGCGCCCCCCGAGCCCCTCGCCGGCTCTCGCGGTGCATTCCCCCCGTGCGTTCGCGAACGCCGAATAGTTGGCCTTGAACGAGTGCATTGCTTTGGAGAGTGAGAGAGAGAGACGGAGCGCCTTTTTGTTTTTGGACGGACGGACGCAACGCCGTTTGGCAACGGTCAACAGCCCGGCCAAGGTTGCACTTGCACTTCGCCAAACTAACCTATCATAATCCGAACCCGCATAACCGCCGCTTGGAGCAGGGCCGGACCTGGAACGCGAAAAAACGACCCTCTTTGAGGACTCGCTCGACTTTGCTAGAAGATGCCACGAGTTTAAATTAGCTTTATGCTTTTATAATGGCAACTAAGCTGTCAGAGTGACACGGTGGGTCGCGACTAACTCAAGTGGAGACGGGAGTGGGTCAGTACAAAATAAATTGTGATGAGATGTACGAATGTGGGCGACAGCTACCTATATGAATGCAGGCTCACCGTACAGATTATTTATACTCATTCCCATATAACACGAATAGTATTAAAAATTGAAGTTATAAAAAATCAAAATGATAGTGAAATGACTGTCACGGGTACGTTCTCACACAAAACTAACTAGCTATACATTGCGGCTTTTAATAGCCCCCCCCCTGTTAACTTTTGAACGGTTCGACGTAGAAACATGAAAAAAAAAACGTTTCGATGTGGTTTGGATGTGGAACAATGAAAACAAAAATTTTTTGAAGGGTATTACCGATACTACTTTTTGAGAGAAGAAACATTGCAATTACTCGACAGATGGTGCTCGGGGCACATTAATTTCAAATTTCGAAAGGTATAAAAATCGAAATTGGGAAAAAATTATAAACAAAATTCAAAAATATTTAGATGGTTGTAAAGAGAATTGAATTCTCTTTTCAACGATGTGACACTTGACCCCACATGCCATTTGAAAATTTTGAGTTGATGGGCCCCCCTGCGCCCCCTATCGTGCAATCACTATTTTTTTTATTTCAAAAAGTAGTATTGGTGAAACCGTCGAAACGATTTTTTTTTCATGTTTCTACGTCGAACCGTTCAAAAGTTAACAGGGGGGGGACTAATAAAAGCCGCACTGTATAAATACCTTAACATTATTAAAATCGACCTTACAATTGATCTACAAATACAATTCAATGACCAAATATGTTTCAAATACCTTAACATTATTAAAATCAACCTTACAATTGATCTACAAGTACAGTTCAATTACCAAATATGTTTCAAACATTAACAAACCTCTTAGGTGAGATTATACAGGCACTAGTATATGGAAGAAGGTTGAATGGATCCAATATTACACACAAAATACATCTACCGCTGTAGGGTAGGAAAAAGGAATCCGCAAAAGTATGGTGCACCTTACCTTGTAGCGTTCACACATTAGCACTAGGTTGAAGACTATGCTATAAAAAACGATATCAGTAACGGTAGGTTACTTAGTGCTATATCTGGTACTTGGAGTGCAACGTCGGGTCAACTATAATGGTACAACCAAGCCGATCTTAGCTGCAATGGTGCTTCTTTGATAATCGCTGCTACAAGTGCAGGACTAGGATGATACCACCAGGTTGAGCTTAGCTGAAATGCTGCTTCTTCGACAGTCTTCGCTACCAGTATATGAATACTCTACTCAATGGCTATAGTAGGTGGAAGATTGTCACCAGGAATAAGACATACCATACATCAACGGAGTCATTAAACTTCCTCCAGAAAGGAAAGAATTACAGCAGTAGGGACAGAACTATAGTGCCCTTTACATAAACCCTGAAATGCAATATGAACTTGACCTTTTGTTCAGCAACTTGGATGAACTAATAAATACGTACCTCTGTCCAGAACAGGTCTAGGTGCTCCCACAGTGGAAGATACTTTCGTTAGGCTCTTTCAGATGTCAAAATATCCTGGCTAAAATACATGAAGAACTGCCAAATGATAAAAGAATACCATATGCGAGAATACTTACCGAAAATATATGGTTTATATAATCCCCCGAGAGGTTAGGTTCAGAAATATGCATACCAAGCAATTCAAACGACTAAACGAAAACTGGGACCTTTTTCAAATGGAATCCAAAACTTTACAACTCGTTTCTCCCAATTATTTCAATAGTGTGACCTCTAGCTGATTAATCTTCTTCTTCTCAAACTTCAAGTCAAAATCCGTGTGCAATATTGCCAAGTTCACTACTCGAAGAGTATTACACTTTCAACTTATTAATCTTTTCCCACAAGCTAGAAAGATATCATGAAGCCCTATCCTCAAATGAAACACGCTTGAGTAATACTACATGACATAACTCATTTCGCCTCTTCGGTTATGAAACTAACAAAAGTTATTCCGTGTTACTCCAGGTACCCAATTTTTGAATTGCCGGAATTAATTCTCAAGATTCTCAAGAGAAATATGACGACATTTTCTCTCAATGGGTACCTTCATTGCTCGAAATTGAGTGAAAATGACATCATATTTCTCTAGAGAATCAATTCCGACAATTCAAAAATTGGGCCCCAGCTGAATGCAGAAGTCATAACAACCACAAGTCTATGGCCTACTCCGCTTATTACGCACACCCAAGACGTGGAATGAAAATTGTTAACAGAGTTACAAAAGTACACACCTATATGACGAATGACAAGTAATAATCTTGGGATAACTTGAAATATGACGTTACCAAATCATGATGACGCAAATGTAAAATGGATATACCTGGTAGTATTGTGAAAATGAAAATACGCAATGGGGACGCCTACACAGAACACCGCGCCGTGTGAAACTTCCGTGTTCAATAGAGGACTTCGGATAAGGATTCAGTCATGCCACCACACAACTTTTGGCTTTAAAACTACTGGCACGTTTTTCGGCAAGTTTTCTTCATGTCAGAGTTCCTGGCAGCCTCAGGAACCCCGTAATATGATTGAAATTGTTCATAACGACGGGAATATTGAGATTTTCCATAAAATACAAAACCCTAGGGACTTTAATTTTTTTAGGGATTTTTCTCACAAAATGGCGCTAATTTCAAAATATTTCATTTTCCTGAATTTTTAAAAAATTGCGTATTTCACGTTTCCTAGTTGCCAAATAGTTGATCGATCTAGAAAATATTCTGAGTGGTAACTTTCACGGAAAAACAAACCTTATTACCTTTCTGATTAAAATGCTCTTGGCCTGAATACTTTGAGGTTACATCACAGAATTTGTATTTGTTTCAGTTTTGTGGGCATGTGTTACATTTTAATCATAACTGTTAAAATGGTTGAATATCATTTCTACTTTTGAACTTTTTCATGGAACGAATGTGCTCTGACAAAGAAATAACCCTACACTCAGTGCCGCATTTGCCAGCTAGCATGCTACCAAGTACCAGTTAGCAAATTAGCCAGTAAGCAAATGCTACTGGCCCCGCGCCTGGGGGACCTCGCGCCTGTGCGCAAAGTAAAAAAAACTATCAGGTAAGATATGTTTTTTATACCACCTACAGAAAATGAATAAAGTTAGAAATGGGAATAATAACTATAGCGTGGAATGAAATTCTAGAACACTTGCAAGCGACTAACAGTCGTTGCAATCGTTCGATCAAGATCTTAACACGAGATAGGTACGCTCTTTATAAATCATTACAAGGCTACTTCCAAGCAATACGATCCAAATTTTCAGATATAGAGGCAAAAGCCAACACTCTAATTGGCTGTGAAGAAATCAGCAATCGACTTCAAGAAAACCCAAGCAAAATACAAAGTACGACCATTTCAGCAGCAGCTGTACTCACAGACCTCACAGACCTCAAAGAAGGCTCTACTACACTCGAAGAAGTTGTAGAACATCAAACAACCAGACAACGTTTTGAAATTCATGTTTTTATTGTTGTAATTGTCTGCATTAGCTAAATGCATGGAAGCTTACCATCAAGTGATTAGTGTATTTGGAATACTTCGGCAGAAAAGATCTTAAAAAGAACTATCGTCAATTATTTCCTAGACGATGTGGAAGACAGTATGGGCAATGAACTGGTGCAGTTTGCCAAGCTGCTGAAAACAGATGTGGCTGCTGATATTGTCAGCAGAGAGAAAAAGCACGAAGCTCAGGAACTTCAAGTTTATAAACTGTTGACATAAAAATCATTGGAATCTTGTTTCCCAAATGTTGGAATAGTGTTATGAAAATCACCAACTACAGCGGAGAATGTTCTTTTTCAACGTTAAAGCGTTTTAAAAACGTGTTATGGAGCACAACGGGACAAGAACATCAAACGACCTCAATATAATGAAGATAGAAAGTGATTAACTTAGAAATATTAATTTGACGAGTGTTATCTCCAAATTTGCTCGGATTACATCACGGAAAGTCTTTTTGTAAATTTGCTGTTTTATTTTATATTCTATACTTTAATAGCTCGAGTTTTGAATTTAGCGCCGTTTTGAAAGAAAAATCCCTAAACAAAATTAAAGTCCCTAGTGTTTTGTATTTTATGGAAATTCTCAATATTTCCGTCGTTATGAACAATTTCAATCATATTAGGGGGTTCCTGAGGGTGCCAGGAACCCTGACATGAAGAAAAAATGCCGAAAAACGTGCCAGTAGTTTTAAAGCCAAAAGTTGTGTGGTGGCATCACTGAATCCTTATCCGAAGTACTCTATTGAGAAATAGTTGGATGGATTGCAAGTAAATACACTCTCGAAGAAGCAACATTTTGATAGCAATATAGGTATTGTTAATGTTTGAAAATTATGAAATAAATGCAGAAGTCAAAAAGTGGTAGAATACATGTATAATATGATTAAAAATTTCGGTATATCCTGAATAGTTATTAATAAAAAAAATAACGTTTCATAGAATCGGGAAGAAGTATCACAAAGTCATCTCTACAACTTTATAATTATAATTTTGAATTGGGAGGTTACAGGGTGGTCCAAATTGGACACTTTTGATGGGAGAGTTCTGTTTTCAAACTAGATAGATGAAAACTGATGGCTGTGTCTGGGGACCAAATTTTATGACAAACTCAATGGTGAAACCAGCATATCGATATCTATCATCGTTTATGAGTTACAGGGTGTTTTTCGAAAATGTGCATTTACGATAAGTTGCTGTAATTTTTTTACTGTCGAAAATTCCTAGTTTCTTTAAAAACATTTCCAAAGCACTTTTTACGTAGAATTCGATAGTGTAAGTGATTTATTTGTTCAAATAACGTATCGATAGTTTTTTATGTAAAAAAAAAAATTGATGAGACACCCTGTATTTTCCTGTATATTTCAATAGAGCTTAAAATTACCTTTCCAAAAATATAGCACACTCGATATTTTGCTAGAGTCATCTTAGAAATACAGTGCTTTTAGGTTTTTTCATCTAAACTTTGAAACACACATTTTGAACAAGTAGGCTTTGGACGACGCGGCGATAAAACAAAAAGCAATTGTTGGCTAGTAGCTATCAACTGTTGAGAAATCTTTACACAGTAGTAATTAAAACTCATAGTTTCAATAAAGCTGATAACAATTTATATTATATTTACTACTAATGAAACGTAAACATTCAATGTTTACCTACATGTAACAATTGTACATAATTTTATATTTTAGAGCCCTGAAGATGGCAAAATACACTGCTAAAACGTTGGCATGTTGAAAAATACTAATTTTTCTTCAAGGCGATCTAACCCCAACAACCTTTATTCAATTCTTTCTGATATTAATTGTGGACTTGAGCATTGGCTTGATGGCTCCAAGAATTTAGATTTTTTCATTAAAAAGGCAAGAATCACTTGTTCATTTACGAGGATATATTGAAAAATTCTTAGCCTACTGTAGAACCAAAAAAAATTTCAATGTCAAAATATTTTATTACTCAACATATTCTCCACTTATTGGATACATTTATTACAGCGAACCTGCAACGTCTCTAGACCTTTCAAAAAAAAAAGTTTCTTCTTACTCTGCAAACCAGACCTCCACAGCTTTTATTACCTCCTAGTTGAAAAAAATATTTACGACCTCTTAAACTTTTTTTCAGTTGAGAAAAGAGATGATAGTCGGACGGAGCCAAATCTGGTGAATGAGGGGTGTGTTCTAGTAATTCACGAATTTTTTGCGGGGCAACATGAGATTTGTGTGCAGGGGCGTTGTCCTGCAAAAACAAAACACCTTTGGATAACTTTCCGCGTCTTTTCTCTTTAATTTTTTCCCGGAGAGTGGTCAGTAATGTCGAATAGTAATCTCCAGTTATGGTTCTACCCTTATCCAAAAAATCAATCATGATTACTCCATGGCAATTCCAAAAAAGTGGAGCAAGAACTTTTCCAGCAGATTTTTGGACACGAAACTTCTTAGGGTCTTGGAGAACCGGAGCGTCGCCATTCCATCGATTGTTGCTTTGTTTCTGGATCGTAGAAATGTCTCATCCATAGTAACAATTCGGTTTAAGAAATCTACATCGTTTTCAAATCGAGCACAGATCGAACGCGATGCTACTAGCTTTTGGTCAACATTCACACATTTGGGGATCCATTTTGCAGCAATTTTTCTCGTGTCCAAATTGACGTGAACTATATGATGAACGCGTTCGTATGAAATATTCACTGCTTCAGATATCCGTTTTAGCCCAATTCGACGGTCTGTTAAAATCATGTCATGAACTGCATCGACATTTTCGGGGACTAACACAAAAACTGGCCTTCCCGATCGGTCATCATCTTCAATGGAATATTTACCTCTTTTGAAGCTTGCAGTCCAATTTTTCATGGTCGCATACGAAGGACATTGATCACCAAGGGTATTAAGCATATCTTCGTAAATCTGCTTACCTTTTAACCCTTTTAAATTGTAACCTTGAGTTTTTCCGTGTTACAATGCAAACGGCTGCTGTTCGCCGGTGAGCACAAGGGGTGGGAGCTTTAGGGTATTTTATGAGCCTTTCAAAAAAACTGAATGGGCGCCGTGCAACTTTCTTCGATCTAATGCTGTACTTAATCGAATTACGAATAAAAAAATAGTTATAACGAGTGAGGGAGGTGGTTGAGAATGATCGACATAATAGTGACGAGTGACGGTTCGTATATTAAAAGAATCGTTTTTTTTTTTATTACAAGTGCCGAAATGTTTTTCTAGTGAGCTAATTAGGAGCTTTTTGTCATTACTAAGAAATCAATCGATGTAATAAATATTTGAGTTTCGATATGTAATAGGGCGCATCTCCATAGTATACTATGCGTCTGCTTACAAGATGCACTTAAGATTATTATTTGCTTACGCAATATTGTTCGGAAAGCCTGTTTACACCGATCACCAAAAAAATCACTTTGTCTTTACTAATTAGAAAGATGGTGTCACTCAGTCACTCAGAAAGATGGTGTCACTCAGTCGTAAATACCATGAAATAAAAAAATAATAATCAAAAAGATCTGGCCTTTTCTGTTGTCTTCTCCCAGGAATATTCCACTAGTTGAATTTTGTAATCCTAACGGCCGCCAAAGTCGTTACCGGATCTTGACGGTAATTTTCCAGAATTTTATCGAGATTCCAGAGTAAGTCTCACAACAGCAACCAAGTGGGCGATCACGAAATAATTCAATCTCTCATCTAATACGAGAGTGTCGAAACCCTTCTTTTTTGTAACCCTAAGTAGAACCCTGGAATAAAGTCCCAAATAAAAACGAGAAGAAAATTAGACACTTATCCAGCCCAGTAAAACTCACCTTATTTAAAAGGGTGAAAATCAAAAGAGAATATGCACGTAGGCTCGAAGGAGCATGACTTATTCCTATTTCAAGCGAGGTATGCTCTTGACGAAACTGAAGCTGGATGTAGTAGCACCAACAGAGATAACCAATAATTTAAAAAAATCCACACTAATCTCCTATAATGGTAACGAATTCAATTCGGTTCTCGGGCACCTTATCAATCCTACGTATCGCTTCAAGAACATCGACAGTACTGTCTCAATTTGTATTCCTTTTTCAGGTGGTACCAACGATTCGCCGATTTTGTCGGTGGCATGACGGGTTGCCTATGTCAAGGTACCGTTTATGGGGTGGGCACGATAATCTCAGAGGGCAATAAATGCCTGTAGCAATTGAAAATGCTACAAAATACAGGTACTTGATGATGGCTCGATACTCCAATTTTTCGATTTTCACAATTTCGGTGGACATATTTTCTTTTAATTTATTGCGCAAATCTGGTTCACTTTTTTGACGTCAAACTTTACACTGACACTTCTAATAAGTTATTGTTCGTTGCTATGGTAACGCAATATTTTGTTTATGTAGGGAACTGGTCTAGGCTAACTAGATATCAATACATCCTCGTATAGTGACATGTTTATCATAGCTCAAGTTTTTGAATAAATTGTAGACCAATTCATACCTATCTCTTGACTTTTCCGACAATAATTCACAAGTAGCCGCTTTAGCAGATTTACTAATCTCATGTAGAATCATTTCAGCCTCACTTTCACTACTGATTTCCATTTTTTGGATTTGAAAAGAGTAAAAACATACACGAACTTTACATAACAAGCGTTGTCATAATACTATACAAAGTCCAGGTTATTTTCAAAGCCACCTACATAGATACCCAAATTGGTCCGGAAAGTTACAAGAATCGTCACGAAAATAAAGAAATCGTTTTGAATGTGAGAAAATCGTCCCGAAAATAGCTTCTTTCGGTACCATTTATGTGAAGTGGAACTGACGATTTGATAAATCATACCAAAAATTTTATTTTCCGCCTATCTCGTATTAACATGTCTGTTTAATGTTATTCAATGCAAGCGAAATCATTCATCAATAGGGGTTATTAATGAATGATTTATTATTAATGAATGATTTTGAGAAATCGTCCATTGACGACCCCTATTAATGAACGATTTGTCATCAATTGTCGATTTCTCTATGAATGCATTATTGTTGCATAGGCAACCAAACATAAACGAATTCAGATGTTATGGACGCTAAAATGCATATTGACGATAAATTTATGTTGCCTGATGTTGCGGAAACTGCCAAAGTAGCATCTTTAACGTATTTATTGCCAGAACGAAATAAGAATTCCTTTATTTCAACAAGAGTGAGGTGGACGGAAAAATATTGTAATCAACTCGTATATTGAAATGCAAATAATGATCTCGAAAATTACCGTGCTCGCTTCGCTAAAGCGTTAAAATATCTCGATTATTAATCGCCTCCATTAATACAATAGTTGATTCAACAACTATTTCGAGACGGCTGCAGAAATAGTAATTTACGTACAAGTCCGGACGAGCGTTAGCGAGTCCTGGAAGTCTGCGAGTCCAAAACAACTGTTTTCGGACGTGTTGCGTACACTATTTTTTCGGCAACCATGTAGAATAACAAATCAATGAGACGCATTTAGTCTAAGAGACGAAGAGAGGTCGACTTTTACCCATCTGTCAACCGAATGAAATGATTCCGAATTTGAATATTTCGAACATTTCAGTTCTTATTTGTATTATATATTGAAATTCGAACAGAAGATAGTTACCAACAGAAACATTCTAATTCTTATTTATATTAATATTTGTATTAAAATTCGAGCACTTCCCGGCCTAGTCCGGGAAGTACGTACTTCCCGGACTAAGCCGGGAAGTGCTACTTTCCCAAAGAAAAAGTGTCCGGGAAGTGAACACTTCCCGGGTGGTTGCCGAAAAAGGTTATTTTTAAATAATTTTAGTCATCCACCTTTTCAACGTTTTGTCTAGGTAAGCTCTCAACAGCCAAACTCACCAGATTCTCATCATTTCGGATATTCAGGTTTTTCAATTTCTGCATAAAGTGATTCTAATTTCTCAGGAAACTGTTTCTTTTTCCTAATATTGTGTAGCATTTTCAATTGCTACAGGCATTTATTGCCCTCTGAGATTATCGTACCTACCCCATAAACGGTACCTTGACATAGGCAACCCGTCATGCCACCGACAAAATCGGCGAATCGTTGGTACCACCTGAAAAAGGAATACAAATTGAAACAGTACTGTCGATGCTCTTGAAGCGATACGTAGGATTGATAAGGTGGCCGAGAACCGAATTGAATTCGTTACCATTATAGGAGATTAGTGTGGATTTTTTAAAATTATTGGTTATCTCTGTTGGTGCTACTACATCCAGCTTCAGTTTCGTCAAGAGCATACCTCGCTTGAAATAGGAATAAGTCATGCTCCTTCGAGCCTACGTGCATATTCTCTTTTGATTTTCACCCTTTTAAATAAGGTGAGTTTTACTGGGCTGGATAAGTGTCTAATTTTCTTCTCGTTTTTATTTGGGACTTTATTCCAGGGTTCTACTTAGGGTTACAAAAAAGAAGGGTTTCGACACTCTCGTATTAGATAAGAGATTGAATTATTTCGTGATCGCCCACTTGGTTGCTGTTGTAAGACTTACTCTGGAATCTCGATAAAATTCTGGAAAATTACCGTCAAGATCCGGTAACGACTTTGGCGGCCGTTAGGATTACAAAATTCAACTAGTGGAATATTCCTGGGAGAAGACAACAGAAAAGGCCAGATCTTTTTGATTATTATTTTTTTATTTCATGGTATTTACGACTGAGTGACACCATCTTTCTGAGTGACTGAGTGACACCATCTTTCTAATTAGTAAAGACAAAGTGATTTTTTTGGTGATCGGTGTAAACAGGCTTTCCGAACAATATTGCGTAAGCAAATAATAATCTTAAGTGCATCTTGTAAGCAGACGCATAGTATACTATGGAGATGCGCCCTATTACATATCGAAACTCAAATATTTATTACATCGATTGATTTCTTAGTAATGACAAAAAGCTCCTAATTAGCTCACTAGAAAAACATTTCGGCACTTGTAATAAAAAAAAAACGATTCTTTTAATATACGAACCGTCACTCGTCACTATTATGTCGATCATTCTCAACCACCTCCCTCACTCGTTATAACTATTTTTTTATTCGTAATTCGATTAAGTACAGCATTAGATCGAAGAAAGTTGCATGGCGCCCATTCAGTTTTTTTGAAAGGCTCATAAAATACCCTAAAGCTTCCACCCCTTGTGCTCACCGGCGAACAGCAGCCGTTTGCATTGTAACACGGAAAAACTACGGTTACAATTGAAGTAGGAATTGTTAGTTAAAAGCTAGATAGATTCTTTGCGCTTCGCTAGGCTTCCATATCATTTTTGTTGTATCAATGTGATAGGGTTGTCTTCCAATTTATTAGTTACTCTTCCAACTGTCATTTTTGAATTTTCGTACAATTACTGAGAAAAGTCAGTGTCCTAGAAAATATGTAGATTCCTTCACAACAAATAGGATTTTCAACACCATTCTCCTCAGTCCTGCCCACCATCAAGCCACCACATTTATTTCGTATGCACTTTCGGGTCTGGTAGTACTACCGAATCGTACCTAACCTTCCTCAACATTCTTGTTTGGCGTATTTTTAAACCAGCTATCTCAATTGTTTCGTGCTGCATTTCGGCTTTTAGGCCACGGAATTCGTAATTAAGTTGTCTGAGGTCAGGTTAATGTATTTATTCAGAAGTATTCGTGCTGCTTTTTTCTTCTTTTCTTCGAACACAATGAAGATGTGTCTTTGTCCTCGGAAATTTTTAGCGTGCCTTAAATTTTGTAGGATGTCTATTGTTTGGTGTCGTAGTGTAGCTGGGGCATTGGCGTCTTGCAAGGGGGTTAAGATGCTTGATGGCAACTGAAAGATATTTTCAGTTGTTGTATCACAAGAGAGTGAGAAGAAATTGAAACTGATTTGAAAGATTTTTCTAAAACTTGTTGCCAGGCAGTACATAATTATTGTCTATTGCCAAACGGTAACAATGTTTGAGAAAAAATCTAATGAATCATTTTCTACTTTATCGAACTATTCTGTGGTATTCGATAGATTATTTTCTGATGTCCCAATCATAGACACATTCTCTCAAGTCGTTCATTTTCCACTTTTCTTCCAAACTGATGACAGATGTCAAGCCAAAAGTATCAGTTGTCACACGTTAAAAACAAAATACCACAAAAAATTATCATTCTCTCATTAACCTTCAAATCATGGCACTTTCAACTATTTTTGTTTTTCATATGCTAATAGAAATTTATAATAATAGAGCGAAGTTTCAAATACAATCAGACATGAATCCTTGCCCAACAAGATCAGGTAACTTCCAAAAATACTAATGATCGGAATCTTCATAATTTCAAAGATCATAGAAAAATTAGTGAAGAAAAGATAGTTGAAATTTTCATCAAATGGAAATATAATAAATGAATGCCAATTGACAATATTCCACAGGATATTAGTGATCGTTTTTTGGCTGGTGATTAATTTTGTTTTCAACTCTGAATTGATGCCCTGGCATGTGTCAAAACTGTCAAATTAAATATATATACCACTGCGAACCAAGAATATATTAAATCATAAAATTTTCAGAAAGTCAGTCAAAAATCTGCTTCTTGCGGTATCCTGCAGGAATATCATGTTGACATGTTTCAAATACCTACAACAATTATTTAATGTGAACTTGTATATTGTATTCATATGTTTATATTCGTCAGTTCCACGTTAAAACCGCAAATGTGCAAATTTCGGAGTGTTGACTTCAATGGTGAAAATACTAATTTTCCACCAAATCAATGCCAAACTCACGAATGTGCTATAAGGTTGTCTACTGTGGACGAGAGTAAATTCGGAAATGTGAAAACTTAAGGTTTTCAAAGCAAGAAGCACGAATATTTTCAAAACTCTTCTTATTCGAAGTGACAAATTGTATATTCATGTTTTTGGCATGGTACCGACGAATTTTGTGTTACAATTGCATTTATAATATGCAAGGTATTTATTGCAATTACAGTCATTATTTTTATCTTCCATTTTTGTATTTTGACTGTATGTATTGTACTTATACCTATTTGTATTGATATTCATATTTTTTATATATTTTTGATCTACTGTCTCAATGAGAATATTCTTGTACAATATAGTATATAAACAAAACTAATCTATCGAAAGCTTTGCTGTAATCTAATTAGGAGGAATTGTGAGTATGAAAATCTACTAAGATGATCGATCTTATTAGGTATCATTGGAATATTTTCAGTATTCGTCAATTCTTTGCGCTTCACTAGACTCTCATATAATTTTTGTTGTAATAAGGTTGCCTTCCAATGTTTTAGTTACTCTTACAACTAAAATCTTGAGATTTTAGTTCAATCCCTGTGGAACGTCAGTGTCCTAGAAAATATGTCGATCAATGCGATTCCTCCACAACAAATAGGATCTTTAACACCAACCCCGTCAGTCTTGCCCACGATCAATCAGCCATTTATTTTGTATGCACTTTCGGGACTGGTAGTACTACCGAATCGTACCTAACCTTCCTCAACATTCTTGTTCGGCGTATTTTTAAACCAGCTATCTCAATTGTTTCGTGCTGCATTTCGGCTTTTAGGCCACGGAATTCGTAATGAAGTTATCTGAGGTCAGGTTAATGTTCAGAAGTATTCCTGCTGCTCTTGTCTTCTTTTCTTCGAACACAATGAAGATGTGTCTTTGTCCTCGGGAATTTTTCGCGTGCGTTAAATTTTGTAGGATGTCTATTGTTTTGTGTCGTATTGTGGCAGGCGTTGGCGTCTTGCAAGAGGGTTGAGATGCTTGATGGCAACTGAAAGATATTTTCAGTTGTTATATCACAAGAGAGTGATAATAAAGTGAAAATAATTTGACAGATTTTTCGAAAACATGTTGCCAGACAATAAACAATTACTGTCAATTGCCAAACGGCAACAATTTTTAAGAAAAAATCTAATGAGTCATTTTCTACTTTATTAAACTCTCCTGTGGTATTCGATAGATTATTTTTTGATGTCCCAATCATAGACACATTCTCTCAAGTCGTTCATTTTCCACTTTTCTTCCAAACTGATGACAGATGTCAAGTCGAAAGTATCAGTACTCCCTAGTAGAAGCACTAGAAGCAGAAAAGTTGTACACTTTAGGCCAGTTTTTCATAAACGAGATTTGCTCCAGATAACTAACTAATAGTTTAGATGGTGAATGACAATGTTCAAATGATGTTGGAAGGATCACATTCGTGGTTAGGGTCTACGATGGATCAGAAAAGACTGATTGGATTGACTTTATCAAATGTACACAGAGATATTGAAATAAATATCGATGCTCTTATTGATACGTTCTCAAAGCAAAGAGAAAAATTTACTTTTTTATGCTATGTTGAAATTCTGTTATTTAGATTTAATAAAGATTTTTACATTTTGAGTTATTTGACCAGTAATAACTAACAGTTAAATTGAATGATGGTTGAGATTTTTCATGAAAGTTTATATTTACGAATTTACGAATGTTTAGTTAATTTTGTTTCAAATTGTTCAATTTACTTATATGAGTGTGGCTCCTGGCTCAAAAAAAAATTCTCACAACCGCTTACTAAAGTAGCCTTTGACGCTTTCAGATCTCAACGCACCGTTGAAGTTTTCCCAAAAATGTCATTTTGTGACAGCTTTTTTGTCCTAGAGCGAAAACATTGAAAAAACGCTCGATCTCCACAGCTTTTGTTGAAAACGAACTTATTCTTTCATGATCGAAAGTGTAGACAACAAATTCATAGCACTCTTAGTAACTGTGGTGGTTCGATTTTTACATACGGTATTTTTTTTCTTAACCAAGTTATTTTTTTTTTCATTTTGTTGAGATATAATTTACTGGATATTGGGATAGCTCATACATTTGGTATTACAATTGGGTGTTAATTTTCTTATAGATAATATTATGTGCCTATGTTGAATGAAGTGTCAATCGTTTTTATGTGACCAGATGCGTTTATATAAAAAATCATGCGTCTCGTGGTAACTCTCGTGGTATGCTCTTTGTATTTCAAAATATCATTTTTTTAGATGTTTCTGGATATTTCGATACGTTTTTGTCCAAGGTCCCTTAGTTTTCATCTAAAAATGGAATCAACTTGATACTGAACTCATTCCCACTTTACTGAACATTTTTTTGAGAAATGCACTGTCCAAATGAATATTATCATTTTAAGCTGGATTAATAAATTGAGTCGCAGCCACAGTCGTTGCAGTTGACGTTGCATGTGCCGTTGCTCATGCATATGTTTACAGATCCGCTGGCGTTGCAGTTGCTGTTGTCGCTGCCGTCGGTAGTTAACCAACTTTTATCTCGGACAGCAGCGGCAGCGGTAAACATGACATGAAATTTCCGTGTCAATAAACGAAATGTCACATAATTTAGGTGTTGTAGGTATTTGTTTATATAGTTTGAAAGCAAAAATTAATTTCATTTAGAAATAATGTCAGAATATGAAGAAAATATAGATGCAGCCGTAATTCTCCACAAAAACAAACTTTCAATTAAATTCTTCAATTTCAGTTGGATAACTGCGCGTGCTCTCAATGAACACAAAATAAAACTATGAATTGGTCAAAATTATGCCTGCGACTACGGCAACAGCTACAGCAGCGGAAGCGGCTGCGACTTAATCTATAAATCCTGCTTTAAACTCTCGGACGTATGGAATTAGCAAACTTCATCATATTTAGTTGAGAACCCTGGGTAGTTGGTATTGTCTCATGACAATATGGCGACGAAGAATATGGTCAATTTATATAAATCCGTATTCCGCTACTATATAAAGAAGCAACGGTCATCATGATTCCGAAGCCCAACGAGAACCACACGTTCCCGCAAAACCACCGCCCCATCAGCCTAACACCTGCCATGAGTAAGGTCGCAGAAAGGGTGATCAGGACTCGACTTGAGACAATGTCTGAAGAATTGAACATTCTACCAGATGAGCAATTCGGCTTCAGACAGGAACACTCAACAGAACTCCAGGTCACCCGGATAGTGGACGCCACCATCCAGAGCTGGAACCGCACGAGAATATTTTGATTGCCGATATATTTATTTTCTGTCAAGCACAATATATTTAAATTTCAAACGATGCAAATATATTAAAACGTAAATGCCCATATATTTATAAATTCGATCTATTTTATGTCGTCAAGAGATGGCGCTGCCGACGCGATTCAATACACCCATCAATTTTTTTAGTTCTAACCTATTTGACTTTGAATAATCCAATGATTATTCCACAAAACTAATGAAAAAGTATTCTGAGAATATTTGCTGGCGGCTGCGATATCATTCGGCGGCTATATTCTCGAGAGTGTAATAAATCGCGTATGTAGCGCCATCTCTTGACAACATGAAATAGATCGAATTTATAAATATATGGGAATTCACGTTTTTATATATTTGGAATGCTTGAAACGTAAATATATTGCGTGAGATCAAAAAATAAATATATGGGAAAGCAAAATAAAAAATATTGCCACAATTAAAAATTATATTGACACAAAATTTTATATATCTACAAATCACTTTTTACCCAAACGGCGCCTCATAATGAAAGGTCCTTCAGACTAGGAAAAAATGATTCGACGTTTTCAAACCATTCCTTGGAATGCAACCACAAGTTTCCGAGTCTGAACGATACGGAAATTTTGCACTATGCAAGCAAGGGTTGGAAACTGAATTATTTAGAATCCCTAGAAATTCATAAACACAATATTGTGGATGTCACCTTCTGAATGATCAACTGGATTTGGTCTATTCACCGGTTTTTAAGGCAGCGCAGTCACATTGTCGCAAATAAACAAGGTCCAGGTAAAAGTCATTAATGACCGTTAGTCATTAAGACAGGCCTCGGGTAGAATTAAGGGTATTAAGGAGTGTTATTTATTATTTCAGATTATTGTATTGTTTGATAATGTCCATATACGACGAAACTGCAGTAACGTTGGTTACAAATAGAAGTGGATAAAAACAGAGAAAGTTTTATTTCTCATTTTTCGTGATGATTTCCTACCACGTAGTAACGGCTACATCCATCAATTTATTAAAACATAAATCCACCATTATAAAAAGCAGTATAGGCCTTTTGCATTTTTCATTTTGTGTGAAAAGAGCCTCTTATTTTTATCTCCAGCTTGGCCTATAAATATCATAAAGTGATGAAAAGATTTGCTTTTTTTTGATTTGAAAACCTAACTGATTGTCACTTAAAATATTGTGGCGTTTTAGGAAATCGGTTAGACGACATCTTTCAACTAGTCTTTCAATTAGTTTGGCCATAGTTGAAAATAATAATTCTGTGGTGTTGTAGTTGTTTCAACGGAGACAACCCGTACCATCGAAATTCTGCAAACGTAGCGGTCACGCAACTCTCGTAGATTCGCGTTCATGCATGAAACCCAGAATGACGGTTTTCAAATGCATAAATATTCCGAACACCTCGTCCAAATGAAGCCGCCGATGCCTCTCAAAGGTAATTTTCTCGAGCGAAATTACAGGTACGCGAATTCTGGTACTGTTGGTACGCTCGGCCGCGGGCACGCAAGGGCGCACCCAAAGGGGGGTTTGAGGGGTTTATATTCAAATTTGAGGTACAGAAAGCTATACGTTACATGGAATGGTGTTGATTCGGACATGATTGACACGTCTCTTGGGGTTCCCCAAGGATCCATTTTGGGGCCGTTAATATTTCTTTATACAGTGTGTCCCACTTTGAGCAGCCCCACCATCATATTTCATTGAGAATAGAATAATTTGATTTTTTTTTCTCTCATACTCAGGAATACCTACCTTTATGTTGATGAAACATTCGTATATCCATTTTCCACCGCTAACTATGACCAACTGAAAAGTGAAAAAGTGGCGAAAACATAATAGAAATTTTTTCATCACAAAGTTAACATGAAATTGTGTTTCAGAGTGCCCTTAAAACCCCAGATCTCGATGCTTGAATCAATTATGCAGGGTGTCATTTGTTGCTGGCATATGATTAACTCTTTTTCATCAGTAACATTTGCTTAATTTCCAAAATTTCTTCACTTTTCACAAAATTCACAAAAATATTTAATTTATTTATTTAAGATTTTCCTCTTACAAACACAACCATGAGTATTTACATATAAGAGTTAGTGCTTCAAAACACATAGACTTAGAGCTAAACTAGAAAACTAAACTTAAAAACTACGCAGAGATACTATAAAATACATTCAATATTGAATTCTGCTGATTTTATTTCCTTTGAATTACAGTTGAAAAAGTCAATATTGCACTTTTCTGTAAGTATATTACATTGTCGTTGCATTTCATTCATAGGGGAACAATCTAAATGATTTGTATAAAAACATTTTTTGCTATTTAATCTTAAATTAACTTTAGGTACTAATATTTCTATAAAGTTGACTAGGAACGAATCTTTGTATTTTATACTATTGATTATATAATAAATGAATACCACAGCATGGAATGAACGTCTCTGTTCTAATGTAACCATATGGAAACTGTCTAGCATACTCCTATATGAGATCATGTATGGGTATGTATTATGTTGTCGTACATACAAGTATCATAGGAACCTTTTTTGGACTTTTTCAACAAGGTTTATACTCACTTCAGCTTTGGGAGATCATATTATTGAAGCATATTCAAGATGTGGTCTCACTAATGCATTGTAAAGTTTAATGATAGAGTTAACATTTTTAAAGAATTTTGTATTTCTAATAACAAAACCAAGAATTTTATAAGCCTTGTTTACTATGTAGTTCAAGTGGGTGTTAAATTTTAGTTACTCCCAGATCCTTACACTCATTTTTCCTAGAAAGATCAGCGCCTTTTATAATATAAGTATTTTTAATGAATTCATGTTTACGAGTAAAAGTTAAGACTTCGCATTTATCAATGTTAAGAGTCATTTTATTTTGATCAAACCATCTAGTCATTGAGTTGATATCCTTCTGCAAAAGAAGGCAGTCATCGATATAGTAATTGGCCTAAAGATCTTGAAATCATCCGCAAACAAGAGACTTGAGGAATGTTCAATACATTTGGGCAAATTATTTATAAAGAAGTTAAAGAGTAATGGTCCCAAATTGCTGCCCTGTGGCACACCTGAGCTTGCTAAGAAAGGTTCAGAAAAACACTGTCCAATTTTTACTTGTTGATATCGGGAAGTTAAATAAGATTCTATAAACTTCAACGCTTTGCCTGAGAAATTTGATTCACCTAGCTTATCCAGAAGAATGATGTGGTCAACTTTATCAAAGGCCTTCGCACAGTCTGTTATGATTACATCTAATTGGGTTTTGGCATTCACTGCCTCCGCTGCAGTATTTGTAAGAACACATAGATTTGTTACCGTGGACCATGCTGTTGACTCACAAAGACATTTTTGAAATTATTTAATATTTCATCATTTAAAATAGATTCAAAAAGTTTGGCTAATGAATTTAAAATACTCAATTAATACTGCGAAAAATAACCAAACACTACTTTTCCATGGCGAACTGTGACCACTTGAATAGTGAAAAATTGTGAAAAAATATACTAAGGGTCTATTGAAAAACTAACCCCAACTCCTGGTTTTGGAATGTCCCAGAATCCTAGAAATCAATACTGAATCATTGAAATATACAGGGTGTTATATGTAGCTGGCAATATCACTCTTATTCGTCCATAATGCAAAAATTGCGATTTCAAATTTTTCCGATTTATTGATTGAAACTCTGTTTTTGAGTACAAAATTGAATTCAAAGCAACTTTTTCAAATAACTTTTTTTGATATCTTGCCCTCTTCCCCACTTTTGACCTCTTCATGGTATTTTTTTCCAATTTGCCGCCATACTAGTGGTCACGTGACATGCGTCAACATCGATTTTCAGGTTATCGGACATGCACAAACTTTTTCCCCAGAAATGTTTTTCTAATACTCTAACAATAAACTGTTCTCCCATATGGTACATATTTTTTGGCGGTCATTGTATACTGGGTGTTTCACAGTGGATGGAACATTATAAGTATCTGGAGAACAGAAAGACAGATCATTTCGAAAATTTGTGGGCGTGGAATATCAAACTTGCTCTATCCGTCTAAAATATTTTCATCAATACAGTATTGCCGCTTGTATCAGAAAGTAGTAGCTACTTTGTTATTTCAAATGGAACACCTCGTATATTATATCATTTTTGGAATTCTTATAAGATTCCTCACAACTTTCCCACATAATTCTCTATACCTATCTATAACGATTTCCGAGATAAAAATTATTTTGTCCAATTTTTGTGCAAAACCTAACCATTGAAAAATATCAATTTTTTCCCAATGCAAATTTACAAAATATTGCAATTTGGGTTATAGCTGCAAGAGACCATTAAGTATTCTGTCGATGAACTGGATCTCAGTTTCAGCATACAGGGAGGCTCAGAAGTGAGTTCCTTCCAGGGACTCATGAAAATGACTGAAACTCCGTTTTTTTTTAATGAAACACCTTTTATATTATATTATTACTTATTTGAAAAGCTGTAACATTTTTCAATTTAATTGAGTATACTTTCCCTATACCTATCTCGTACAGTTTGTTAGTTATGATCACTTATGTTATGAATTCGTCTTCAATAAAATAAATATTGGATAGTAATTTAGATAGTAGGCTATGTCATTCTGACAGAGAATTAACATGTTATTTCTTCATTGTCATCCTGTATTCAAGTTGCATGGGTGTGAAAGTACTATGGCAGAAAATAGTTACTCGAATGTGGTTTTGATGGATTTATTCATCATTTATGGTCAATGTAACAAGAATGTCAGCAGAACATACAAAGAGTTTAATGAAAAGTATGCTGATTTACCTCGAATGAATTCGAAAAAATTTATTAGATTGAGTAGAAATTTTAAAATGATTGTATCATCATGAAAAGCTAAAAGTATCAAAGTCTAACATGTGTATTAATAAATCTAGAAAGATTTAGCGGTTCTGAATAATTTCAATAAATGTACAAAATGTTTACCATTCGTTTCCAAACACTTTCTTATGCGAACATCAACGGCATCTATTGTGGCTCTTTGAATTTCATTTGGATCTAATTCCTGAAACGCTAGGGTCACTCGATGTTCTAATTCTTCCCTTGTGTTCTATAGACTCTTTGCTTGATAGTGCCCAACAAATAAAAGTCTAAGGGTGTAAGATCAGGGGATCTAGGGGGTCAGTTCCATGGACCCAAACGTCTAATCCATCGATCGTCAAATATGCGGTCCAATTCCAACCCGACTTCTGCAGTGCAATGAGCAGGAGCTTCATCAAGTTGATACCAAAATAATCGATATTGATCTAGTGTCAGTTCTTCGATGAAATCCCCAACCGTTGTCCTCAAGATATTCGAATATTTTCTAGAATCAAGGTTTTCATCATAAATCAAAAAGCGCAGTTGATTGTCCATAATTAAACAGAAAACGTTCAAACTAAATTTTTCTTGAAATCCCATTTCTCTTGTGACATGCGGATTTTCGGTTGCCCAGTACCTAATAAAGATTCCTCCTGTTGAAAATACCTTCCCTCGAAAATTTTGATTCATCAGTCCATATTATCTTCTTGAGAAAATCTTCGTCTACTTGTGTACGCACCATCAACATTTCACATAGTTCGATCCTTTGCTGAGCGTCTTGGGGCCTGAGAGCTTGAACTTTATGAAATTTGTAGTCATACATTCCGTGTTCCTTCAGAATCCTATGAACTGATGAAAGTTTCACACCTAAATCGTGAACCACACTACGAATGGAAGCTTGAGGATTCCCGTGGAAGTATGCCAAAACATTTATTGCGTTGTCCTCATTACCTGTCACAAGTCTAGGCAAGTTTCTTGTTATTTTCAAAGAAGATCCAAACATTTCAAAATTTCTCTTCAATCTAATGAATTTTCTCAAATTTATTCGAGGTAAATCAGCATACTTTTCATTAAACTCTCTGCATTCTGATATTCTTGTTACATTGACCATAAATGATGAATAAATCCATCAAAACCACATTCGAGTAATTATTTTCTGCCATAGTACTTTCACACCCATGCAACTTGAATACAGGATAACAAAGGAGGAATAACATGTTAGTTTTCTGTCAGAATGAAGTTCATAGCCTTCTATTTAAATCACTATCCAATATTTATTTTATTGAAGACGAATTCATAACATAAGTGATCATAACTAACAAACTGTTCGAGATAGGTATAGGGAAAGTAAACTCAATTAAATTGAAAAATGTTACAGCTTTTCAAATAAATAATAATATACAAGGTGTTTCATTTAAAAAAACGGAGTTTCAGTAATTTTCATGAGTCCCCGGAAGGAACTCACTTCCGAACCTCCCTGTATGCTGAAACTGAGATCCAGTTCATCGACAAAATACTTAATGGTCTTATGCAGCTATAACCCAAATTGCAATATTTTGTAAATTTGCATTGGGAAAAAATTGATATTTTTCAATGGTCAGGTTTTGCACAAAATTTGGACAAAATAATTTTTATCTCGGAAATCGTCATAGATAGGTATAGGGAATTATGTGGGAAAGATGTGAGGAATCTTATAAGGATTCCAAAAATGATATAATATACGAGGTGTTCCATTTGAAATAACAAATCTACCGAGGCAACATTTCTGGTGTGTGTAATGCTCGGCCGTTGCCCCTGAGCGAGAAAAGTATTTACCCTGTGTTTTACCTAACTTCCCACACAATACGCACAGATACACTTGAAGAGAATATGGATAGTTCCAGATGTACCTCACAGTACATTCTCTTCAAATAATACTGAATTAACAAAACTAGAAGCTGGATATATGTCGTAAAGACGAAGTCCATTTAATTAATTGTCAAGTCAAGAAATAACAAAGTAGCTACTACTTTATGATACAAGCGGCAACACTGTATTGATGTAAATATTTTAGACGGATAGAGCAAGTTTGATTATCCACGCCCACAAATTTTCGAAATGATCCGTCTTTCTGTTCTCCAGATACTTCTAATGTTCCTTCCACTGTGAAACACCCGGTATATATTTGAAATTTTAAAAATTAAACCTTTCGAAAAAAATCCTTGGTGCGCTCCTGGCGGGCAGTGAGCCGCTGCCGCCATTTTGAGAGCACCTGCTGATTTCATTTGTTGTTCTTGTTGCTACGAGACTGCGGGACACATGTAGCTCACTTTTTGTTTGAGCCTGTAACAAATTCCTCGTATTTAATTAATGAAGACAATGGCTCCTCGCTGCGATGCGAACTTGTCTTCTTGGCCTGTTTTTGAGAAAACAAAAATCGCGACTCTGACGCTGGAATGTACAGTCGCGGATAAATTTGCGCTTTCGTGTTTACGTCACATGTGGAGGTCGATTTTAGGCGCCGCAGTATGTAACTGAAATGTTTTTTCAAGTTCACATGAAATGGAATATTCTGTATAACAATAATACGAGCCCCTTCCCATTTCAGTTGTCCCACATTATATTTTTTCAGAAATTTGTCCCAGGGTGACCTCGTGAACTATTTTTGTTTTTAAATTTATTTAAACACATAATTAGACTCGATTTACCAAAATATGTACATAAAAACCAATAAATTTAAACAAATTGAGAACAAATACAAAAACGTGAAGAAAAACAGAACATACAAAAAAAACAGTTTTGAAGTTTACCACTGGGTAACATCGCCTTTATTTTAAAAAACTGCAGAAATTCTTTGTGGTATAGTATTCACTAAGTTTTCACAAAATTGTGGTGTAAACGAATCCCATAACTCCCGAAGCCTCTCCTTTAATTCAGGGATTGTTCTGGCAGGATGTGTGCTCAACACTTGTTTTTATCGCATGCCACAATGTTTCGATCGGAGATAAATCGGGACTACTAAAAACCCATTCCAAAAGTGGTATGTTATAGTCTTCCATCCATTTGAGAGCTTTTTTGAAGTGTGGCATCCTGCGTCATCCTGTTGGAACACAAAATCTTGCCCTGATGTCAAATATTCTTCCATGACTAGAAACATCGATTCTTCTGATATGTCCAAATACTTCACAGCATTCACAATTCCTTGGATTAAATGGAGTTTTCCTACCCCTTTGGCTGACATGCTGCCACACACCATGACTCACGCAGGAAATTTGACTTTTTTCTTTAAACTGTCTGGATGGAAGGCTTCATGTTTTTGAGAATAACTCTACTTCTACTGTCCCCAACGCACACTACAAATTGGGACTCATCGCTCCACTGTACTGCACGCCATTGTTAAGATGTCCAAGATCTATGTTATTTAGCGCATCTTAACCTATTTTTCTTTTGCTGTGGCATAAAACAGTGGCTTTTCTTTGGCCTAAAACAAAATTGTCAATTGTATACAATTTTGCAGAAAAAATATTTATCCAGTATCAACTTCATTATTTTTTATCGTCAAAAATGTTACCTTGCAAGTGCCAAATCCCAGTTTGTGGGCCTCCCGGTGGCATATGGATCTCGAAATGCGCCTTCCAATAGCATCACTCCATAGAGCACTTAGCTGTAAATAATTGGAACGTCGATTCTTTTCGATAATTCTTCGTAGCGCTCTTCTATCTGCATCTGTAATATTGCTTTTTCTCACATATCGAGGCTTTGTATTGAGGCCTTGTCTGGACCGGAGCCTGTACTAGGCATCGCAAGAAGCCAAACCTCTTCAGCCCTCGACGAGTGAGCAGAAGAAGAGCTGAATAAACTTTGGAGGGATAACACCGGCTGCAGGCAGTCGAAAGACTTTGTGGCCGGCTCCAATAAGTCAAGGACGACATGGCTCTTAGGCAGAAATCGCCAAGCACTACGCCTCCTTATCGGAATACTAACAGGACATAAGAAATTAGGCAGACACCTATCACTTATAGGTATAGAAGACAGTCCCACTTGCCGAAAATGCGAAGAAGACGAAGAAACTTCATCTCATTTCCTCGGCGAGTGTGAGGCATACGGAAGGCTAAGATTTGGAACCTTCGGAGTTGACAAACTCCAACAAGAGGAACTATTCAACTTGGAATGGTCGGACATACTGACCTTCATTAGGAGGTCACAAAGGTTCGAAACGGAAAACTAGGAGGATGAAAGTAGATAAGTGGAGAACAGGGGATGGCAAAAACGGTCCATGAGGGCCTACTTACCTGGCTGAGGTTGCGGCCTCCCCAAAGAACTACTACTACTACTGTATTGACTGAACCGGTAGTTTTGTATCTTTTAACTATATTTCTAACACTATATCGCGACAAATCTAACAAATTTGCAATTTCCGAGTTTGATTTTCCAGAATGGGCAAATTTAATAATGATGAAACAAATTTTCTCATCAATAATCTTTCCTCTACCCATTTTCACGATAAGAACTAACCTTAAAATGTAAAAGATATATTCTGACAGTTCCTTAGTACTTTGTAGAAGAAAACTGTAGTTCACAATGAGCTTATGACTTGAGGCATAAGATGTCCGGAGGACTGCTCATTGCTAATATCCTATACAATAGGAAAAGTTGGGTCGAAAATCCATCAGAAAACAACTACTCTCCTGATGAAATAGATTTGGTTCTCGATTTATTCGTTGCAGTCATTAGTTAGTGACTACTAGACCTACCCTATACTGATGAGGGGCAACACCCCGAAATCGATGTATAGGTGGTCCGAATGTTTCGATGAACATTTCCATGCAACAAGCAATTGCAGAGATAACCTTGTAGGAACTCTGCACGGAAATTTCATCAGATGTAATTCAATGTTCGTCGTGGCATTAGCCAGGGAAGTAGTTGTTATCTGATGGATTTTTGACCTAACTTTTCCTATTGTATAGGATATTAGCAATGAGCAATCCTCCGGACATCTTATGCCTTAGTACTTTGTCTTTGCTTAAATATTCCAAAGCCATCGTCGATATAATATGTTTATTTTGTAACACAAGTCAAATGGGGTTTATTAAAAACTAATAGAAACTTTCTACTTAGGAATATTTTTGATTTTTCGCTAGAAATTCTAAAAGGAAATAATAAAGTGGGAGTTTTTCTATTTGATTCTATTAACAATATACCCTTTTATTACATTATGACCTAAAGTATCATGTATTATTTATTATTATATCATGGTGCTTAAAAAATTAAGATTTCAGTAGTTGGGCCAATTGAAATGGGAAGGGGCTCGTAATACTATTTATTGCAGATATAAGATCCTACTGGACATGCCATGGACAAGCCATGAACCCTGCAGTGTGGCCGGAAGGTGCATATGTGAACCGTTTTTTACACCGGAGGACAGTATCGAACAACATAAATTAATATTAAAGAACATTAAAAGTCAAACCCAAATTTCAGACTTTGAAATGGAATATGGGGTGAGTATTTTTCATTTGAATATTGGATCAATTTCCAATAAAATTAGTCAACTATTACTATATCTCGAAAGGTATGATTGTGACATGATATGCTTGAGTGAACACTGGTGCAGTGAAAACTCTCTTAATATGGTAAACCTACACCAGTTCAAACTAGCCAGCTATTTCTGCAGGTCTGACAGTGTGCATGGTGGAGTTTGCATCTTTCTAAAATCTGAAATGAGATATAAAACACTGGATCTCACAAAATACTGTAAAGAATTTCATTCGGAAATATGTGGCATTGTACTTACAAGTACAAGTACTTGTATCATCACGATTTATAGATCTTGTGTACATGGTAATTTACAGATATTTTTTGAACAATTTAATAACCTTATGGATAAGCTCATTGAAAAATACAAACAAATCATTATACTGGGTGATTTCAACATAGATATTAAAAAAAAAGACAATTCGTCTATGGAATGGTCCGAAATTATACAATCCTATGGTCTAAAATTCACAATTGACGAGTATACCAGAGTGAGCTCGAGTTCTGCCAGCTGCATAGAGAACATATTAACAAACTTAAATAACACCAGCTACTCAGTGGACCTAGTTGATCCTGGACTCTCAGACCATCGAGCTCAAAAAATTTTAGTAAATATTCCACACAATGCTCCTCCAGCAAAAACAATAAGAAGGAAAATTACCGAAGTTGGCCTTGATAAAATGAACCAGTCACTCTTGGACCTGGATTGGACCATTTTTAAAATGAATCAAAATAACCAGGAATCTTGCAATTTACTGTCAAATTATCTAGTGGACAAGCTAAAATCTATGGTGGTTAAATTTTTCCCCGAAAAAAAATCAACTAATAATTACAGACCTCCTGTAAATTTTTTTAACGACAACTTAAGGTCCATGAGAGACACTTTACTATCCATAAAAGTAATATGTGATGTGACAAAAAATCCACAAGATAGAGATGCATTTAATATCTTCAAATCCCGATACAATAAGGCATTGACCTCATCAAAAAAAAGATCCTACGACACATTTATACTAAATTCTTCAAACCAAGCTAAGGACTCATGGAGGTTAGTGAATCACGAAAGAAACAATGAAATGAAGAAATCTAGAAAAACTAAATTAAGTCCTGACGATTTCAATGAGTATTTCACTCATGTTGCAGAAGAAATAATACTAACATTACCTGACACAAATCAATCGTCTAGCGATTTTTTAAATGACCTTCCCAAAACAAAAAACTCACTCTTCTTAGGTCCAGTAAGCCAAGAAGAGGTAAAGGCTGCAATAAATACGTTAAAAAACTCAAACTGCGTTGATATACACTATCTAAATAGTAAAATCATAAAGGGGACAGCGTCTCTGCTGATTGAACCCCTAGTTACTCTGATCAATCTATGTTTCCTCCATGGAATCTTCCCTGACAATCTAAAAATCACAAAGGTACTACCAATATATAAGAAAGGAGACCCCGATCTGGCCACAAACTTCAGACCCATCTCCATAATCCCGATAATCGGCAAGATATTTGAAATAATCCTAAAGGAACGATTGATGCTCTTTTTTAATAAACATAAAACTCTTAATAAAGGACAGTTTGGTTTTCGGCCAAACTGCTCCACGATTCAGGCTGTAAGCTGTGTTGTTGCGAAAATAGTCGAGGGCCTTGAGAATGGAGAACACACTGAAATAACCTTGTGTGACCTATCCAAGGCGTTCGACTGCGTATCGCATGATAAATTACTCGATAAATTAAACTTCTATGGTGTTCGGGGGGTACCTCTGAAACTGATAAAATCCTATCTTGATAACAGAATTCAATGTATAGCCATCGAAAACAATTTCTCTGATTTCCAGAACATAAACCACGGAGTCCCGCAGGGAAGTGTGCTGGGACCACTATTATTTATTATCTATCTCAACGACATTTTCCATTACTTGGCCCCATCTGGGTGTATCTGCTTCGCTGACGACACAACACTAGTTGAAACTCATTCTAACCCTATCACACTACACAATCTTACTGAGCAAGCAAAAAATAAAGTATATACCTGGTTCAGCGCAAATAACCTCAAACTAAATCAAGAAAAAACCCAAAATAATTTCTTCTCTACAAATAACAACTTAACCACTAATAATACAGTCAATATGCTTGGTATCGTATTAGACGACAGGCTAAAATGGTCGGCCCACATTGACCAATTATGCAGAAAACTCTCCACACAACTATTTCTATTGAGACAACTAAAAAAAAATATTGAGTATTCCAATATTACTATCATCCTACCACTCTCTCTTTCATTCCCACCTCAACTACGGTACCATTCTATGGGGTAACGCTGCTCACGCTATTAGAGTATTTAGGCTCCAAAAGAAGGCCCTAAGAATCATAGATGGTGCAACCTACCATGCGCACTGTCAGCCGCTATTCAAGAAATATCGAATTTTACCAATCCCTTGTATTTTTATCTATCAGTCTTTACTGCAGACCTTTTCTAATATAGATCTTTTTTCAAAAAAGGGTGATGTCCACAACCATGCTACAAGAGCAGCAAATAAACTCAGAACTCCTAAATTCCGACTGTGTGTCACGGAGCAAAATTCTCCAAATGTCAGATTTTTTAATATTTTACCACCTGCTATAAAATCACTAAATTTTATTCAATTTAAAAAATGGGTAAAAAATCACTTACTGTCACAATGCTTTTACTCATTTGAGGAATACCTCTCATTCAACCATGAACTCATGATGCTCACCCCTAATCATTCCTAATCATTTATATACCACATTCGTTTATATGTAGGCATATATAATTTTACATTTTTGTACATGCCTATGTAATTTTAATCCGGTTGGTTATGTAAATTTTAATACGTTTGTTTTTGTCATTTGGAACTGTTTTGTTTTCAACCTATACTATGTAGGTATATGTAACTTTTATTATTGACATGTATACGTAATTTAATTCGATTTTAATCTCAATGTTCTAGCTGATCTGTAGTTTTAGCGCATGTTAGCATCTAACTTCTATGTCTAGACATATATGTAATTCTTGACTTGCTACAAACATATAACTTATGTAAAGTGGTTAAATAAAATCTATCTATCTAGGCTGGTGCCAAAACGAATTCTAAATGCTTGAAATGAGAAAAAAGGCAACACGCAAGGACCACGTGGAGAATGTTGTTGAGGTCAAAAAAATTTAAACACGAGAACACTCAAAATGGTGAAATGGGGAACCAGTTTAGAGGTTGAAAGGGTTTTTTGGGATTTGCAGTGAAACATGACCTCTTAGCGGAAAACTTTCGGAAGAAAAGTTGTAGATAATGAAGTAAACGAAAACTTTTGTATTCAACACATTTCGACATAACCTCAAATTATTCGTCAAAATGACGAAAAACCAATTTTTCAGTGTTTAGATTTTTTTCTCTCGAGTAAATAATTTAATTTACATGAAAGTTTGCAGAAATAAATCTTTTTTGTTGTCGAATGAGCATAATTTTTTCGCAATTCAGAAAACAACCAGTTTTCGACTTATGTATATTTTTCGAAAAAAATACCCCTTATTCTGGTGTTTTTTTTTTGTATTTAGAAGGTATATAAGAGATCATTTTAATTGTTGAAATGGTCTATGTAACTTGATGGTTGAACTGATGGTTGAACTGTCTAAAAATGAGAAAATCAGACAACAAGTCTCTCTGAATCGTGATTTTTTAACTATATTTATTGATTTTCAATAGTTGTAGAAAAAAAGCAACAGGCAAGGACCAGGTGGAGAATTTTGTTGAGGTTCCAACTTCAAGGAATAAAAATATTTAAACACAAAAACACTCAAAATGGTGAAATGGGGATGCAGTTTATGGGTTGAAAACGTGTTTTGGCGTTTTGCCGCAAAACTAACAGCCGTATGCATAGTCAATTCCAGCGACTCGCCAGAGTTTCGCCGCTCGCTACACGAGAACTATAATGCACAGTGGAGCTCCAAAAAAGAGGTACATCGCTAGCGTTTCGCCAAAATGTGACTCATCGCGTAGTTGTGACTTTTTTGGAGCTCGACTGTGCATTATATTCCTTGTGTAGAAAGCGGCGAAACTCTGGCGAGTCGCTGGCGATTGACTATGCATACGGCTGTTAATCTCCTGGCAAAATATGTTTGATATAAAAGTTGTAAATAATAAAAAAAAGCATTTTTTTGTCAACACTTTTTGACATAACCTCAAATTAACCGTCAAAATGGCAAAAAACCGAATTTCAGTATATTTTTTCTCGCTTACAAATGATTTAGTTCAGATGAAAATTAGTAGATATATGTCTTTTTTTGTGTCGAATAAGCATGATTTTTTCCCAAATGAGAAGACAACTAGTTTTCGAGTTATTTACGTTTTTCGGAAAATATACCCCTATCTTCCACGAACAAATGTCTTGGTATTTTTTTGTATTTTGAAGGTCTATAAGTGACCATTTTAATTGATGAAATGTCTACTAGATCATTTTTGAGAAATTTGCAAATTTCTGCATCGATGCACGTTATGTGGTCACTTAGGCGCCAGATAAAGTTGCTCAGAACTTTACAAAAACTGGGTATCTGATAGATCTCGCTAAAATAAACTAATATAACTTTTGTAGAAAATTTTAAAACCTACAAAATGGTTTTTTATACGACCAGATTCATAATTTTTATAAATCTGAAGCTGGATAAACAATAATGCGGAAACTGATAGATAATAACAAGTAGTTTGAGCTTTTTAAGGACTATCTGACCAACCGTACGCAAAAAGTCAAAATAAATGACTACTTGAGTGAAATACAAGAAATAAAATGTGGTATCCCCCAAGGAACAGTTCTTGGTCTCCAGCTATTCCTAATGTATATAAATAACATGTTGAGTGTTGATATCTCGGGAGATATTATATCATACGCTGATGATACTGTGCTACTCTTTACAAGTCACACTTGGGAAAAAACAAAAAAACATGCAGAAAAGGGCCTTTACAAAATCAAATGCTGGCTAGACAGTAATCTGCTTAGCTTGAACTTCCAAAAAACCAAATTCATGACCTTCTCAAATAGTATCGTGAATCAACCCGATTTGATCACATTAAAATACCACTCCAACTGCAGACTGAATCCATGTACATGTCAAAGAATTATAGAAAAAACTGAAAATATTAAATATCTTGGCCTAATGATTAACAATACACTGAAATGGGATAGCCACTCTGAGTATTTAACAAAAAGACTGAGAAAACTGGTATACACGTTTTATGAACTAAGAAAGTTTCTTCCAATAGACATTCTCATAATAGCATACAAATCGCTGGTTGAATCTATTTTGTCTTACGGTATTATCATATGGGGTGGTACTTACCAAAATCAACTGAAAACACTTATATTGACACAAAAATGGATCTTGAAGGTTCTACTATCAAAACCAAAAATATTCTCAACATCACAGCCCTTCTCAGACAAAAGATTCATGAACCTACATGAACTTTATGTTTTCAACGTTTCCAAATTCATGTACAAAAATAAAATTGAGAAAAACTCAAATAACCACGATTACAACACAAGAAAAAGGGACAACATAAAAACACCCCAAATTAAAACAACTTTATACCAACAATTTATATGTACAACAGGCCCAAAAATTTACAATTGTCTACCCCAAGACTTAAAAATTATACGAAATTTCAAATTATTTTGCAATAAAACGAAAAAATTCATACTTAATAACAGAGACAATATCGAGTCAATAATATGATGAAAATAAAAACAAAAAAGTTATACACTCAAAAAACCCCTGTTCTGGTCCTCTTAATCACCAACTAAACCAAGTTATAATGTATATTGTAAGTGCAGGTAGTATGTATGTATGTATATTATTATTTTACTTATTATTATTTTAATCTTTTTTTCTTGAATATAAAACTATCAATTAATGATGTAAACACTTTCACTTTCATGTAAACAGTAAAATTGATTTTTATTTTAAAAATATTTTCTATTTCTTGTGCTTACTGATATAAAAAAACTGTCAATTTAGAATAAGCATCTTCATGTATAACGATATAGGTAATTCACTGATTTTAATTGCTGTACAAATCTACCAATCAGGCACACTACAACTTCTCCAGAAGTTAGGTGCAATATATTTATATTAAAATATAGCATTTACCCTGAAATGTAACATTAGTTCAATAAATTATCTAAAAAAAAAAAAAAAGTTTTGCTGTGCGCAAGATGATTCCTATTGTAGTTTTTGCACAATCGCGTTTTAAACAATTTAATGGCAAATCTTTCTGAAAGAGCCGATTTGAAAGACATCAACTCATTCGAATTCTGCAAACGGCATTTTAAAGTAGAGATCAATATCTACAATTAGTATATTTGGAATTTTCACCTGAGAGGTGGGAAATATGTTGAAAATGTTACTGGAAATTTTTATTTTTCAACGAGTTGGTTGAAACCTTTCATGAGCCTGTTGCACACATCCCATATGATAGTGAAGGATGTTAGATGTTAGGGGGGGGGGGAGCTGGCCCCTTGGCCTAATCCTCTGCGACCTTACCAGATCTATTGTGGAGGCTCCAATTGCTTATAGCACATCATCTAGCTTCGTCCATTTTATCAAACTGAGCAAATTTGATAATGGCCTCTCGAGATAGCTTTCCGCTCTTGGTCTTTCATCTCCAAGTTGTGGAAACCGCACCCTTGCTAGTCCTTCGCACTGGCACATTACATGTATTGCGGTTTCCTCTTCTTCCCGGCAGAACCTGCAGATTGCTTCTTCCGCCAGACCTATAATATTCATATGTCTGTTAAGCCTACAGTGGCCTGTCAGCAGACCTACTATTTGTATGACGATCCTCCTTTTGTAGCTGAGGAGGTCCGTCGTGAATTTTGGCGAGCGTCTTTTGATGAACTCCTTGGCCTGTCTCAATCCTGATCGGGGTTCCCACCATTTTGTACCCACTGTTTAGTGTGGGCTTTTGTGGTGGATTTTACCACGCCGCAGAAGGGTTCCGGTCCAATGAGCGCTGCCGAAGAGCCTTCTCTGGCTAGAGTATCGGCCCGCTCATTGCCCAGGTGTCCCTCGTGGGCCGGCACCCAAGCTAGGGTCACATTGTTACGACTACCCAGCTCGGTCAGATCACGCAAACAGTCCCACACCAGTCTTGATTTGACTTGGTGGGAACCGATTGCCTTGAGCGCAGCTTGACTGTCGGAGTAGACGACCACTGTTTTATTCCTTATCTCTCGTCTCACTATTTCTCCGACACAGTGTTGTATAGCCGTTACCTCTGCCTGAAACAGTGTGGCGTGTTTTCCAATGGTAAGCTGGATGTTAATCCTTGGCTTTGCCCCGTAAACTCCAGCGCCGACTCCGTTATCTGTCTTTGACCCGTCTGTGTACCAGACCGATCTTGCATTCACGGGCGGCCCTTTCTCCTAGTCCTTTCTGTCTCGTATCAGTATTTTGAAGTTCTTTTTGAAACTATATTTGGGAACCATCGCGTCCGTAGGCATTCCCATTACTGGGTCTGCCCTCAGTTCCTCATGTAGCTTCCGGTAATCAGCTCCGTGCTTCTCGCTTATTGGAGCTTGACCCTGCATTAGTCTGTGTGTCACGGACCTTGCTTCTCCTTGGACGTATATGTGTCGAGGTGGCAGGTCCAGTATGACCTCCATAGCAGCCGTCGGAGTTGTTCTCGTGGCCCCTGTCACCCTCAGGCATGCCTGCCTATGGATGCCATTTAATAGCCTAATGATCCCCGTCTGCTGTGCTTTTGTCCACCACGCCACCAACCCGTAGGTTACCATGCGTCTCACGACCATCGTGTATAACCAACCATAGGGTCATTTTAGGATTGAGCCCCCAGTTTTTTCAGCACATTCTGCCATACATCCCGAGTGCAATAGTGGCTTTATGCGCGATTTTTTGGACGTGAGAGTTCCACGTTAGTCTTTGGTCAAAAGTTACTCCAAGGTACTTGGCCTCTTTAACAAACGGAATTTCTACATCGTTCAGCATTGGTGGTTTCAGGCCTACCAGTGTTCTGTTATTTGTGAATATTGCCACAGTGTTTTTTTGTGCATTGATAGAGAGTTGCTCTTCTCTGCACCACCTGTCAACGATGTTTAGAGCGCTTTGCGTGCGCTCCTAGACTATACTTGGAAATCGTCCTCTCTCGACTATTACCAGGTCGTCTGCGTATCCTAGGCAATAGTAGCTTTCTGCGGACAGTTTTGTAATGAGGCCGTCTACTAGAGTGGCCCACATTAGTGGCGATAGTACTCCGACCTGTGGGCACCCTCTATTGACTCTGGCTTCTATGGTTGCCTCGCCCAGGGTGGACGTAATGGTCCTATTTTCTAGACTGGCTTGGATCCATTGACTTATTGTGGGAGGAACTCCTCTCCTCGTCAGTGCATTGGTCAAGGATATAGTGGATACGTTATTGAAAGCTCCTTCTATATCCAGAAAGGTGGCTATTGCCAGTTCTTTGTCTTCAAGTGACTTTGAAAGTAGCCTGGTCGGTTGATCTTCCTGGTTGGTATACGTATTGACGTTCACTTGGGGGCTGGGCCTTGAGAGTGTCATCTCTAATGTACCTATCTATCAATAGTGAAGGGAGTCCCCTGACTCCGAACTGAATCCCCCTCAGGTATACCCACTAAACACTCCACCTCGCGCGTGGTAGGCTAGTCCAGCCACCCAGGCTGACTTGATGACACGAAGGCAGATGACCATTGTATCTCACCATACCACTTTCTCGGGCCATCAGAAAAATTCTGCAGTCGCTGTGGTTTGAACCAGCGACCGGCAGTCAAAGTATATTGTAATGTTCAGACTGGATGAATAAATTATCTAAAATGATTTTAACATTGACGCTTTAACCACCCGGCTACCTGGAAGTTACTCTAATAGCAAATAGCTGTATGCTTCAAAGTGCACACGAAGTCACCCGAACTCCACTCGAGTTAACTTCAGTGTCACTTCGGGTGAGCAGGGCCGCCGAGAGCCAGTGCGGGCACCGGGATATCTGTATGTTTCGGGCCCGCCTAAGTGACCGTTTAAAATAATCATGGAAAACCTTTCACTTATCCATGTTATTCCTGGTTAAAAAAAATAAAGGTTTGATGATCTGATTATATGAAAGCTTGAAAATCAAAATAAACATTTATTACATTAAAAATAAAAACAAATAATAGAAAACAGAACTCTTACGGTTGTTCAAAGGTTCAAAACATAAGAGTAGTTCTCAGCATAATGAAGCTTTACGGGCTTTTCGGTATGCAGTTATGAAAAAATTGGAAAAAATCACAATTTCTGGCTAATTCCGAATCTATTGATAAAATAGCTAAGTCAGATAGAGTGTTGAGTCATTATAGACCTCAAAACATTTTTAATTCTAGATGAATGGCAAAGGTCTTTCTCCTTCTCCAGCAGTAACAGGCAATGTGCAGAACAGTCTCAGAGCAATTACAATGTTCTGAAACGAAGTGTCTAGATTTAATTTGCATATTTTATTTAGTGAATTTAATGGTGAATGTTCCATATCTTCAAAATTTGCAGAATAATGGTTATTTATCCAACAAGTGCAAAAAGTAAGTATTTCGACGTGAAATTGTCCGACGAGGCCGTAAGGCCGAGTTGAACAGCACATCGAGTGCATGCACGAGTTGCATATCATATTTTTTCTACGTTTGTGCAAAAACCAAAAACTGTTCCATTTAGGTGGTACTGAAGTGTAAGGAAGACATTCTTTGTTCAAATCTAGCTGCTAAAAGTAATATAATAATATTCAAAGAAACAAATTTTATTTTTATTAAGTTGCAGTATTTAGTAATGCTGTAATCCCAGTATGTAATAAATTTGATTGACAATAATATAAAATATTAAACTGTATAAAACGTAATATAATCTCATAGATAATGGGCTGAACATGGCGTCGATTTGACTTTTATGTTTGTCATGATGACAGAACGTTATAGCAGAATGACAGATGAGTGCAATAAAGACTTTATTGCACTCAGTGCAATGAAGAACCAGTTATTCCACTAAAATACAGTTCAATAATGTTTTATCATTTGCATGAACGTAGAAAAAATATATTTATTTTAAAATTTTCCTCAGAAATGAAATCAGTATCAGGCTCATCAGATTTAGAATCGTCGAACATTTTTCTGTTTCTTTTACGTTTACGTGCAACCGATAAATCTTTTGACATTCCTAAATTCTCAGCTACAAGTTTAAATTCATTCAATATGCTTGACCAATTATTTCTAACAGGTAGTAGTAATTTTTTGAAGAATTACACTTTGGTCATTCAAACATATCAAAATTTTCAACCAAATAAATGACATCAATAATCATTCGAAGGACTGAAGATATGTGAGAATACCTTTGCGTTTAGTGTACAGAGTTTGAATATAGCCCGTTACGTCGGGCCCCTTTGTGGCCTGGGCCCCGGGAATTTGTCCCCCAAGTAGCACAAATTACTTTTTAAAAACGCTAACAATAGTATTGCCACATTCGTATATAACTTTATGCTATATAAATTAGAGTTGACAACAATATTTCAGCATCAACGAAGTATCTAGACGTATCTAGACAATATTTCAGCATCAACGAAGTATCTAGACGTCCAAAATAGGCACAAATAATACAGCCTCGATAAGATCTGTAACAGGCACATTTTAATGCTTATGTAGTAATATGACAACCTTCCGCTGTGTTTTATCAGTTCTTATAAACCACGTTATAAAGCTTCTGAGGAGCTGCCGTATACCGTCTGATAGTGAGCTTTTATAAAGTAGAGTTGCTCTTTATAAGGGTTAGGGGTTGCAATTATAAAGCAATCGTATTGAAGTGTTCGCAATGGATTCAATGTAGTAACTTTTTAGTTGTTTCAAACATATATGATTATGAAAAGCTATATAATGATTTAAAAAGCATGGCATTTTTGTGATATATGAAAATTACTGGGTGATAGTTGCCAACTATTATATTCTTGAATTCTTTTTGCACCATTATGGTTTTGTTAAAGATATTTTGGGAAGAGATAGTATTGTTATGGCGTACAAATAAAACGATTTGAAAGTTATTCACTAACTCATTAAGTACTTGCTGCGGTCTATGGAAAACCAAATATGTCATGCGAAGAAACTTTTTCTGTTGAAACATGTTATTCCACTTCGAAAAAATTCAACGCGCCTACAAAATATCTACAATTTCATATTAAAAAATTTTAAATTAAAAAAATATAATCATATTTTTTCATAAATTGGACTTGAAATAATGCATTTATGTTATTACAATGCCTCGTGGGTGATATTTCACAGGAATATTATGTTGTATTCTAATAAGGAGTTATGGGAGTTATCAAATTCACTTCGAATACTTGAACTGGATTTTTTTCGAGTTTTCAACATGGTTAATTCAAAGAAGGTGTCCATAAAAGCAGTGATAAACCTTTCAAAGAGTATTTTGGCTGTATAAAAAGCACTACATACTTTTTAAGAGATAGTTCTAGAGCAAGCTCAGTTATAAAGCGAGCATAAAGTATTAAAATAGCAATCTCTGAACTCTAGCGGATCTTTCTGGTTGAGTTCACTTCTTCCACCACATTTTTGCAGTTAATATTATTTGTGCGTTTCTAGTCTTATAGTGGATTGCAGTAACCGCATCAGTAGCCCAACGTATTGTCAAACTTGCTGATTTGCATATCTGCCGTCCGAGTCGCCGTCCGATAAAAAGTTATTATTTCGTCAAAAAGAACCTGCGACTCTTTCGATGCTGTATAAGTGCTGTACAAGTAGATATTTGAAATGTTCCTAGTGGTGTTATTGCTGTATAAGTAGGTAGCCAAGGTTGCCTTGCCATTAGATAGAACATAACCTATGAATATTATACCAACCTGTAGCTTTCATCCAGAAAGTGAGTAGCTATTTTTTTGATAAATAAAGAGGAAATAAAATCTTCCAATTTACACAAAAAATATATACTTGTAACGTGCTTACAATTGTTTCGACACACGGTGTCATCATCAGAGCGAGTTATCAACTAAAGAAACGTCAAAATCACCTTCTTAAATATTAAAATAACATGCATGAAATTTCACTAATGACAATTGCAGGTATGAAATGTCCTAATGACATATAGCTTGGATTAGGGAGCATTTGAGTAGTTACTAGTGAGATAATTAATTATAGGTGAATTGTACAGGTCAATTTGGTCATTGAGAACTAAATTGCTATTGTTACGTAAATGTTTCTTGATTTCTATGGATTCTAATATGTTTAATTTTTGACCTTTAGGTTGAATATGGAAAATTTCAGGATTTTGTGTGAAGTTATGGTTATTGTCAATAAGGTGGTTGGCATAGTTTGAGTCCTGTTTATTTAATCTGTAAATTCTCAAATGCTCACCGAATCTTTGATTAAAACTACGGCCTGTCTGGCCTATATACCTATAATGCATTGCAATCCTCACACTCAAGTTTGTAAACCCCCGACTTCTTGAATTTATCCCGTACAGACTTTGCGTTGTTAATAAAAGAATATAAGTTATTGTTGGTTTTGAATGCAACATTTATATTCCGTTTCTGAAGGAAACGGGATATTTTGTTCGTATGCTGACCAAGATATGTTAGACATGCAAAACGTTGATCGGTTTTTACTTTGATATTCGGGTATATTAAATTTAGAGTTTTCTTGTTTTGTTTTTGTTTAAGCAGTCTATCTATAATTGATGTTTCATATCCATTATTTACGGCGATTTGTTTAATTCTGTTTAACTCACACTTGAAATCTAAATCGCTTTGAGGTATATTTACCAGTCTATGAATCATAGAATGATATGCTGCTAGTTTGTGTGATTGTGGGTGCATGGAGTGTTTATGTATTGTAGTGTCTGTATGTGTGGGTTTGTGATATATAGAGAAGCCGTGCGTGTTAATTTTACGGGAGATAGATCTAAGAAGTTTAGTGAATTGTTATCATCCTCTATTTCTGATGTGAATTCTATGTTAGGATTGAGACCGTTCAAATAATTAAGAAAGATATTTAATTGATGTACCGTTCCAACCCAGCAAACGAAAATATCATCTACATATCGATACCAATATTTGAACAAATGTTTAAATTTAGATTTATGAATTTGCTTTTCCAAGTGGTTAATAAAGATTTCATTTCATAAAGATTTCGGCAAGTAAAGGGGATAATGGTGAATTTTCGTTTGCTGGGTTGGAACGGTACGTCAATTAAATATTTTTCTTAATTATTTGAACGGTCTCAATCCTAACATAGAATTCACATCAGAAATAGAGGATGATAACAATTCACTAAACTTCTTAGATCTAACTATCTCCCGTAAAAATAACACGCACGGCTTCTCTATATATCACAAACCCACACATACAGACACTACAATACATAAACACTCCATGCACCCACAATCACACAAACTAGCAGCATATCATTCTATGATTCATAGACTGGTAAATATACCTCAAAGCGATTTAGATTTCAAGTGTGAGTTAAACAGAATTGAACAAATCGCCGTAAATAATGGATATGAAACATCAATTATAGATAGACTGCTTAAACAAAAACAAAACAAGAAAACTCTAAATTTAATATACCCGCATATCAAAGTAAAAACCGATCAACGTTTTGCATGTCTAACATATCTTGGTCAGCATACGAACAAAATATCCCGTTTCCTTCAGAAACGGAACATAAATGTTGCATTCAAAACCAACAATATATATTCTTTTATTAACAACGCAAAGTCTGTACGGGATAAATTCAAGAAGTCGGGGGTTTATAAACTTGAGTGTGAGGATAGCAATGCATTATATATAGGCCAGACATGCCGTAGTTTTAATCAAAGATTCGGTGAGCATTTGAGAAGTTACAGATTAAATAAACAGGACTCAAACTATGCCAACCACCTTATTGACAATAACCATAACTTCACACAAAATCCTGAAATTTTGCATATTCAACCTAAAGGTCAAAAATTAAACATATTAGAATCCATAGAAATCAAGAAACATTCACGTAACAATAGCAATTTAGTTCTCAATGACCAAATTGACCTGTACAATTCACCTATAATTAATTATCTCACTAGTAACTACTCAAATGCTCCCTAATCCAAGCTATATGTCATTAGGAAATTTCATACCTGCAATTGTCATTAGTGAAATTTCATGCATGTTATTTTAATATTTAAGAAGGTGATTTTGACGTTTCTTTAGTTGATAACTCGCTCAGATGATGACACCGTGTGTCGAAACAATTGTAAGCACGTTACAAGTATATATTTTTTGTGTAAATTGGAAGATTTTATTTCCTCTTTATTTATCATTCATGATGAATTTACACATATTAAATGCCACCACGATAGAACAAACAGCTATTTTTTTTATCTTGTGAAAAATTAAACTCACCAAACACGAGGGTGTTACAAGTTCAACTACCTATAATATATCGTTATTTTACAGAATGTTCAAAATAGTCCAAACAAGTGAACCCCAACTGTGTGTGGTCCTTCACAAATGGGGAAAAAACAGAAAATTATTCTGGCCCCAAATGACAGCAGATAAAACAGCAGAAAAAACTTATTGATATCATACGATTTCAGAGGTTACGGAACTCTGTTTCGTCGTTTGAAAAGAAGTATCAATAGAACTTAGTAGAAGGCTCGAGCTATATATAGCTCCAAGACAGAATTTCTGTTGTATGAATGCTTTATAAAACATGCCAGTTCTACAAGCATACATCATTCATAAACATACTGTATAAGTTCTGGCTTGGATGGCATTTGGCCTAAAGTTCTGGAAAACTGTGAAATTCAGCTTAGAAATTATTTAAAACTCAGTATTATGTAGCCTCTATAGAGAATCAGCGAAGTTGTGAAACAGTTGAGTAATTGTTATATACAAGCTTAAACGGCACTTATGAATGTGCATAACTTGCTTCTGTGAGAAAGATCTCACTAAACCTTTTATAAAGTAATAAAACGATATATTAGATGCCTTATGCTCATATGCACCGTTTTTACGTTTAATCCAGATCAACTAAACCGGATTAAGTGATCTTGATTTGAATTATATTCTCCGATACATGAATAGTGTGGATTACTTAATCTTAACAACAATTTGGCATCATTGCATAAATCTGTGAAACTTGATGTTTTTATCATCTTATCAAATTTTGACTTCTCAAGAGAATCGCGCAAACAAGATAATTCTATTAAAAGAGTTTCAAATTTTACCATACTGAAAAAACAGTGTTTGCATAGTTAAATTAATATCTGGCACGGTATTAAAAGATGAGAAAACGAATCTAACTTCGCTGGATGATAAGAAAAATACATGGAAAAATATCGAAAACGAATACAATGCAATTGGTCCTAGTCTATTCTATCGTACTGAAAAAGTCGCTCAAAAGATTATTTGAAAATAAAAAAGAATTGAGAAAAACATGGCATATGAAAAGAAGTAGATACTTTTGACTGGATGAGGACGATGCCAAAAAATTAGGAAATATGAGGTTGAGGAAACATGAACAAACCAAAAAACCATGTGTTAACTAAACTTCTAGCTATCCAAATCTGATACAATTGAAAATTCAGGCACCATTTCTGAAATAAGATCAGCCAGTTTCTCTTTGTTTTTTTATCTATCACATCAACAAAATATATAAATAATTTGATTATCTGATTGTAGAATGAAATACAGTTATTTCTCCATCGTGTTTACATCAACCACACATGTATTGAGTATTCATAAAAAGTTTACAGCAGAATTTAGCCAAATATAATCGATGTATGGAATATTTACAAACGAGCAAAATAATTATTGATTAAATTCTCTGTACGATTTTGAAGAATACTTTGCCTTCCATACGATTGTTGATATCGGACATATTGGGCAAATCCCCCAATTCGACAATGAGTTCCAATTGGTACTCTCCTAGAATTTCAGGGGGAGGACGAATCCCTTCATTCATACCTGTGGCGATATTATATAACACTGCTGTGGCTTCGAAACACATACATGTCATTATCAAATTCCAGTTCCTCCTCAATTTGCTCAAGAACCAGAGTTGTCTCTTTTCGAATTTTGATCCTCCGAAAGAAAGACATATTGTCCATGTCATGGAAGTATTCCGCCCGATGATATAATCTCCTAGGAAATCCAAAATTAATAATATCACTAATATCTCTGTCATCCTCCAATAATATTTCATATTCAACTTCCATTTTTATCGAGGAATACAAAGGTACAATGACAATCAACCAAACTGTCACACGTGCGTTTGTTGAGCTTAAACCTCGAAACTCATTGGATTAAAGTTAATCGCGATTAAATGCGTATTTTGATACGGTGCATACCAAAAAGTATAGTTTATCGAGTTCAATTTATAATCTCGTTTAAACTACTTCGGTGCATACGGCTGTTAATAAAGCAGACTCGTATTTAAGCGCTGAAAACGCTTTATCAGCAATTTTATTCCACCGAATCGCTTTATAAGCAATTTAGTGCAGAATAAAGCTGTAATGTAGCCTATTAGCTTCATTGGTTGCCAGAATAAATCATTTATAGAGCTTTAGGTGCAATAAGAGCTTCTCGTGTGTTACTTGGGCCGGTTTCCCCGCCCTCTAGTCAGGCCTGCGGGTGAGTTCGGTGCGTTTTGATCAACTTTCAGTGACATTTTCAACAGTGACCTCCCAGGTGAAAATCCAAAATATGCCAATTGTAGATATTAATCTCTATTTCCAGATGCCGTTTACAAAAATTGAATACGACGATTTTCGTTAAATCGGCGCATCTTGCAAGATGTGCCCTTAAATTATTTATAACGCGATTGTGCAAAAACTACACATCGCATCGGCCAGAAAACGTCTTAGGCACAGTTGAACCACATATTATTATCATCAGTTTCCGCAATATTGTTTGTCCAGCTTCAGATTTATAAAAATTGACACATTTAATCTGTCAATTGACACATTTAATCTGTCAATTGACACATTTAATATGTCAATTGACACATTTAATCTGTCAATTGACACATTTAATCTGTCAATTGACACATTTAATCTGTCAATTGACACTTTTAATCTGTCAATTGACACTTTTAATCTGTCAATTGACACATTCAATCTGTCAATTGACACATTTAATCTGTCAATTGACACATTTAATATGTCAATTGACACATTTAATCTGTCAATTGACACATTTAATCTGTCAATTGACACATTTAATCTGTCAATTGACACATTTAATCTGTCAATTGACACTTTATAATCTGTCAATTGACACATTTAATATGAGGTGATTGGAGCATTATCATGCTGAGAATTGTTGAAATTTTTACTTCCGTCAACTTGTTGCACCTGTACGCCGAACCTCCATAAGTCTTCGAGAGACTTGTGCAAGCTAGGGAAGACTCAACCCTCACCTTTTAACGTGTAATGCCGTGCACGAGACCGATGACCATGCTAGAAATCGAACCCAAGACCCAATGCTTGAGAGGCGAATGCTCTACCAGCACGATCACCACGGAGTGGGTAGTTTGAACATGACTAGTAAATAGACATGAGCTAACTGCTGGCTGACCTAGCTTTTTATTTTGCTTTTTGTTTTTGTTGTTGCATCGATAAAAGTGATTTCTAGAAATCTTTCTAGACTGATCCAAGGGTGTGCACCCGGCTATTTAAAAAAATTTTAAAAAATTATTTCCCCTCATTGAATCCAATTTTTTTTGGCCCACCCACCCCCTCCACCGAAAAAAAGTCAAAGACGGTCCTCTACAGTACCATATTTTTTGTTTTTTTTTAAATTTTCTTTTCCAATTTTTTTTTTCATTTTCGAAAATCCGCGGACACGCACACAGCCTAAACGGGAGGTCGTATCAAGAAAAGTGAAGAATACAAATCTTTCTAGAAATATCCAAGGGTGTGCCAAAGGCTATTCAAAAAAAAAAATTATTTCACCCCCTCAAATCCAATTTTTTTTGTACAGATTTAATGTGACAATTGACAGATTAAATGTATCAATTGATGGATTAAATGTGTCAATTGACAGATTAAATGTGTCAATTGACAAATTAAATGTGTCAATTGACAGATTAAATGTGTCAATTGACAGATTAAAAGTGTCAATTGACAGATCAAATGTGTCAATTGACAGATTAAATGTGTCAATTGACATATTAAATGTGTCAATTGACAGATTAAATGTGTCAATTGACGGATTAAATGTGTCAATCAAGAGAATTTTTGTTTCTGCAGTGGCACTAGTACGCTGTCGTAGAAAATCGCTGCTGATGACTTGAAATCAAGTAATTAATTTAGTTTGAGGCCGTGAGCGTGATCATATTTGGGACGGTTTTTTTGGTAGGAGAGTCGATAACTCAAAAACGGTTTGTCGTATCGATTTCAAATAAGGACAGGCTTCTGAAGGACGTTCCATTCTATTTACCTACTTTTGCGGCAGCACCTCAAGACACTTTTCACAGATAATCGAGGTAGCTGCAATGGTATTTCTCTTCTATTAAAATTTGAAGCAATCTCCATCCAATCGAAATGAATTTGGTATCAAAAGAGAGATTTTTTTTGTGAATATGTGGATTATAATTTCAATTTCCATTACAGCACGTACCTAGAATCGAACGTCCTCTAGAATCCTGTCCTTATTTGACGTCGATCCGACGAACCGTTTTTGAGTTATCAATTGACTCTTTTACCCCCAAAAGGCGCCCCAAATATGATCGCGCTCATGGCCTTTTAATATAGTTGAACAGGAAAAATGGAGATGAAACTGGCTTCAGCGTAACCACTCGCATCGCGGATAGTTAAAAAATCCATCGTTTGTCGATGACTGGGTTTTATTCGAGAACAATCGTCATTGAAAATCGAAAACCGAAGCTAATATACCCCCGTTGGTTCGTTATTCGACTATTATCGTTCGAATTGGCCATGAACAATGCTGAATTCTAGTTGTATTTCTGGGAAGCAGCGATAGGCCTTTTTGTCTGTTCGAATACCAGAAACAGTATGAATGCTTTTGTTATTTTTACGCAAAAGAATTGAAAGCTTTGTGAATTGGACCGACGACAAAGTCGTATTCATTAGCCATTGAAAACGGTAGGTAGTACCTAATTGTTACTTCTACCAAATATTTGTAAATTTTTGTCAACAAATATATTCAATAATTCATTTTCATCAATTTTGATTAGCTACAAAACTAATAGAAAATAACACATAAAATCTATTTTAAGGATCATACACATATTCCATGATACGAGAATAATCGTCCAATTAAAATTTGATGCTTACTTTTCTTCATTTCGGTTAGGTAAAATTTTCATTGGGGAAAATATTTCTGCCACTACCGCCAACTATAACATACGACGGCGTATTGGCATCATCCTACCAGTATAGTTTTTATCGAAATTTGAAAATTTTGAGATTTTTTCTCAACATTTCGACTTTTTTTCTCAAAATTTCGACTTTTTTTTTCAAAATTCTGACTTTTTTTCTCAAAATTTTGACTTTTTATCTTTAAATTCTGAGTTTTTTTTTCTGGAAATTTCGACTTTTCTTCTCAAAATTTTGCTTCTCAAAATTTCGACTTTTTTTCTCAAAATTCTGACTTTTTTCTCAGAATTTTGAGATTCACTCTCAAAATTATTCTGAGAAGAAAAGTCAGAATTTTGAGATAAAAAGTCAAAATTCTGAGAAAAAATGTCAGAATTTTGAGAAAAAAAGTCGAAATATTAAGAAAAAAGGTCGAAATTTTAAGAAAAAATCTCAGAATTTTCAAATTTCAATAAAAAATTATACCGTTAGGATGGCGCCAATACGCCGTCGTAAAAACATGTTTCTCAGTGACGAAAAGGTTTTCTTTTATCAATGCATAGGTCAAACCATATATTGTTTTTTTTCCTCTCAGACCAGTGCTGATACTGGAAGAGGAACAAAATGTTCGAATGACCGAGAAAAATAAATTATGTTCGAAAAAATGGAGAAGGGTGGAACGGGGTGAACTTGTAGGGGTTAAAAGCGATATTTAACGGTTTTTCGAGAATTGCAACTAAAGTTGACCTCCTAGAGGGCACCAAATCATGAATTTGGTGATTTTTGGAGAAATTCGGCAGAAAAAAAATACCTGTATCTCGTTTATATTCAATATTGTGTGCGACTGAGCATTCCTGAAATTCGCGAGAAATATTTATCCATACTACAGAATAAAAAAAACTCCACTGTTTTTCTACACGGTTGTCGACAATATACTCAATTCTTCAGTGACTGAATTCGTCTACGAGATTATAAGTTCATTGAGTTTATCATTGAGGATCAATCAGAATGGTTTGTTTATAGACCAAAATATAATGAAGCTACGAATACAGAGTGTTTGGACTAAGAAGGGGTCCATATAATATATCTATACACATAATTTATTCAATAAATATATATATAATAAATACAAAATAAGAATAGAACTAAATGTACGAAGTAGTGTCTTCCTCCTCATAAAAGAGAACAACGGCGTCTCCGCTCACAAGCGATTCAGGTGAAATTGAGGACACTCGTGAATCATCATACTCGTGCCACGAACCAGCATATGGATGTCTACAGTAAGCTGTGTAGTGTCCGCTATTGGTTGTCCCACTATGATTACACAATGCGTACAGACTGTAGCGACATGGATGCACGTTATTTACTGCGTATTTACTCAAGTCCAATTCCTCTAAAGGAAAATCAATGGTGAAATTCAATTTCTCTCGGAATCTTTATATGGGTGAAAAACGATCAAAATGAATAACTAACATTTTCGGGAATTTATGAATTGATATGGATTTCGTGCACTTCCGTCTTTTGTTGCACTTCGCACATATCGGCTTCTCGTCTCCATCCAAAGTTTCATCCTCTATGAATGAATCTAAACAGTTTGATAGTCCTAGTTGGCCTGTTCTTTGAGGTATTGGTAGGGAAAGGTCCCAGAATGGATCGAAGGAAACTGAGCAGTGACCACAATAAGTACATTTCAGTGTAGATTTCAGCTGACCAACGGAGTTATCTACCATTTTAGAGTTTTCCATCCTTAAGTGTCTTGACCATGACTCCTGCGCCTTATCGCTGTCACTTAACTTTTCGTCTATCTCTGTCATAGTGATTTTTGGCTTCTCCGTTATTCTATTTACGTCTTCATGTAGACCATCCAAAAGGTATCGTAAGAACTATTGAGCATCTTGCTGGGCATAACCGATAAAACGAGATGCAAATTTCTGAATTTGACTTCTCAAGAGGGCTGTATTTACAACTCGATCTGACGAATCTTCCGACCATAGTTCCTTGATTATCTTTGCAAATGCTTTGATTAAAGCTCCCTTCATACGGGATATACTTGTGTTTATATCTCTCGTGTAGGCGTCTCCTTTTAAATACTCTAATAATTAAATAAATTGAGTAAATTACTCCAGATGACGAATTTTATTATTTTTGAGTGAATTCAGATGAATGAAAAAAATTTGCATATTATTTGTAATCGATAATCAACTGTTGCTCAAATGAGCGTTACTAATATCGTGAATGATTCTTCTATGAAACAAAAAAAAATCTACAGGGTAGTTTCCAATATAATCAATTTTTAGGTAAAATAATTCGCCTTCAAAACTATGATTTAATCAAGTTAATTATCTCCCAAAGAACTCTGTTTTCTTCACATAAATCTCTTAACCCGGAGATTCGGAGTGTTCTCCCTCTGCTCGCTAGGTGGAGCGGCCTAGAAACCGCTTCATCGCGTGAACTAAAGTTGACCAAGCAGTAGAGTGTGTATTGATTTCGACGGGGAACAGATGGCTTCAGTGCTGCCTGAGTTGACCTGCCCTTGCACCGATGAGAGGCAACAACCTCGAAACTAGTCTGCAGGTGGTCACCCTGTCCAAATCAAAACATAATCCTGCTGGTTGATCACAGAGGGCACTTGCAATTGCGTCCTCTGATATTTTGAGGAACGTTGCACAAGTATCTGTTAGATTTAATTCAATACCCGTCGTGGTCTTAGCCAGGGGAGTAGTTGTTTCATCGCTCGGCAACGACTGTTCGTTACTATTGCTATTGGTATTGGTAGGTATAGTTAGATCTATTGTGCCCCATCTTCTTCTGCTATCTCAAGGTGTTCTCGTTTACAGCAGCCCCTCGAGCCTCAATTCCTTCAGGAATTTTAGGATTTTAAGGGGGTCCATTTGTGGTATTTCTTCCACAGTCAGCTGGTGTGATCCCAGTATATTTAATCTTTTGTGGTGTACAGCATAACACTCCATAAATATGTGGTGAGGTGTTTCTGGATGTTCCCCACAGAATCTGCAGGTGTTGTCCTCCTCTAAGCCTAGCTTCCTTAGGTGTTCTTTGAGTCTGCAATGCCCCGTTAGGAATCCTATGATTGTCTTTAGACTAATTTTGCTGAGGTTATTCAGTGTTTTCGATTTTGCTCGTTTGAAATTGCCGAGGAGATCTTTGGCCTGCCTTAGCCCTGAAAGTATTTGCCAGTATGTTGCTCTCATTGCTGCTTCAGTTTTATTGAGTTCTTATTGGAAGTAAGATTTTCCAAGTCCGCAGAATGGTTCTGGCCCGATCAGTGGCGTTGATGCCCCTTTTCGTGCCAGGGTGTCTGCTTGTTCATTGCCCTCTACTCAGACGTGCCCAGGCACCCAGAGGAGGATCACCTTGTTGTTCCTGCCTAGATCATTAAGTTTTTCTAGGCATTCCCAGACCATCTTCGAGTTGATGTTATATGAGCTCAACGCTTTGATGGCTGCTTGACTATCGGAGAGGATTGCAATTTCCTTGTTCCGGTAGTTCCTGTCGAGGTTGAAATGAATGCATCTTGCTATGGCGTGAATTTCCGCTTGAAAAATGCTGGGGAAGTGTCCCATGGGTTCGGAGTACTTGGTACGAGGTCCAAATACTCCTGCTCCAGTTCCGTCGGGAGTTTTAGACCCGTCCGTGTACCATGTAATGGTATTCTTACCCAGTGCTCGAATGGATTCTGTGCTCCAATGTTTCTTGGTATTTAGTTCCGTTCGAAAAAATTTCTCGAAACTAAATTTCCTGGTAATTTCGTCAGTTGGGAGATCGGCAAGGTGTGCACTTCCGGTGGGGGTTGAGCCCCTTACACTGTGTGCTGTCCCTTTGAGTCCGACTTTGGCCAACCTCAGGTTTGCTCCCCAAGCAGTTCTCCTCACCATGAGATGGAGAGGAGTGAGGTCCAGAGTGACCTCTATTGCTGCTCGTTACTAAACGATCTCCCAAAGAAATATGTTTTCTTCACATAAATCTCCTAACCCGGAGATTCGGAGTGTTGTCAATCATGAATTCGTCTTCAACAGAGAGTTGAAGTCGTCTCCTATTAATCTAACTACAGCTTGGTAAATATAGTTGTGCCTCTGAATATTGGGTGCGCAGTAGAACAGTCGCTGTCGTTTCTTGTCCATCCTGATTGAAGTTAGTAGCGGATATTTACCCTCTTTGTTTATCGTTCGCGCATCTCAGAGGCACAGATAGATGTGCCAAACTGCACGTCGTAATACCTAAGTTCGGCGATTGAGGCCGCCAAATAATTATTTGCACAAAGCATCACCTGAATTCAATCATAGGCACGGAGTTATTGAACTAGCCCTTGATTAAAAAACCTAGAAAACGTAAAGTTTATGTGATGGTCTGTTTTTCCTAAGATTTTCTTTCTTTCCGCAATTACTTGACAACGCCGCAAAAGTTTCGAACTAATGAAGTAATTCCGTATGTGAAATGTTTTGCTCAGTTTAGTGGTGTGAAGATTTAAAAAGATTTAAAAAATTGATGTTTTGTGCAAAGAAACACTCTGTAAACCGTATAATATAATAACTTTTATCTGTGAAATTTTTTTCATACTCCTCATGATAGTCGAGTTACTGTACTTCCTCACCCTGTATATAATATGGACTTTTCCTTATTCCAAATACTCTGTATTCATAGCTTCATTATATTTTGGTCGATTAACAATCCATTCTGATTGATCCTCAATGATGAAATTAATCAACTTATAACCTCGTAGGCGAATTCATTCACTGAAGAGTTGAGTATATGTTGTTGACTATATATACCCTGTAGAAAAACAGAGAAGTTTTCTTTTCTGTATTATGGAAAAGTATTTCTCACAAATTGCAGGAATGTCCAGTCACACAAAATATTGAATATAAAAGAGATGTTGTTATTTTTTTATACAGGTGAATTTCTCCAAAAATCACAAAATTAATAATTTGGCGCCCTCTAGCGCCGAATCTGGTCATACAATCGAGTTGGGCCAATGGAGACTTTCTCTCAGGATGTCTTGAGCAACAACATATCGAAAATCCAGCCATTTTCACCGAAAGACTTTTTTCTATAAGATCATTTCTCGGAAAAATCGGAAACATTTTTTTCTCTCTTTAAAATCAATTTTTACAACGAAATTTGGTGAAAATATAATTTTTTCTGTGACGGGAAATAAATTTGACATTTTATCTCTGTTGCCAGGTAACAAAATATAACTTTTCATGAAATTACTTTTTTCCTCGGGAAAAAAGTGAGTATTTTTTTCCCGGACATATTCACACATGGATAAAGGAAGATACTTAAGTTTAGAATATTTTATTGAACATAAGTTACATTTCCTTTATATTAAAAGTACAATTATTGAATGTGCATTGCATGAATGACATGTTCCGTGAACTATTCGGTACAACAGTCGGATTTTCTTGTTTTGAAATAGTATTTTTTTCTGACATGGACAGAACTGCCGTTGATGTACCTGGTCGCAAATCGGGTGTTATTTCAGCACTGCCACACGTTCTGAACACTTTATTAGCAATTTCTGTCCTGTGTGCCACCGATTCATCAACATAGCCCTCCGCGACCGTTGATGACTTCCAACCGCCATGTTTCTTTAGTGTCATCAAATCTCCCCCAGATTCAACTAAAAGTGTAGCAGACGATCTTAGAAATGAATGACCTGTATATGAGCTAGCATTTTCAAGTTGAAGAAAATTAGCTACTGTTTCAGGTACCTTATAAAACAATTTTTACCCACAACCTGATTGATACACTTTCCATTGCGATATGCATAAAACAGGCGGCGATCCTTTGCTGCTGCTGGACGAAGGGCTATGTACATTCGGTAAAATTTAATATATTCTTCAGTTACTACAAATCTTCTGTTTACATCGTTCTTTGTTTGCTTCAGTTTCACAACTAATAACTTACCCGAATCTTCGATATCATCTAATGTTACCTGGCTGATTTCACAAATTCTACAAGCTCCAGCAATCCCAAATACAACAACAACCTTGGCCATCAAATAAACTTCATCGAGTGCATTATTTAAAAAATCACTAATTTGTGTACTCGTAAAAATCGCAGCTTTCTTGGGCGTGTAACCTTTCTCATTTTGTTTCAGAAATGTAATCAGCTTGAAAAATTTTGAAATGTCTACATTATTATTGGATCGTAACATGCTCTTAATCATTGAATAATCCGACCACACTGTTGATGGCTTTTGTTGTTGTGCCAGTTCCGAAAAATAAGCCAATAACACCGTCTCCGAGAAAGAACTGCATGTCTTTCTCATCTTCCATTCCATAAATCTTGAATACGTGGTTTCGTAAATTTTCCGCGATTTAGCTGGCAATAATTTTCGTGACGCTACTTTCGCTGCTTCTACCAACTCCGGTGGAGTCAGAGAAAACTCGGAATCAGACATTTTTCAACTTTATATTATTCAAAATAACTATTAAACAATTACTGAGTTCGCAATTTTCAAATCAAATCACAGAATTAAACTGACAGATGTTTGATTACTTTGAAGTTTTCCTTAGCAACGCTGGTCTAATTGTCGCTATACGTACAACAGCTTACTAGTTTAAAAATTCAAATTTCATATCGATAATATTCTGACTTCAATATATTCTGATAATATGTTTTTCTTACTATTGAATCGTCGTTTTTCCCGCCACAGAAAAAAATAGTGTATTATGCACGGGAAAAATATTAGATTTTAGCTCTTGGTTTTTGTCTACCTCCGCTTCGCGTCGGAAGACAACACAACCTCGAGCTAAAATCTAATACTTTTTCCCTTGTATAATAAATAACTATTATTATGTTTTAAGTAAGATACAATTTTTGCAGAGGAATACAAATTTTTCCTTTTTTTTTTCGACAAATTTCGAAAATACGACCTCATTTTCAGCTGAAAAGTTTCACCGATAAACTTCTTCTTTTCAAGCTGGCGAGCTGCCCGTTTTTTCGTTGAAGCGTCTACTTTTAGATTATGTAATATAAGAGTAGCAATAATGCGGATATTTTTTCCAGAAAACGCGAAAAAATTATTTTCGTGCAATCGCACGCGAAGTCAGTATTTCGCGTTCTCAGCACAGTCCGCGAAATTTAATTTCGCGGCCGTTACCCATAGCAACGGCCGCGAAACCAAACGTCACTTTCAAAAATGTTTTCAGACATCGTCTTAACTTTCTGTTTGTCACACCAATCTTTAAACTCGCCGTAACATTTTTCGTACTGCCGTTTAGATTTTTCGGGTATTAAAACGGAAAGCGCCGAATTTACAACGCTTTTGAGTTCAGGGGGAGTGGAAGGTACTGTAATATCGCTATCAGTATCAGACATTTTGCGTTTTGACAAGAACTTTCAAAATATTTTGTATATATTGAAACATATCATTTCCATAGCACACGGTGATATTGTTAAATAAATTGAACTGCTGTTGATTTTAGAGCAATAAGATATTTATTTACAACTATCTATTTTAATAATTTTAACGATTGCACGAAAAATAGTGTGTATGCCATGGCCGCGAAACTTTTTAACGACCTCAAGATTATCTTGCCTCGGCCGCAAGCGGCCTCGGCGATAACTGTTCTTTCGGTACGTTAAAAAGGTATTTCGCGGCCTTAGCATACAAATAACTATTATAATGTCGTAAAATAAGGCTGAAAATCCTTAACTGTCTGAATCTATTCCTTTTATATTAAAATACTGAGGGACCAGTAACCGTCATAGATTTTTGTTTGATTTTGAACTTTAGCATGCGTTTGAAAACTATGACGAATACTCGTGTACAGGCATGACGATAACTGGATTTCTATTTTTTTTGCAGATGTCTCGGATTAAATATCCAGAGGACGATATGAAAAATGCCATGAAAAGCTGTGAAAAAACAGCGGAATGAGAATCCGAGGTGCTGCCACAAAATTTAAAGTACCGCTGATGACATTATCAGATAAATGTAAGGGGAAAACCCCGCTAGCTAGAAAAATAGGCCTACCTACCATACTAGAGGAGGGGAAAGAGAATAATCTAGTGAAATGGATTTTATTCCAGAATGAGTTGCAACGCCATTTAAAAATATTTTATTCTGGCCGGAAATATCACCAAAAATAACAAAAAAATGAAAATTCCATCAGTAGCCACAAGCGAAAAATTCAAAGAATATTGAAAAAAGAAGAAAATAAGTTCCAGAAACAAAATGAACAAGAAGAGAGAAAACGGAAAAGATCAGAGCAAGAAAATGAGAAGGAAGCCAAGAGCCAGAGAAACTGAAAGAACACAAAAGGATGAAAGCGACTGATGGCATTGTGTTATTTTCGAGGAAAACACTATTGAAAATCTGATTTGTTGCATGAAGTTGCAACCCTCTTTAAAGTTAAATAAAAAGGAGCAATGCAGACGGCAGCTCTTCGTCGGTAGGCACTATGGGTTCGTTTATACTTTATAACAGAATTATATTATTGAACAGTAACAGAATGGTCACAAAAATAAGAGGAGGCGCCACAGCAACTTTTAATATGTCTATGTCAAAGAGTACTTATTTGGGAAGTTGTGCAACCGAATAAAGACAATTAGATGTTATACCCAAAACTATAAGAGACTTTACCATACGATGTTGTCAAGTTGAAAAGTGTTAATCAATAAATAAATAAAACATAAATAAACACACAAACATTTAATATGAATTAATCTTCACTGGTCAGAGTAACAGTTTCTCAAAAATAAGACTGATTCTAATAATATTCAATATTTCCCAGCGCATAGTACTTTGTGGTGGTTTACAGATAGTCGTTGAAAGATATAAACTTCAACCTGAGATAATATCAATATTGATAATAATAAATAATTAAAATTGAAATTGTAGGATTTCATTCAATATAAAAAATTAGAAAGTGAAACCTGTTCCTTTGGTGACACCAACGTGAAGATTTTTGGACTAGATCCTAGGCCAACCAGGACTGGAGTGATGAAGGAAGGGAGTCTACGAAGACTATCAATGAAGAAGGCCTCATCACATTTGACAGCAATTCAACAGTTCATCAAGCAATACCAGGCATTCTATACTTCAGCAAATCAGCTATACTGGAGCCATAATACCATAAATATCCAACAGGAAGACGTGGGGCTCAACCAAAGCTTGGGAGATACCCAACCAGGCAAGGAAACGTGACAATTCCCTGGGTCAAATTCCTCCGCATACAACAACAACCCTATAAATGTTTTTTTAGTAAATAGCTGTTCTAAACAGTCGTTAGCATGAAAACGATGAAAAGAAAAGTTGGAAAACTCACCTTCCGTGAAGGGTTTTATCTTCTAAAAAATGTGGTACAAAGTTTCCAAACGCCAAATTGTTCCAAGATAGGCATTTATCAAAAACCAGGTCTTTGGAGTTGATAGTGAGATGAGTAGAATGGAATATCCACAAAGGATCACTTAACAAATTCAGGATTCGTCAGCCGAACAAACCCAGGAACCCCTGTATGGCTAGACACCTGTAGCTTCCACCAATTCTACTATCTGACCCTTCTCTCAGTCGGAAACGATATCCCTCTTGAAGATTTTTCCATCCAGGAAGTTATGTTACCAACATTCAGATATTTCGATATTTGCATGTTCCATGCTTAACCGACCAATCTGACCAGCATAAAAATAATGGTGTGTTTGTTTGTCTCTGATCAGAAGCCTCAAAAGCTAAATTGGCTACACTGATATTTTAACATGACAGTTGACAGCTGACAGTTGAAATGTCATCGGACAGCTGACAAATAGAAAATAAACGTAAACATGAAAACAATCAAAACATTTAGTTTATAATCACTTAAACCCTAAAGATTAAAACAAAGACAATAATTCGAATACACTCTTTATGAACCTTCTCAATAACCAGAACTCAGACATACATACGAAGCACTAGTTCGAAGACAACATTGGATATATTTTCTTTCGAAGAAATTCCTTATTCACCTTCAATAATTTTTAGATCAACACTTGCAAAACGTAAAACATCACACTTTTCTAGTAAGCAGAAATACAAGCACTACTTGGAAAGCTAGACAGGACCACAACCTATGCAGTTTCAATGAGAACAAATCGAAAAGTAATGATTTATTCTGATGGTGCATCCAGAACTTAATTATTCTCATCGTAGTGACAACTTGTAAAATGTGAATTGATCATTAAATGTGGTTTTGAATGGAAATTACCATGGGTATGTTGATAAGGTTTCTATGAATGACGTTAGACAACCAACTAGGAACATATACGTATGTTTTGTTAAGGCTCATTGAAAGTAGGTCACCACAGGGTGAAGTCTACATTGCTTTAAAGCTTTATAAAAAATTACCAAAATGAAGTAGCGAAAATTTACATGCTACAAAGTACAAGCAATGGATGCACAATAAATGTGCGAATGTGTCCGGCAAACAAAATAAATTTTACTGCTGTTCCTGTGTTGCCCAAAAAGAAAAATAAGTTTTCTTTTAGATAATTGTATATTTTCAGTGACTAGTTACTGAAGTTTTTGAATTAATAAATATTTTTTAAATGGTTATTGATTATTTTTTCCCCATAGGGACTGTGGCGAACTCTGATGCTACATACTGACGACCACTGAGTTTACAGCATTTCTGGCATGACAAACACTGTTATACCGATTCCTATTTAATTAAAATACGAATTAAAGTTACTTGAACTGTAGGAAGTATAAAACCAATGTAACATCAAGGTCTCTTCACATTCGAAGGCAACAAAACAAAAAATTAAGAGCTTTTCTATAGCGTTAGAACTTAAGGTGTCGAACACTGCTGTCCTTACCTTACATTTCTTTATTGTGCATGATTTTGTTCACCTACTATATTTTAAACCCCCAAGTGTAACAATTTCTCAATGCAACTTCAAATAAATCCACCCACCTTAAACTCGAAAGAAAAATATCTTGCGGCGCTACATATCAGACTTACACCGTATTCCTTTTTGGACAGAATAAAAAACAAAACAAAAAAATAATGAGAAATCCCGGATCCGCCATTGCATTTTCTCCTGCCTTGAAAAGGAATTACTCCTTGCAGGGAGATCAAACGACGGCTACACAAAAAAGGGGAATTAATTAAAACGGTCCATTTTAATATTTCCCGTCGCATTTTCCTGCAACCTAAATTAAAATTAATGGACGCATCATAGTACAAGCACTGTAGCTAAAATGTTACTGAAACCCAATAGAAATAATGTTTGGTATACGAGCAGTTTTTGAAGAGTACTTTCAGAAAAAAATTGTTCTATCGTGGTGGCATTTAATATGTGTAAATTCATCATGAATGATAAATAAAGAGGAAATAAAATCTTTCAATTTACACAAAAAATATATACTTGTAACGTGCTTACAATTGTTTCGACACACGGTGTCATCATCTGAGCGAGTTATCAACTAAAGAAACGTCAAAATCACCTTCTTAAATATTAAAATAACATGCATGAAATTTCACTAATAACAATTGCAGGTATGAAATTTCCTAATGACATATAGCTTGGATTAGGTAGCATTTGAGTAGTTACTAGTGAGATAATTAATTATAGGTGAATTGTACAGGTCAATTTGGTCATTGAGAACTAAATTGCTATTGTTACGTAAATGTTTCTTGATTTCTATGGATTCTAATATGTTTAATTTTTGACCTTTAGGTTGAATATGCAAAATTTCAGGGTTTTGTGTGAAGTTATGGTTATTGTCAATAAGGTGGTTGGCATAGTTTGAGTCCTGTTTATTTAATCTGTAACTTCTCAAATGCTCACCGAATCTTTGATTAAAACTACGGCCTGTCTGGCCTATATATAATGCATTGCAATCCTCACACTCAAGTTTGTAAACCCCCGACTTCTTGAATTTATCCCGTACAGACTTTGCGTTGTTAATGAAGGAATATAAGTTATTGTTGGTTTTGAATGCAACATTTATATTCCGTTTCTGAAGGAAACGGGATATTTTGTTCGTATGCTGACCAAGATATGTTAGACATGCAAAACGTTGATCGGTTTTTACTTTGATATGCGGGTATATTAAATTTAGAGTTTTCTTGTTTTGTTTTTGTTTAAGCAGTCTATCTATAATTGATGTTTCATATCCATTATTTACGGCGATTTGTTTAATTCTGTTTAACTCACACTTGAAATCTAAATCGCTTTGAGGTATATTTACCAGTCTATGAATCATAGAATGATATGCTGCTAGTTTGTGTGATTGTGGGTGCATGGAGTGTTTATGTATTGTAGTGTCTGTATGTGTGGGTTTGTGATATATAGAGAAGCCGTGCATGTTATTTTTACGGGAGATAGTTAGATCTAAGAAGTTTAGTGAATTGTTATCATCCTCTATTTCTGATGTGAATTCTATGTTAGGATTACGACCGTTCAAATAATTAAGAAAAATATTTAATTGCTCCCTAATCCAAGCTATATGTCATTAGGAAATTTCATACCTGCAATTGTCATTAGTGAAATTTCATGCATGTTATTTTAATATTTAAGAAGGTGATTTTGACGTTTCTTTAGTTGATAACTCGCTCAGATGATGACACCGTGTGTCGAAACAATTGTAAGCACGTTACAAGTATATATTTTTTGTGTAAATTGGAAGATTTTATTTCCTCTTTATTTATCATTCATGAAAAAAAATTGTTTTGCACGCGAGCACCTATGGTATGGGCTAAGGTATCAGGTGAATGGGAGCACTATAGGTCTGCTCCAACCACATACAACAAAGATATCCGGAGAGCAAAACGAGAATCTTGGAAACGATTCTGCGAAAATGTGCTCAACACATCAAGCGGAACCCGTATCCACAAGATACTATCCAGAGAGCCGACACAGGAGCGTAGATCGCTGAAACTTAGAAGGCTCCTTTACGGCCTCCAGGAAAGAAACCAACAAAATAATCACACCACAGGCGATAAGATGGGCGGTAAATTCGTTCCACCCATACAAGTCGCCAGGACAGGATATAATAGCTCCAGTTCTGTCACAAATGGAACATTTCATACCTGTCCCCATAAGACTCTTTAGAGCCAGTTTAGCTTGGAACTATATTCCATCTAACTGGAACGCGACTAGGGTGATCTATATTCCTAAGGTGGGTCAAAATGACCCACACCCAAGATCATTCAGACCTATTAGTCAAACATCCTTTCAGTTGAAAAGCATGGAGAAAATACTGGATGGGGCACTAACAAAGCACCCCCTCAATGTTCACCAGTATGCCTACCAGGCTGGCAAATCAACAGAGCTTGCCCTCAATAACCTTGTCTCAGGAATAAGCGACGCCCTTTAACACCAGGAGGTAGCAGTCGCTGCAATTCTAGACATAGGAGGAGCATTCAACAATGCCGTACCTCACTCCCTATATGAGGCCAGTGTCTCTAGAGGGATTGAACCGATACCATGTGACTGGATAAAAACTATGCTTCACAACAGAACTATAACGACCTCTCTATAGGGGGAAAGTGACAGCGCAAGCCAGCCAGGGGCTGTCCCAAGAGGGAGTTCTCTCCCCTCTGTTATGGTCACTGGTGGTGGATGATCTGGTCATTCTCTCGCTATCAGAGGTTGATCTGCAAGCATATGCTGACGATCTGGTCCTAGTAATGAACGATAAATCCGAAGAGACGATCTCCTACGTCCTTCAGGATATATCGGATACCATATACAAATGGTGTTCGTTAACCCCCACAAAATGGCCCGTTCACCAGGAAAGGACACTGGAACATTTAATACCTCCAATGGTGTAACAATTCCTTTACGAGTGGAGCAAATTATCTGGGAATAACCCAAGATAAAAAGCTAAACTGAAACTCGCACTTGGAAAAGACTATCCTAGAGGCTAGCCTATCATTATGGACATGCCGCAGAATATGTGACAATACATAGGGCATGTCACCAAAACACATTCATTGGCTGTACGTAACCGTCATACAACCAACGATCACGCATGGCTCTGTAGTCTGGTGGAGCAAGGGTCATCAAAAAATGGTCTATGCTAAACTTAACGGACTACAGAGACAAGCATGCCTGGAAATCATTCGCTCCACGCCAACGGTAGCAATGGAAACCCTCCATAGATTACATCCTCTCCACATAGCTCAGGAGAGAGAGGCAAGATGGGCAACATACATAGTACATACTCTACCAAGGGATCATTAGTCTACTGCAGGCATGTGTCATGCGAAGCAGCAGCATGCTGGAGGACATCATGCCTAAAACTATCAATCTTCACACGTCATACACTGTGGTGTTTCCTGAAAGAGAAGTCTGGGTCCGGAATGAAACCGACCTATGTAGGGCAAATGAACGTTGGTTTGCCGATGGTTCCAAAACGTTGGAAGGCGTCGGAGCAGGAATATATGGGATGAACCTATTAGTAAAATGCGGACGCCCTAGCAAAAGGGGGGCCGAAACAACGTTCACTGGAACAGAACCGGTAATCGGTTTAGCATATAGCACTGCCAAGAATGCCCTAATAGCCTGGGCAGACAACAAAAGACTCGAGTATTGGCCTAGTCTACTGGGCCTAGCCCATTCCAAAGCAGTTATCGATTGTACAAGGAAAAAACAGGACTCTGACAAACTGCTAGAACTCAGTAGAGGACATCTTAGAATTTTTTATTATGATTTTTTCACAATAGCTATCATGTAGTTCAATGTCCATCGTGGCTTTTGCCGAGAAGTAGTTGTTTTCTGTTAGATATTACAAAAAGAACAGCTTAATTTTTATTTTAGGTTTTTTACAATTCCAGAAGAGTAATTTTTTTTTTATTTTCAGTTCAGAATGTTTCTCTTTTCGATAATGTATCTACAGTGTGTGTCTCACTTCTCATGAAATAATTCTCTATTTTCCTAAAACTCCAAAATCGAAATGAATGTTATTTTTTAAACCATTTTGCATTAGCTCCCAACTTTGTGAAAGATTCAAGTCAACATTCAGTTATAAAAAAATTAGAGCCTTTGAAACATAGGAAAAATTAGAATATGTATACTCTTGTGACGTAGAATGTCTTCACTAGATTCTAGTATTTTTTGTTGACCTAAGTTGATGGTACTGATATGAATCTGACAACAATGGAACCGCTGACATTTGCTGACATTGTTTATGTTGTTCTTGTCGTGAAATTGTTATTAGAAGATTACTTTTACAACTTGTGAAAATGGAGAAAAACTTTTTTAAAACTAGCAGTGGAAATTTGCCACCCGTAGATTATATCATGATTCACGCATTTTTATCTCGCAGTCCAAACTATTCAAGAGTGCAGATGAAAGGTATGAAAACGTTGAAGAAAGTTCTGTTCATTCGGAATTCATTCTGATGGCATGAATATCCTTTATAAGGCTGCTCGATCAGGCCATGATGATGATGTTGTGGTTTATATGCAGCTGAAAAGGTAGGGTTCTATTTGTATCAAGTGCCGAATAGTTCCTGAGCACAAAGTACGAAGCACAAAAACTATGGTGTCCCACTGTAGTTTGTGTTGTATTTTTCATACCCAATAAAGACCCTCATTATTATTATTATTAAGCAAACCATACTTTGCTGTAGCTACTATTGACGACAGTAATGATGAAATAAAAAATTGTGACTTGAATGTTGTGTAGCATTCCAAGGTAAGTTTCGGATTATTACCGTTTTCGAGCATACAACATACTTAGATTTTGGTAATTTTTGCTGCTACTTTTTTATACTGGTTGCTCCGTCGAACCGATAAAACGAGTCCCATATCGGTGAACGGTTATTCAAGAATCTCTAGTAAATATAATATCAGCAATGCCTCTTTCATCAACAGTAAAAGCTCTGACAGATCGTACATTAAATGACATAGTGAGTTGACAATAGTCAATCGACAAATGCCTCCACGATTTCAACTAAGATGTCTAAAAACCCTGGTGTGTCGAGTGATTCGATTTTGTTTTGATTTTTCAGAATACAAATAAACAAATGAAATAGTGGTCTGCTTTTTCAGTCGGTCCCAGAGATGGCGCCTTTATAAAATTTTAGTCCTGTCAATATTCCAGGGATATGGTGATTGACGACTGTTGTCAATTTTATGGAATTTTAACAAACTTCAAAAACTGCTCAAAAATGAATAGTTGTGACGGAATCTCAATTTCATAGTGCAATTTCCCTGTATTCATTCAATAATCATTCAATTTGTCTGATTGACTCGGTCGTTACTTGATGAAGATCCATAGTAATTGTATAAAATACACAGAAAACGATTCGATCTCCACAAACTTTATTCAATCAGACAGTGAAGAAGCTGCTGTGCTGGCGAAACATGTCTGATTGAATAAAATTTGTGAATATCTAATCGTTTTCTGTGTAGTCTGTACAATCATAATTTGATCATGTTCCGTTTTTGAATCATTTGTGGGCAATCCAGAGAGACGAACAAAATAATTCATCTATATCCAGTACCGAAAGTGAGTACCACCATATTATGAAGATTATCACATAGTATCTTGTATTATAGAAAACATTTTAATGAAAATAATGGCACGAATAAATCTCACGGAATCCCGCCATTCCTGATTACATTAGCACAAGATTGGCGGGTTCTAATGGTGAATTTTCATGAAGCTTAATTTCGATACTTCCCAATGAAATGCGTGATTATTATTGTTGTAGTTAATTGCATTTCAGTAAAAAAGTATAAAAATAAGTCGAAAATGTAACAAATAAAACTGATTGGTGATAGTGATTCAGTAAATGTCAATAATTAGGTTTCTTTATTCAGTTCATCCGTCAACAATACTTGAAAACTTCTGTGCTTATAAATTTACCCTAACAGGAAAACCGACCGTGGCGGTACACGCAAATGCGGAATATTTGGGAAACAGTTCACGATTTCATTTGTTTTCTCTTAATCAAGCTGGCGAATTGTCTCCCATTTTATCCCACAGTTTTGCAGGTATGAGTCGACACACCATGGTTTTAGACATCTTAATTTCAACGTTGTCGGATTGTGTCAGTGACGTAGAATGTCTGTGGGAGAACACTTCTGAAATCCGAATTTTTGTAACTGAATACAGGCGAAAAACGATATGTGAAAATTGAACAAATATATATTTCGATGTATTTGAGATATGATGATTTCAATGACACACATTTTGAAATTTAGGAAATCAGCGAATTGAGGTAGAATGATAAAACTCTCAGGACTGATGGAATTGCATAAAATGCACCTACCACCTGAATGAGGTTGGCCTAAGTGATATACACTGCCCGCCACTTGCGATGGAACAACATATTTTTACGGTATAACATACTTGGAGCAAAATAGGCTCAAAATTCCTTCAGATTCGTAATCAGGGCCACCAACTTACTTCAGATACACTTTTTCTTTGTCTTTGTCTTTGTCTTTGTCTTTGTCTTTGTCTTTGTCTTTGTCTTTGTCTTTGTCTTTGTCTTTGTCTTTGTCTTTGTCTTTGTCTTTGTCTTTGTCTTTGTCTTTGTCTTTGTCTTTGTCTTTGTCTTTGTCTTTGTCTTTGTCTTTGTCTTTGTCTTTGTCTTTGTCTTTGTCTTTGTCTTTGTCTTTGTCTTTGTCTTTGTCTTTGTCTTTGTCTTTGTCTTTGTCTTTGTCTTTGTCTTTGTCTTTGTCTTTGTCTTTGTCTTTGTCTTTGTCTTTGTCTTTGTCTTTGTCTTTGTCTTTGTCTTTGTCTTTGTCTTTGTCTTTGTCTTTGTCTTTGTCTTTGTCTTTGTCTTTGTCTTTGTCTTTGTCTTTGTCTTTGTCTTTGTCTTTGTCTTTGTCTTTGTCTTTGTCTTTGTCTTTGTCTTTGTCTTTGTCTTTGTCTTTGTCTTTGTCTTTGTCTTTGTCTTTGTCTTTGTCTTTGTCTTTGTCTTTGTCTTTGTCTTTGTCTTTGTCTTTGTCTTTGTCTTTGTCTTTGTCTTTGTCTTTGTCTTTGTCTTTGTCTTTGTCTTTGTCTTTGTCTTTGTCTTTGTCTTTGTCTTTGTCTTTGTCTTTGTCTTTGTCTTTGTCTTTGTCTTTGTCTTTGTCTTTGTCTTTGTCTTTGTCTTTGTCTTTGTCTTTGTCTTTGTCTTTGTCTTTGTCTTTGTCTTTGTCTTTGTCTTTGTCTTTGTCTTTGTCTTTGTCTTTGTCTTTGTCTTTGTCTTTGTCTTTGTCTTTGTCTTTGTCTTTGTCTTTGTCTTTGTCTTTGTCTTTGTCTTTGTCTTTGTCTTTGTCTTTGTCTTTGTCTTTGTCTTTGTCTTTGTCTTTGTCTTTGTCTTTGTCTTTGTCTTTGTCTTTGTCTTTGTCTTTGTCTTTGTCTTTGTCTTTGTCTTTGTCTTTGTCTTTGTCTTTGTCTTTGTCTTTGTCTTTGTCTTTGTCTTTGTCTTTGTCTTTGTCTTTGTCTTTGTCTTTGTCTTTGTCTTTGTCTTTGTCTTTGTCTTTGTCTTTGTCTTTGTCTTTGTCTTTGTCTTTGTCTTTGTCTTTGTCTTTGTCTTTGTCTTTGTCTTTGTCTTTGTCTTTGTCTTTGTCTTTGTCTTTGTCTTTGTCTTTGTCTTTGTCTTTGTCTTTGTCTTTGTCTTTGTCTTTGTCTTTGTCTTTGTCTTTGTCTTTGTCTTTGTCTTTGTCTTTGTCTTTGTCTTTGTCTTTGTCTTTGTCTTTGTCTTTGTCTTTGTCTTTGTCTTTGTCTTTGTCTTTGTCTTTGTCTTTGTCTTTGTCTTTGTCTTTGTCTTTGTCTTTGTCTTTGTCTTTGTCTTTGTCTTTGTCTTTGTCTTTGTCTTTGTCTTTGTCTTTGTCTTTGTCTTTGTCTTTGTCTTTGTCTTTGTCTTTGTCTTTGTCTTTGTCTTTGTCTTTGTCTTTGTCTTTGTCTTTGTCTTTGTCTTTGTCTTTGTCTTTGTCTTTGTCTTTGTCTTTGTCTTTGTCTTTGTCTTTGTCTTTGTCTTTGTCTTTGTCTTTGTCTTTGTCTTTGTCTTTGTCTTTGTCTTTGTCTTTGTCTTTGTCTTTGTCTTTGTCTTTGTCTTTGTCTTTGTCTTTGTCTTTGTCTTTGTCTTTGTCTTTGTCTTTGTCTTTGTCTTTGTCTTTGTCTTTGTCTTTGTCTTTGTCTTTGTCTTTGTCTTTGTCTTTGTCTTTGTCTTTGTCTTTGTCTTTGTCTTTGTCTTTGTCTTTGTCTTTGTCTTTGTCTCACTTCTCATGGAAACACTCCTGTATCTTCCGTAATAATTGAGGTAGAATGATGAAAGTCTCAAGATTGATGGAAATGGTTAAAATGAACCTACCATCTGAATGGGGTTTGCCTAAGTGATATAAACTGCCCGACTTTCGCGATGGAACAAGCCATTATCCGGGAAAGTTATATTAGGGGGCAAAATTGGCCTAAAATTCTTTCGGATTCGTATTCAGGATGCCCAAACTACTAATAATACACCAGTTTCCTGAACAAATTTCAGTCCTGAAAAAATCGAATTTGTTTCACTTCTCATGGTAACACCCCCGTATCTTCCGTAATTTTTTACGTAGAACCATACAATTTCTAGGATCAATAGATACACTAGAAATGAACTCACTGCACGGAAATGGTCATGTTTCCATGACTATTCCACTCTTCTCAATATATTCACATAATCTGATCAATCACAAATCAAAGACAACTTGTATTATCGCGATTATTTCAGTTATGCTAAAATAGCGTGTTATGATTGGTTGAAATTTTTGTGTTGATGAATGAAAACATCATGTTTTCGATTTTGTAGTTCGGCTCTTGATTGGCTACTGGATATGTATATGATGTGTTTTCGATTTTGTAGTTCGATTCCTGATTGGTTATTATCAAAACACAAACTTACCACTAGCAAGCTGGTATAATGACACAACACCAAACTTTGACCAAAACTAAATAAGCACTCACTATTAATTCATATCAACTTCACAACTTTCGACAAATTTTGCATACTCGTTGATTAATCAAATCACAAAATCAAAATGTTATCAAAACATAACCTCCAGCGAGAAACTAGACTGTCATTGTTTTGTTAGTTGCATAATTTCTGAACTAAATGCAGGATTAATGTTCCTAGTTAAATTGAATAATAAATAAATAAAAATGGTTTCGATTTTATTCATGAAATAATCTTAACAAATACAACTCGTGTTATCGGCGATTATCGTTAATTCCTTCTCGGTTTCGAATCAAATTATGTTGCTTTAGGCAACCACACTCGCGCAAGCGCTCGTGTTGTTGCCAAGCAACATAATTTGATTCTCAAATTCGAAGGAATTGCTGAACTACACGAGCTAAAGAACTCAGTTACATTTTTTTCAGAATGCGCAAGAGTAAATGAGCAGTATAAGGACATAAGTAGACAACTGACACAGACATATAGAGAGAAGCTCAAAAATAGTTATAAGCAATGTGTAAATAACAGAATATACAACTCGCACAATAAATCTAAAACCATGTGGCAAATTGTCAATCAAATTCAAAAAAAAGATATCAGTTCCAATAATATCACACTATTTATGAGGGTAATTCAGTGGTCGCTGACATTGACATGGCAAACAACTTCAATAGTCATTTTTTGGAAGTATCACAACAGGGGGATACTGATATAAACTTTATGGAAAGAAACATATCATCAATAGGTCAGAACTCTCTTTTCTTAAATCCAATGACCGAACTCGACGTTATTGATCTAATAAAAAGTTTAAAAAATTCCAATGCACGTGGTTATGATGAAATATCGAATAATCTATTGAAAAAATGCGCTGTTGAACTGGTTACACCTTTGACTTACCTCTTAAATATCTCCATGGAGTTAGGAGTTTTTCCTGATAAACTGAAAGGAGCCCTTGTTACTCCTATTTTCAAGAAAGGTGACTCCAATCTCTATGGCAACTACAGAGGAATCAGTCTGCTCTCAAGTATATCTAAGATTTATGAATTGAACATTAAACGACAGTTGACTTCTTTTCTAGTCTCCAATCAACTCCTCTCACCGAAACAGCACGGGTTCACCCAAAATAAAAGCACCGAGACTGCCCTAATTGAATTTTATGAACATGTAGTGAATGCCCTCGATGGTAAATTTCATATCTGTGGATTGTTCATAGACTTCTCTAGAGCATTTGATTGTGTAAATCACGATCTTCTACTCTTGAAATTGGAACGATATGGTGTGAGAGGAATTGCTCTGAAACTTATGGAATCATACTTGAAAGGTAGAGTCCAAAAGGTAGTCATTAACAATACTGAATCCCATCTAGCTACCATCGAACAAGGAGTCCCCCAAGGTTCTATTTTGGGTCCTCTGTTGTTCCTCATTTATGCCAACGATCTGATGCAATTATTCAATAGCATCTCAAATACTCATGTTGTCGCGTATGCAGATGACACTAACTTTCTCGTCAAGGAACATAATGCATCAGCTCTTGCTGAAAAAACTCAGTAACTTTATGAACAAATTATAACATGGGCAGATAGAAATCATTTGAAACTGAACATAACCAAAACAGCTATAATGAAGTTTACCATTAATAACACCCCGGAGTGTTTCAGCATCTGTGAGAATGATGATTTCCACGTAGAATCTTGTTCATCCAGAAAAATGCTAGGTCTCACAGTGGACAGACTTACTTGGGCTCCTCATATAGAAACCCTATGCAATAAATTGCGTAAGAATTGTTATGCGCTAAGATTTATGGCAACAAGATGTGGTAAAGATATTTTATTGAGTTTATATTATGCTACTATTCACTGTCATCTGAGGTATGGAATTCTGACGTGGGGTACAAGGTCCTCGGCAGAAAGGGTCTTCATTTTACAAAAATATGCAATCAGAATTGTTAACAATAGTAGCTGGAGGCAATCATGTAGAAACTTATTCAAACAAATGAGGATACTTACTGTCACTGGTATATTTATTTATGAGTTATGTATTTTCGTACACAAAAACAAACTTGCTTTCTCGACTAAACAACATCAATACTCGACACGCTCTAATGACCTAATTCCAAACATGCACCGAACTGCACTATACCAAAAGAGCCATCTTTATCTTGGGCCAAAACTTTATAATAAACTGGAGGACCACATAAAAAGTGCACCGAATATAAATGTCTTCAAATCAAGGCTGAAAAGTGCCCTAATCGAGAAAAATTGCTACACCCTCGATGAATTTTAATATTATCTCGCTAGGACTAAGTATTTTAAGTGGACTTGACCAGGTACATATACTTTAAGTGATCCTAATCCTAAGCTATGAAGATTCATTATTATATTGCTAGAGGACGATATATTGAACTTGCCTTCTACACATGTTTTGATTAATGCTAGATTTTATTTATTGATAACATTTTGATATACACCTTCCTGGGTCTTTATTGTGTATTTTATATTTATTATGTATCTCATCATCATAGGTTAGATATTTTAATTGACGTACTCCTTGTTATTGTACTTATAGATATTTTCTCTTTGTACTTTTCAACAAGTGAAATAAACATATTATTATTATTTCGATAATCACCGATACACTTGTGGTATTACCTACGAAAACACCAGCTGGCTCTCAATTCTGATAGGTCTGTCAGCGTTGGTGTTTTCAACGATGTAACCATAGATGACAAATCAAAGTTTGACATTTTGACAGATCATACATGTAGGCGAAAACGTCAAAATGTGTCGCATCGTAACTATATAATAAATTATTAAAAGTTATATATATATATATATATATATATATATATACATATATATATACAGGGTGTCAATTTGAAAACTTCCCACCCTTAATATCTTCCTTCCAGTAAACAATATGAATAATCGAAAAAACAGGTCAATTTTATTGTCAAGGGGGACACTTTCAAGGACTATTTGTAGCCCTCGTGGTTCAACCCCCTAGGAGGGGTAGATGTTACCCTTCGAATTTTAAATGGGAAGGGGGGTCAAGTGGCACATCATTTTGATGGGCGTTCAATTCTTGTTCCAATGGTACCCTGACTTATTATTTTGTGATGAGCATTTTCCGAAAAATTGCGTTCTAAACTAACAGAAGTAATTATTAGAACGCCTATACTGAGATGCATGGTTTGGCCAGAACTGGTTAGAATATTAGGTGGTACCGTTCCAACCCTGTATTAGGGGTAACATTAGCCATTAGCTCCAAACACTTTACATAAAAAAGTAGTCTAATATAGTAAAACGTAGATGGTAGTAAAGTTGTGTTTATTAAATGCTGAATTTTTAAGTGTCATCGCAGAAATTGTACAGATAGCCTTCCTTTTTTGCTACTTCTGCTGTAAAAAGTTTCTGTTTTCCGGCAAAAAATTGGTTAGCAAATTTGAACTATGTGGAAGTATTGTGAATACCGTTGTACCTGTTGGGCTGTTTAGGAATTACTTTAATAAGTGTATAAAAGTGTAAAAATGGTTTACATTCTTCAAGACAGAATTGAAATGATTGTAATTTATGGCGAAGTTGGAAAGTGCGCACGAAGGGCGGCATGTCTTTTTAACGAAAGACATCAAAATTGTAATGTAAGTCACCGGTATGTGCTTGATTTGGTGAATAAGTTTTACGAAACTGGTTCAGTGACAAATAAAAAAAGAAATAACCCCAGAGTACTAAATTAAGCAGCTCAAATTGAAGTTTTGGGAACATTTGCTGCAGAGCCCACGAGCTCCTTACGATCAGTATCAGAACAGACGGGAATGTCACGCGAGACTATAAGAAAAGCATTGAAAATGCATAAATTTCATCCATATAAAATGCAGATTCTTCAAGAGCTCCACGAGGATGATTATGATAGAAGAATAGAGTTTTGTGAAATCATGTCTCATCGAGTCAATACCATCCCTAATCTTCTGTTAAACATCTGTTTCAGCGATGAGTGTTAATTTTTTCTGAATGGCAAAGTTAATAGACAAAATTGTCGCTATTGGAGTGACGAAAACCCACATATTTTTCGGGAAGGGCATACACAACACCCACAAAAAGTTAATGTTTGGGCTGGTATTCTTGGAAATGCCATTCGTGGTCCATTATTTCTGGAAGAAAACTTGACTGGCAATCTGTACCTTGATATGCTTGAAGAGACTATCGATCCTCTTATAACTCACGAGCTAGAAACTCAAATTGATGCAGAAGGTAATGAACTTTTGCAGGAGGATCTGTTACATTACCAGCAGGACTGTGCTCCACCTCATTATTTTCTTCCCGTCCGACAGTGGTTAAACGAGAGATTTCCGGGTAGATGGATTGGCAGAAGAGGAGCAGTTGAATGGCCTCCGAGATCACCGGATTTAACACCCTTAGATTTCTTTCTTTGGGGGCATCTTAAATCCGTTGTTTATAAAACACAACCTTCTGATATTGACGAACTTAAAAGACGAATTACAGCAGCATGCCAGTCAATTCCTAGTGAAGTTTTCCGTAATGTTAGAGGGGAGTTCGAAAACAGACTGTATTACTGTTTAGATCAAAATGGACAACATTTCGAACAGCTAATAAGATAAGCGTAAGTAGATTTTATGTTGGAAATGTCTTTCTCGCAAATTAAATTTTATTGTGTAGAAGGAAAATAACCACCAAATAAAAAATCCCATGCGTAATAAATTTATTCCTGTCATTCAAGGGTTGGAGCGGTGCCACCTACTCTTCTAACCATTTTATTAAAGGGAGTCAATACAATAATGCATCTCAGTATAGGCGTTCTAATAATTACTTCTGTTAGTTTAGAACGCAATTTTTCGGAAAATGCTCATCACAAAATAATAAGTCAGGGTACCATTGGAACAAGAATTGAACGCCCATCAAAATGATGTGCCACTTGACCCCCCTTCCCATTTAAAATTCTAAGGGTAACATCTACCCCTCCTAGGGGGTTGAACCACGAGGGCTACAAATAGTCCTTGAAAGTGTCCCCCTTGACAATAAAATTGACCTGTTTTTTCGATTACTCATATTGTTTACTGGAAGGAAGATATTAAGGGTGGGAAGTTTTCAAATTGACACCCTGTATATATATATATTTATATATATATTATATATATATATATATATATATATATATATATATATATATATATATATACATTCTTTGTGATTATAGTTGATTGATTATGGCTTTGATGAATTGATTGTTCATGTTTATAATAATTCTTTTAATGCTTCGTGAAATAGTCTAATAAAATTCCACTCGTGATTGAATTTATCTCATAAGTCTGTTTTTTATTTCTGAACTCATCTGAATTGTATCGAGAAAACACCACTCATCCTGCGGACTCGTGGTGTTTTCTCGAAGCAATTCAGTTTCGTTTAGAAATGATTCGACAAACTTATTGTGAAACTTCAATCACTTGTGGTATTACAACTGAGAAGTGAAACAAATTCAATTTTTTCAGGACTGAAAATTGTTCAGGAAACAGGTGTATTATTAGTAATTTGGTGATCCTGAACACGAATCCGAAGGAAATTTAGGCCAATTTTGCCCCCTTATATAACTTTTCGGGATAATGGGTTGTTCCATCGCGAGTGGTGGGCAGTGTATATCACTTAGGCCAACCCCATTCAGGTGATAGGTGCATTATTTTAACATACGGGGGTGTTTCATTGCATGGGACAAATAATGCTGAATTTGGTGTATCTCATTAATACAGGGTGGGGCATCAAAAACGAAACAGATCGAATATCTTCAAAACGCATGTGTTGTGAATAAAATGCAAAAACACGTCGATTTTTAATCCAAGGGGGATAAATTCCTTTCATAACCTGAACTGTCATACCTCTCCCCCACCCCGTGGGCACTATCTTCCAAACAATTTGAATAGGGAAAGTAGTAAGTGTAACACATCATTAAAAAGGTAATTTCATAAGGAATTCAGCCATGTCAATTTTTGCCACCTGACTTTTATTTTGGCGCCCGCTTGCGGGAAAAATAACTGTTCCGTATTCCAAAATATAATACTGTATTCGCAAGCCATTTTGACATAACTTCGGTGACAATGCATTATGGAATTTTTCTAAGAGAAAAAACAAAATGGCGGCTCCAAAATGGCGGACATGATTTGCAATTATTGTCCGATTCGATTCAAAATTGATATGTGGTGGTTTTCAATGTCCTAAATTATGATTTGTTCGTCAATGCAAAAAAACAAGATGGTGGCTCCAAGATGGCGGACGAAATTTGTAATTCTGGTTCGATTCGAATCAAAATTAGTATGTGGGGATTTTCAGGGTGGAAAATTATGATATTTTTGTCAATGCAAAAAACCAAGATGGTGGGTGAAATTTGTAATTGTAGTTCGATTCGATTCAAAATTGGCATGTGGGTGTTTTACAAGTTTTCAGTATGACTAAAATGGATGAATCAAATTGAAAAAGCTTTTATGCAAATGCACTAAAAAGGAAATAATATTTTTTTAATGTCGGAGCGTGGCGCAGTGGTTAGAGCGTCCGACTTTGAGTCGGAAGGTCCGGAGTTCGAGCCCAGTTGCGGCTGGGATTTTTTAATTTAATTTAACCGATTAAATTATTAAAATCTCGTGGCTAGACTAGGGTGAGTCCTGCACGATAAGCTGTTGCGTTCCAATTAACAGTGCTGCTCCTAAAGTGGCACATGGAGTTAGTAACAAGGTCTATCCAAAACACTTGGCTAATGACCATAGCAGTCGATGCCAAGACACCAAAGAAAAAAAAATATTTTTTTTAGATCTGAGACGTAGGTTATTCTGTGCGTAACAGATTCGAAAGCTTGCCGCGAGTACAAAATAGGTCATTTTGCGAGGTAAAGTTTTGATTCTGTTACGCATAGAATAACCTACGTCACACATCTAAAAAAATTATTATTTCCTTTTTAGTGCATTTGTATAAAAAAAAATTGTATCAATTCAATTAATTAATTTTAGTCATACTGAAAACTTGTAAAACCTCCCTATGCCAATTTTGAATAAAATCGAACCACAATTACAAATTTCGTCCACCATCTTGGTTTTTTGCATTGACAAAAATGATATAATTTTTCACCCTGAAAATCCCCACATACTAATTTTGAACCGAATCGGACCAGAATTACAAATTTCGTTCGCCATCTCGGAGCCACCATCTTGTTTTTTTGCATTGACGAACAAATCATAATTTCCGACCTTAAAAACCACCACATATCAATTTTGAATCGAATCGGACCGTAATTGCAAATCATGTACGCCGTTTTGGAGCCGCCATTTTGTTTTTTCTCTTAGAAAAATTCCATGATGCATTGTCACCGAAGTTATGTCAAAATGGCTTGCGAATGCAGTATTATATTTTGGAATACAGAACAGTTATTTTTCCCGCAAGAGGGCGCCAAAATAAAAAGTTAGGTGGCAAAAATTGACATGGCTGAATTTCTTATGAAATTACCTTTTTAATGATGTGTCACACTTACTACTTTCCCTATTCAAATTGTTTTGGTGATAGTGCCCACGGGGTGGGGGAAAGGTATGACAGTTGAGGCTATGATAGGAAGATGTCCCCTTGAATTAAAAATCGACGTGTTTTTGCATTTCATTCACAACACATGCGTTTTGAAGATATTCGATCTGTTTCGTTTTCGGTGCCCCACCCTGTATATCTGTTTGTACATGAGACTTGGGGGGAGCTTTACCATTCCAAAAGTTTACTTCTATAGCATTTCAATACATGGGACATTCATTCTTTGCTTCATTTCTAAACCATTTCACCACATGTAAACTCATTATTGAAGGACACTGAAGATGAAATGATTAAAATTCGAAACATCGCATAGGTCAGAAAATATTAGTCCCAACAAACTATCTGAACACATCAAGGTAACTATTCTCTTCCAGAATGAGATCCGGAGCCAGATATATACAGGGTGATTCAGAATGAGACCAACAAACTCCGTGTGCTGATTCTTCATATAAACATAATGATATTTGCAAGTTGTTGTGTTTTGAAAATTTGTTATTTTCATCAACCGGCTGCACCCTTACGAGCCACCCTCATAAGTCTCCGGGAAACTTGTGTGAGCTAGGAGAGACCCGGCCCTTAATTTTTAACGTGTGATGCCCTTATATTCGGTAAGTGAACGTTCGACCTTTACTACCATCATGAACAGATGTTTTGATTCGCTTTTCGACTGAAATGCCCTCCGACTTCAATCTCGGGGGTCTGACTTTGAAGTCGGACCCCTGACTTTAATCTAGGACCTCGACTTTAATCTCGGACCACGGACTTTGATCTCGGGGTACGAGATAAAAGTCGAGGGTCCGAGATTAAAGTCGAGGTCCTAGATTAAATTTGGACCCCCGAGATTAAAGTCGTGGGTCCGAGATTAGAGTCGGACCCCCGAGATTAAATTCGGGGGTCTGAGATTAAAGTCGGGGGTTCGAGATTAAAGTTGGACCCCCGAAATTAAAGTCGAGGGTCTGGGATTAATGTAGGGGTACGAGATTAAAGTTGAGGGTCCGAGATTAAAATCGGGGTCCGAGATTAAAGTCTGGGGTCCTACTTAAAAGATGGGATTCCAAAAAAAAAATTCTCGTGGCCCTTCTACGCCTTCGTATAGATCCCTGTCACGACGACAATTTTTTTTCTTTGTAAAATAGTCGCCCTATCTTTCGTAACCTACAACTGTATAATTAGATTAATTTGAGTTTGTTTTGGCTGTGGTTATTTATGGAAAATATTATAACCCAGACATTTTGATGACAAATAGACTTTTTTTAATAACATATGTTAGGAGTTTTCTATTGCCGAACGCCAGCCTATGATGGTACGTCCAGTATATATTAGTCATGTGCCGCGCATCGTCATATGCCGGTTTTTAGGGATCTTCAATATAAACGTTTGGCTGGCGGGAGGCGAGAAAAATAGCATGGGAATGCGAAGTAAGTTGGTGTTGACTCGAGAGTTGGTATTGAGTTTCTGAAATCATTGTTCTTTGGGTGATTGTTTAAATATATTCATTTGTGTTGAAGTGATACCTATGGTTGGAATAAAAGGTAGGAGTAAAATTTGTTTGAAATTGCTTGGAATTATCTTCAACAAATGGCTATAATACCTGTTTGAGTGAATAATTGTTGGAGTTTACTTTCAATAAAAGAATAGCAGGTTGTTATTCAGAATCAGTATGTTTCATTATATTTATCTTGGATGTACTTTCCATTGCTTGTTGATGATTAAACAAAGAAAATCATGTGGGAGTTCCGTTCGTGGCAGCATAAACATTTTGAAGAATTTGTGTTTTGCTCTTACGATCATTGGTACGGAGCTTTCCTTCAATACTGAATATTTGATACTTGTTGATATTTGTATTGATGTTTACAAAAGTAATGTTTTGAAAAAAGGTTTTATTTGGGTATTTATTGGTTGTACATGAGTCTCAGCACATTGGAATTGAGTGAATATATTCAGTTTAGCTATCGAAAATTCAAGGACTTGTAACGTGCCTGTGTGAGAAGTTACATGTCATTCGGTGATTTGCAACGTGCCTGTGTAAGAAGTTGCATATCACCGTTTTATTCATTTCAGCCTGATGATTTGTAACGTGCCTGTGTGTGAAGTTACCTATTATTGGGCTAATTTGAGTGTTTATTGGCTTGCAACGTGCCTTTCTGAGAAGTTGCCTGCTTTTGTTGGATTTTCGAGAAACCAAGGACTTGTAACGTGCCTATGTGTGAAGTTACATGTCATTCGGTGATTTGCAACGTGCCTGTGTGAGAAGTTGCATATCACCGTTGTATTCATTTCAGCCTGATGATTTGTAACGTGCCTGTGTGTGAAGTTACCTATTATTGGGCTGATTTGAGTGTTTATTGGCTTGCAACGTGCCTTTGTGAGAAGTTGCCTGCTTTTGTTGGATTTTCGAAAAACCAAGGACTTGTACGTGCCTGTGTGAGAAGTTACATGTCATTCGGTGATTTGCAACGTGCCTGTGTGAGAAGTTGCATATCACCGTTGCATTCATTTCAGCCTGGTGATTGTAACGTGCCTGTGTGTGAATTTACCTATTATTAGGCTGATTTGAGTATTTATTGGCTCGCAATTGGCTTGGTCAGGAGTTGCCTGCTTTTGTTGGATTTTCGAGAAGCGAAGAACTTGTAACGTGCCTGTGTGAGAAGTTACATGTCTGTGAGCTGTATTGGAAATATAATAATTACTAACGTGCCTGTGTGAGAAGTTACGTGTTATTATATGTACAGTACTGAGATGAGGTACATTGACTTGCAACGTGCCTGTGTGAGAAGTTGCAAGTCAAAGTGTTGACTCATCAGTTAATTTTTATGAGTTTATTGAAAATGAGATTTGCTTGATTTGAAAAAAAGTTCTAGCATTGTTAAAGAGAATCCATTGTGTTTTGGCTCATGATATCAGCCTTTTTGAAGCCTACCAATAAGTCTTTGGATTATTGATATTTGATAATTCCGCTGGAAGAAACCATGTCCTGATTTATGTATATGTGTGTAAATAAATCCGTAGCCACAATTGTTTCAATAAATGAATCCATTTTTCAGAACCAGGTGCATAATGACTCTCAGGAGGTTATTTAGAATACTGCGAATAAGGCAAGAAGGTTTTATGTTTTCAATTGAAAATACCCCTGAGAACTTTCATAGGAGTGGGCCTTCGAAAATGTATAGCAACTTTATAGAGGTTTTATCGATAATGTATTTTTTCGTAGCTGTCCTTGTTATGGTTTTAAGAACCATCTGAGGGCTATCACAAAACCATTGATTCAATCAAGTTACGACATGACTTGGATGCGAGATCACTGTCGCCATCTACATGTCCCATCCATTTGAATCCAATATTCGTTTCGTAAGGTTGGCTAACTATCTTACATCTATATAAACAATGATATTATAACTATAGATAAACATATCAGAGAATTATTTAACTTTTCATCTCTAGGGTGATATTTGTCATTTTCGAAGTAACTAAATAGTGTGCTATTTGTCCTTTTCGAATGTGGTCGTTGGAAAACAATTTTATCGTAGCTGCCCTTGTTATGGTTTTAAGAACTATATGAGGGCTATCACAAACCTGAAATTGTTAATTGGCATGTGGGAATCTTCAGTACTCAAACCACAAAATAGGTAATTACCAGGAAAACGACTAAGCTTACACTCGAAAGAAAAATGTCCTGTGGCGCTAATTACCAAGTTATACTGCTACACGCTTAACAACGAATCACAAATAATAATGCACGGATTCGTATTAATTCCGAAAACTTTAATGCTGTAGAACAACTCAGATTTGGAACTCACATAAAAGAAAATTAATAGTACAAATGATAACTGTTCATCTGATTACTTGTCAGAAAATTGACATCTAAATTATTCCATATACCGAGAACTCTAAAAGTAATTTTACGTACATGGAAATACTTATCCTAAAACCAACTATGAAATGATGTCTCCTTCACCAAGGCTTCCATCGTATTCCTTTTTGGACAAAATATAAAACGAAATAATGAGAAATCCTTGATCCGCCTTTGCATTTTCTCCTGCATTGAAACGGAATTACCTACTCGTAGCAGGGCTACACAAAAAAGGAGAATTAATTAAAACGGTCCGTTCTAATATTTCCCGTCGCATTTTCCTGCAAACTAAATTCAAATTAATGGACGCATCGTCCCCCAATCCCCAGACGTTCGGCGTCCCTCGAGGCCGCTCCGAGCGCTACAAGTAGCAGCGAAGAATTAAAAGCGCAAAACTATAAAGACAAAAGGAGAAAAACTTGGAAATGGTATAAATTGTAAATGAAATAGTGCCGTTCCAATTTGTATTCGAGGCACGACGAACGGCGTCCGGCCAGCGGGGATCAACAGGCCGTCAGGGCGGCGGGGTGAAGGGGGGGACGGAGCGAGCCGGCAGACCGCTAAAAACAATTTCGGTAAAGACGAACCGAAGAAAGAAGGCTCGAGAGTCTGAAAGAAGGCAACGGCGAAGTTCTCTGTCACTGACCTACGCGAATAGGCCGAGCCAAGGGCGTTCTAAGACAATTTTTTCAAGGTTGTTTTCTCTTTCGTTGCTACAGTTCAAAATCAAATTTTGACATCTGCTTAAAGATGAGACCATTCTATTACCTTAACATTGCGTAGAATCCTACATTCTATTTTAATGAACATTCGCCAGTAGGATGGTCCCACTAAGCAAAGTAACATTCTTTCAATATTTCAGCAACCTTTCATGGTAATGTGTAATGTTACATCAGAGTTTTCTGCTACCTTACTGCAAAGGTTCAGCAACTACTGAAATGGTCGTTCAGCAATATTACAAATGGTACATATCATTATCAATTATTCCAGCTAGGTTACTGCAACATTGCATATAATATACAGCAAAATTGCAAATGTGATATTAAAAATGACGTCTTATGACAATGTTGTAGCAACTACTGAAATGGATTGATGGATGTAATCTTTTATAATTAGTAATTGCAGCAAGGTTACCGCAACATAGAATATAAATTAGTTGAAAATAACATATTCAATATTGTTATATAGCAGCAACTTACCACCAATCTTGTCTATTCCTTTCCATAACATAACAGTAAAATTTCATAAATTACTTAACTGTAGGTTTGTTCGATACTGAAGAATTTTTGGATTTTCACTAATTGCTACTAATATTGATAGAAAATGAATGCAATCTTCATGGGAGCAATTTCCGTGGTGATTCGTCACTATTGAAATTGAACTCCGCCTTTTATTTTCTTCCGAAACTATATATGATATATATTGTATTGTTATTCAATAGACTGTACCGTTAAAAAGGAAGAAAAAATAAAGACGATATTATTATTATTATTATTATTATTATATCAGTTCTGATATCTTGGAAATTATCATTCAGTATTGATGTGTCCTCTATGGAAATCAGATTCATCATTTTCTAATTTTTAGAAACCATCAGTGAGAACCCAAAAAATCTTCTGAAATAATGAATTAAATATATGTATAAATATGGTATTTTCATTCGAAACAATGAATAATTGTTTTTTCATGTGCTTCTGTCATACATATAGGTATATGAGATTTTGTTAATTTTAAATTTCCATTTAAGTCTTGGAGGTCAAAAAGATAAAAATTTGATAATGAAACCTTTAATTAAAATATCACAAAAAAACAAATGACTCATATTAAAATGTCAAAATAAAAAAAAATCTGTTTGGCCTTATCGGGTACCTGAAACAAACAAATCATTGAATTGAATGTGCAGCTTAAATATCGACAACTTGATCTACTACCGAACCCTACAAGTAATGTGTTTTTGCGAATTGTAGCCAAGCCACATCATCATCACATTTTATTTCAAATGCATCATCTGTGATGCACGGAAATGAGTTTCTCACTACATCTGAAACCAAAATATTATAAATAAATATATAATCAGTCAACTCAACAATTATGGTCTTATTTCAATAAAGAATGTAGGTACATTTGAACCAATCCTTGATTATGACACTATTGTGCTTACATATTTGCTTTATATTCATATTGAACTGAAAGTTTTAAAATTTGTATAGATTTCAATTCTTTGATTCCGAAATTGTCTTTTTTGCTGGTCCAATTTGCAAAACATGGCACAATGATTTGTGAAAAAAACGTTCAAGACTTCTTCCAACACAAGACTTTTCATTCAAGCCAACAATATATTGAAGAACCTGCAGCTAAAATCGAAGTGTAAAAGTATTCCACATCGTTTACAAATGTAAACAAATGTAAAAGTAAAATTGACGCTACTACCAGATTTATTAGCAATATAAGGAGAAAAAAACATTTTCTTACTAAACGCAGAATGAGCATACCAGACCATCCTAACCTAAAATAATAAATGATGTATCGCCTAACCTTACATGAAAATGCCTTAAATTTATTAGCATTATCTATTGAACTGCTTCAACACTCATTGGACTCATTCAAAAAACAAAATTGCAGTTAGAAGAATATGTACTTTACTTAGGTACCTACCTAGGTTGAAAACGAATGAAATTATCCAAAGTGAAACCAACGCAAAGGTACGACAGCATGACACACAACAATAGCAAAATGGCGCGAGGAGCGTGCTTGTCCGGGATCTGGGTGACCGGGTGTCGATCCGATAGGTGGCATCTCATCCAAACCGGGAAATTCAAAATTGGTTGGTTTCCTGATAGATGAAATATGATTTCAAGTTTCTTTACACTTACCATTTAAAATTGTCCTAGCGTATCATTTTGTATATTTCTGCGATGATGCAATCGAAAACTGAAAATGTATTGTGTTTTCTAAATACTGTCAATTTTGTTTGTAGTTAGCTCATGTATGGTTGTAAATATCATGGAATTTCAAACTTAGTGCAACATTGCGATTTGAATTTGTTCGATAGTTCCAAATGTAACTTGCACTCACATTGTTCGAAGATGGTTTCTGTATTGTTGCATTTGTAATGAACTTTCATGGATCATGTAACATTGCACTTTAAACTAAATCAATAGGTTGATTTATAACTTACAAACAACTTATCAGTAGTTTCTTTCTATCGCTATCATTGATTACGTAACTTCTGCAAATTTCAAATTTTTATCTATTCAAATAAAAAAACTACAAGCTGCTACATGTCTGCTGTGTCACCCGTTATGTGATATTTTATTCTTGTAGATATGTAACACTTCTCAACAGTAATTTCTATTTTTATGACTTGTCAATCCGATGAAAATTGGAAATTTTAAGATCAATAAAACTGTCTGTCTGTCTATAGCTAGTGGCTTATGATTTGGTTATGAATAGTTGAGTTTGCTTACTTACTTTCTTACTTTGTAGTGTGCCTACACTGCAACAAGTTTTTTCTAATTATTGATAGGTTTTTAAAGTTGACTTTCTTAGTAAGAAAATTTTTATTGCAGCTATTTCAATAAATAGTGTATTTTTGCCCAAAAGTCAATACGGAATGCCAATCAAATATGGTTTATGCCATGATTACAAGGTTTGATTTGACAAGACGATGAATAAGTAGTAAACGGACGTAAACAAACATTATCGCCAAGTTAAGAGTGAATATAATACGGAATTCCATCCTGATCAACGAGTACAAACGGAAAAATCCGACAATGCCCTTTTTAACATGACTCGGGCATTGATGTTTGTAAACAACGTCGGGTATGTTGCTTTCAAGAAAGAGATAGAAAAGCCCTCTCTATATCTTTTATTGCTCGGAGGTAAAAGCCGGATTTTTATTAAAGGACCCCGCACTTTTCTGATGGGAAATGGCTTTCTGTCAATTTCGCTGAATTTTTGGTATGTTGTAGTTCTTGATGAGCTGATCAAAAGTGTCCATAGCCACAAATCTCAAAAATTAACAGTTTTCGAGATATGGAGCATTCAAAATACATTTTTTCTATTTTTTGTGGCATTTGCCCATCAATAGGAGAGCTCTCATTTGTCGTTGGGATGAAATTTGGATGTTCGGTGCCCAGAATCCGACTGAGAAACGATCTTTCTCAGTTACATTAGGCATCACCATCAAAAAAATTTATGAAATAAGGTGCTAATTCCAAGATTTTCCATACAAATTTTCATACTACAAGGTAACTCCAGTATAATTTACATTTTCAAAAATCAACATATATGTTGGGTATTTTTCGAATATGTTTTCCAAAATGTTCATAACAAGGCTTAACGATATTTAATGGAGGAAAATGAAAAAATCATATTCATGTTTTCTCAGAGATAACAATTGTGATCACTATCGATGTCACATATGATATGTGATTTATTTTTCACTAATCTCGATAATCTGACAATGGTGTGCCAACACATTTTCCTTAGGGTGGCTCGAAATGCCAAACGAGTTCGTGAAAATTATACCTGGTAGTACTTTCCAGGTAAAATAGGGAAGTTCAGGTGTTGGAAACAAACTATGGAACCTTCGATATTTACTACAGAATTCTTGAAAATACTATTTTTTTACAAATGTTGCATTAAAGTTCACACTTATAAATGAGTATCGACACATATGATCGTTCGCAAAATGAATGAGTAGATTAATCAAAAACAATGTAATAGTAGGAAGAACATTCATAATAATAATAATAAAGAGAATAATGATAGTTTATATATTTTTTCGTTCAATATCATCGATCATGGATCGTCTTTAACACCACCTTTATAAATAGGAATGAGAGACGACTTTAGAAAACATTGGAAATTGCCATTATGAAATGAATCATTTATTGGAAAAGCAAGAAAACTTAGAGCAGTTTCAGAAAGATTTTAGAGAAATTTCATCTAAAACACTTGTTTTTTCATTTTTTATGTTCCAGATGAACCAGGTCCTCGACACTAGACATCTGGTGCGCTCGCATTTTATAAATTCTCAGAAGAAAGAGATACGCCGGAGACGTGTTTCTTTTTTTTGACTACCACCGAATACCTTAATCAACGTAAAATAAAGGGTAACCTAACCTAAGTAACCTAATAGTTGCTGGTAATTCAAAAGGTGAAACGAAGCAGATGCTAGCTGTGCTCACATTTTTTAAATTACCAGAAGAAAATATTATTCAATAGGTCCAAAATAACTAAATAATAATTCTTTTTTCCAATACCATTTCACAGCATCCACCCAGCAAACACAGTTACATTACAGATGCATCGCAGCGATGTAACAATGTGACCTGCGATATCGCATTCTATGTCGAATAGACGTCGCTGCGATGTCGGAGGGATGTTATTTTGTCCCACTCAAGATTCATCCATGCGACGTCGCTGCAACAAGTTCTGCGATGTAACAACGATACATTTTTTGAGATGTAACTGCGATGTATACGAGATGATTCCATATTGATATCGCAAGTATGTGAACATGTGACATATCACAGCGATGTACTTTTGTCACGCAGGGGTTAGGTAATACAAAGGAAAATATATCAATGAAAAAAAGCTTTGGATGGAAAATATGTATTTAAGCAAACATTCACTAACATTTACATACACTTCATGCACATTATCCATAATGGCGGATATTTACTTCTACATTAACTTGACTTCCAACACGAGGCCGCCGTCTGACCTCAACCGCTGCCGGAAGTCGAATCTATGTTCAATGTTTATGATCGAGAAGTAAAATGAACGAATATAGAAATTTACGAATCTCAGACGCATGTGCAATGGCGTTCATTGTTGACATCGCAAAAAACACATATGACGATAAGATCATCGCGGCGAGGAGAAATTTGTAAAATCGCAACTGTGACATATTAGAAATGACAAGTCATAGATTAGCTTTTGTACATGGCAGCGATGCGACGTATGTAATATCGTACTGTTGCCTCATTGCGACATCTCAGAGATGTCATGTCACAGATGTATTTGCTTCTGTACATCGCAGCGATGCAACCTTTTTGACATCGCCGTGTTACCTCATTGCGACATCTCAGAGATGTCATGTCACAGATGTGTTTGCTGGGCAGTGGTCTTTCTGTGTCGTTACTATAGAAACGGTTTGTTGGCACGCCACGTGTTTGAGTGTTTGACTGTGTTCGCTCGTAGTTGCTTCAATTTCTAGTCATTTTCAAGAAGATGGATGTTGATTATGATAGTGGTAGTGATACCCCATCAGATATATCTGAGGAAGCAAAGGCAATAGTATCTAATATGTTACCGGCCAAATTCAAGTTGATATATGAGAAAACATATGACCAATTTTGTGAATGGTGCGACAAGAAACATGTAAAAAAGGTTTCTGAAATTGTGCTTATATGATATTTTGAGGAAAAATCAAAAATTATAAAACATTGAGTGCCTACCGACATGACTTGTACGATATACTCCAAAACTTGAAACATCTATTCGGAAACCCGATACCATCATGTTCGGATGTGCACGTACCCCTCAACCTCCGCCAATGGATACAACGATTACTCGTTGTTCAGCTGTTTTTATTTCGATTGCGCCCGTAGATGTCCGACCTGCCTCAACTCCGCTACTCCTCCAAAGTGGCACATGCGTGAAAATTCGATGCATATGTTCATAATTGGAGTTTTATTTTAATATAAGCTACTATATTATGGTTGAGACACGGTCTGATGGACTTCACTAGCGCTCACCAAATATAATTGCCGACAGAGACGCGCTTGCATCCGATCTGGGGGTTCTTAATCAGCTCGATAATGCATTTTTAATTGTTTGCTGCTCGTGGGTAGTTGCAAGGTTTGATGGGGTCATTCTAAGTACCTGAATTGTTGCAATTCATAAGCGCAATTTGATGCAGATGTCCGATCAATCCAATATCGTTGCAATATAATATGTAGACCAGTACTGACGACAAAAAATATAAAAAGCGGTAAAAAATTAACAGCATATTGTTCGAATAACTGGAAAAATGAATTGGAGTCGAAAAAATGAATTGGAGTCGAAAAAATGAATTGGAGTCGAAAAAATGAATTGGAGTCGAAAAAATGAATTGAAGTCGAAAAAATGAATTGGAGTCGTAAAAATGAATTGGAGTCGAAAAAATGAATTGGAGTCGAAAAAATGAATTGGAGTCGAAAAAATTAATTGGAGTCGAAAAAATGAATTGGAGTCGAAAAAATGAATTGGAGTCAAAAAAATGGTGAAGTTTTAGGGGTTAGAAGCAATATTCACGTTTTTCGCAATTGACGACGAAAGTTGAATGGCAAAGTTGTTGAAAATAAAAAAACTTTTGCGTCGAACATTTTTCACATTACCACAAATTTTCAGGGAAAATAGGAAAAACCAATTTTTCAGTTTTTATTATTTTTTTCTCTCGCGATTTTTTTTTTCATGGAATTTGGTGGAAATATAACTCATGTCTCAAGTGAGCTGTAATTTTTTTGTGGCTAAATACAGATTTTTCCTTTTTTGTCGACAAATTCCGAAAAAAACGACCTCTTTTTCAATTCAAAAGTTTCACAAAAAAAGTTCGTCTTTTCAAGCTCGCCAGCCGCAAGTTTTTTCGTTGAAGCGTCTACTTTCAGATTATGTAATAAAATAGTAGCACTACTGCAGAATTTTTTTCCAGAAAACTCGAAAAAATTTAAAAACAGATTTTGAAAAATCAATATTTAAAATTTTGGTTCTAAACTCATATTTATTTATTAAAATTATTGAAATTACTAGCTGAAATCTTACGAGAATATCAATTTCATGGTTCATAGGTTCAAAGAATAAACAAAGAAATAACTAAGGATTAGATTATGATAGAAGGGCGGAAGAAGGTGAACTTTTGGAGGTAAAAATGGTTTCTCACGATTTGCATCAAAAATTAACCTACAAAAAAATTAGGCTAGAAAGTTGTTGACAATAAAAAGATCTAAAACTTTTGTTTACAAGATTTTTCCACATAACCTCTATTCTGGGAAAATCGAAAAAACAGTTTCAATTTGGTTTTAATTCATTTTTTTTGTATGAATATTGTATTGTTTGTCGCAAAATCTAGTGGAAATATACCTTTTCATGTTCTGAATTAGACCTTTTTTTTGCTGCGAAATATTTATTTTTCTCGAACCTCTTTGAAGTACTCGGAAAGGGGGCGGCGCCTAGTTAGGCTGGTGCCAAACCGAATTTTAAACGCCTAAAGTAAGAAAGAAGGTAACAGGCAAGGACCAGGTGGAGAATGTTGTAGAGGTTGCAACTTTGAGGAAAAAAAATATTTAAACACAAAAACAATCAAAATGATGAAATTGGGATGCAGTTTAGTGGTTGAAAACGGTTTTCTGCGATTTGCGGCAATAATAATAATAATAATAAAATAATAATAATGACTTTATTAAGGCAGGGCTCAGTCATAGACTGCTCTAGCCCAACCTGAAATAACAATTCGAATTTACAAAGAATTAAATACATTTCTTGTTATATCAGATATGACAATAATTACTATATATTATTTTCCTGACAATATTAGATCATAATGGATCAATTTTCAATGAAAATAATTGCTGACTCTTTGAAAAATAGTTTTTAAATATTTTTCAAATACGTGACAGCGGAAAATGTTCGATGGAAAAGTTGTGGATAATAAAAAAATCGACCTCAAATTGACCGTCATAATGGCGAAAACCGATTTTTCAGTATTTAATTTTTTTATCGCGTAAAAATGACTTAATTTACATGAAACTTTGTAGGAAAATGTCTTTTTCAGTTTTAAATGAGCATGATTTGTTCGCAATTCAGAAGATGACTAGTTTTCGAGTTATGTACATTTTTCAAAGAAGACATCATCTACAGGGTGTTCCACACTTGATGGCCTATTAGACGTTTCTGGTAAGAGGGACGTAGGATTATTTTGAAAATTTGGTATCTCTAATAATCGATAATCAGTTTTGCTCTATCGATCTAAAATATTTTCAGCGCTGCGGCGTTGCCGCTTCTATCGAAAAGTAGCAACTACTTTGATATTTTGAATGGAATACCCTGTATATTATTGCTTTTTTCGCTTTGCTATTGCTTCTTGATCATTTTCATATGATACTTTCCTATACCTATCTCCAGTGGTTATTGAGAAAATCAATAATTTCCTTATTTTTTTGTGCGAAACATAGCTTCAATTAAACGTTTATTACTGCAGTATTTGGAAACGTAGACAGCTGAAATTTTGTATGTAGTTTGACATTGTCCTGTGTATTAGTTATGACTAGGGGAATTCGTTCTTCATTATACAGGGTCGATGGGAATTTGTGATTTTACCGATAAATACAAACAAGGTGAAAGGTGCATGTTTCAAATGGAATAGGTGCCCTGTATATTATTAAATGTCCTGAAGGACAATTGAATTTTTTTTCAAATGATAGATCATGCCTCTATACCTAAGGAGTCAGATTTCCGATAAAAAAGCAAGTTTTCTATAAAAATTGGATTATTCTGCCAAATTCTGTATTGGGTAGATATGAAATGTCATGAAACATGTCATCATGAAAATTCGAAAATCAGTACATGAATAATATAACGTTTGGTCGTACATCAAAGTAAATTTGATTAGAAAATAATCAAAATTGAAGACAATAATTATTCAAATGAAAATCTGAATAATTTTTGTCGAATTTGTCCAATATTTCAAACTGTTCATTAGATATTTATAAGTTGTATTTTTTTCACAAAAGTCTTTTCCAAAACTAATATTGCATGAATTGAGAAATGCAGTAATTTGAAATTTTAATTAAGATTTGAACAAAGTATTCTTGGTTCGGTTTTTCATCTCCATGATATTTTTATCTGCCATTCAGGGCATCTGAAAAACGTGTGTCTGTTGAGAAATCAATAAACAAATGAAGGTCCTATCAATCGCTAATTCATGTTTTCGAAGTGATGTTTAATTTGATTCAATGTGAAAATTTAGAAGTGTTAGATCTGGGGATCGCGGTGGCCAAAGCTGTGGACCCGTGTCTTATCCACCGATCTTCAAATGTTGTAGTCAGTTCTCTGCTCAAACCATAATACACGTTTCAAAGGCCAACTACAAAAAAGTTTTTTTTTTACTGGCTGTAAATTATATAACTCCCTTGATGAGCATATTAAGAGCTCTCTCAATATAAATATTTTCAAAACAAGACTGAAACAACAGCTAGTTCAGAAACCCTGCTACACTAGACATGAGTACTTTACATAGTTTGTATTATGATCGCGATATATGCAATTGATTTTGTTTGTATTCAAAATAGCACATTTATATATATATATATATATATATATATATATATATATATATATACAGGGTGGGTCACGGTCGATGGTACCTTAGACGTTTACGAAGAACGGGACATAGGATCATTCTGAAAATTTGGTTTCTAAAGTGGTTGGTTGCTCTTGGTCTATCGATCTAAAATATTTTCAGCAATGCAGCGTTGCTGCTTATACCAGAAAGTAGCAGAATCTTTGTTATTTCAAATGGGTCACCCTGCATATTACCGCATTTTTGAAATTGTCATTCTTTTCTGATTATTTCTGCCTCATACTCCTCTATACCTATCTCTAAAGGTTTTTGAGATATTGGTCATTTTCCATATTTTTTATCCAAAACATAGCTCGAATTGAATGTTTATTTCTGCGGTATTTGGATTCTTAGGAAGTTGCAATTTTGTGTTCAGTTCATCAAGATCATGTACATTGATTCTGTATAGAGGAGTTTGTTCTGCGTTATACAGGGTCGTTCAAAATTTATGATCTTACTGCTAGATACAAAAAGGGTTGAAAGTGCGTTTTTTTAAGTGGAACATTCTGTATATTATGAAATATCCTGAAAGATGACTAAATTCCCTTCGTATTGATATATCATATTCCTATACCTAAATAGCCAGAATTCCGAGATAATAGCAATTTTCACTTGTAATCTCCCAAGTGCCTGAATTATTGCCGGAAATTTTTCGAGTACATGAATTTTCTTTGAAAATTCATGTACGAGATAAATTTACGGCAATTAATTCAAGCACGAGGGGGATTCGGTAAGAAAATTTCACACCGAGAAATGTAAATCATCCAACAATTCATAAGAAATAACTAACGATGGTTTCATCTGAACTATTTATAACCACTGAAATATTGATATGTAAAATACTTAACAAAATTTTCATCAATAAATGTGTTTAAATTTGGAATAAAAAAAAAAAAAAGTTATGTTCCCTATCGTGGATTGAACCATCGACCTAGCGACTCATAGGCCGCAATAATCGTGGAGAAAATATTTTCAGACACATTCTAGTAAATATATAATTATCTCCTTTCATATGAAAACTAGACCTCCATTTGTACATTAAATCAAAATATCAACTTGTCACATGTCAAATGTCACATGTCACATGTCAAACATTTATTGATGAAAATTTTGTTAAGTATTTTACATATCAATATTTCAGTGGTTATAAATAGATCAGGTGAAACCATCGTTAGTTATTTCTTATGAATTGTTGGATGATTTTCATTTCTCGGTGTGAAATTTTCTTACCGAATCCCCCTCGTGCTTGAATTAATTGCCGTAAATTTATCTTGTACATGAATTTTCAAAGAAAATTCATATACTCGAAAAATTTCCGGCAATAATTCAAGCACTTGGGAGATTACAAGTGAAAATTGCTATTATCTCGGAATTCTGGCTATTTAGGTATAGGAACATGATATATCAATTCGAAGGGAATTTAGTCATCTTTCAGGATATTTCATAATATACAGGATGTTCCATTACAAAAAACGCACTTTCAACCCTTTTCGTATCTAGCAGTAAGATCATGAATTTTGAACGACCCTGTATGACGCAGAGCAAACTTCTTTATACAGATTCAATGTACATGATCCTAATGAACTAAACACAAAATTGCAACTTCCTAAGAATTCAAATACCGCAGAAGTAAACATTCAATTGGAGCTGTGTTTTGGATAAAAAATATGGAAAATAACTAATATCTCAAAAACCGTTAGAGATAGGTATAGGGGAGTATGGGGCAGAAATAATCAGAAAGGAATGACAAGTTCAAAAATGACGTAATATACAGGGTGACTCATTTGAAATAACAAAGATGCTGCTACTTTCTGGTATAAGCGGCAACGCTGCATTGCTGAGAATATTTTAGATCGATAGACCAAGAGCAACTACTTGAGAAACCAAATTTTTAGAATGATCCTATGTCCCGTTCTCCGTAAACGTCTAAGGTACCATCGACCGTGACCCGCCCTGTATATATACAGGGTGAGTCAGAATAAGACCGAAAAACTCCGACTACAGATTCCTTGCCTCATTTTGAGATGTAAAGTTTCTATCAAGGTATGTCCTAAAATGCATCCCCTCTGAGATACAGGGTGTCAAAAGTGCGAAAAAAATTTAGATTCATTTTTTTTTCTCTAAAACTCCTGGAGAAAAAAATTCAAACTTGGTGCACTAATCGAGGTTTATCAACGTGATAATTTGATGTTATAATTTTCAATTTTCGTAAACCAGTAGCGTAGTTACGATGGTATGTGGTCATATTTTCCTTCATATTTTCTTGGACAACTGAATTGACAAATGAGCATTTGACATCAGTTAGGCTCATCCATACTCAACCTAAAAGTCATAACATTCCATTTGCCTAAAAGTGAAGGTTACTGAGATATTTGCAAAAAACTGAAGATATGTCCTGAGAAGAGACATAACATCCTGTGTGCTATAATCGCATGATGCAACTTTATTATAACTTATAGGAATAATTGTCAACCTCTTGAATGTTCTTTAATGTTGGGAGTATTCATAACATAGTACAGGTAAGTCAGAATGAGACCGACAAACTCCGTTTTTTTATTCGTCATAATACTCGTATTTGAACGAATCGATTTCGTAAATTCACCGATATGTGACCATACATTGTTGCATAATTGGTTGATGTTATGCAATAATGGGTCAAGCCACAGTCAGCTAGTTTCGTAAAAAATATCAAAATAGTTTAGCAGATCATGGAATGATGGAATGTGGCTTAATACTACCATCAGTGGATGGAGCCCCTTACAATTGCGGGTTGAATCATTTTTGCTCATTGTAGAATAACACTTTGGCGATTCCAATGACTGCGATAGCTCAATTATTAAAAAATGTGGCTTGACTCATTGTTGCATAACACCAACCAATTATTATTCTGAAAGATCCACTGACAAACCCAGCCTCAAAATATAATGCTCCTGTTAGAGGAGAGTTAAAGCCTAAAATAATATTTGCGAAAAACTGTATATAAGTACCTACTTTTAATTTGTTAAATTTTATGTAGGAGTATCATTATCAAAGTCATTTCATACTGAATTATCTAGGAAAATATTTTCCAATCATCATGTTTTTGGTGAAGAAAAACAATTATTGTGTATTTATATCATCTCAAATAATAGAAACGGTTTATAGGGTACATAACATAAAAACAAAAAAGACTCAAAGTAAATGTTCAAATGGACCACCATTTTGATCGATACACATTTGGCATCTCCGTATCATTGACTGTCGCACGCTTTGGAATATTCCTGGTGTATCCTGTATTAACGTACATGCAGCTAAAATTCTTGCCGTTAAAACTTCAACAGATTCTACAGGTTTCGAATACACCAGGGATTTAAGGTATAAAATTCAACAAATCAAGAGTACTTATCTTCGGTTTTTCGCAAAAACTGGTTCAGATCTAAACTCTTATTTGATTGGAGTATTATTAATTTGAAGTTGGTTTTCTTTTTTTTTTGATTATTGCACATAGGAAATTACGTTGATACTCAGGACATATCTTCAGTTTTTCTCAATTATCTCAGAAACCTTCACTTTTAGACACATAGAATGTTATGACTTTTAGGTTGAGTATCGATGAGCCTAACTTATGTCAAACGCTCTTTTATCATTCAGTTGTCCAAAGAAAATTCGTTCAAATAATATGACGAATAAAGAAAACGGAATTTGTTGGTCTCATTCTGACTTACCTGTACTATGTTATGAATACTCCCAACATTGAAAAATGTTCAGGAGGTTGACAATTATTCCTATAAGTTATAATAAAGTTGCATCATGCAATTATAGAACACAGGATGTTATGTCTCTTCTCAGGACATCTTCAGTTTTTCGCAAATATCTCAGAAACCTTAACTTTTAGGCAAATGGAATGTTATGACTTTTAGGTTGAATATAGATGAGCCTAACTGATGTCAAACGCTCATTTGTCAATTCAGTTGTCCAAAGAAAATATGAAAGAAAATATGACCACATACCATCGTAACTACGCCACTGGTTTACGAAAATTGAAAATTATAACTTCAAATTATTACGTTGATAAAGCTTGATTAGTGCACCAAGTTTGAATTTTTTTTCTCCAGGAGTTTTAGAGAAAAAAAAATAAATCTAAATTTTTTCGCACTTTTGACACCCTGTATCTCAGAGGGAATGCATTTTAGGACATACCTTTATAGAAACTTTTCATCCTAAAATGAGGCAAGGAATCTGTAGTCGGAGTTTGTCGGTCTTATTCTGACTCACCCTGTATATATATATGACTGTCTCCTTTTATTGTCTCATGTTTTCATGCCTTTTACCTTTTTATGCTTCTGATTCAAAAAAGTATGCTCCTGTGAAGATGAATTTTTCAATTTTATATTATGTATTTTAATCTGTATTTTATTTTATTTTATTTTATTTTATTTTATTTATTTTGATATTTATTTGTGACTTGTCATAAACATGCATCTGTCTTTAGTCCTTGTGATTGAATTTATATGTATATAATTTAAGGCTTGTTGAAATAAAAGTTAGTTTTGCTCTTTTCTGGTGACGGCACGCTACTATCATTTTCAATTACCAGATTCGAAATAGGTAATATTGCCCAATTGAAATAAAATGTAGTGTGCCGTGACCAGAAAAGAGAAACAAACTGTAAGTTTGACAAACAGTGGATTTATTTGCGTTTCTGTCAGAAAGAAGTATTCAAATGCAGATATTTTAAATTCCTTTTATATTCATGGTGAGCGCCAAAGGAATGTTTCCAGAACGTACCGAAAATTCAATGACCTTCATCCAAATTTATCACGAATTAATATAAAAAAATGTATCGATTGAAATGAAATTGGGTTCTGCTTAAGGACACGCGTTTTTTCGAATACCCTGAATGGAAGATAAAAATATCATCGAGATGAAAAACCGAAACAAGCACACTTTGTTCATATCTGAATTAAAATTTCAAGTCACTGTATTTCTCGGTTAATGCAATATTAGTTTTGGAGAAGACTGTAGTGAAAAAAATACAAAATATCATCATCCAATGAACAGTTAAAAATATGGGACAAATTCGACGAAAATTAATCAGATTTACATTTGAATAATTATTGTCTTCCATTTTAATTCTTTTCTGATCAAATTTACGTTAATGAACGCGAAAACCGAAGTTAATGAATCGTAATATCTTTCTTGTTACTATTTTTTATTTTTTCGCTTATCAATTATATTATATACTGAAGTATTTTTCCATACTTGCACTTCAATCATAATTCTCATGTTTGTATTCTCCCTGTATTTATTCACACTATCAAAAACCTGGTTTTTGCTACCCAAACCGGAGCCCAGAAAGAAAAGGTGTGCTCGAATTCTGGTGAGAGAACTCACTCACTCACTCATATACATATATTCACGTACATGTGGTGGAGCCCGAAAAGAATCTAATCAATCTAGTGTTGTGCAATCTCTACCATCGCTGGGATAACTATTGAAGCTGTGGAAGTAGCTGGAGTGTCTGAAGTGACGGCCGTCTGAAGAAAACCTACAAAACGAAGCTGAATAGCGGTAAGCAAATAAAACATTGGTTTCTGTCGAAAACTCTCCTAAATCAGTTTTATAACAATTCATAAGTTGAAAGAAAAAACTACAGTCTGTTGCATATTTCTCGCTTAATGTATACATTTTCATAATGACATGTTCCGTGACATTTCATATCTACCCAATACAAAATATGGCAAAATAATCAAATTTATATAGAAAACTTGCTTTTATTTCGGAAACCTAACTCTTTAACTCTTTAAGTCTTTAATTCATTTCAAGCTAACCTTCCCAAACAAACAGCTGCATGCAAACCGAGTTGTATGCCAACCATACCTGACTAACCTTACCTAGACATAATAACAATACAAAATTGTTACAATATAACGACTATTTATCCAAAATTCAGAGAGAGCAGCTATGGAGCTGCCATATTTGGAATCTACTGAGCATGCGCAGTAGATTTGAATGAAGATGCATTGATTGAACTAGCCGCTTCTGTGGTTAATATATCAATGGGTGCGTCTAACAGCATGCAGCCCCTTTTACGCTTCACGTGATAGACGGCTGACAGATCTTCCCGCCGCTACAGATAAATAAAGCGCTTTATCTTCTGCTGGATTTATTTGAGGCGGTTCAGTGGTCTGTAATTTGGACCGTCTAGTAAGTATACTTGTAAATCGCTTTTATGCTCTATCCAGCAAAGCGCTTTCCGTTTTTTCTGACAGACACATATTTCATCACACCACCACAATACGAATGCGTATCTGTCATTGTACCAACAAAAGCCATTCAAGAAAATTCATTTACTCGAAAGATTTCTGGCAATAATTCAAACACTTGGGAGATCATAAGTGATTATTCCATTCATGATGAAAGAGACCAGACACCACCATTTTTCGAAAATATTTTGTTTAAATAAGTTATTATTTCACTAGAGCTGTTAAACCATTTGCAATCCTTTGTCGGGGCAGCCCCGACAGTACAAGAATATAAATGGGCCGCAAAGGATGGTTTTCGTTTTGTCGTTTTTCAGGGATTTTTACAATTCTGGTCAACAGTTTATAAAAAAAAAAAATTTCTCAATCGTTTGAATGACCTAATATTGATTTTCATCAATGAAAACTCCATTTCCGATAGGATTTCTAGACAAATATTTTGAAATAAGGCAACGAAAATACATCAGAATTTGAAATGTTTACATGCAAAATTCGCAGCAAAGGTTTCCTCAATGCATTGTTAGGATGCGTAACCAAAGTAATATATAAACAAACATCATCAACGAAGCGTTTGATTCTGAAACGTCTCGAATTTAAAGCTTAAGGAAATTTTTTAATAAAGAAATTTTTAGAAAATGTCGGTGTTCATTATCAATAAAATTCTTTGTTGTTGGTTTAATGTACCTCATTCAAGAAATAATCTTGTCGTATGTCACACGACCTATAAATTTTAATGGATTAAAATATCAAAATATTATTTGCATGATTGTGCTTTTTGATAAATAATTTCATGCACAATAATTTCAAAATAAAACCCCTCGACCGCTTCGTGATCTTAATTAAATTAAATTAATTTAATTAAATTATTGTGCATATTTTCCAAGCAAAATCATGCTCAAAATATATTGATAGTTTTATCGATTAAATTTATACTTCTTGTGATATAACATAGGAATATTTGTGTAATGACTTTGTTTCAATTTACTATATACAATATTTGAGATCTATGAAGGTGTGCAACTATCATAGTTCAATCAGGGGTACCTCAAGGATCTAATTTGGGGCCTCTTCTGTTCCTTTTATTTATTAATGATATTTGCGATACAATCCATTCGAGTAAACTTCTTTTCGCAAATGATATGAAAATTTATGCAGAAATCACAAATATTACTGATTGCCTTCGGCTACAAAATGACCTAGATACCCTACTCGAGTGGTGTTCTACAAATAAATTACCACTGAACATTAATAAATGTAAGGTCATGAGCTATTCTAGGAAAATCTCCTCTATTAAATTCGACTATATGATCGATAACTGTAAACTAAGTCGGGTAAGCGAATGCAAGGATTTGGGGGTAATATTTGATAACAAGCTAACATTCAATCAAAACATCGAAAAAATTATAACCAATGCCAATAAATCTATGGGTTTTCTGATACGTAATTGTAAGGAATTTAGGAGGCTCAAAGCAATCAAGTCTGTTTATTATTGCTTGGTACGTAGCAAATTGGAGTATTGCAGTGCAATATGGAACCCAAACTATTTCAAATATATATCAGCCCTAGGGGCAGTCCAGAAAAAATTTCTCAAGTTTATGTTTTTCAAGAAACACAACATTTATCCGGAACGTCACTACGAGTATGATTTATTGTTGGATGAGTTTGAATTGACCAATTTCACGGAAAAAAGTTTGGTGAAAAGTTAAATGGCGGCATTTGACAGCTGTCACTTATCCTGGTGTTTTATGGCTCTGTGAGGACTTTTTAAATGGCGGCAGCTGTTGCGGGAATTTCAAATATTCACATTTAATAAGATATTTATAATTGTTGGCGAAGGTTTCTAGGTGGGATAAAGACATGCAAGGTGCGGAGTAGTGAATATTATTCTGAGATTATAAAATAGCCTGTAGTTATTACAAATTCGAAATAGATTGGTATGTGGCAGCTTTTCATGTAAATTATGATGTAAGTACTTATTTGAAAATATTTCCACAGCTTGCCGAAAGGTCCATGGACAAAGAATTTGGAAAAGTTCCCAAATCTTTTCAAAGAAGATTCAATTCTCCAATACAGGATAAAACATAATGAGAATAATTCCAAATCTCATTTACTTGGATATCGAATATTTAAAGCCTCCAAAGTGAACAATGTATTGGTTCATTATAATTCTGAAAAAAACACCATTGTGAAAGCAAAAATTGCAGCATCAATGAAAAAGAAAAATTATTGTGCCTTCATATGTTTGGATGAAAATAGATCAATAGTAAGAGGTAAATGCTCCTATATAGGAGGCATAGCAGGGAGATGTAAACACATTTTCGCTGTATTGTGGAAGGTATTAGATGTTATCAGGGACGAGAAATCATTTATTGAAGATGGGAAAGAGGCTCAGTTAATGCATCTGTCATCAAACCACTGGATGATTTCAAGTTTTCGAAACATGACCCTTCAAAACAAAATAAAAGAACTTTAGAACATATTATTAATCGAAGAAAGGCAACTCAACTACATTGTCAATCAGAGGTTCTCGAAGAGAGTACATTGAAGGAACATGGCGAGAAATTCAAAAATTGTGGATTATTCTTTTTGCCAAAAGTGTTGGCAGAGAACAGACATAAACCAAATAAATTGCACTTGTACAAAAAAGACCTTGATCAAAATAGTACTGATAACTCTAATGTTAGGACACTTGATTTACCAGTGGGAACGTTATGGCTTGATCATTTTAATGATATAGTTGACATGTGGGATGTGCAAAAAATTCCAGAATTAATTGATGTTTGTATAGTGACTATGGAAGAAGCCATCAATATTGAACGAAACACTTGGAAGCAATCGAACTGTTCTCTTTGGTTCAAAGAACGTCAGATACGAATATCATCCAGCAAATTTGGAGATATAATTAAACGCAAAAGTCCAGTTAATCAATCACTGATAGATAAGATTTGGCCTGTGAAACAGTTCGGTACAGCTTATACAAAATTGGGAATTGAAAATGAAGTTAAAGCAGTGAGAAAGTACTCATCAGAACACCCAACATATGTTGCATATGATTGTGGGCTGTGTGTCAATCCAGGCATTCCATTTTTAGCTTCTTCTCCTGATAGAATTATACATGACACCATAAGTAACAATTATCATTTGCTTGAAGTGAAAAGTTTAGCCAAAGGAGGTCTTATACTCAAACATAATATAAAAGAGTGCATAGATGGAGGATTTGCTCCATTCCTTCAGTATGTTAATGGGGAAGTCAAAATGAAACAAAACCATTCCTATTTTATGCAAATACAAGGAGAAATGGCCATCACAGGTATCAAGAAATGTCATCTCCTTGTTGATAGTGGTTCAGATATGTTTGAAGAAGAAATTGACTTTGATCAAGACAAATGGACAATGGAGTATCTTCCAATTTTAACATTATTTTATTTCCACAACTATAATAAAAAGTTATAATAATATTTGTATAACAGTGTTCACTTATGATTCATTTTTTTTTTCCTTTGGATACCCTTCTGTTCAAATGGGAGCTGGTGTGCACCCCAGCAGTTCTATTCAATAGTGGCTCACTTGTTGAATTATAAAGTAGGCAACAAATCTTCCAAATTTTATTGAGCTGATCAGCCAAAGTATTGGGTATTGTTGAATGCAGTATTCTGTAGACTTTCACTTCTCTTATAACTCTTTCAACATGTATTCTGACTTCTAAAAAATAAAGAAAGAATATATATGAATGTAACATACGATGAACTGAATAGTAGCATATTCAAATTCAATCCTATTGTTGAAACAGCCTCTAATAAATTCAGTATTCCTTTACTTCTTCAACTTACTTGCGATATCTCTTGTTTTTTGTTCCCTCTCATAGTCCAACTGTAAAGCACCATCTAGGAAGGGTGGAATATTCAAATCACATCCTTTCTCTCGAAGTTCTTCTTCCAATGTGAAACCTCTATCAGCCATCACTGAATCCCCCTCATCTAATTGTTCCAGCAAGTCACTTCTTAGTATCATTTCTCTGTCTGATGTTCTCCCAGGATATAATTCAGATACAAAAGATAAAAATACATTTGGTGTAATGCCTATAATGCCCTTTGCTGTATTATGGGACTTATATTTTGAATATGTTGAGCTCTGTGTGATGTAATCCGAAGGACTCTCAATGAACAGTTCAGTAGCATCTAAAATTGCCCTGGTGCTTGGATACAATTTCTTGAAACATTCTGGTATGTTTTCTTGAATTAATGTTCTACTCGGCCAAATTGGAAGCTGTATCAAATATACATACATTATATTTACCCAAAACATTACCATTCTGGAAACTGTTGGAGTGCATATTCCAAAACGACCTGCTAAATCTGTTTCTAGAAGTCCTAAACGTAGTCTCATTAACACTATGATTATTTGGTTCTTGAAATTCACTTTGAAGGAATATTGATTTTCATTCTTTCTATTCTTTGAATAAAATAATGTGCATTGTCCTTCGAGTATTTCTGTGAAAATATTCAATGTATCGCCAGAACTGAAACCAGTATAAAATTTCAACAGCATACTGTTGTTCAATATTCTGTTGATGTCAACTGAACATTTGTCTTTCTTCAAAGTATACATTTCTCTTTTCAGAGTTTCATTTTCATTCATCAAGTCTTCATTTCTTCTTTCAAGTTCAGCAACTTGCTCCCACAGATTTTTCAAAACATCCAAATTAGAATGAAAATAGTTGTGCTCTTGAAGAATCATATAACCTTAAATTGAAATGATGAATGTATTAGATATTAGATTAGATTAGTCCACTACAGTCAGGAATAATGAATGTTATGAATGAGAATGAAAATTAAAACTAACCCCTATCAATGTTAAGAGCCGCCATTTAAAAACCCCTCTCGGAGCCATGAAACAACAAAATAAGTGACAGCTGTCAAAAGCCGCCATTTAACTTTTCACCAAACTTTTTTCCGTGAAATTGGTCAATTTGTTAGTCTGAGAAAACGTAGGGAGATAGCGGATATAATATTCGCATATAAACTGATTAACAATCACATTGACTCAACGTCTTTACTATCCCTACTCAATTTCAATGTACCCCGTACGTCGCCTAGATCAAATCAGTTTTTCAGAATAGATGTACCGAATTCACAACACCACTTTCATAGTCCAATCACATCTATGTGTAGAAACTTAAATAATGTACCTTCGGTTGATGTTTTCTTTTCTAATATTACTCAATTTAGAAAGCAACTGTATACTCTCCTACCGACCTAGTTAATTTTTAATTAATTGTCAATTTAATTAATTGTTAGAATTTTTTTTCTGTCGCTTTCTATATCTTTATAGTTTCCACTTCTCTCACTCTTCAAACATTAATTTTAATTTTTTTTTCCGTCTTATTATATACTCTTGTAACTTGGGCCTAGACCTGTTGGATGTATTGTCTAAAAATAAAATAAAATGATATGAAATAAAATCTGCTTTCACCAGCTCGTTTTCAAATTCTATCGCAAATTATGAAAGACGTACGGCATAACTCCGCAGAGCAGAAGGCCGCAATAATGAACATCCTACCGACAATATCAAAGCGAATCGTGAGCTGAAATTTTTCTTTGTCGTTAAATATATTTATCAACGTAACATTTACTTGTCAGTATCATAACTTGATTGAGGAGACAGAGAGCGCATTTAGCACAGTCAAAATAAATGTGAAGTTTATGTAGAAGGATGGAATTGGTTGAAATGCTCAAGGGTGTAGCCAGGAACTGTACTTGGGGGGATGGGGGTATTGTAACAGGCCCTCTATATTTTATATGTATAAACACTTTTATGTTATAATGAAAAGGGTCACGTATGATGACGATGTCCTGTAAATATTTGGTTTCTTATTATTTAAGCTAGGCTAGTGAAATTTCTTTCAAGAGGAAATAAAAATTCATTCTCTATAAACAAAAATGTCGAGACAAACGAAGTGGTTCAGATGAGTAGAATTTTTCACGAATGAAGCATTCATTTAAGTCGCCGTACATAGAGTAAATATTTATTTTACAAAGGATAATATGGATGGGACTAACGCTGAGTATATACGAACTAAAAGACCATTAACTGAAGTGAACATTTTTTGTGTAGACTAGGCGCTTTCAAAGTGCTGAGTCCGAGGGGTATTTGGGGGTAAGGGAAGAGATCTGAGAGGAGACAGCGGAGAGAAATCTCTATTCCGTGGCGGTAGAAATGGCGTAAATAGAAGGTAACGCTGTTTAACGATTTTGGCACTTAAAAATATAAACACCCCTGGAAAGTCGACTTACGGGAGTCAGAAAAAAAAACCGGAGAGATGGTTTCGAGAGGCAGTTGGCGCGGTTGATCGAAGACCTACCGCGTTAATTAGAGTTTGCATCGGAGCTGAAATTTTAACTTCGGGATAATTAGTGCGAGTTAGATTTTGGTTTGGCGGGTTTGTTTTGTCGTTGCGTGAACGAACTAATAGAAACTATTTTTCTGGTATTCGTTTGGACGAAATTGTTCTATTTTCCGGAACGAAACACCGAGCGCAGCTAGAGATTTGGTAGGTGAATAATTTTTTTGTAATTTTTTTGGGCAAACTAACCACAGCTATACTTTTCAAATATCGTGGGTGAACCTTTTGTTTGTTTTATTTGTTGTATGAAATCTGAACCATTTTTTTTTGTTGTCTCGATGAATTGTCACCGAACGGGTGAAGAACTTTAAATGTTGTTTTTTTTATTCTCAATTTTATTTACTCTTTGAAAGCCAATATTTTTATTTATCCTCCGGGAGAATTACGTTTTTATATATTTTACGCCGAATCATTCACGGGTGATTTTCTTTTTGTTATGGTGTAATTCTTTATCATTTAATGTTTATTTAATATACCGTTAAACAGTTTATGTCTACTATCATTGTCGGTAAGTATACTGACAGCTTTTAACTTATCCCAACCTCAGTGACATTCTTATAAAATAAGAATAGAAAAAGAAAGGAAAAATCTCAGAAAGAAGACAAAAAGAAATCAGCCTAGACGGCCCATGTCCCTAAGACGACTTAGGTGACTTTACCTTTCAAACTTAAAATAGTGCCTTGGTAAGAAAGAAAGTAACAGAAAATTCGTCCAAGATAGTTTTTACGGTAAGTACTGATTTATCTAGGACTTTATCGAAAACATTCGAAAATAAAAAGGCTGCTCTTTATTTTGTTTATTCTCTGGTGACAATTAGCGGTGGAATTTTCTCTGTTAGTGGTTGAAGAGGGAATATTTTTTTTGTGTTATGAAAAAAATATATAATATTTTCGCCCAACCACCCTAGGTTGAGTGTTACAGTATTTTTTCGGATGCTGTAAAAACTGGTAAATCGTGCCACAATAGTATTATATTGTGATACAAGTTTTATTAGACACCATTTTGTCACACGCGTTGTTTCACAGAACAAGTGCGACAAAGTGTCTTATACAACATGTTTCATATACACATCAACAAGCGTAAGGATGCCTCTGAGATGCGCAAACGATAGAAAGCGTGAGTAGATGTGCGACAAAGATCGACTACTATTTAATGAGGCAGAGCCCAGAGCGATTGAGCTCTTGCCCCACTCCAGGGTTTTGTCTACTGCGCAACCAATTCTCGAAGGCATCCTTACGTTTGTTCGCCAGTACTATTTTTTTTGTTTGGAATTTTTTTGTAGGTTTTCATGGGAAAAAATTGAATTTATTATTAATAATTAACATCAAAAATATTCGGTTGGTAACATTGATAAAATATTTAAAATTTGAAGGATGCTATCAGCCAATTCAGTTGTTCATATAAATTATTTAGATTTTGATTGCAAATATCAGTAAATTATCTTTTTCTACAACCACGTTCGCAAACATGATTATTTCTCACGATAATTGAAATTTGACATTAGTGTGCCGCAAAGTGATATTTCTGTGCCACAAAGTGACATTTCCGTGCCAAAATTTTTCAGTACCTAATTTCTAAGCAATACAGTTTTCGCAAGGTGAAAGTATATTTTGAAAATTCTGCATTTCGAAGGGATATTCGATCAGGCAACTTCAAGAATGAATAGACAAAGTCTATTGGTTTATATAATATGAGGGAAATTGTCGTACAAATTCATAATATTCTGAACAAAAATCATAGACATCACTACTGCTGTCTCAAATACCCACATACACACTATCCATTGCTAGGCAACGGAGCAACATCTATCGAATCATTTGAATGTCAACAAACGTCAAGCATAAAATATTCATAAAATATTCTTTCCCGTCATTTTTGAATGAGATTGAACTAAAATGGATAGCGACAGTTCTGAAATTGAAAATACTCCGCCAGAACTAAGAGAACAAGTTAATTCATTGTCATTGAATTTACTACCTTCAACTTCAAGAGGAAAATATAATAATGAGTCACTGACATTTCATTCCGTCTTATAGTATAGTATTATTTTTAGCAAAAAGGGTGTTGTAGAAAAAGTATAGTGTGTAACACGAGCAGAAATGCAATTTCTCACTCGTTTGAATTGCAGCACTCGCTTGCGCTCGTGCCGCAACTTTTTCAAACTCGTGAGAAATTAGCACTTTTCTGCACTTGTTGCACAATATACTATTTTCTACTACCATGCGTAAAGTACGTACTTTACGCACGCTTTGGAGTGCGTAAAATTTTACTTTTTTTCACTAGTGCCTAATGTAAAAGTCTTTACGCACTCGTGCGTAAAGTAAAATATGTCAAATATTGTGTATAGCAACCAAATAAAAGGTTTTTATTTGAATTGCCACTTATGGTATCTTCTACGATTAAAAATAATTTTTGCTCAAAAAGTAAGTAGGCTGTGTGGTTAAGAGAATTGGAAGAACTGACAATCAATATCTGAAATTGTGTTAGTATCACAGAACACAGCAAAAGTATTTGTTATAGATTGATCTATGAAGTTTATTTAGTAAAAAATCTAAAATCTAATCTAATCACACAAGGTAACAAGTTTTTGTCAATAATGTTTGTATACCTGATAATTCTTCAATGAGATTTTATCAATTTTGAAAAATAACTCAACATTTCTTCCAGACATTGACAGATATTCGAAGTGGAAAGAGTTGATAAGAGTCACAGCTTTCACATTGAGATTCATCGATAACTGCAGGAGGAAAGAAGACAGAAACAAACAAGAGTTGACTACAGATGAAATGGATAGAGCTGAGAATATTTGGTGTGAAGAAGTGCAAAGAGAAATGTTTGCGGAAGAAATGAAGTCATTGAAAAAAGGTTGTTATGTTTCGAAAGATAGTGTATTATATCAGTTATCACCTTATTTGGAAAACAATCTAATTCGTTTGAAGGGAAGAACTGACAATTCGACAGAACTACTTTTCGAAACGAAGAGACCAATCATTTTGCAAAACAAGCATAGATTCACATTATTATTGGTTGAATACTATCACTGTAAACTTGGACATGGCGGACTTCAGATGGTTTTAAATGAAATTCGCCAGAAATTCTGGATCATGAGAAGAAGAAAATTGGTAACGAATGTTATCAAATCATGCAGGTATTGTTTAAGGCTGAGAACAAAACCAAAAACAGTTGAAATGGGACCACTTCCAAATATAAGACTGATCAAACCCGAAAGAGCATTTACCTTCGTAGGTGTTCTGTTTTATTTCTAGAACATCCCGATAATATTCTGTGAGAAATATATAATTCTTATAGTCCGGGAGCCAGTGACAGATTTCCATGACCAAGTTCCTCTCAAGCGAAAATTAGTGGAATGCATCAGAGAGTTATATTATAAAGCTTCGTGAACGTCAGCTGCGGTTCCGTGGGCGGGGGGATGAGTGGTGGTAGCCTCCCACGCACAAAGAAACAGAAATGTATTCAATTTTGTTTTCCTACCTGAAAACATGTTAAATTATCGCTAAAGCAATATCTTGAAGAAAGAAAAAATCAGCTGACTATAGCATGGTGTATTATAAAACATCTATTTGGTCGAACACAAAAAAAATTGTACCTTCTATGATTTCCTCTCAAATAAAATTTTACCTTATATTCGGATTGCGTCAATTTAACATGTTTCCGGGAAGGAGGACATAATTGAATATATTTTTTTTCTTCGTGCGTAGGAAGCTACTGTGCTGATCATCCCCCCCCCCACCATTGTAATCGCAGCTGACGTTCACTAATCTTTATAATACGACTCTCTGATGCATTCCACTAAATATCGTTTGAGAGGAAATGACTGACCAAATTTTTACCTGGCTCCTGGACTATTACCTTTACTTCGAAGTTTTTTTCTCGATTTCTTTGGTGCTGGAAATTACTTTGGGAAGGGAAGAGATAAATGAGAAAAACACCACACTTGTAGAAAATGAATAACTCAACCGGAAACACTCCCTAAGGCCAAATTACTTTTACCCGAAAAACTATTACTAACGACCAAAATATAAAACGTAAAATATCAGGACCGACTGACTTCGACTCTAACTAACGTTTTTTTCTATTCACTGATAAAATTACTGAAAGCGGCGTTGCCAAATCTTCCCCACAAAATTCTTATACTAAATTAAATTATGCTTTGACAGTAGGTGTAGACTACTTTGGACCTATGGAAGTTACCATAGGTAGGAAGAGATGTAAACGTTATGGCGTTTTATTCACTTGTCTTTCAGTGAGAGCTATTCATATAGAACTGGCTGAAAGTCTTACCACCGATTCAGCAATTTTGGCACTGAGACGATTCATTGCACGACGTGGCAACCGAAGACTATATGGAGTGGCAATGGAAGCAATTTGAAAGCCATGGAAAAGGAATTGAAGAATACAGAGTTTTGACAACGGAAGGATACAAGGTGAAATGATAGCCGCTGAGAAAGAATGGAAAAGGATTTCTCCCTGGAGTCCTAATATGGGGGGAGCTTGGGAGAGGATGTTGAGATCCGTGAGACAAGCTCTACGTATCACTTTGAAAGAAGCAGCACCAAAACAAGAAGTACTACTTACTTATCTGATGGAACCAGAGCACACTGTGAATAGTCGCCCATGGACATACGTGTCCTCTGATTCCAATGACCCCGAAAGCCTCTCACCGAACCATTTTTTGATTGGAACTTCAAGCATCGCTGAACCACCTGATTTCTTCGACAGAAACAAAGACGACTTGAAGAAGCAATGGAGGAATTCTCAAAAATTAGCAGAAAATTTCTGGAATAGATGGGTTAAGGAGTACGTACCCACCCTGACGAAGAGGACGAAGATTACGAAGTGGTATGAAGATTCCAAGAATATCAAAGAGAATGAGATCGTCATATTGATGGACAACCAACTTCCTCGAAATAACTGGCCAATGGGAAAAATTATTAAGACATCCAGGCAAAGATGGTAAAGTTCGAGTGGTGGACATAAAGACAGGAACAGGAATATATCGAAGACCGACTGTGAAGATATGCCCTCTCGACCTTCTAGAGTTGAGTAACGGATAGAATGGATTCCGTTACGGGGGGGAGGAGGGGAGAAATGTTTGAATTTGATTTGATTTATTCATTTTAGTTCTGATTGAGTTTCAGTTATAAGTTTTGTATACTCTGTATCTTATCATGATGTTCGAATTTTACTTTTGATAGTTGTTGACATAGTAATGAAAAAAGAGACTGAAGAGAATAATAAAGAAATTTTTAAAAGATAGAACGAATCTGAATTATTTAAAAAATTTGCTGATCCTTGAGCCGGATTACAAAACACAGATTTCAGGTTTGTATAGCAACAAATAGCGTTTATCAAACAAAAAATAAAGGATATAAAGCAAGAAAATGTAAAATTTTTGAAAGAGAACATTTAAATAATTTTCTCTTGAATGCTCCAGATTCCCAGATTTTGATGATCAAAGTAAGTAAACGCTTAAGCATGTATAAAATCTAAATATTTTTTATGTTATGAGTAACGCTATTGCAATGTATTGTGTTCGTATGGAGTGTTGCGTAACTACGCCGATCCTCAAAGGCTACCGGCTTAGTTAGGCAACACATCATACGCAAAATGATACAAAACCATTCCCTTTTGATTACAATTTTACATTCCAAACGTCAGGATATTTTCTCATGTTTTCCTCTTCAATTGAGCTATTTGTACCACTGCAATATGTTATTTTTTAGGTTGGTTTCATAATTGGAATTTCGGGAGCTTGTCGTCGAGAAGAATTATGTAAAATGACAATTAACGATGTAGAAGATGAACAACCAGTGTATATTATTAAAATACCAGAAACAAAAAATGGAATGGAATGCATTTTTACGATTTTAAATCCTAATAATTCCTCAGTTGATTATTTATCTTTCATGAAAAAATATACCTCACTAAGACCATCAAATATAAATTGTAATAGGCTGTTTTTAAAATACGCAAATGGTAAATGTTCTAAACAGCCTGTGGGGATAAATACACTTGGTAAAATGCCATATGTTACAGCAACCTATCTGAACTTGCCCAATCCAACAGCTTTCACAGGACACTGCTTTAGGAGGTCTTCAGCTACTATGCTAGCAAATTCTGGAGGTAACCTACTAACTGTAAAAAAGGATGGAGGATGGAAGTCATCTGCTGTTGCAGAAGGCTATGTGGATAGCACAATTACCCAAAAGAATAAAATTTCTATTAAACTGTTGATGGATGACAGTATGCCATCTACTTCCAAACAGAGCGTTTCTGTAAACTACAGTTTTACTGTTGAAGACGATAATAGAGAATTTGGAGAACCGCTCGATACCAATATTACAGAAACAAGGCCACAAATTGTTTTAAACTCTGTAATGGAAAAGGCCAAATTCATACATTTTGAAAGCTGTAATAGTTGCACCTCCAATATTAATATTTCCAACAACCAACAACTAAAAATCTAGTTTATTGAGCATTGTTTTGTTTGTTAATGTTATTTTGTTATGTAAGAGTGAAGTATATGTTTAATCGTCAAATAAATTTATGTTCGTAAAATGTACATTCATTACCATAGTGTGTTGAGTAAATTTTGTATTTCTAATCTCAGTGAAAAATTACGTACGGTAGTAGAAAAAATATTGTATGTAATTCGTGTGAAAAGGCTTTTTTTGACTCATGTGATTCGCCTTTGGCTCATGCGACAATATTCACATTCGTCAAAAAAAAGCCACTTTACACACTTGTTACATAAATAACTATTTTTAAAATGACTGATGAAAAAACTCAAGTTGCAGCCCTCCTGAATTGAGAGTAATTTTCACCTACATCCAATGTTTCGAATGATCTAAAACACATATCAAGGACCAATGACAATACAAGAATTACTTAACCATAATGAACTCTAGTAATGATGATGATGATGTAAATTTTTGAAATCAATTTACACCCTCTTCCATTAATCCGAATATTCTGAAATTTTGCACACATATCAAGGTCCGACGACAATAGAAGAATTTCATAATAATAATGAAATGATAATAATAATGATGATAAATTTTCAATTCAATTATCACCCACATCCAATCTTCCGAATAATCCAAAATTTAGCAAACATTTCAAGGACCGATGGATTTTAAAATAGTAATGTAATAATAATAATGATATAAATTTTCAAATTCAGTTTTCATTCACTTCCTTAACACGCATTTATTAGTTTCACTTGTAAATATGGAAGGAATGCGTTCTCAAAGCTTAAATTTCGATGCGCAAGCAAGATCATGAGTATAGCAAGAGGGAACAATAAATTCCATACAATCTTAATCATGCAAATAATCACGTTGCGACTTGGTGTGCATTACTTGTAATTATACAGTGTGTACATAAAGTAAGGAATAAATTCATTATTTCTGAATGTAAAGATATTTCGGAAAAATCCTCGGACGATTTTCTTTTCCGATGGGCCAATTTTTGAACCTCACCCAATATATATAGGGTTATCCGCATTTGAGTAAAAATGACTTTGGTGATATTTTTTAATTGGACACCCAGTATATTTTTCCATATTTGGTTAGGGATCGTCATTACGAATCCAGTGATACCAAGTTTGATGGGATTATGTCAAACGGCTGCGGAGATACGGCCAAAAAACTTCCTCGTATGTCTAATGAGTATGACTGCGAGACTCCACACGATTCAGAAAGTTAGAAGTCTCTGTTGCACTTATTGGGTATATGGAGAAGTTTTTTGGCCATATCTCCGCAGCCGTTTGACATAATCCCATCAAACCTGGTATCACTGGATTCGTAATGACGATCCCTAACCAAATATGGAAAAATATACTGGGTGTCCAATTTAGAAATATCACCAAAGTCATTCTTACTCAATTGCGGATAACCCTATATATTTTGGGTGGGGTTCAAAAATTGGCCCATCGGAAAAGAAAATCGACCTGTCCGAGCATTTTTCCGAAATATCTTTAGATTCAGAAATAATGAATTTATTCCTTACTTTATGCACACACTGTATGTGAATATTAACGTGGAAACTATGTGTGCTTATTGCATTCATAATTATGTAAATATTATGACTCAAATTTTTGTAAAAAAAAAACGAAACTCCAGGTTTTCGGAGAAAACCCCTCAAAAGCAGAGCTTGTGCGAGCAAGGGAGATCCGGGACCTACAGTTTAAATAAAAGTGGAATCCGAACCACTTCAGCTCAGTGACACACGACCGGGGATCGGACCCGGACCGTCTGGGTGGAAGCCAAACGCTCTAACACCACTTCGCTGTTTTACATTAATATAATACATTACTTTGAAAAAAATAGTAACTACTCCAACTTTGAATGCATTCTGTACCAGTAATGGATATTCACTATTCACTTAAGTTTTATAACAATCGGAATTTCAGTGACAGGCATAAATAAATATTTCTAATATATTCTTCTTCTTTTGGCATGTGCGTTTAGGTCATTTTACCAGCTTTTCAACCCTTGAGGATTTATGTAACATCGAATTCCCATTAAAAATTATTTTTGCTAAACTTGTGAAAATTAATTATAGCCTTGAAACCACCTTCACCCAGAAACAAAGACCCGCTCCCATCTCCGCTGTTTAAAAGCTAGTTCAGATATTCATTATTCAGGTTACCTTCGTTTAGAGAATATATAAACTTTCTTAAATTTTCTCTTATCAACGAGGGTGACAACTGGCCTTATCGAGGAAATCTACTTACTATCAGATAAGTTTAGCTCAAGATTGTGTCCCTAAGGAATATTAATAATTGTTAGCTATCATCGCTACGTCACAGGCATAGCCCTGGAGGTTAAATATTTATATATTTAAACGATACATCTTGGTGGTGCCATATTTTCATTATTTTCATTTGATTTTGTATTGTGTGCCGAACTGTGCACATACGTTTGGTTATATACAGGGTGGGGCACCGAAAACGAAACAGATCGAATATCTTCAAAACGCATGTGTTGTGAATAAAATGCAAAAACGTGTCGATTTTTAATACAAGGGGGACATCTTTCTATCATAACCTTAACTGTCATACCACTCCCCCCACCCCTTGGACACTATCACCCACACAATTTGAATAGGGAAAGTAGTTAGTGTGACACATCATTGAAAAGGTAATTTTATAAGGAATTCAGCCATGTCAATTTTTGCCAACTTACTTTTTATTTTGACGTCCTCTTGCGGGAAAAACAACTGTTCCGAATTCCAAATTATGATCCTGAATTTAAAGCTATTTTTACATAAATTCGGTGACAATGCATTATTGAATTTTTCTAAGAGAAAAAACAAAATGGTTGCTCCAAAATGGCGGACATGATTTGTTATTATGGTCTGACTCGATTCAAAATTGATAGGTGGTGATTTTCAAGGTCGGAAATTATATTTGTTTGTCAATGCAAAAAATCAATATGGTGGCTCCAAGATGGCGGACGAAATTTGTAATTCTGGTCCGATTCGAATCAAATTCAGTATGTGGGGATTTGCAGGGTAAAAAATTATGATGTTTTTGTCAATGCAAAAAACCAAGATGGTGGACGAAATTTGTAATTGAGGTTCGATTAGATTTAAAATTGACATATGAGAGTTTTATAAGTTTTCATTGTGACTAATCTGAATTAATTAAATTGATAAAAAAAGCTTTTATACAAATGCGCTAAAAATGAAATAATATGTTTTTTTTTAATTTGTTGAATAATCGATATTGTGGTTTATAGTGTATGTTCATTCAAGAAAAACGTTGAATTAGTATTAACTTCTTTACATCTCATTGAATGCTTCTGAGCTGTTAATTCGTATTACTCATAATTATTCAATAATTTCATCTTGACAAACTCAAATGAAGTTCATTTTAGCTCAGAATAACATCACACTCTAATATAATCGACATTCTACTCCTTCCAAATATAATTATCGTATGTTTTATGCCACGGTATTGAAACTGGACACAATGGGCATTCTTTTGTTTTGAATATCCACTTCCTCTTGGTTGTGGTTCTGTCAAACAATAATGTCAAACTGTTGTTAAAAAAATTGTTGAAACTCAAATCTGACATTTTACCCTCATTTCTTGAAAAATTGTATCGTTTTCTGAAAACTGTTATGTACGTCTGAAAGCATCACTCATCAGTAATCTCAAGCAGAAAAGACATTTGAATTGGTCTCAATTTGTAGATATGGCACTCAAAAATCCATGGTAATATTAGTGCAGTGGGTTGACCCATTCCATCATGGTCTTTTCAATCTTATCGAAATACATTTTTATTGTCGAACCCACGCCAACTGAGTTCCTGGGTATGTTAGTGGCGTGAAACATCATTGCACATTCACCGCTCTCCTTTCCTTAATTCCACCCCTAACACACCACAATGCTGTCTTATCTTCTGTTATTTGATCGGCCTAACTGACCCAGAAACGTCCTCCGTTGGCATCTGAAAATATTGGGACGTTGCAAATTTTAATGAGGAATTTAAAATGTCGAACACGTGATTCACGTGGCCGAAGAGACCCACGATGTGCTTGTTGAGTAACGTTCAGAGTCGCCATTATTAAAAAAGTTAAAAGACATCCAGGGGTGCTTACGTTGACTCAGCGCCGTATCTTGAATCTTTTCGAGACGGGGCTAAAATCGCCGTATGCCGCATCCTGCTAATTCTTTAATCTTTAATGGAAAATGGATTATATAATAATAATATTAACTTTTTTTGTCCCAAGAAACATTACATGTTTATGACTAGGGACAAATATACAGATAAAGAAAAATATTAAATTTCTATACCTAATCAAAATTACAGAATTTCATTGGTAGCCAAAGGTAGGAAAATATGAAAAGTTTTACCATATACGAGGATGTATTGATATCTAGTTAGCCTAGACCAGTTCCCTGTTTAAACAAAATATTGCGTTACCATAGCAACGAACAATAACTTATTAGAAGTGTCAGTGTAAAGTTTGACGTCAAAAAAGTAAACCAGAGTTACGCAATAAATTAAAAGAAAAAATATGTCCACCGAAATTGTGAAAATCGAAAAATTGGAGTATCGAGCCATCATCAAGTACCTGTGTTTAAAAGGGTTAAGAGGTAAGCAGATTTACGAAGATATGCCTAATACCCTTTGTAAAGTTCACTATTTGCTCGTTGGGAAATAGAAATAAAACACTTTATTTAACTGCACACTTTAGTCTCGACTCCACAAACGTCTCGCATCTACTGACTCCCTAGTCATCGATGATAGCTATCGCTTATATAATCGACCACCAATTCTTTATTAGTAATCAGTATACGGGGCCATACACTACATCTCTTCCTTTTTCTAATGTAACTTATATGTGAAAATAACACGAACATTTATACGTTTTCACAACCTGATATTACCATGGCTAACTTAATATAAATACAAAGCATATATAAGTATTCTATTCATATAAGTATGTATCAAAGAACAACAATTAAAATAGCAAATAATAATAATCAAAGAAATAAATATTAGTGACCTGAACAATAATCTGAAAACAATAAAGTTTTAATAATTTGAATCGTCACACACACTCCATTTTCCTTCTATTTTCTTCAGATGGACGATGTTTCTTCTACATTCCTGACCAGAGTCGTCATTTCGAATCACAACATCCCCACCTGTTTTATCGACCACTGTGTGTGTGCTTGGGTCAAATTCTGGCATTGTTTTATTTTCTCTAATCAATATTTTCTTGTAGACTAACTCACTTGGTGTTTTTCCAGTTGTTGAGTGCGGAGTACTATTGTACATAATTTGGTAATCTACCAGTTCTTGTCGCCAATTTTTCTTGAGTGCTTGACTAATTTTAAGCCTCTTTAAGATATCCCGGTTTTGTCTTTCAACCTCTCCATTCAGCTGGGGCCAGTATGGAATGGACTTGAATATTTTTATGCCGTTTTCTTCAAAATACGTTTTTATTTCCTCACTTATAAATTGTTTGCCGTTGTCGCATGTGATAGTCATGGGAAACCCCAATCTTGAAAATATATCTTTCAAGATGTTTATTGTGCTCATAGAGGTGATGCTCCTCATTATTTTTATTTCTTTGTAGCGACTAAAATAGTCAACTATTACAAACAAATGTTCTCCTGTAGGCAAAGGGCCCATGAAGTCCATGGCTACGTCTATCCAAGGTCCTGTTGGCAGTTGCCTCCTTTTCATTGGTTGAGGGATAGTGGGTGTTGAAACTAACAGGCACCCTTTACATGTTTTCACGATCTTTTCAGCATGTTCATCTATCTTTGGCCACCACACTTTCGTTCTGAGCCGACCCTTCATAGCCACTATTCCCGGATGACCTGCATGCGCTGCGTCTAGTACACGCTGTCGCAAGTTCTTTGGAATCACTATTCTTGTACCCCTCAGGAGAATATCACCACACAGACAAAATTCCTCCTGGAAGATTTGGCACCGCTTCACAGACTCAGACCAGTTGTTGTTTTGAATGCCATCTTTGAGTTCTAATATCTCTTCATCAGTTTGTGACGATTCTTGTATTTCCTGCATCGTTGCTGCTACGGGGCGAGCCAGTTCGACAATTTGGCTAACCTGATCGTATGCCTCGAAGGATGTGCTAGGATTTGTTTGGCACAATCGAGATAGAGGATCAGCGATGTTTGTTTTACCCGGCTTATAAATGATTTTGAAGTTGAAAGATTGTAATCGTAAAACCCATCGTTCTATTCTTGCGCACGGACGAGATCTGTTCATCTTTTCCATATAAATAGATACCAAAATGCTCTACTGCCCATACCAAAGCTAGAGCTTCTTTTTCAGTCTAGCAATACCTTTTTTCGCAATCTGTGAGGCTTTTATTGCCGTACGCGATGATTCTGGGGCCTTCCTTATCAAACTGTATGAGAACTGCTCCAAGACACACTGGACTTGCATCTGCTACCACTTGGGTTCTATCGCTAGGGTCATAGTAACCCAAGGTTTTGATATGTGACAGTGATTCTTTGAGTTTTTTGAAGTTATTGTTTTGGTCTTCCCCCCAGTATTTTATAATGTTTGCGTGCTTACTCAATTTCATCCGCAATAATTTCCTCAATGAGTCTGTTAGAGTAGCGAGATTTGGTATCCATTTACCGACGAAATTGACTAAACCCAAAAAACTATGTACTTCTTCTATTGTTTTTGGAGCCCGAAAAGATTGTATTACGCTTACGTAATCTTCTAATGGTCTGACCCCCTCCGGCGACAACCTATGTCCAAGAAATCGAACTTCCGTAATTTTGAAAACTCTTATTCAGAAGTACATGGTTCTCGCGCAAAATATTCAATGTATTTCGAACCCTATGATCATGTTCTTGTTCACTTGTTCCATAAATTAGGATGTCATCAATGAAATTAACTGTACCTTGACAAGGTAGTAGCATTTTTTCCAGAGTCTTTTGAAAGATTTCTGGGGCAGATGTTATTCCAAACATAAGCCTTTTGTACCTGAAGAGACCTTTACTACTAATAAAGGTGGTTATGTACTGTGATCTCGGAGAAATTTCGATTTGATGAAACGCATTCTTGATATCGAGTCTGGAAAAATATTTAGCTTTTCGAAAATTTGGTAAAAGGCTGTTCATAGTGGGTAGAGGATAATTTTCCCTCAAGATAGCGGTATTAGCCTTGCGCATGTCGATGCATATTCTGACGTCACCGTTCTCTTTGAGAACAGGAACCATGGGTGATACCCATTCAGATGGACCTTTTACCTCTTCTATTATGTCAGCTTGCATAAGCTCCTCAAGTTTCAGGTTGATTTTTTGTTCCAGAGGTATGGGTATCCTCCTATAAGGGAATGTGAATGAGAACATCTTTGAATTTTGGGAAAATTTCAGAATTCAAGTTATTAATGTTCAGGCCTATCTTGAGGACTCCTAAAGAAATTGCTGTTTGTTTGCCTAACAAATTCCTCTTTCCATCCTTTATGACATAGAAAGAAGCCACTTCTTTTTGAGGTCCAATTTCGATTATTGCTTCAAATGAACCCAAAATTTCTAGGGGAAATTTCTCAAATTTTTCTCCTGTTTCTTGTTTCAAAAGTCGAAATTGGTGTCTCTCGTAAAATCGACTTTGCTTCGGGGAAAAATATTGATCAAGTTTTTCAATGGCGATAGTATATGAATCACCATCCTCACAATCAGTATCTGTGACATTTGCACCAGGTAAGTTGTAAAAGATTTCTTGAATTCCTAGTCCTCCGAGGTGTAAAAGATTGGCTCTCTTTTTCTTCGGATCAGTTATAGAGGCAGCTACCAAGTATATTTCGAGGGCTCTTATCCACTTTCTCCATCGGAGTCCAACAGAACTAACATCTCCATAACAATCGAATGCTTCGAGAGATGGAATGTTCGACATCGTTTCTGAAATACAACAGCTTCATTTCATTCAGTTGTTCGGAAGCTTGCACATTTTGGTGTACTTTTACTTTTACATAGTATGTAAAAACGTATTAGAATTCAAATTTTTTTCTGTGTGTAACCAGTACGTTTTCACACAGTCATGTGTTTTTGTTCGATGTTTGACACCTACGCCCTTACGGCTTTGAATGGATGTGTAATGCATTCGGTGTTTAACACCTACGCCCTTACAGCTTTGATCAAATCTGTAACGCATCCGGTGTTTAACACCTATGCCATTACGGCTTTGAATGAATCTGTAATGCATCCGGTGTTTAACACCGATGCCCTTATTCTTTATACAGTCATGTTTTTATTTGGTGTTTGACACCTTTGCCATTACGGCTTTGAATAAAGTAATGCATCCGGAGATTAACACCGATGCCATTACGGCTCCATGCCATTTTATCATTTATCCGGTGTTTAACACCTTCAATGTCCATTTAAGTTATATTTTGGTACTTACTTGGTATAGTTTTATCCTCGTCGCCAATGTAAAGTTCACTATTTGCTCGTTGGGAAATAGAAATAATAGTACATTATATACCGCGGGACTGAAGTAGTACATTTAATCCTGAAGGTAAAGTTTATGGCCCGACCGCAGGGAGGGCCATAATTTACCTGAAGGATTAAATGTACTTCAGTCGCAAGGTATATACGATACTTTTCGTACTTCCGGTATGATTTTATTAATTATTTCAATAATTTCAATCAGTTTTTTCTCTCTTCAACTCATTTAATAAACTGTCTTTAAAATAAGTTACCATAGTAACATTGCGTTGTGACAGTTATAATTTAGAAACATTGTCATTACTAGTGTCATTGTAAAGAAACATTGTTATTGATAATTATTGGTATCATGAGTGAAGAAGGTGTATCTGATATTGATAAAAGAGCAGCCGAAGTAGGTGAAGAATTGTTACCACCGAAATCTAGAAAACTATACGAGCAGCAGTACGATGCTTTTAAAAAGTGGTGCCGCTTAAAAAATGTGAGACAACCTACTGAAAATGCGCTGTTAGTCTACTTCGATGATAAATCAAAAGCGGTTTGTGCCTCAACTCTCTGGGCACATTACTCAATGCTGAAATCGGTTATTAACATTAGAGAAGATATTGATATAAGTAAATTTCCAAAATTATTAGCTTTTTTGAAGAGAAGAAATGAGGGATTTAAGCCAAAGAAGTCAAGAATTCTCACGTCTGAGCAGGTAGATCAGTTCTTACGGGAGGCTCCGGATGATAAATATTTAATGCTTAAGGTAAATTTGGAAATTTGTTTATATTCAGAAATTTTAAGAAATCAATTTTTTTGTAGGTTGCACTTATTTTGGGCGTTGCGGGAGCTTGTCGTGGAAAAGAGTTGGTTGATTTAGAAATCGACGATGTGAGAGATTTGGGCGATTCCTTCCTAATTGCGATTAGAAACACCAAAAATAAAATTGACCGAAATTTTGTGATCAAAAATTCAGAAAACAGTGCCATCAGTTTTGTGGCGATATTTCGGAAATATGTGGCATTGCGAAAGACAGGGACAACTCATTCAAAATTTTTTGTTCAATACATCAACAAAGAATGTACTACGCGAGTAGTAGGAAAAAACATGTTTGGTACATTTCCACGGCAAATAGCAGCTTTCTTGAAATTAGAAAATGCGACGTCTTATACGGGACATTGTTTTAGACGCACATCTGCGTCTTTGTTAGCTGATTCGGGAGCAACAATAGACGTGCTGAAGAGACATGGAGGATGGAAATCCTCCAACGTGGCCGAGGGATATATTGAATCGTCTATTAAAAATAAACAAAAAATTTCAGATAAAATATTTGGTCAAGTCGCCGATTCGTCTACTATAGTTATGCCACAGTCCTCATTCTCGCTTCCTGTTTCCGCAGGATCTTCGAAACAAACACCAGTTCAATATGAAAAGGACCTATCTGTTACTCGTCAGTTACCTGCTGCATTAACCCAGGAAAGACTGGTCAATATGACGAACTGTCACAATATTAATTTGAATATTAACGTTAATTACCATTCTAATTAATTATATTTTTCAATAAAATATCCCTTAAATTCGTTTGTTTGTGATTTAATCGTTCCGGGAGTTTCGTCAATATTTAATCCCGGAGGGATTAAATGTGACACTTTAGTACCTGTCACAAGGGAGTGAAGTTGTCACTTTAGGCCCGGAAGTACGAAAAACACTTTATTTAACTGCACATTTTAGTCTCGACTCCACAAACGTCTCGCATCTACTGACTCCCTAGTCATCGATGATAGCTATCGCTTATGTAATCGACCACCAATTCTTTATTAGTAATCAGTATACGGGGCCATACACTACACCCTTGGTGATCAATGTCCTTCGTATGCGACCGTGAAAAATTGGACTGCAAGCTTCAAAAGAGGTACATTTTCCATTGAAGATGACCGATCAGGAAGGCCAGTTTCTGTGTCAGTCCCCGAAAATATCGATGCAGTTCATGACATGATTTTAACAGACCGTCCAATTGGGCTAAAACGGATATCTGAAGCACTGAATATTTCATACGAACGCGTTCATCATATAGTTCATGTCAATTTGGACTTGAGAAAAATTGCTGCAAAATGAACCCCCAAATGTTTGAATGTTGATCAAAAGCGTGCAAGAGTAGTAGCATCGCGTTCGATCTGCGCTCGATTTGAAAACGATGTAGACTTCTTAATCCGAATTGTTACTATGGATGAGACTTGGGTACATTTCTACGATCCAGAAACAAAGCAACAATCGATGGAATGGCGAAACTCCGGTTCTCCAAGACCTAAGAAGTTTCGTTTAAAAAATTTGCTGGAAAAGTTGCTTGCTTCATTTTTTTGGGATTGCCATGGAGTAATCATGATTGATTTTTTGGATAAGGGTAAAACAATAACTGGAGATTACTATTCGACATTACTAACCACTCTACGGGAAAAAACTAAAGAGAAAAGACGCTGAAAGCTATCCAAAGGTATTTTGTTTTTGCAGGACAACGCCCCTACTAGAACACCCACCTTATTCACCAGATTTGGCTCCGTCCGACTATCATCTCTTTCCTCAACTGAAAAAAAGTTTAAAAGGTCGTAAATTTTCTTCCAACGAGGAGGTAATAAAAGTTGTGGGTCTGGTTTGCAGAGCAAGAAGAAACATTTTTTATGAAAGGTCTAGAGACGTTGCAGGTTCGCTGTAACAAATGTATCCAATTAATAGGAGAATATGTTGAGTAATAAAATATTTTGACATTGAAATTTTGTTTGGTTCTATAGCAGGCTAAGAATTTTTCAATAAATCCTCGTATTTGCAGTTCCCCATTCAGAAATAAGATATTGAAAGTGTGGATAAACTTAACTATAATAAACGTTTTTCAAACATTTTAGTGGTATATGTAATTTCTTATTCTGTAAAGAATACCTATAAGAGGTAATATTTTTTTCCGGACTTTTTCAATATGCTTATTCCATGTTAATTTTTCATCGATATAAAGTCCTAAAAATTTTGTTGAGTCAGTATAATTCATGACATTTTTTTCATAATGATTAGAACTGGTGGAAGTGTCAATTGTTCTTTTTGATATGTTCATGTAGGAGTGGTCAATTTATGTTGTAGCAATTTAATAATTTTTTATATCATTATTTTAAGGAGGTAGGAGCATCTTTCAAATCATTATTCATGTTCATGTTAAAAAAAAAATTTTAAATTGTTAATTCCGTCAACCGATTGCACCCCTACGCGCAACCCTCAGAAGTCTTCGAGGACTTGTGTGAGCTAGGGAAGACCCAGCCCTTACCTTTTAACGTGTGATGCCATGCACGAGACCGGTGAATCGGTGGATCGAACCCACGACCCCACGCCTGCGAGGCGAACGCACTACCAGCCGACCACCACGGTCAGTGTAAACATTATATTGAAATTTGTTATCCAAGACGTACCAGCAGAGCACTTGTCAATATCAAAATTAATGCTTGCATGCAAAAAAAAAGTCCTCCGCTTATTTCATATTTTTTGCGTCTATCACGCAGTGGGTAACTTATAATCAGCATATTTTAGAAATCACCTTGTACAAAAGGAAGACACTAAATATAACGAATACGCAGTTTTCCTCCCATGAAGTATAATAATCAACAGTTTCTAATAAATGTGGCCTCAATTAAAAATATAAATTGCGTATATTGTATGGTAATTTAATTTTGTGAAGTTGCATGATTCGGGCTTGAAATTTCACAGTGGAGTAATTATATTTTTTTCAACTTGCGTGCGCTCAAATTGTACGGTTTGAATAATTAAAATGAAATAATTTATGAGTTTTTACTTTTTGAGATACGGCTGAACTGCACCAACAAATAAATTATACCGATATTTTCCGTGCATACAACGGCGAAATTGTACATGATTTATAAGTTCGGAGATTGGGGAATATACTTCGCTTGACTACGAAGTTGGCTGCTAATGGACTTTTTTTAATGGTTATTTTCTCTAATATGCTACGAAAATACGCCGCAATGAAGCAGGAACTAACACTCAACCAGTGGTTCAAATCCTATATAATTAAAAGAAAAATAGTCTGTTACGGATTTGTTTTGCACTGGGAAAACCCCTTTTGTTTTAATATAATAACATCAGAAATTCTCTGTCATTGAGATAAACTTTCCACTCTGTACGCCTCTGTTTCAAAATGATAACTTGATCATTGTCATGTTTCGAATTTTAGTAATCACCTTTGCCCTACTAATTCGAGCAGATATGAACTAGCCTTCAAGTAATAATAATAATAATAATATGTTTATTTCACTTGTTGAAAAGTACAAAGAGAAAATATCTATAAGTACAATAAAAAGGAGTACGTCAATTAAAATATCTAACCTATGATGATGAGATACATAATAAATATAAAATACACAATAAAGACCCAGGAAGGTGTATATCAAAAAGTTATCAATAATTAAAATCTAGCATTAATCAAAACATGTGTAGAAGTCAAGTTCAATTAAAATATATCGTCCTCTAGTCGTAGTTCTCATTAGACTTTTCTCCCGGTTTGTCATATTTCCTTGGGTTTGGATCAACAGAACTATAAATAGATTCACAGATCAATTTTTGGAAAATTTCTTAAAAATTTTCTGGTATGGGCTCATCATTTTTGTCATCCTCTTTGTTACTATTGAGATTGGGAAAGTTCTCATTAGACTTATCTCATGATCTTATGTTCCAATCTGCTTTCCCATGATGTTGAAATAATAATAATAATTTATCAATTTCAAAACACAAATCAATATTTTTATTATAGTTCATTTTTTACACATTTTTTATACCATAACTTCATTGTCATTGTCAACTTTCGACACAATGTCATTTTTCATTCAGTTAGACAGTAGACTAAGCTTCAGCAGACATGTGTTACTCTGCCTGTTGAAACTTTCTTAAATCTTTTATGATTATGTTAATGGTGCCTCTTGTTTTTGGGCTACCTTTTTGACGCTTTGGGAAGTGTGAAGGTTCTCATTAGACCTGTCCCATGATCCTGAGCTAAGAATTGGTTTCACAAATTCCCGAGGGACTGTTTCTTGAATCTGGTTGAGGTTCTCATTAGACTTTTCTTCCGGTTTGTCACAATTCCTTAGGTTTAGATTAACATAACTATAAATAGATTTACAGATCAATTTGACTATTTGGTCATTATTCAATTTTCAAAACACAGATCAGGGTTTCTAGAAGTTAATGTTCTAAGCCAAACGTCATTGTCATTGTCAACTTTTGACACAATGTAAATTTCATTCATTCAGTTTAACAGTAGACTAAGCTCCAACAGACATGTGTTACTCTGCCTGTTGAAACTTTTATCCAGGTGAATCCTGGAATAAGGACTTTTTTTAAATGTTATTAATATGATGTCCCGTTCTTAAATTTTACATGGTCCTCTGGACACATGATATTTTTATGGTCTGGCTCTTGTACACCTGACGAGTAAGTAATTTTTCAATTTTCAAAATTCTTTTTATCAAAATTTCTTAAATTCAATTCGATATCTTTATAGTCGAAAGCGCTCTGCTATGATTTTATAAATAAATTTCTGCACGAAATACAACTTTTCTTCATTCAATTTCAAAGGAAGCACCACCTTGAACAAGAAGCGTTGACCTTTCGGGTTTTCCAAATTAAGGTATTTGGCTATGATAGAAGAAACACTTCCTATAGTTTTAAAGAGAAACATTCTCAGTTGAAAATTGAATCAATACATGACTGGAAATGGAAAAACCCTAAGATAAAATTGAAGTTACTTTTTTGTAATATCTAACAGAAAACAACTACTTTATGAACATCCTGTTCATATTTTCAATGAAGTCAACTTCCTATAGTATTTTTACCTACAGGTAACTCAATACATTTATAATTTTTGAAGGTTAAAAAAAAACCTACGTTGTTTACGTCCTTTAAGTCGTAGTGCAATGTACTTTTTAACTAAGTTTAAAGCTACTATTTCGCTTTCTTCAACAATGGTGGAAGTTTTTGAGGTGCAGGTCTTGGTTTCTGGTACCTTGATCAGTAAAACGGCTCCTCTGTCTTCAATGTCATCAATTGTCATCTTGGCCATTTCATCACGTCTTAAGCCTCCAAATACGCCCATTACCAGAACAACTTTATGTAGCAGAAAAGTATCATCTGGAGCTTATCTTATGAAAAGTAATACTTGTCCACCTTCCAACATCTTTGATTTTTAGGAATGTATTCTTTTGATTCAACTTTCAGAAAGGCCATCAGTTGACTGAATGCTGATATATTAATGTTTTCTTTAACAATCAATGTTGATTTCAGCTTAAGTATTTGGTCCATAGACTATTTGCACTATATTTTTCTGACTGAAATAATGTAAAATAAATAAAAAATATTAATATTATATAAATAATTTTGTAATGAAAAAACTCACTGTCTCAAACTGTCTTATAGTGATAGCAGTATGCTTTTCTGTGGCAGAAAAATCACCTTCAGCAAAATCGTTCTCGCTGCTGTAGGATTTCAATGAGCTGCTAGTATTTCTGATTATGATAGCAAGAAATTTCTCAACTTTTGTTACGGGTTGAAACTGATATAAACACTGTGAAAGTATAGTTCATTTCATATATTCCTTCTACTCCGATTTGGCCAACTTGCCCTCCGAGCTGAGGCCACATTCTGTCATCTTCTGAAATTCGAGGATCGAACTTACCTTCTGTCTCAGTTATGATCTGCCTTTCTCTTTCTTTTTTTTTTGGTAACCTTTATGGAAGCATGTGCTAATTATGCTCATAATCACGATAAAGTGGATTTTTGTATGCCAGAAAAGATAGGAACGACAATAATTTTGCAATTTATATTTTGGGATTTCGCAAATTAATAATCGAACTGACTTCTACGAGGCTACCCACCACCTAAGGTAAGGACGCCGCTGCCATGTCATATAAGAAGCTTACAGCTTCCTTTGTAGCACCATTCTTATACCGCTATTATATGTATTTTAGGCCTTTTTGTGCTTCTCCTTCTTCCCCTCTGCTTGCACATCTGCAGTCTGCTTAAGGGTTCGAGCTCACATCTACCACCTCGGAAGCTCCAGCCTTCATCATCCAAGGGTTCCAGCCTCCACCGACTCCTGAAACCGAAATTTCAGTATCATTAATGATGAAGCTAATCTTTAGTTCACGCTTACGCTTACTTGCATGTCGCTTGCTTAGTTAGAACTTTACAGAGATATCCAGGAGTCACAGACCTGCCAAATCCTAGGAGACAGCAAGTAGTATCAGTCCTTATATGCATGGCAAGATTCAAGCTTGAACATATTAGCTTTTCATTGATTGAAACCGCAGCACCTCACTATCCTTTCGACTTTTTCATCGTACTATCAACCTGGAAAGAAAATATAGTTAACTCACCTGAGCCACTTGTTCTACAGTGTAAATTCTAACCGTTTAGGTTAAAAGGGGTACTTACCTTCAATTATTACATTTGTCAACCTCAAGTATACTTTGGGTGCATTGTTAGCTATTTGCTAACATTGCTACGACCTTGTTAACACCTCTAATGCCTACGGTTGAAGTGGATACTGTATAAAGCACCAATAGACCTCCTACTTGTAAGAAGATCTCTACTTTTGTCTTATTTACTCTTTTAACCCAGCATCCCTCTCCGACTGAAGCTTTGTTCGGGAAAGTAAAGCAAATACATGGAATATAGAGAATGGTCATAAAATTAGCAGATATAACAATTACCAATTTGCAACAACACATTATTACTGCACATTTGAAATGTTGGTACTTAAAATATCTCCAAATGAATGCAGAATGGCAGAATTAAAATATCGTAATAGATCACAGAAATTACTTTTTGTTTGTGCGCAAACCAACGTAATCACATACGTGTGCGTTGGAATGTGCAATTAAAGCAAACGCATGGAGAAATTCAGAGTTTGGTTCCACAAAAATAATGACCACTAGAGTAATTTTTTCGATGCAAAAATTGGTCATATATTCACTATCTATACCAAAAAAATATTCTTTGTTCACTCAAATCAAAAGATGTTTTTATTTCAAAATAGTCATCTTTTACAACGAAATGGCATTTTTATGACAGAAAGTTGTTAGTATCAATGTCTGTCATTGAATCGACAATGAATCTAATTTGAATTGGATTTGCGAAAATAAAGAAGATTTGCTTGTTAACTTGGAAACTGGAACCCAAAGAAAGGGAGTAAATGTGCCCAAAATGCAGTGGTGCTACAAGAAGATACTTCCAGGTAATTTCATTTGATCGTTTTCGTGCTAGCAATATTGTTTTAATCTCTTATGGTGGATTTTATACCATGTTATGAATTGAAATACAAATATATACAGAAAAACGACGAATTATTGTTAGTTTCGATCACTGAAAAGTCTGCGACACCATAAAAGGAAACTATGAAAAATTCAAAAGGGTACATTACGACGTTGTCAGTTTTCTCAAAATTTTAGCATACCGGGTGAATATAAGATTTTTTTAGTGAATAGTTTTTACAAGTATCGGTGCCCTTACGATTGGTAAATTTTCTGTAATAATTATTGAAAAGACAAAGTTGACAATTCGCGAATTTTTAGCCTACCGCGTTCATTCTTTTCAGCCATATGTATAGACATTCTCATCTATCTCTTATTGCTTGGGGAAGATCAACAACCCAAAAAAGCGAGCACGCGCCTTTCTACTCCTATCATGTCCATTTTTCCAACTTTATATAAAAAGGTTTATCCCTTATGTTTTGGTGGGACATTTCGCAATTCCGCGCGCGCGGAATTGCGAAATGTCGGCCGAGCGCGCGCCTTTCTACTTCTACTATATCCATTTTTTCAACTTCATATAAAGAGGTCCCTTGTTTTGGTGATGATCTATAGAAAAAAATACGCGAGCGAAGCAGGCGCGCTCGGCGGACAATTCGCAATTCCGAGCGCGCGGAATTGCGAAATGTTTCTATTAGTTATCATTTTATATGCAAAACAATTTTAAAAAACACTTTTGTTATTTAAATGTTTATAACAAGTTAATAAATGACAGTTGTGGGTCGAAAACATAAGAGAATATAACTACGGAGTGTCTTTCATGTGATGGCACAGTCGGTTTTCTACTAGTATTTTTGTTAGAAAAAAATGCTCTAGTGATTGGCCTATATAAGGAATTTCCTAGATAGCTTTGGACATTTGTCGCCATGGCAACCAAATAACAAGCTAAAAGCTTACTAAGCTTTTTACTCCTGAAGATGCAACCCTCTTTTCTTTAAAGTTAAATGAAAAGGAGCAATTCAGACGGCAGCTTTTCGTCGGTAGGCACTATGGGTTCCTTTATACTTTATAACATTGAACAGTAACAGAATGGCCACAAAAATAAGAGGTGGCGCCACAGCAACTTTTAATAAGTCTATGTCAAAGAGTACTTACTTGGAAAGTTGAGCAACCGAATAACGACAATTAGATGATATACCCAAAACTATTAGAGACTTCACCATACGATGTTATCAAGTTGAAGAAAGTTAATCAACAAATAAATGAAACATATATAAACGCACAAACATTTGATATGAATTAGTATTCACTGGACAGAGTAACAGTTTCCAAAAATAAGACTGTGATTAGAATAATATTCAATATTTGATATCTGTTGGATATGAGGTTAAATTCATTACATGTGAGATTTTATTGGGAAATCAATTTTCCCAGCGTATAGTACTATGTGATGATTTACAGATCGTCTTTGAAAGATATTGTCGTAAATATTGAGTAATGCCCTTTGAATTGTTTTAGTGCATTGATCCATTCATCTTATTGTTTATTAATTCGTCCACGATATAGAAGTTCATTGTCATATGCGACCGACATTGAAATCAGCGAAGTCGCGTGACGAGCTAAAATCGTTGACCCAATGATATAAACATATTTCCTTATATAAATACAAGAGGAATGGAACGATGAGATAATAATAGACTCCTATATACAGGGTGTTATTTAAGTACGTGGCCAAACTCAAAGGGGTGGTTCTTTGAGTGATTCTAAGACGAAAAGTTCATATAAACATAGGTCCGGTAATGCTTCGTTTTCAAGATACAGGGTGTCAAATTTTTTAAAAGAAATCGTTTTTGTCGTAAATATCTTAATAACCCTTCAACCGATTTTATTGAAATTTGGCAGTGTTATTGAAGGTCGTAAATGGCGAAATTAACCCTAACTATATCAAAATTATCATGTCCAGTGGCGTCCCGGAAGGCACTGTAACCAATATTTTTGACAGAAAACATGTGCGCCACTGATTTTTTTGCAATTTTTGTATTTGTTTCACATTGAGCAACTGAAATTACAACTTTTTTATATCTAGAATTTTTTTCGTATCTTGCTTTGTTTTTGAGAAAAAACATAAAAATCACTTCATTGCACGTCCCTGGCACAACACAATAGCAAATTGTTTTTATAGGGTTTTTAATGATTACAGGTGAATCTGTTATGCTTAAAAATTGTTTGTTTCATTTGGTCACTGCGTGCATAGTGGTAACGCCGGAAATGCCAAAGCAACATCAAACAAGAAACACCCTTTATTAAAACCACACTGAAACAAAAATGGTACCTAGGCAATTTGTTTCTGTAAGAATACATTCAATAATAACTAACACAAAACTTACAATAGTTGCTAAAAATGTCCTCCTTCATCTTCAATGCAAGTATCAACTCGTCTTAACATCGATTGCCGAACACGTTGAAATATTTCCGGCGTATGTCTTATCTGATCACATGAATCCCGTATTCGTTGGATTAATTCTTCTTCAGTGTTGACTGGAGTTTTATAAACGAGGGACTTTAAATGCCCCCAAAGGAAAATATCCAAGGGATTTCAATCCGGTGACCTGGGCGGCCATGACTGTGGACCTGCGCGACCAATCCAGTTTTCTCCATAAGTTTCATCCAGAAATTGACGTGCTACTATGCTGAACTGAGGTGGAGCCCCATCGTGCATGAACCACATTGCTCCTTTTACTGCCAGTGGGACATTTTCTAGTAGTACAGGTAATACAAATTCCAATAAATGACGATACTCTTGACCATTTAATCTCGGGGGTAAAAAATGAGGTCCAATGAGATAATCGCCAACAATACCAACCCAGACATTCACGGAAAACTGCTGTTGATAATTATTTTATATAACCGCATGGGGATTTTCTTCTGCCCAGATATGGTTATTATGAAAGTTCATAATTGAATTGTGGGAAAAACACGCTTTATCGGTAAATAATATACTGGATAAAAATGTCGGAGATGCAACCTGTTGTTGCAAAAGCCACGTAGTATAAACAACTCGCTTGGGAAAATCCGCAGTAAATAACGCTTGAACACGCTGTATGTGGTAAGGATACAGTTGGTACTCTTTCAAAATCTTCCATACAGTAAAGTGAGAAATGTTTAATTGTTGTGCAATTTTGCGTGTGCTTGTATCGGGGCAACACTCAACTTCATGTAAAACTTCTTCCTCCAGCGCCACTGTTCTTACCGTTGCAGGTCTCCCAGTAAGAGCAGCCGACCTTTGAAAGGTGTCTGATTCGCACAGCCTTTTATGTATTCTCACAAATGTTTGCCTATTTGGAACATTTCGATGAGGATATCTTACTTGATAAATGCGTCTAGCCGCTCTGGAATTGCCTTGGGCCATTCCATAGACAAAATGCATATCGGCCATTTCGGAGTTTGTAAACCGAACCATTTTCAGATATCAGTAACAAATTTTCTATCTCAAAACTCTTGAAAACACTTCAAATAATTACTATCAAAACACTGCAGTAATACATAACAACATTATTTGTTTCATCGAAAACAGGTAATATGAGCGAAAAAAATTAAAAGATGACTTCCATGTAATATTAATTGTTTAATCATAAATAAAAATGTCTTTATTACATGTACATGGACAACAATGAGACCATTTTGCAGCACGAGCCGAAGCCAAGAGCCGAAGGCAAGTGCTGCAATTCATACATACATTATTTTTTTTTTTTTTCATTGCATTAATTTTGATAGAAAATTCTAAGACTAGAATAGAGTATTAATATGAAAAAATATTAGTAAGACTCCAGTTTTTGATGGTTTAGTAGTTGAAATGTTTTATTGTGTTGTCACAGGGATGTGCAATGAAGTGATTTTTATGTTTTTTCTCAAAAACAAAGCAAGATACGAAAAAAATTCTAGATATAAAAAGGTTGTAATTTCAGTTGCCCAATGTGAAACAAATACAAAAATTGCAAAAAAATCAGTGGCGCACACGTTTTCTGTCAAAAATATTGGTTACAGTGCCTTCCGGGACGCCACTGGACATGATAATTTTGATATAGTTAGGGTTGAATTCGCCCTTTATTAAGATATTTACGACAAAAACGATTTCTTTTAAAAATTTTGACACCCTGTATCTTGAAAACGAAGCATTACCGGACCTATGTTTATATGAACTTTTCGTCTCAGAATCACTCAAAGAATCACCCCTTCAAGTTTGGCCACGTACTTTAATAACACCCTGTATAGAGGAGAGAGCCCTGACGATCAGTTAGCCTTATAGGCTAGGCCTTTTTGGCCTAATCTGTAAGTATTGGTTTTGTTATGATTTTAGGTAAGGGTTTTATTTGTTCCCTATTATATTATTGAATGTCCCTTATTTCACAATGTATATATACCTTTCCCCATTACCCCTGTTGTTGTACAATAAATGTTTATATTCCTTTGCTACCCCCTGAGTTTCAATAGCTACCGTCTGTAGCTACACCCCAAGTCGCATTTAGTAAAATGGAAACAACCCCTTATACGGCTCAGGATGCTACTCTAGTTGCCCTAGTCGCGACAATGTAAGTTTCAACCGGAAATAATATCTGGTGTGTTTTGTTGTGTCATTCCACTGAATGAGCTGGCCCAAGAAAACGGGTTGAAAGACTGACATTTGACGAATATCATTATCATTCTGCTGTTTTGGTTTTTGATTTTTGAACTCATCGCTTAACCTCGAAAATAAACTGAAACCCGTTTTCCTAAAAGCGACAAAATTTAAAAAAATATTTCGATTAACCTTGCTTAAAATATTAATAACTTAACTTGTGCATTGTACCGAATATATTGACCATCATCAGTTTTAATAATATTGTAAATGATCTGAGAGGGAAAAATTACACAAAAAAATCAGAAACTGCTCTAACACCAAATGAACTTAATAATTACTACTGCTCCGCTGCTAGTATAATAACACAGAATTTAAAAAACAATACCGACCCCTTGGATCACTTTGGCAACCATACCATTCCTCAGTCATTCTTATTGTATGATAAGGATGCTAGAGAGTTAAAACAAGTCATGTTATCAATTTCAAATAAAAAAACGCATGGAATCGACGAAATTTCTATTAGAGTACTTGAAAACCTGCCAGAAGACGCTCTTCATACTTTAGCCAAATTAATAAATAACTCATTTCAGAAAGGTATATTCCCAGACTTCTTAAAAACTGCAATTGTAATTCCCTTACATAAAGGTGGACCCCAAGACACGCCAGCAAATTTCCGGCCGATTTCTCTCATACCCGCACTAGCAAAACTAATTGAAAAAATTGTAAAAATCAGAATAACAAAATTTTTAGCAAAACACAACATAATATTCCCAAATCAGTACGGATTCCAACAAAAAAAAACACGTTCTCCAGGAAGTGTACACAAATATCAACGACGGGGAGGCTGCGGCTGCTGTATTCTGCGACATCTCCAAGGCCTTCGATTGTGTAGATCATAACATACTACTGGCTAAGCTTCACCACTACGGCTTCAGAGGAGTAGTAAATAAATGGATAGAGTCTTACCTAACTAACCGCACGCAAATTGTAAAAACATCAACTATATCTGATAAAGCACTAGTCAAATGTGGAGTTCCACAAGGGTCCATACTCGGCCCCACTCTATTTTTGTTGTACATAAATGACATGATGAACCTAGATATCTCGGGTAAATTTACAATTTTCGCAGATGACGCCACAATATTATGACATGAAAAAAATACAGTTGACCTGGAAAGGAAAATCAACTGTGACATGAGGAAAGTTGGTGTGATTCAAATCGTCTGGCCCTTAACGTCAATAAAACCAATATATTATACTTCAAATGTGATCTCGGTAACATCGAATTAGATAATAGTTTCATAGAGAGCCGTAACAACACCAAGTTCCTAGGGGTATACATCAACAATAATCTTAAGTTTGAAGAGCACACCATAAATCTAAACAAAAAACTGGTCTCTGGTTGTTTTGCTGTGAAAATGGTTTCATATGAACTAGGGTCCTCTGCAGCAAAAACAGTATACTACGCATTAATAGAATCTCATCTGAGATACGGCATCCCTTTTTGGGGAGTATGCAATAATAATATAATGCAAAGTATCTTAATTTTACAAAAAAGAGCTATAAGATATATTTCGAAAGCAAAGGCACGTGATCCATGCAAACGACTTTTTGTCCTACATAAGTTACATACTGTCGTGGCCATACTCATAGCAGAGATGGTTAGCTTGATAAAAAAAACATTTAAATAAATTCAATACAGCTAGCCGCTATCCTACTCGAAAACAAAACAGTATTAACTTACCCAGACCAAACTCTTCGTTGGTGAAGGAGTCTATTATTTACAATGGTTGCAAGATGTTCAATCACTTACCTGACTATATAAGAGAAATTAGTATCATAGATAACTTCAAAAAGGCTGTTTACCTCTTGCTGTATAGCCGACCTTACTATACATTAGAAGAGTATTATGCTGATACATTTTAATTTAATAAGTCTATACTGCTAAGGATTTCAATCTTAATCTTAAGTTCAAAAATTTATCTGTTGTCACATATTTACATATTTGTTATTTTAACTAGTTGAAGATGTCAGTATGTTTTAATTTTAATTTAGTACATAAGTGCCTGGTCCACTAGAATTCACTTGTTCTTTATGACAATAAAGTATAGATTGATTGATTGATTGATAATTTTCCCGTTCAGGGGTTCCCGTTCTCGATTCATCGCTGTAGATTGTTATTGTTAATGAAAAGGTTCGAAATTTATGTTCTTTTGAAATTTCGTTTTCAGCTGTCACATTCCACGTCACTGTCATTAATGTCATTCCAATTTTCAAACCATCTCTTTAGGAGGAATTGAAATAGGAGTGGGAATGAGGTTGAGTGCACAACAAAACGAGTATATAGACCATAACTGGGTTGGGTTATGGCACAACAAATCGCACCTATAAATATTGAATAATAATAAATAATTAAAATGGTAAGTAAAACCTGTATAAATAATTGTAAGTGAAACCTGTTCCTCTGGTGACACCAACGTGAAGATTTTGTACTAGATTTTAGGCCAACCAGGACTGGAGTGATTAGGGAAGGGAGTCTACGAAGACTATCAATGAAGGTAGTCTACACTTCCGGCAAATGAACTATACTGGATCCATAATACCATAAATATCATCAACAGGAAGACGTGGGGCTTAACCACAGCTTGGGAGATACCCAACCAGACAAGGAAACGTGACAATTCCCTGGGTTATATTCCTCCGATTACAACAACCCTATAATTTTTTTTAATAAATAGCAGTTCTAAACAGTCGCTAGCACGAAAACGATGAAAAGAAAAGTTGGAAAACCCACCTTCCGTGAAGGGTTTTATCTTGTAGAAAAAAATGTCGGCGTGGTACAAAGTTTTCAAACGCATTATTGTCGTAACTGTCCAAGATAGGCATCTATCAAAATCCAGGACTTTGGAGTTGATGGTGAGATGAATAGAACGGAATATCTACAAAGAATCACTTTACAAATTCAGTATTCGTCAGCCGAACAAAACCAGGAACGCCTGTATGGCTAGACACCTGTAGCTTTCACCAATTCTACTATCAGACTCCTCGTCTCTCAGTCGGAAACGAAATTCACCTTGAAGGTTTTTTCATCCAGGAAGTTAGGTTACCAACATTCAGATATTTTAATATTTGCATGTTCCATGCATAACAGACTGATCTGACCAGCATAAAAATAATGATGTGTTTGGTTGTCTCTGATCAGACACCCCAAAAGCTAAGTTGGCTACACTGATATTTAAAAAAATTAAATAGTTGGTAGTTGACAGTTGAAATATCATCGGACAGCTGACAAATAAAAATGAAAGTAAACATGAAAGCAATCAAAACATTTTGTTTATAATCACATCAAACTCAAATTCGAAGACACTCTTTATGAACCTTCTCAATAACCAGAACTCAGACATACAAATGAAGCACTCACGAAAATTCGTTCGAAGACAACATTGGATGCCAAAGTGACTAGGAGTGTTCTTCCTCTGCTCGCTAGGTGGAGCGGCCACGAAACCGCTTTATCGCGTGAACCAGAGTTGACCAAGCAACAAAGTGTGTAATGGTTTGGACGGGGGCACGATGGGCTGATCGCAAAACTGGTTGATGCCGGATACTCCACACCAATGATCAAGCTGATAAACTCCTTCCTAAGAGGTCGACATTACCGATGCAAAGTCGGAAATGCTCTCTCTTCACGAAGGAGGCTAGAAGCAGGAGTACCACAGGGAGCAGTACTGTCGCCACACCTGTTTTCGATCTACACTGCAGACATGCCTATGTCGGACAACCCCATGACCAAACTTGCTCTCTATGCAGATGACACGGCAATCTGTGCTGAGTCATCCCATGAGAGAGGAGTAACATTGAAGCTGCAACATCAGATAAACAAGCTGGAACCGTGGTTCAATCGTTGGAAGATCGGAATCAATGCAGACAAAAGCAAGGCCATACTGTTCACGAGGCGACGTAGGACACTTGAGGGCCATGTTACTATGAACGATGAGAGAATTCCATGGGTAGACGAAGCCGTATACCTAGGAGTAACCCTGGACAAGAAACTCACGTATCAGAAGCACGTCTCCCACAGATTGGCTATAGCGAAAGCCGCGAGGCATAAGCTGTATCCACTCATCGGGCGTAGGAGCAACATGGCACTCGAGTTGAAACTACGCCTCATCAGGACAATCCTTCTGCCAATCATGATGTACGCGTCTACTGCTTGGGGGCAATACGCGAACAGTTACAGGCAGAGGATGCAGGCCTTCTTCAATGTCTGCCTGAGAATGGCAACAGACGCACAACGATATATGCCAAACAGGTTTATATATCGAGACTTAGACATCCATCCGGACTACATTGACAGACTGATCAGGAATCACGTGGGGACTACTCTAGACAGAGTAGAGACCCACACGAACCCGTTGCTCACGGAGCTCCTCGAGAACAGACGTGAGCAAGACGATAGAGACAGAGACAAATACAGACGACCAGTGAACCAGGGAGACAACGACACCCCTGAAGAAGTAAGACGGAAGCGAAACCTTCGGCGACTCCAACGTCTACTTCAACAGGCTTAAAATTTCGATAATCATGCTTTTATGTTTCAGATTCCAAGAAGAACCGACCAAGTGGTAAACTCAGTAAATTCAATACACAACACTTGGCCCTCAGCTAAGTGTTTTTCAGGCCTTCAGCTAGTTTCAGGGGGGCACCATGCACATTAAGTAAAGTCATTGTAAAATCAAATTAAACTCATGTCAGATATAAGAGAGTTTCAGGCCGAGCACTCCATATCAAACGATCAGATTTTATTCTGCTGATCGCCAATCATCAGGATGAGGAACCGCTTTAACGAGCGGGGGTGGTGGATAGGGGGGGTGAGCTTTCGAGTACGTACGAGTGCTGGGGCGTTCATCCTTCCGGGCCTCAACCTTAGGGGGTGCATGGTGGGTTTGGACGGGGAACAGATGGCTTCAGTGCTGTCTGTGTTGACCTACCGTTTGCACTGATGAGAGGCAACAACCTCGAAACTAGTCTGCAGGTGGTCACCCTGTCCAAGTCAAAACAAAATTCTGCTGTTTGGTCACAGAGGGCACTTGCAATTGCATCCTCTAATATTTTGAGGAACGTTGCACAAGTATCTGTTAGATTTGATTCAATACCCGTCGTGGTCCTAGCCAGGGGAGTAGTTCTTTTCTGTCGGGTACTTGCCTTAATACGCCTACTTAGTAGGTGTATATGGGAGTAAAGGGTTCATCATCGGTCGGCAACGACTGTTCGTTATTAAACGATCTCCCAAAGAATTCTGTTCTCTTCAGGATATAATATATGTTCTTTTGAAGAAATTCTTATTCTCCTTTAATAATTTTTAGATTGACACTTGCGAAGCGTAAAACATATCACACTTTTCTAGTAAGCAGAAATACAAGCACTACTCGGAAAACCAAACAGGCCCACAACGTATGCAGTTTCAATGAGAACTAGTCGAAAATAGAAAAGTTATGATTTAATCTGATGGTGCATCCAGAATATAATTATTCTCATTTTAGTGACAACTTGTAAAATGTGAATTGATCATTAAATGTGGTTCTGAATGGAAATTACCATGGGAATGTTGATAAGGTTTCTATGAATGACGTTAGACAACCAACAAGGATCATATATGTATGTTGTGCTCATTGAAAGTAGGTCACCGCAGGGTGAAGTCTACATTGTTCTAAAGCTTTCTAAAAAATTAACAAAATAAAGTAGCTAAAATTTACATGCTACACTTTGTTGGCGAAACGCGCTTCGAGTGTGATTGTGACGTAGTTTAGGTGTTTGGGTAGTTTCTTTTTATCTTGAAAATATGTTCGTTAGCAAGAAATAAACGTCCAATTCAAGTTCGAATCAATTCAGATTCAATTTTAAAATGAAGAAAAGTACATAACATATTCAATTATAATTCACAACACCTTCCATTTTACAGAAAAAAAAAACCAAATTAAAATTCCAATCCGTTCAAAAGTTACCAGGGAGGTGGATTGCTTTATGGACAGACTGTATAATGATTGATGGAAGTTTTTCAGCCTTTTCGACAGATTTCTATTGTTTCCACATCTATAACTCAGTATAAAAAATATATAGCAGATCCCACCCGCTCTTCCGTACTTGTCGATCAACATTTCCCGTCGCATCCGCCGCTCTGGAGTCTGGAAGGACGAGAAATTAAAATTCCTTCCCCATTTTTCATGAAATCTGCCCGAGTTTCCAATTACGACTGACTTGATACCGGCAGCGTCCTCCGTCGATTTTAATTTTATGCCGTCGTGAATTTTCTTTCGCCGGCCATTGATTACTTCGAAATTCAATTCCGAATTCCTGAATTCCTGCCGTGCGTTCGTTCGGAGGTGATGCAGGATTTATTTTGCTGCAATTTTTCAAAGCGTCGATTGGTTGATAGCCCGGGCTGCGAAGAAAAGTAATATGTACTGTTATATATTTTTTATTATTCCATATTTGGAAAAAGTAAAGAAAACGGTAAATCGGCTTGCGCCGATTTCCGAAATGTCGGCCGAGCGCATGCGCATTGTTACGGGTTTATTTTGCACTAGAAAACTCTTTCTGTTTCAATACGATAACATCAGAAATTCTCTGTCATGATATAAACTTTCCACTCTGTACGCCACTGTTTCAAATTGACAACTTGATCGTTGTCATGTACAGCTCTTTTCGAATGTTAGTACTTACCTTTGCCGTACTAGTTCGAGCGGACTTGAAATGCAGTGAAAAACAGGGTGTTCCATTCAAAAAAACAAAGTTGGTGTCCACCGTGGTGGCCGTGCTGGTAGAACGTTCGCCTTTGGAGCGAAGGATCGAGGGTTCAAAGTCTCGCATGGTCATCAGTCTCGTGCATGGCATCACACGTAAAAAGGTAAGGGTTGCGTCTACCCTAGCTCACACAAGTCACTCGAACCCTTCCGAGAGTTGCGCGTAGGGGTGCAATCGGATGACGGAAATAACAATTTTAACAACTAACAACAATTAAGGTATATAGCCGGAAGTCCTAGTCAACTGAAAATATTTCAACTGATAGGAGTTCCTCGGAAAGCTCCTGTATACAAATTTTCAATAAAATACTCTCACAAGTTTCCCATATACATGTCTACTCAGCTTATCGTGGTATACCCTGTACATTTTGTCACATCAGACAGGTCTATTACTTCATTTCTCTGATACATGATATTCTCTTTTTGCTTCCTCGATATATTGGCTGGTTTCATATATATTTAAATGACTATTGACGGTGATGTTTTTCAATATTTTTGCTTTTTGTCCACATTGTCCTTACGTTCTGTGTGAATTGGTGCATACGAGAATCTGCTAACTTCAATCCAATACCCTCACAAAGGGATTTTAAAATATAAATAACAAGCGACCTTCCATGCATTTCACAACTTTTCAGCAGAACAGTGAAGTAGAAATTAAAGTTAAAACTGTCACAAAAAAAACTGGTGATTTGCAATGTTGAAATGAGATTCTATATTATACAGTGTCATTCAAAGAGTTGGCATCAATTTGATTTCAATAGAATAGACTATATCAGTTTGAACATTACTATTAATAGTTTCAACTCGGATCTACACTTCTCTGCATTGAGTATGTCAGTATTTCATGATGTTGTGTTCAGGGTTTTGGAGACTTAACATTACTATCAATACTTGCCCTAAATTACCAGTTTGGTTCAGTAGTGAATTGAAAAAAGTTTTAACAAGTGTTCATGTCAAATATAAGCAGTCTTTTCCTTATACTGATTATACAAAATTTCAAAATTGGAGATCACAATGCCGGTTGTTATTTCAACAACGCTATCGTCCTTACATGGACATACTGAATTCCTAATTGGTCAAACTACTAATAGACTACTGCCTTCAATTTTTGTGAAAAAAAATTAAGAGGATTTATTGATAGTTAGCCTAGACCAGTTTCCTGCATAAACAAAATATTGCGTTACCATAGCAACTAACAATAACTTATTAGAAGTGTCAGTGTAAAGTTTGACGTCAAAAAAGTAAACCAGAGTTGCGCAATAAATTAAAAGAAAAAATATGTCCACCGAAATTCTGAAAATCGAAAAATTGGAGGTAAGCAGATTTACGAAGATATGCTTAATACCCTTGGTGATCAATGTACTTCGTATGCGACCATGAAAAATTGGACTGCAAGCTTCAAAAGAGGTAAATTTTCCATTGAAGATGATGACCGATCGGGAATGCCAGTTTCTGTATCAGTTCCCGAATATATCGATGCAGTTCATGACATGATTTTAACAGACCGTCGAATTGGGCTAAAACGGATATCTGAAGCACTGAATACTTCATACGAACGCGTTCATCATATAAACTACTCAACACTAATTTCGTCGCACCCCAAAATTTTGACCATATTAAAATCTGAATAACTTTTTTCTGCATTGGACAATTTGAATCCTGTAAACACTGTTCGCTAGCCCAGTCTTCTAGCTATAATCTCGTACTTCTTCAAAACATAAGGTTTTCCGTATAGAATCACTACAGGGTATTATCTGAAACTGTGCAAAATTTCTGAATTTTCAAAAGGATCCCAAATGAAGAAAAAATTTTTTTTTCAAATTTGACAGCAGTGGCATGAAGATGAACTCATTACCTCAAGATATTTTTCGAATTGTCTTATTATCTCTTTTGTTTACAGGGTGATCTCAAAAATTTAACTTTTTGGTTTTGCAGTCATAACTTTTTTCCTCTTCAACCGATTTTCAAAATCTCCGGCTCATTTTGAAGCTGAAACTTTAGATGAAGAGATATGAAGATCAGAATGGACTCAAGATGAAGATTGAAGATCAAGGGTTTCCTCAAAGGTGACCTAAATCTGAAACACCCTCAAAATCAGGTTGGTAGGAGAATCAAAAGAAAATCAACTTGTTTTCGGAATGATCATCCATTCTGAATACGTCCTGATCTTTCTTGCTGTCAGTAGTCAAGAATTGTGCATGAAACAACCCAATTGTAACGGCAGGATTTTGAAAAAAAAAAAAATTAACCCATTGTTCGCCTGAAAGGCATGGTCCGTAACCAAGGTAACAAGAATCACATACAGTGACTGACAAGCCTGACCAACTGAGGCTCATTTCACAATAGCGGTTTTTTTCTCAATCGTGGAGCATTAATCGTGTTAGTAAGCAAGAACAAGAAAACAAGTTTTATTGAGTTTTTATTGAACAACAACAAAGAGAAAATAACTTGAATAACTTTAGAACTAAAAAATCTTTTTGATATTCAGTATTTAGTGGGGCCTCCCCTTTTGGCAATTACTTCATTGACCCTTTCCGGCATGCTGTCTATCAGACTATCAATGAACTCCTGTGGTACAGCTGTCCATTCTTGCTGTACCGCATTCACCAAGTCATCCAAATTTTCCATTCGCCCTTCCCTTTCTTTCAATTTCAATTTCATACGACTCCAGACATGTTCCATCGGATTCATATCCGGAGAGAAAGGCGGCCAGTTCATTCGCTCAATACCGTGATTCCTCAAAAACTCGTTGACAATGTGAGCCCTATGCGGTCTCGCATTGTCATCAACGAGAAGAAAGTTGTTGCCGATATTTGCGGCGTAAGGGACCACGATTTCTCTAATACATAAATCTCTATACCTCTCACCGTTCATACTATCTCCTCTCAGAATCACCAATTCACTCCTCCCATTCATCGATATTCCACCCCACACAGTCACTCCTCCACCTCCAAAAGCCACCCTCGCCTCCATATTTCCTTCCAAAAACCTTTCATTCCTCCCTCTCCAAACCAACACACGACCATCCTTTCGAAACAAGTTGAACCTACTCTCATCCGTAAACATACACCTACTCCACTCTGCTATTCCCCAGTTTTGATGTTCTTCCCCCATAATCGTCTTGCTGCTCGATGTACAGGTTTCAGTAAGGGGCAGGCAGCTCGTCTCCTTGCGTGTAATCCAAGATCGTGGATCCGGCGTCGGATTGTCTGACTTGAAACCTGAATTCCCGTAGCATCGATCAATTCACGACGAATTTTGGGGGCGGTTGAAGTCCGAGTCCGCCGTACCAATCTTCCAATAAGGCGGTCTTGAGCGGGAGTTGTTCTTCTTCTTGTACCCCTTCTTGGCCCCCTAGGTCGATACTGAATATCCCCAGCGTTAGCTCGGACGTGGGCCCTTTGGACGGATCTAACTGTTGTTCCAAGCAGATTGGCAATTTGGAGGGTAGATAATCCTTGTTCCGTCATTCGTGGAATCAATTCCAGCTGGTCGGGCGTTAGATGCGGCATCGATATGATAATTTTTTTTGCAAACGAATCAAAATTGACGTCTAACCTAGCTTGTCAGTCATTGATTGTGATTCTTGTTACCTTGGTTACGGGCCATTCATTGCAGGCGAACAATGGGTTGATTTTATTTTTTTCAAAATCTTGCCGTTACAATTGGGTTTTTTCATGCCCAATTCTTGACTACTGACAGCAAGGAAGATCTGGACGTATTCAGAATGGATGATCATTCCGAAATCAAGTTGATTTTCATTTAATTCTCCTACCAACCGGATTTTGAGGGTGTTTCAGATTTAGGTCACATTTGAGGAAACCCTTGATCTTCAATCTTCATCTTGAGTCTATTCTGATCTTCATATCTCTTCATCTAAAGTTTCAGCTTCAAAATGAGCCGGAGATTTTGAAAATCGGTTGAAGAGGAAAAAAGTTATGACTGCAAAACCAAAAAGTTAAATTTTTGAGATAACCCTGTAAACAAAAGAGATAATAAGACAATTCGAAAAATATCTTGAGGTAATGAGTTCATCTTCATGCCACTGCTGTCAAATTTGAAAAAAAAAAATTTTTCTTCATTTGGGATCCTTTTGAAAATTCAGAAATTTTGTACAGTTTCAGATAATACCCTGTAGTGATTCTATACGGAAAACCTTATGTTTTGAAGAAGTACGAGATTATAGCTAGAAGACTGGGCTAGCGAACAGTGTTTACAGCATTCAAATTGTCCTATGCAGAAAAAAGTTATTCAGATTTTGATATGGTCAAAATTTTGGGGTGCGACGAAATTAGTGTTGAGTAGTTTAGTTCACGTCAATTTGGACATGAGAAAAATTGCTGCAAAGTGGATCCCCAAATGTTTGAATGTTGACCAAAAACGTGCAAGAGTATTAGCATCGCGTTAGATCTGTGCTAGATTTGAAAACGATGTAGACTTCTTAAACCGAATTGTTACTGTGGATGAGACTTGGGTACATTTCTGCGATCCAGAAACAAAGCAACAATCGATGGAATGGCGACACTCCGGTTCTCCAAGACCTAAGAAGTTTCGTGTCCAAAAATATGCTGGAAAAGTTCTTGCTTCAGTTTTTTGGGATTGCCATGATTGATTTTTTGGACAAGGGTAGAACAATAACTGGACATTACTGACCACTATACGGGAAAAAATTAAAGAGAAAAGACGCGGAAAGCTATTCAAACGTGTTTTGTTTTTGCAGGACAACGCCCCTGCATACAAATCTCATGTTGCCATGCAAAAAATTCGTGATTTAGGGTTTGAATTACTAGAACTCCCCCCTTATTCACCAGATTTGGCTTCGTCCGACTATCATCTCTTTCCTCAACTGATAAAAGGTCGTAAATTTTCTTCCAACGAGGAGACAATAAAAGCTGTGGAGGTCTGGTTTGTAGAGCAAGAAGAAACATTTTTTTTGAAAGGTCTAGAGACGTTGCAGGTTCGCTGTAATAAATGTATCCAATTAAGAGGAGAATATGTTGAGTAATAAAATATTTTGACATTGAAATTTTGTTTGGTTCTAAGTAGGCAAAGAATTTTTCAATATATCCTCGTACCTTGTACAATGAAATATAATAATTCTACTCTAAATGGTAACATGAGCATTATTAGATCTTTTGCTAATTATTTCTCACATGGACATATAATAGTATATTACGTTACAAGAGTTGTAACCGATTACGCACGAAATGAAAAAGTTTATGCACGAAGCCGCGCAGCGGCGAGTTCATAAATTTCACGAGTGCGTAATGTGCTTACAACTCGTGTAACGTACTATACTTTTTCTACGCCCATTCATTTTAACGTTATGCTTGTGTCGCCAATCCATAAATTTTTGATAGGTAATTTCGTACCTTTCTTTGGATTTTAGCGGTAACAAATTGTGTGTGGCAGCTTCTGCTTTTTCTAAAATCTTCGGTGGAATGCTCATAATTTCATCACTTTCACTACTATCAGACATATTCGTAGATAAAGTTGAGAAAATGTTCGGATACAGTTATATTTTATTCAAGAAATTGACAATATATATGACATGGCATTTATTTTCATAGCATGCTACTTAAGAAAACGTGTGCTATTTTTAAAAAAATTGCATAACGTGCTGTCTACATTTAGGGGCATCACTTTTTCAATCCTAAATATATCTCGCTAATGCTAAAAGTTTTTATGTTTTTTAATTGACTAAATTTGTGTAAATAGACCAAATAAAGTCTTACGTAAATAAAAATTTGATTGTAATTCAATTAAACCAAAAAGTTTAAGTTTTCTTCTCAAAACGCACGTGTATGTTATGAGATCTCATTTACGTGCATGTTATTGTTATATGTCATTCACAAGGAATGTTGACAGTGCGATTTTCGACGTTACAGACATGGGCGTAGAAAAAGTATTGTACTGGACTTAGCTGTTTACATCCTGGTCTGAAGTCGTGAATGCTCACAATATGTAGTCGTGATATTGAGATGGGCGTTTTCACATCGCGTAGGTGATAAGTCTTTATCATAGACAAAATTGTGTCTCTATACGTATTCCATTCGATAACAATCAAAGAATGAAGGATGGTGATGGTGACATTATCATGCAACTTAAACCTGTATTACTTACAAGTTTCGAAATCTAAATTGTCGAAAAAAATCATTACTTGCGTCTTCAAATGGTTGTGTATAGTTTGTGGTGTCTGGACGTTTGTCAACGCTGTTCAATATCAATGTTTATGTTTTCCACAAAGTAAACTTCCCAGTAAACACATCATGTGTATGAAACGTTTCAACGGAATCCTAAATAAAATCATTTGAAACATTCTAAACGTTCGTTTCATAAATAAATCTGAAGCATGTCACATATATTACATTTCAATTGAAATGTATCCGAAACGTTTCCAATGCACTTATGAAACTTCAGTAGAGATAAAACGTGTATGAAACATTTCTAATGCACTCATAAAATGCAAGTAAAGATAAAATGTGTACAAAACATTTCAATTGAAACCAAATTACGCAGACGTGGTGCCATCTGTCGTTGACTTTGCAAAGGTTCACTACGGTCATGCGCCATCGCCATCGTCGCCCAAAGAGAGTAAACTAATAGATGGTTTAATAAGCTCTAACCAATCAGAATCTTGTAGCATGGACGCGTTATAGCACAGCCGTCTTAATTCTCCTACGACGGCTGTGGTTATAGTGACGTACTTGGACATGAGTACAGAGTCGAACTCGAACCAAGAAACAAAACACATGTAATTCTCATATGAAACACAAAAAGCTCAAGAGGCTGAGGTGTAGCTGGTGAAAGGACCAGCATCCGAGGAAGGAAAAAAAAACTCTCATATACCACGAGTGCGAAGTGCACTAGTCCGTTACTGTCTATGTAGAATGGCGGCCATGACATGTCCAACTATGTCACATTTCGTTACAAATGTTCTTTCATCTCTTTCTATTAGTGTCCCCATTGTCTAATGGAGATTATACTCTCCTAGTCAAATAACGTTTGGTCTCCTTGATCGTCGTCAACCGACAAGGATTCTAGTCATGTCATGAATCATTGTGCTTTTGTGAGGTTAAAATTTCACAATTTTGAATTTTCACCTTCCAAAGGCTTCAACCACAGTATACGTCATATATTAAACTGTGCTTCAACTGTGACGCTTGTGATTTCATTAGCATATGAACTGAGCACTCTATCTCTCTATCCTGTGTTCTAATAAAGTGCGAAGTTGATAGAAAGAAATTAGCTTTGTTTGGTTGAGCTGAGGATTTTGAGTTGAGATCTTGATTTTTGCTTCTGAATGTGTAATCATGAATCCCCTATATCGGCAGGTATGTAATGTTTTCAGATCACAATTGATTATATATAATTTGGGTAAATATTTTAAAGATATTTCATGATTTGATCTACGTCATCAACCAACTGTTTAGGTTAATGGCACCATGAAATGTATTATTTGTAAAAAAAGTGAACACAGTTCAATAACATACCCAAATAAGTTTGATATATCATATTGTCATCGGATTAAAATGAAAAGTTGACAAAGTGAATAGGTGATGGTTTTCACTTCACAGTATTTTTTCAGATGCAGCACGAAAGTGATTTCCCAATATGCCCGATAGCAAATTGAAAACAATACTGTCATATGGTTTCGACAGGCATCTTTGAGATTCCAACGGGAAATGGTTAATTCATCCCAATCTCAATGATGGATTCTATCTATATTGTAATAAACAATGTATACCTACATGTGGCTAGAAAATAAATTTTCAATTAATGCCTATCATAATTGTTTTATTCATTCATTCAGGAACAATAAAATAAATTTATGGTTTCTGTAAATGATATTTACATATCCCGTTGCTACTGTTTATGGAAATTAATTGCAGCAATCCTATATTTTGGTATCTACCTATCTACACATCAGGAACCATGTGAAATGACAGAAAGGAATCTCAGAACAGTTCTGATTGGAGTTCTGAGTAGCACTCTGCGAGTTCCACCATATATCTCAATCGAGTTTCACCGAAAAAGCAGAACATTTCAATTTATTAGCTATCATAGGGTGCGATATCCAAAAATATCAACATTCACAATGAAGTCAGAAAATAATATCAGAACAGTTCCGATGGGAGTTCTGAGTAAGTAGCGATTTCTACAAAATATGTGAATCGAGTTTTATCGAGAAAGCAAAATTTTTCAATTCATTAGCTATAATAGGGTGAGAAATCCAAAAAAAAAAACAACACTCAGAATGTAGACAGAATGGAATCTTTATGATAGCTAATAAATTGAAATGTTCTGCTTTTTCGATGAAACTCTACTAACATATTTCGTAGAATTCGCCGACTGCTACTCAGAACTTTTATCAGAACTGTTCTGAGATTCCTTTCTGTCTTCATTTTGAATGTTACGTTTTTGGATTTCGCACCCTATTATTGCTAATAAATTGAAAAGTTTTGCTTTTTCGATAAAACTCGATCCAGATATTTTGTAGAACTCGCCGAGTGCTACCTAGAACTCTCATCAGAACTGTTCTTAGATTCTTTTCTGTCTTCATTTTAAATGTTGTTTTTTTTATTTCGCATGTTATAGGTAATAAATTGAGTAGTTATGCTCTTTCGATAAAACTCGAATAATATATTTTGTTGAACTTGCCGAGTGCTACTCAGAACTCCCGTCAGAACTGTCATTATGAATGACAATTTTTTGGATTTCTCACCCCATAAATCGAAATATGCTGCTTTTTCGACAAAACTCGATTGAGATATTTTGAGGAACTCGTAGAGTGCTACTCAGAACTACCATCAGAATTGTTCTGAGATTCCTTTCTGTCTTCATTCTGAATGTTGGTGTTTTGCTCTTTCGATGAAACTCGATTAACATATTTTGTAGAACTCGCCGAGTAATACCCAGAACTTTTATCAGAACTGTTCTGAGATTATTTTCTGTCTTCATTTTGAATGTTGCTTTTTGGATTTCGCACCCTATTATAGCTAATAAATTGAAAAGTTTTGCTTTTTCGATAAAACTCGATTGACATAGTTTGTAGAACCTGCCGAGTGCTACCCAGAACTTCCATCAGAACTGTTCTAAGATTCTTTTCTGTCTTAATTTTGGATGTTGTTTTTTTGGATTTCGCACGCCAATATAGCTAATTAATTGAAAAGTCTTGCTTTTTCGATGAAACTCGATTGACGTATTTTGTAGAACTCGCCGAGTGCTACCCAGAACTTTTATCAGAACTGTTCTGAGATTCTTTTCTGTTTTCATTTTGAATGTTGCTTTTTGGATTTCGCACCCTATTATAGCTAATAAATTGAAAAGTTTTGCTTTTTCGATAAAACTCGATTAACATAGTTTGTAGAACTTGCCGAGTGCTACCCAGAACTCCCATCAGAACTGTTCTAAGATTCTTTTCTGTCTTAATTTTGGATGTTGTTTTTTTTTTGGATTTCGCACCCTAATATAACTAATAAATTGAAAAGTCTTGCTTTTTCGATGAAACTGGATTTACGTATTTTGTAGAACTCGCCGAGTGCTACTCAAAACTCCCATAAGAATTGATCTGAGATTCCTTTCTGTCTTCATTCTTTGTGTTGTTTTTTTTTTTTGATTTCGCACCCTATTATACTTATAAATTGAAAAGTTTTGCTTTTTCGATGAAACTCGATCCACATATTTTGTAGAACTCGCCGAGTGCTACCTAGAACTCCCATCAGAACTGTTCTGAGATTATTTTCAGTCTTCATTTTGAATGTTTTTTTATTTCGCATTCTATTATAGATAATAAATTTAAATGTTCTACTTTTTCGATAAAACTCGATGAACACATTTTGAAGAACTCGCCAAGCGCTACTCAGAACTTCTATCAAAATGTTGGTTTTTCGATTTTCGCACCTGATGAAGGCTAATAAAATGAAAAGTTCTGCTTTCTCGGTGAAATTCGATTGACATGAACTCGCTGAGTGCTTCTCAGATCTCTAATCAGAATTGAAATATCTGCTAATTTTTTTTCAAAATGATGGTTTTCGAAATTAAAAAAATGATTTTCTTCAATAACTTTTTTATTTCGGCGGAACTATTTACAAAAATGGTCAAGAATTCCAGAACTCTTCCATCTTCATCAAAAAATACCACCAGGACTATTTTTTTTTTCGAAAAAGATGGCGCCGCGTGAAGTTAGCGCCACTAATTTGCTTTTCTTATCAAAATCCACAGTTAGCTGGAACTATTCGAAATTTGTATCAGGAACTCCAGAACTCTATCAAATCTACCCAGAACTCCACAAAAAAATGTGTTTTTGCAAAAAGTTGGCGCCAACTTCACATGAGTGGTTAACTCTGGTGTCCGTTTCACGTGAGAGACAATTGGTGTTTCAGACACATAATTTGGTTTACTGGGTGTTGACACATGTCAGTGTTTCAATTCGCTGTTTCAAATATTTAAAAACAAAATTTATTACCAACCTGACAGCGAAGAAACGATCACCAATATCGTGTGGAATATTGTCAATTGAATAACTTTTCCAGTTGCCCGTACCGCTTGAGATGAGGTTGGTATGCATGATGCGTCGCTGTTCCGGTAAATGACACAAGAAGATCTCGGCTCGGACGTTGCGCCTAGACAACAGTCCGAAGTCGATCTTTATTAATGATCGTCATTGTCGGATTTTTTTGTTTCTTGCATTGTCTAACTTTCAGCCGGGGGATTTGCGACGGGTTCGCGAGCTTTTTTGAGATGGTCGTTTTGCAGGAAAAAGATTAGTAATTGGGATTGAGAAGTAATATATGAGCTGTTTTTTGGCATTCAATAATGGTTTTAACCCATAACCACTGAGATGGATTATTTTCCTTTAACTACTGAGGTGAAGTCTTACAGACTCCGACTACACAGAGAAAAAGGAATGTTTGAATCTAGTATTTCGATTTATTTGAAAAATAAACACTTGGTTTGAGTAATATTCAATTCACTCAAACATTATTATCTTGGATGAAATAAATCGGTTTATTTCACCCAAATAATAGGTTTATTTGAAAGTATTCATGATAATTACTTAAATCAATGCAAATATTTGATAAAGTCAAACGTGTCTCACTTGAGATAAACAAGAATTTGAATTACATGATATTGAAAAATATTTGCTTCATTATTTTATTACATACATTTCCTTGTAATGCGATTACACATTATTTGATGACTTGATTATTTTTGAGAGAGAGAAAGGAAATTTTCATTCTTAATATAAGCATGACCATTACCAAAGGGAATAGAAAAAAATCCACACTCAATTTTGGTTTCGTTTCCTCGATAATTATAATTTGGTATAAATACCTATACTTTTATAAACAAACATAAACATATTATATTCATAACTATCTTTTCACGTGATATCGCAGAAAGTTAGTTGAAATAAAAGGTAATTTATATCTTTGACTCAATACTTTTTCATTTGAATCAAATGTTTCATTTTGGGAATACACTAGGCTGGCTGCTTTCAGTTTTACACACAATGCTCACTCGTCGCTGTTTTCGCCCCCTGGCATGCGTCACAGTCACGTGATCAAAGCGAGGTTCGCACTTCTTGTACACCAGACAGTACCGGTAACAGATCTCACCGGGGCTGTACCGGGAAGTACCGGGGCTGATTGTAGTGTGGTGTGTATGAGTAGTTCGATTATTTTTGCATTTATCTAAGATCTAGTCAAATTTCAATAGCATTGATTAAGTAGTGAAATTATTCTGTGATACAATTGATCAGTTGTCCTTTGTGCTGTGAAATGGATGAGGTTAAAAATTTCCGGAGGGAAAATCATTTGCAGGAACTCGAAAGTGTTTTTCGAAGGTAAGCTGGTTCTCAATTAGATTCAGGTATTTTCATTCGAATTTTGATCTTAAATTTTCAAAGCATATAATATCTGCTATCTGTTATGTCTGATTCGATATATCAAATGTTTCCAACGTATTTCATTCGACTTGGTAAAGAATTTGATTTGGTTCGATTCAGTATTTCATTTCTTTCGATTCAGTATTCCATTTGTTTGGATTCAATATTTAATTTTTTTCGATTCTGAATTTTATTTATTTCGATTTAGTATTTGATTTGTTTCGATTTAGTATTTCATTTCTTTCTATTACGCTACGATTTAAAAAACCTGCTTGACAGTAAATAATTCATCATTTATTATTGTTCTTCTCGAATATTTGAGTGCATTAAAGTGTAATAGAAAATAACTGGGTTAACCTTAATAAATTTTCAGATCACTGAGGAAGAATCTATGAATGAATTGATTGTGGATGACACACCATGTGAAAGGAAAAGAACCATCGCAAGGAATATTGAATCAAGAGGAAAACACCAGTTCAATAAAATATATAGAAAATCTACCATCAGTTTCTCCAACACCTTCCATCATCAGTGCAATATCTTCCAAAAGTGAAACCTCGCTTTCATTTGCCGACTTAGTTGTGCATTCAAATATTATTTCTATCCTAAATGAATATTTAAGATAGTGAAGTTTGTGCGACATTTAGACTTGTAGGGGATACATTATTATTTCTGTCCCAAACTTGTTAGATTATGTAATATTATCACCTCTACAAACTGTGTGCTTCCTATATCTTGTATGGGGATACTAAGTAAAACAACTTTTCAAAAATTATTGAATTGTGGCAATTAAACTACATCTGACAGATAATTGTGCAACGTTCCTCCAAAAGGACCCAACTGCAAGTGCTTATTGTATTCAACAGTGAATTATCCTTCATTTGGCAGCAGACATATTTCGATGTTATTGCTTCTCGTCAGTGCTATGGTAGGTCAGATAACACTAAAGATGTCCTCTGTCTCTGCACAACGAAGTTTTTTTTTCACAAATGAAGTCGCGACTTCATTTGTAAGGAAAAAATATTGATGGGGAGATTATCATTTATTAGGTAGGGACAAGACGACTCTAACGTTGTCCGACCTCCCTGTCACTGACGAGAGGCAAGATCCTCGAAAAAGGTGGTCATCCCCTGCCAAATTTAGAACAATATGAACGAGTGCCAACGGAAAAAATAAAAAGGAACTTCTAGTGGTATTTTTACTAAAAATACATGTTTCTGAAATATTTCCAATATTTATGGGTAGCTCTGAATGCTATGAATTTCGGACGCGTTTTCAGACCAAACAATATGTTTACTCAATTCAAAACAATACTTGTTTCCTACAAGTATTTCATATTCTTGAACTAGTTTTATCAATTCTGATTTCACCTAATTATTTATTTGGTATCAAAGAACAACACTCTGAATTCAATACTATATGTTCTGAAATTAAATGAATATAGAAAGAAAACAATACATTTTTATGCCACATTATCGGTCATAGCTTTGAACCAAAGTATATGTTTCCTCAACTAAAATAAATATTTTTTTCATTTGAGTGACTCACATTCTGTAGTCCAATATTTCATATTCTTGAACCAATTCTTTCAATTCTGATTTTACCTAATTATTCATTTGATTCGAAATAACACAATTTTTCATTCAAAACTATATATTTTCAGATGAAATAAATAAAAAGCAACAATATTAAAGCAATGTGATTTTTGCATCAAACAAACCAAAAGAATTGGCTGAAAGAAATTTAACACCCGACTTTATCCAATGTTTTCTTTGAAGCAAAAAAATATTTACATTGAAAGTCAAATAAACCACCGTTTTCTTTGAAATAATTGGTTTATTTCGCCATATTGAAACAACAAATTTGTTTCACTGAAATATATTTTGTTTGATTCAAAACTAATTTTTTTTCTGTGTAATAAATAGGGCAAATTAAGGTTTGAAAATTTAAATAATTTTGATTCAGATGGTGCACTAGTTAGATTGATGTTTTTGGAAGTGATTATCACCAATTTTGTCAAAAAAAATACGGTTACGGTGTAATAACAAGATTTATTTGCAAATTAAGTTACAAAATAAACGCATAATCCTTTCAAAGCAATTTCTGACCTTGAAAAGAAAAAATAAATTACATAACCAAGTAATAATGGTAACAAAGGTTGAAAAAAAGTAAAAACCTAAAAAAATTAAAAATAGCTTCTAAGGAAAAAATTCGTGCAGGTAGTTTTTACTCCCTTTGCTCGACACAGGTTGCACATATTTTTCTCGTTCATTTCTTCCCCAAGAACTGCAGAGGCACTTCCCTTCTATTTTTTTTCAATGTACCAACGTATGTAACGTTTTCTTTTCTTCAACTCATCAACTACCTGCAAGGACGAAAACCAATTATCAGCTGTTACATTGCGGTTGGACCCGTAAATTGGCTGTGTCAAACGCATTACAACTTGAGTGGGTACATTCCAGTTCTTTATTTTTCCAGAATAAATGTACATTGTATGCATAACCAGTTCGAGCATCAGTTAACATAATTATCTTGAGACCGTATTTGACCAGTTTGTTAGGCATATACATTTTGAAACGGCAACGTCCCCTGAAACCTACTAACATATCGTCTATGCATGCATTTGTACCGATTGAGTACACTGATTTCTTATGAAATTGTTGAAAATCTCACTCACTGATGCTGTTGTTGGATCAGTTTTCTTTCTTTCATTACGATCGTCAGGGTTGTCGAATCTCAGATTTATGAGTAGCATATTGAACCTTTCTTTACTCAATACTGCTCGAAAGATATCTCTTCCACTGCCATCTGTAGCAAATAGCAGCGAGGAATCTTCATGATTAGACTTGAAGACAGCCGTGAAAAACAAAAGACCAATTAACGCCTTAATTTCAATTGCATCAGTGTCCCGCAATTCAGTTCTCTTCTCATCTTTATTTGTTGCGGCTTCTTTTCGCATTTTGGCATTTCTCCATTGAACAACCATCGCGATCATTTCATTATCAAACATTGTGTCCCAGATTGCTTCTGAAGTGGCAGACTCCACTAAGCGAGCAGCAGCACGTAATGTTGGAAGCCTCAAGATATTATGCTGGGGTGTTCTTTCATTTCTTGTTGGTTCTGTCAATGCCCACTGTAACAACAGACGGTCGTGCGACGATAGCCCTTTGGTTCAAATCCTCCAAAGCTATACCTCAAAGACTTTGTCGCCCCTATCGTCGTCACGCCGAAAGATTGTTTTTATTGAAGGTAGCTTTCTGCCACCAGGTCGGAGTTGTGTTTTGAATCCGCTCTGACCACACGGATTTGAAGTTGATGGTTGGTTAGCGTTACTTTACTATAGCGGTTGGCTAGGTTCTATCACCAGTATGTCCTTGTAGGGTGGACTCCGCCACGGCTTAAATGCGTGGTCTTTTGAATGGTTGAAGGGATGAAGTGAGACCAAAGAGTTCGACAAACTAACTTTATTAAATATAAACAACAACAAAATGATTATTAACAATATAAAATTTACGAGAGAAATTTTCTACGAACCTAAATAGTAATCCCGATCGACAATCAATCAAAGAATTAAATTAATCCTACAAAAAAAAGTATTTTTCTATAATCTAACTGTAGCAAGTAACAGAGATAAGCTCTGCTTGATTCTTTTGATATATACCATCTACTCTACTACTGTCGATAATATTCGCCTACGATAAAATGAGCTATCTCAGTATACGGAGAAGTATTAAGCGGCCCTCTTAATTACTCCTTCCAGTATAATATTTATATATACCTACTCTAGTATGGGAAAAAGGAACCTTGATCATAATCAGATATTGGTTAAACAGTGCCTCATATACCACCTTGATATCAAACAGATACTCTCACCAAAGTCTAGACGCGGGAACTCTTCTATCCATACACAGAACCGTTTCACCAAATACCACGACACTTAAAATATCGAAATGGGACTCCAAACATCCCTACAAATAATAATACTAACAACAAGAAATCTCTTCTAACTCAGATAAAATCGCCTCGCGTATTCGAGCCTTGAAGCACCCCGTACTCCAAAACTGCCACAAAATTCTACGTCGCTAATCACAACTGACTAAGTGTCAGTCGACCGGTATTCTTCGCGCCCTAAAACCGACTCCTCTTATATTTTTACCAAAAACCAACCTCAACTCCAGTCAGGGTGGCTTATCTGTCGTAGACGAAAACACTTTAAGATAAACCCTTGTTGAGTGGTTATCGTTTTGTTAAGAACGCTAGATAAAAATATTCCCGCAACGTTGAAGTTTTAACGATGTTCACATGGTCCTTTTGACCTTAATGTCGATAGCACAGATACTCGGTTCCCTTTTCCGTTAAAATTAAACTTGAATAATACTTCTATATTCTAAAATATATTATAACACCTACAGGGTGTTACACCACTTCATCCTATTCTTTCCGTATGCATATTTTTTCACCACCAGTTGTTCTTCTTCGCTACTTTCTTGTTCACTGTTGCTAGATGGCCTTCCATTTCTTTGACTTCCTTCAACTTCGGCATCCGAATTTCTTTCTTCGTTTCCTGCTGATTCCTCCGAAACTGTGTTGTGATCAATATGTGCAAATTCTTTGGCTAAATCATCGCCAGTTTCACTTAGATCGCTGTCAAGTTCATCAAGCCAACCGATAGCAATTTCTTCAAAGTCATTATCAAGGGGATTGAAGTCCTAGGCTTGGGATCCATTTCTATTCAGTTTTTATCCTATAAAATTTTTATTATTAGTGAGGAGTGAAAATAATATAAAAGTTACATACTTACTGTGGTGGAGTCTGCCTGACTCCTGCAATAGTTCAACTGCTAATAACAATTTGTGCGGTTACGGCATGCAGCTGCCCTTATGTGTACGGCTAGACTGACCTAAGATCGGAAGTTAGTAGATGCAGTAGAGTGATACGTTCAAAATTGGGGGTGGGGTTGAGAGTTGAAGGTGACGCGGCGTCTGAGAGACTCCACCTCAGTGGTTACGGGTTAAAAATATTCAATATTCATGGATCATATAGATTTGATGATAGCGAAATAGTTATATGAAACATCGTAAGTTCAAAAAATAGTCTTTTTATCCAAGTTTTGTACGTGATTTTTTCCAATACTTCGGTTATTGAATACTTAAAATTTTAAAAGTTTAGAACACTAAAAAAACACGCGTTTACCACGAACCAAAACTTGAAATAGTTATTTAAGTCTGATCTTGGAGTACCACAGAGGTCTGTTTTAGAACCCGTCTTGTTTTTAATCTATATAAATGACCTAATAATAATAATAAATATTTATTCAGAAAAAATATGTAGTATCACATGTTTCACAATAATTTAAATATGTAATTCTCACAGAAAGATGTACTTATGCGTGGGATGAATTAACACAACGATAAATAATGATTAGAATAATAAAGAGAATGTTCCAGTCCGATTTGCAACAGAACTGGAGCTATGCCATCCTCTCCTGGCGAATTTGTATGGGTGGAATGAGTTAACCGCCCATCTTATCGCCTGTGGTGTAATTATTTTGTTGGCAACCACCCAGTCATCTCTGTGAGGTCGTTTTATCCGGCCTATATTTGTGACTAGGGGTTGATTGTCCAGAATCAGGCTGCCTGGGAAGTGGTTATTAGCTAATAGCTCTAGTGTTTCTTTCCTGGAAGCCGTAAAGGAGCCGTCTGGACGCTTTAACGAACCCAGCTCCTGTGTCGGCTCTCTGGATAGAATCTTGTGGATAGTGCTGGACACATTTTCGCATAATCTTTCCCATGATTTTCTTTTTGCTTTCCAGAAATCTTTGTTGTACGTGGTTAGAGCAGACCTGTAATTTTCCCATTCACCTGATACCTTAGCCCGGTTAAATAACCTTCGAACTTCTTTGCGTGTTTTATCCAGATCCAGATCTTTGAGCACTTGCTCTAAGGCGGTATCATAGGCCATTCCGCTCTTGAGCAAGCGACTCAGTGCTTTCCTTCTCGACCCTGAAAGTCGAGTGCGTTTCAGTTTGAGGCTATCCATAGCTATGGTAGCCTCATCCTGATCAGCTCCAGTAGGTTTCGGGGACTTTAACAGTTACCTTTCCTGATCTAAAGTCAGTTCCGGAGGCGGTATAATTCCGCTCTCCTCTTGTTGAAAGTCTAGACCTACGCCCCAGTCCCTCTTGTGGAGTCGGAATTCCGTTGTCCATTGGTTCCCCAGTTTCCTGAGGATTGGGGGTTTTATCCCCCCCGTTGGGGTTCTGATTTTTTCGATTTTACTCATATTTAATCCCACGAGTAGCTAGGGAAATAAGATCCACCATGGTAGAGCCCCGCCTTGCCATGGTAAGGATGTAATACTCTGGGAGGTCGCCCAGTGTCCCTTAGGTTAGGCGATCTTTTGACACTGTTAGTCCTCGCTTCAGCTGCTTCCTAGGTAGCCTCTGAACCGAAGTCCACCACCCGCGACGTGGACGCCAGTGTCGTACCAACTCACGAATTGAGTTAGGCCCTCCCATTCAATTCTGAAGAGAACTGGCTGGGGTTACTCGGCAAACTCGGTCAGTCTCAGGTGTCGTTACCTAATACTGAAGCAGCTTGATTTTGAGGACAAGGAAGGTTTAAATTCCTGATTGAAAAACGTAAATACAAAGAACATTCGAAGTTCCATATAACAATGAAAGCAAATTTAATCCAGCTGAAATTTGCCGTGCGTACATGTCAATGTGTCCTAAGATAGCAGAAAACCAGATATTTTTCTTCAATATAGGAATACAACATACGGGGGACAGTATGAACGGCAGTATCAAAAAAAAATAAAGGCTTTTTTCCACTCCACCAATATTAAAATATATAAAATACTCAAAGAAAGCCATTGAGCTGCACTGAAGTTCAATCCATTTAACGCCTGATTTTACCGGTCGGTATTATCCAGTGTTAGCATAACGACGAATTTATTATAAATAACAATTTTGCTATGTTGGTTGAAGAATAAAATACTGCTCGAAGCAAACATCACGATGGTAGAGTTAGACTGGTGCCTATAATTTTTGTGAAAAAGAAAATAGTAACAGGCAAGGACCAGGTGGACAATATAGTCAGAGAAAAAAAAATTAAACGAAAACACTCAAAATGGTGAAATGGGGATGTAGTTTAGGGGTTGAATACGTATATTTTTGCAATTTTCGGCAAAACGTGACCTTTTAGCGGAAAATGTTCAATAGAAAAGTTGTTGAAAATAAATAAAACAAAAAGTTTTGATCCATACACTTTTTGACATAATCTCAAATTAATTGTCAAAATGGCAAAAAAACGATTCTTTAGTATTTCATAATTTTAACGCATATATATGATTTAATTTAGATGAAATTTTGTAGAAATATGTCTTTTTTGGTGTCAAAAAAGCATGATTTTCAGAAAAAAAAACCCTCATCTTCCACGAACAATTGTTCTGGAGTTTTTTTTTTGTTTTTCGACGGTCTGTAAGTGATCATTTCAATAGTTTGTTAGGGGCGGAATTTAGGAAAGGAGAGCAGTGAATGTGCAATGATGTGTCACGCCTCTAACATACCCAGCAGCTCAGTAGGCGTGGATTCGACAATAAAAATTGATTTCGATAAGATTGAAATAAGGAGTTAATTTTCCGGAGCGCCACGGATTTATCGCTAGTGAAAAATCCGAAACCACCCTGATGGAATGGGACAACCCACTGCACTAATATTACTAAAATATTAAACAATAGATACCTGTAAAGGGTATAATAATAATATATAACTATGTAGAGGTTTTGTCTTCCCTTGCGCTTAGATAATTTGGACCAGAATAAAAGAAATAGTCATGTCCCTTACTAATAAAATATATTGATTGTTACACACCCTGTATGTGCACACTTGTATGGGGCCTTAAGTAGAGCCCAAATGCAAATACTCACCTCTATTAAGTGGGAGGGTTCTGATAACAGCTTTGATGGTCTGTTTGCTGTCTGATAGCGAGTTTCTCGTTCCAGTGGTTTCACACAATGATGAAGTGACTTCTAACCTCAAAAATCCGCAAAGCGAACGGAGATTTCTCAAAAATATATGGCGTCAAAATTCGCAAACAATATGAGAAACTCTCCTGATATGAATTTTCCCAAGATCCATCAACGATGATCAAACTTTAATTGGAAATCTTCAAAATAGGCCAGTCACTCACCAATATCAAATAAGGAAGAGGAAAATATCTCTCAGACGTCAAAGTCAAAACTGTCAATATCTGACAAGGCACTTTCTTGTTCATTAGTGTTCGGTGGGAACAGTCCAGGAACTAACTCGAGCTACTAGGAGCTATGAAAAGAACACCTTAAGATTCAGTGTTGCCAACTGAACCAAGACGAAAACGCCAGCTTCTCAATCTCAGAACCAAACACAAACAAACAAACAAAAGATCAAGTATTCGAATGTGAAATAGGTACCTCAATGACACAAGATAGAGATAGAGTAGGAATGTTACGGTTTTGTGTTCTAAGTACAAAACAATAGACTAACCATCAGTATGTTTACAAAACAACGCTGTCATACCGCAAAATAGAACAACTGATAACTGTCAATAGCTTAAGGCCGGTTCATGTCCGCTCGAACTAGTACAGCAAAGGTGAGTACTAACGTTCGGAATAAGCTATACATGACAACGATCAAGTTGTCATTTTGAGGAATCTGAAGAAGAAGAAGAATACAGTGGCGTCCAGAGTGGAAAGTGTATATCAATGACAGAGAATTTCTGATGTTATTGTATTAAAACAGAAAGGGTTTTCTAGTGCAAAATAAACCCGTAACAAGTTGAAATGTCTACTTTCAAATGGTCAATGTAACTTGATGGTTTATTGATCGTTAAATCGCTCAAAATTCTCTGAATAGTTGCAGAAAATAAAATGATACACAGAAACAACATTATAATAATATCAAAGAGATACCCATTCAGTCAATGATGCACTCTATTCCATATTCCACGAGTAGAGTAATACTCCATTCAATGATAAGATTAAATTTGGTTACCAATTGAATTATATCACTGATTTGAAAATAAGAACCCATTGAGTTTCAATGGATGTTTCAAAAATAGCAAGTGATTGAATATCAGCAATATGCTATATTACTTTCAACAATTTTATTCAGTTTAGTTCAATTATAGTTAGTGCTCAAGTGATAATAATATTTTATTCATTCAATGAATAATTTCATTGACTTGATCTTTAATTCAGTTCTAAGCACATTTGGTATCTATTGGTAAAATTATATTTATAATTCTTGTGATAACATTATTGATCAGTAGCACAGATCTAATTTATTCAATTTAATGAAGCTTTTCTTGACACCATTATTTCTTGTGCTTTACACAAGGCTGATTTTTTTTGAAATAATTACAGTACATAATGACTTCAATAAGGTTTTCTATTGGGTTCACATATTCATTTCTTTTCATGGAAAAGTAGTTTCGATTGAATGTATTATATATAGGGTGCTTCATAGTAGCCTGCTGATACTTCAGGATCTTGATTCATACACACTGAAAAAAAAAAAATTCAAAGTAGGTCCTCAACCTCTTTATGTTTTGGAATACAGCATATTGAAAATATAAAAAGTATGTGGACTAGTCTCGAACTTATGGAGGAAAAACACTTTGTTCAAATTTATGAAGAAAAAGAATAAAACAATATTATTTCAGAACAAATTTTATTAAGAAGGACTTTTCAAGAACAATATAAAAATAACATCAGATTCTTGAAAATTAACATTATTAATAAATTAATTGTGTTTTTTGATTATCTACAACTTTTACATTGAACTTTTTTTGATGAAATACGTACCTATTTACGCTGCAAAACGTGAAAAACCGATTTTACCCCCTTTCCATCTGTCACCCCTCCTCGATTTAGATGTTGAATTTTTGTCTCTGCATTAGTTATGCCGCTTTCTACCCTTTTCAACCTAGTTTACCCTGTAAGAAATTTTTCAGTAAAAAAAGGTAATTTGCCTGACCTATATTTCCGATACCCAATGTTCCACCGAATTCATAATTTGTAATTCAAAGGTGGAAATTAATGAATTGGGAGTGTATCTATTATATTTTTTCAGAAACAATATTCTAAGAGAAACTAACTTAACCTAGGTACATATAAATTACATCGACAGACATCGCAAAATAAGCAAGTTCAAGCTTCCTCAAAGTAGAATGATGCTAGGTAGGTACACGAGGTAATGAAGAAATAAATAAAACGTTGATCGAGTGTACCTACTTCCCTCACTTACCACTTGCACTAACCGTTAAGTGTAATGCGAAAACTTCCTAAAACCAATATAAATTTCTGTCAACAAAACAATTTTATTGGATTTTCAGAAGCAATGACATTCAGGCCCGGATTACCCATAAGGCCAACCTAGGCCATGGCCTAGGGCGCACGCTTGCGGGGGGCGCAGCGCAGGATACGGGGAAATCTGACTAACTTTGAACTTGTGACTCACCTGACAAAGACGATCGCGAAGACGAAAATAACCAAACCAAAACAGATGACTGCTTATTTTTAGACTGCAGTACTGCTAGTACTAGTCCTAGCAACTCTGTTAATATGATGCAGTCTTTCACTTCAGGAACAGAATCGGAACTAGACACAAAATTTGAATCTGACCCACAGGAAGATATTGAGAGTCTTTAATATCCAACACCAATTCAAATGAGTTTAGAACGTGAACCTGAAAAATTTGAGTTTTGATCTCGTCGATCCTGATCCAGCAAACTGGGTTGTAAATAATTAACTACGTGGTTACGTATTCCAACATGGGTTAATTCAAAATAAAGAAGCTAATTTTTCAAACGCAAAGAAGGAGTATGGTAACCATTTTCGGAGTTTTTCAGGTACTCATTTTTATAGATATTTAGCAAAAGGAGAAAAAAGGCAGAGAGCATGGCTTGTGTACCCTGCAACTAAATGTGCAGTTTTTTGTGGTCCTAGCTAACTCCTTGAATTTATTCAAAAAGAAAGTGAAGGCTTGGATTTTGTCTATGAATAGGATCAATTTGCACAATCTTATTGACTCCTCATGAGAATTATATTTATTATCAAAGACTTTCATTTCTTTATATGCTTGACTACATATATATCTCACATTTCAAAGAATCATTTTTGTCTAAGCTTGCAGTCCTGAACAATTAAAAATTTTATATCAAATGTATCGAAAATATACTTAAGTAATATATGTGTATATATGTTTATATATTATGCGTGTAAAGTTCCATAATCTATGTATTATCAACGATGTCTTAACAAATATATTCTTTACACCTATCACTATCGTTATAACTCTTTTATGAATTTTTATCTCGAATTTAAGGTAGAAACTGCCCATAGACAAGCCCCTTGAGAGCGTTTTTGGGACATTCTCTTTATCACCATATGACTAAGGAAGTCTGTGTAATCTAAAATTGTACTTTTGTCTGTTTTTTATTGATTTATCAATTGATTACTACCTCCTAGGCTATTCAAATATGTGTAGATTAAGTGAAATTTTCTTACCCCTGATTTTATATTCATACTTCTGTGTTTTATATTTTTTACCAGTAGCAATATCTGTACTCTTATTTTAATTAACAACATACAGGCCATATACAAGCATCTGAAGCTTCTATGGTCGTTACCAAGATCAATTTAATAGACACCTATCGCAAACATGCATTTTTTGCTTCTGTGATGATTCGCTTATTCACTGAATCAATGTACCTATACTTACCTATTTTTATTGTAAATTTCTTCAAGTGAATAAAGTTATTATTATTATTATTATTATTATTATAACCTGATAGGTTGAACTTGGGTATAGGGAAAGCTGAAATAAGTCATCCTAAGATTCAATTTTCTCTTTAATGGTTAAGAAAAAAATGGAAGGTGCCATTTGAAAAATTTGAGTTTTTGACAATTTTATAATACGACATTCGAAAATCGTCTGCGCCCATATGGTACAAAATGGGACCGTCGATGGGACATCAGGTGTTAGCCTGGACTACCAGCTAACTGCTTCATTAATTTGGTTTCCTAATTTTGAACGGTTTGCGGGCTATACGTGTTTTCGTAATCTACTACAGCGGTATTTTTTTTAAAGAAAAATGGACATATCTCAAAAACTGTAATAGATAAGTTAGCACAACCTAGGTTGCCTGAAGTCATGATCAGAATGCCAATCGAACCATGACAAAAAATTAGGTTTCCATTTAAAATAAGAAAGTTGGTACCGACTTTTGGGATACCCTGTATAGTTGTAGGACTAAAAATATTTGAGGTAGGACGCACATGATCAATTATGTCAGCATACTAAATTTCAAGTTTCTAGTCCAACTGCAAGTTGAAAAACTTCTAATGCACGGCCTACGTAAATCACGCTGTACACAGTGCTGTTTATTAAATAGTGTGAATGTGTTTTATTTTTCAACACGATTTTTTTTTAGTCAATCGTCAATATCTGCTTACTCAAATTGCAAATATTTGCTTTTCATCCATTTTGGAATTTTAATAACCCCAAAGAAGCTCTAAAACGAGGTTTACAGTTAGATATGCCAAAAAATTCCACACTCCCCAGACCTCCTGGAAGGGGGAGTATTTTAGAACTTTGGCCTAGGGCGTAAATAGCTGCTAATCCGGGTCTGATGATATTAAACGGCACAAATAAACTCTCAACGCCGTTGCACATCCACCATCTTTGATATGAAGCGACAGTTATCATTTCATATTCATATTAGGTATATTTATAGCGCCGAAGTATATAACTACTGTACTTACTAATCGACAAGCGTAAGGATGCCTCCGAGAATTGTTGCGCAGTAGACACAACCCTGGAGTGGGGCAGGAGCTCAATCGCTCTGCCTTATTAAACAGTAGTCGATCTTTGTCACACAACTACTCACGCTTTCTATCGTTTGCGCATCTCATAGGCATCCTTACACTTGTCGATCTGTACCAACGATAACAGGAATAATTGACTCTAGATCCCACAATTGTAGTAATTCATCCATTTGTAATTTCTTTGCACCAACTTGCATAATAATTGGTGAAGTATCAACCATAACGTCCATAACCACTTGCCACTCACTAAAAATGATTTCTTAATTCTTAGGGTCAATTTATCCAACATATCATTATCATAGTCATAATCACTCTCACAGTCCTAGTCTTAGTCGTTGTCATAAGAAATTTTTATATTTATGCATCATAGTCATTAGCTGGAAAATTAAAAATTGACTGATGACAACACTGTCATTAGTGTCTTTTTATCCCAAAGGTAGGGACATTTTTCAATCATTTCAATAAGAGTACCCTCTTCCTGGCTCATTTTTTTCCGAAACACAATAAACAATAACAAATAACAAGGATCACAAGTAAAAACAAATAATTATTTCTGTCATTTGTCAAATAGGTATCGACGCACTTGCGCGTTGTGCATCTGGTCTTAATCATAAGCATAAAAATTGAAAATTGCCAACTTTGAAGGTTAAATTCTTATGATTATGATTGAGACTAAAACTAAAGAAATTGCATAAATGCTCCTACTGAAATGTGCAGTTTTAATTTGATTCTATGATTAAGACAGTGACTGTGATTAGGACTATGATAAAGACATTAGTTAAAATCTAATCATACATGGGTTTGCGCACGTCACGTGCACTGTGAAACTGCCCGCTGTACGATCGGGATCGGGACAGTTCGGGTAAACAATAGAATGGCGCCCTAATTGTTTACGGGACAAACGTGACCTAGACTAGAATTAACGACATAATTATGGGACCAACTATAAGCAGTCATTGATTCGAAATGTCCCTTGGTTTTTTTCAATGACTTCTGAGTGTGAACTGTTAAGTTATCGAATTATAACTATTGTAGATTAGAATAATACGTATAGTGTTTAATAAAAAATATAAATTTTGGAACCAAGTGTCATTTTGAAAAATACATATATTTGTTTCAATATTGCATGATTTTTTGTATCGAGAAATTGTCTAATTTCCAGGTTAACACTTGTAGATTTGGAACAATTATATTACTTTGATGATTTTCAATACTCTCTCACATTGTAGAAATAATAGAACATATTTCACCTGAGTATTATTAAGTTTCGAGTTCAATGGGAAGTTTTCGTTTAAATCAATCATAACACTTTAATCACCTGAATAAGTTTTTGTTGGCAGAACATTTATTTCGATTGGTGCAATATGAGTGATTACAACAACAAGGTTATTATTGCATATACCACAGTATTTTTGCTGTGTATTATTCAATAAATGTAGTGTAATTATGTATTCCAATATTTTATTATGAATAATTTAATATAAACTAGTTTTTGTTTTAAAAATAATGAAGAAAATGATTGAAAATTTCAAGAAAATCGTGATTCAGAGAGATTTTTTTCTCAATTTTAAGCGGTTTAACTATTGATAAACCACCCAGTCACATAGACCATTTCAAAATAGACATTCCAACAATTCAATTGGCCACCTAAAGACATACGAAATACAAAAAAGTTTGAAGACAATTGTTCGTGGAAGATAAGGGTATTTTTTCCAAAAAAAAGTAAATAACTCGAAAACTAGAAAAATCATGCTTATTCGACACAAAAAAGACATATCTACAGAGTTTCATCTGAACTGAATCATTTATACGTGAGAAGAAAAATAAATAATGAAAAATCGTTTTTTGCCATTTTGATGGTTAATTTGAGGTTATGTCAAAAAGTGTTGAATGAAGAAGTTTTCGATTTTTTATTATCTACAACTTTTACATTGAACATATTTCTCTAGGAGGATCGTTTCGCCGCAAAGCGCAAAAAAAAATTTCAATCAATAAACTTCAGCCCCATTTCACCATTTTGAGTGTTTTCGTGTTTGAATATTTTTCTTCCACAAAGGACCCCGCACTTTATATAGGTAAAATGGTTCTCGGTGTAATTGTCTGAATTTTTAGTATTTTGTAAGATCCGATGTAAGTACTGATTGGACGTGGAGAATCGCAAATTTCGTTGATGGATAGATTTTGAAATACAGGGCGTTCAAGTTAAAAATCAGTAATTTTTATTTTATTATTTTCTCGGGATTTGAAAGTGCCAACTGCATTTTTTTTTTCGTTCTTATCATCAAAATCAACGAACTTTGCGATTCTGCACGTTCAATCAGTACATCGAATACTACAATATACTAAAAATTCAGACGATTTTACCGAGAACCATTTTACCTATAAAAAGTGCGGGGTCCTTTGTAACCACATTCTCCACCTGGTCAGATTTGTTTTTAAATGCAAGTAACTTTGTTCCTGATTTTGATCTATCATATAAATTTTTTTTAGGAAATAATGCTGTTCTTGAAAGATTTTTGTACGCTGCGTACTGAATTTGGAAATGCTGAGTTTTTGACTGGTTTTAAATGAAACTATCACACATAAAAATTACTTCTCAACTTAACAATTTCAAAAGTATTGAATCAACTGTCTTGAATTGATAGAATATCGTTTATAATCAAGAAAATTTGGTTATTGTGATCAAATCGAAAGTTTTTTTTCAAAACTTTATTATTCTTGAGCAATTTTCTAATTCTGAGAAAATATTCTTGTATTGAGAGAACACAAAATATTCAATTTTCTCCTTTCAAGATAATATTATTCTCAAACTATACTAATCTTTCCTTCAAATAACATTTCTGATGATTTAATTTTGAAATTTTTCAAATACTCAAGAGTAATAAACATTTCTGCAAGGTGAGAAAATTGGAATATTATTTGGAGTAATCGACTATTCTTCAATCGGATTGTAAAAAAAATTCGATATTTTTCGATGAATTACTCAACACTGCAACCTATTTTTGACCAGAACTGCCTTTGTCATTTCGAAATTAAGGAATGAATTTGCGAAGGTATTCACTTATTAAAATAATTATGGCATTGATTGATCATCAAAAACATATGAAAATAATCATTCATTACAGTACGCATGTACAAAAACAGGTTTTGATTCAGATTTGCATGAACACGAACAAGTTTTCGAAATAATGCAGCTTTCTTTATTCCAAGAATATAATTCTGTTATATATAATCGATAAAATTATTCTTTCAAATGGAGAATTTGAAGTTCTCAATAGTGGGTAATTTCTTGGATAGAAAAATCGTAATTTCTTAGAAAGAGAAAATGTAATATCTTGGACAGAGAAAACGTATTTTCTTAGAAAGAGAAAATGTAATTTCTTGGACAGAGAAAACTTATTTTCTTGAACGGAGAAAAGGTAATTTCTTGGATAAAGAAAACCTAATTTCTTGGACATAAAAAATCAAAAATGTTTTGAGGTGATCTTCTTTCAATAAATTTCAAAGTTGATAATAGTGAAAGTGGCCAATTCCCTGGAGAAATATAAAATCAGTTTTTGAGCAATTGAATATTTTCAAACGGAACAGTTGACGAGATTCGAAACTGGATGTTTGAATCCCAGACACCTAATAACATTGAGAGTCGGGTCAAAAACAAGGAACTACGAAGAGTAACTAATATTGTCAATAATGTTCATCATTTTAGTAATCCATTTTATTCAATTTATGAATTGTCCATATTTAAAGAAATGTTTGGTTATCGAATTAAGAAATTTCTCACAAAACTTTCTTGGTTCAAGAAATATTAAGAATATTTTCTCTAACATCAACACAGGATGTTCTTTTCAGACCAAGAAATGATATGTTCTCAAATTGAATTATTATTCACAAACATTACTCAACTCAAGAAAGTATTTAGTTATATTTTCTTAATTCAATGAACACACAATTTTGAAATTGTTTTCGTTTGTTTTCGGCAGACATCGATGCGATGAACTGCTATGTGTGTCCTTTTCAGCCATTTCACCTTGGTGTTTGAAACGTGGTAGTTCTCACGCAGCGGCCGGTAAATAGGTTAAATTATTTTTGATCATGAATTGACAACACAGAAAAGAGTGGGTGTGCCTGGAGAATGTATTGTGGATTTTAGGGGTAAGTAAAATTATTGTTTTCATTTAATTCAGAATATTCCTATAAAGTTAGCTTTGAAATGTTAAAAATATTATAATTACTTGAATTCTAAATAAGATGATCCATCATTCAGTCATCGTTTACAGTACAACCGTATTTCAACAACAAGCCCAGTTTTTTACTTAACAGACAGTAATGAAAGTCGAGTCACTAGTGCCTCTGGTATTTTTCATGATATTTTCTTACCAAGCCATGTATGTCAGTTAGTGGATAAATTGCAATTTCTGTGATCAAACTCGGAACAGGGTTGTGTTGGAGACCAGTCGTATCTACCAAGTATATAACCACATTCATAATAATAGCTCCTCACGTTTGAGTTTACAGTGTATTGTTCGGTGTATTTTTAGGTTAGTCTTTTATATAATTTAAAATAAAGAAGACAGATGTAATGGGAAACAAGAGTGAAACTTGATGGTATCTAGCGAACTTAAATAAATTCCATTTTTAAAATTAAAAATACTGAAATAAAAAATTCCAGAATATTTTGTATACATAAACTGAATTATATAATTATATATATAAGTTGATTGTTTCATAGCAAAAAATTATTTATAACCAATAAAATGCATTTTCTTGTTTTGACAAGAAAGGTTGTTGATCTGATACATACTTTTTTGTTCTAAATTCAGAGTGTTAACATCCTTATCTCAAAAGGTGCAAAACAAGGATGAATGAAGCAAAAGTTACGTTCAAAATGGTTCTTGAACACCATAAATATCTTCAGCAAAAAAAAATATAAAAAAGTTACCTCAGTTATGAAATATTGAAACAGTGAACAATGAATTTTTAAATGAATTTCAATCGAGCTACAGAACTGAAACCAAATTAAAATTGTTTTTCGAAAACACTATTAGCACACTCTTTTTCAATACTAGCTGTATTTTCAAATTATTATTTCAGCTGCAATTTTCTATTTTGACTTATATGGTTATGTTCAGACATTTTAAGACCATGCAACTATTCTCACAGTAATGTATTTTTACGTATTTTTTTACGTATTTTTCAACAGTTTACTGGAGAGTGAAACATTATTTAAATCGAATACTTATTACAATACTGAAATTCCTCTCTCTCAATTAATTTCAATAGAATAGAATATGGGGCAAATTTCTGACAGAAAACAACTGCTTCCCTGACTAATACTATGACAGATATTGAACTACATCTGAGAGATAATTGATTTTTTATGTCGGGCGTGGCGCAGTTGTGAGAGCGTCCGACTCTGGTCCATAAGGACCGGAGTTCGAGCCCTAGTTATGGTTGGGATTTTTTAAAATCAAATTTAACCTTTTGAATTATTAAAATCTCGTAGCTCTACTGGGGTGAGTAACAAGGCCTACCCAGCAGAACACATAGTGGCTAATTACCATAGCAGTCGATTCCACTATAAACACCAAAGGAAAATAGGAAAAAAAATATATTCAATGTGCCTGAAGGAACGAAATATTTCATTTACCATCATGGTATTATACTTAGATAAGTAGTTGTCAGTGAGAAATATGCGTCATGTATTTCTTTTTTTTCATGAGGATAAGAGCTAATGGGTCGAAGAGCTTGTGCGACCGCATAGCCTGTACAACACTCCTACAATATTGCGAACTTTGTTTTAATTATATTATTATTAAAGTTTCTGAAGTTCCAGTATGGAGTATGTCATAATTTGTACCGCATTTTTTCAAAAGCCGCCTTGAATAAGTTCATTGATTCTTCAATTTAATGACTCCCAAAATAACACTTTAAAATTTGGACTTTCACTAATGCGTTGTCTGTTAAAGTCTATTCGAAATAAAATATTATTACCTATCGACTTGTAGGGATTTGCAGTAGTAATATTTCCCAATGCACAGAAGAATTATTTTCGATTCTGTAAATTATTCAAAAAAATATATTTTCTGTTTCCTTGGCGTGCTTATCTTCACTCTCTTGAAAATTTTACTCCAAAACTAAGGAAATTAAAGCCTCAGTATTTTTTATATCCAACAGGAAAAATACTGATTATAATATTATTAACAAAGTCATTATCATGTTCATGTGTACGTCGGAATTTTTCATGATTATAATTTTTCAGGAACCTGGAGATGTTACTGCAGTGGAGACAAGGAAGCATAATATACAGGAAAACAGACAGTCATATTTGTTAGATATACAGGGTGTTAATTAAGTACGTTGACAAACTTTGGGAGGTGATTCTTTGAAGGTTTTCAGGACGAAATGTTCATATAAACATATGTCCCAAACGGCTTGGTTTTCGAGATACAGGGTGATAAAAATACATTTTTTTCAAGATTTTTTAGAGTTAACTTCGACATTTTCTACAATAATCAGTTCAAATTAGGCAAGTACAATCCATTCAATAGTACGCACGATACAAAATAATGCATTTCTCAAATAATTCACAGGGTCCTCCTTTTTTCAGAGTCAAGCTTTGTTCAACCCTTCAGAATTTTTTTTCCGCCGCCACTGACATATTATGAGAAAGGAATAATGAATGTTGTTTCATTTAACATCATTTTGCTCTCTTGATGTTTTTCATTTACTTGTACGGTTCAGGAGTTACAATGAAAATATTAACGCAAACATTTTCCAGTAACGCATAACATAAAGAAATTTGAGAAGCAAATAGTCTAACAAACTTGAAGGGTGATTCTTTGAAAGGTTTCAAGATGAAAAGTTCATATAAACATGTCCCAAGCGGCTTGGTTTTCGAAGTACAGGGTGATCAAAATACATTTTTTAGGAGTTTTTGGAGTTTACTTCGAAATTTTCGACAATAATCGATCCAAATTTGTTCAAATTGGACAAGTACAATCCATTCAATAGTGCGCATGATATAAAATAATTCATTTCTCGAAGTGTCATTGTCACTCTCCAAAGATTAGCGCGTGACGCAATACGTCATTTTGTTCTCATTACACAAATAGCTATTTTCTGCTCGTGTAGAGAAAATGTAATGTTATGGAGTTCCCATACATTCTTTACCATAACTCAGGTTGAATATGTATTGCACAAAGTTAATTATGGCAAAATAATTTTGGACATTTTCAATAGTGAATAACTTTATTATCAAATACTAGAGCAAAGTAACATAAATTCCCTAGGAATAAAATTAAGTTCAGAAAAGGACCATTATTGAAATTGATATGTCAGAGCAGCTGCTGGAAATGGCCACCGCCAACTTCAATGCATGCGTTTATGCGCCTAACCATAGACTGGCAGACACGCTCAAAAATACCAGAAGTGTTTCTTATAATTCCGCATGACTCCTGTATGCGATTCCTCAGGTCTTCTTCACTTTGAACTGGAGTTCGGTACACTAATGATTTAAGGTGCCCCCAGAGGAAAAAATCAAGTGGATTCATATCGGGTGACCTTGGTGGCCAAAGTTGTGGCCCATCACGCCCAAGCCAGCGATCAGAATAATTCTCTTCTAAATATTGGCGTGCAACCAATCTGAAGTGTACTGAAGCACCATCATGCATAAACCAAATTCCAATTCTTTCCCTCAGTGGGATCTCTTCTAGGAGTCCAGGTAAGATGAATTCAAGAAAATGTCGATAATGGTCACCATTGAGTCTATGAGGCAGAAAATGTGGCCCGATAAGGAAATTCCCTACAATTCCAACCCAAACATTTACAGAAAACGTCTCTTGAAAATGGTTTTCAATCACGGCGTGTGGGTTTTCATCAGCCCACATATGATTGTTGTGAAAATTAATAATGGCTTTACGGGAAAAGCATGCCTCATCGGTGAATAACACTTGAGATAAAAACCATGGATTTTCCAACAATTTATTTCGAATCCAAGTGCAAAAAGTTAATCTCTTTGGAAAATCCCTTGGCAGAAGAGCTTGAACACGCTGTATGTGATAGGGATAAAGTTGTTGCTCTTTTAAAATTTGCCATACCAATACATGGGTTACGTTAAACTGTGCCGCAATTTGTCTTGTACCGGTGTCTGGATGCTGCTCAATTTCGTTAAGTACAGCTTCTTCTATCTGAACTGTTCTAACTCTCCTGGGTCTTCCTATGAGAACAGCAGACCTCTTGAAAGTACCCGTTTCACGAAGACGGGAGTGAATATTGATGAACATTTGTGTGCTGGGAATATGACGTTGTGGAAATCTTTCTAGATACATTCGTCTGGCGGCACGAGCGTTACCATCAGCCATTCCATACATTAAGTGCATGTCTGCCATTTCTGAATTTGTATATTCAACCATTTTATCCAAAGGAATATTGAATGAATCTGCTTTATAGCTTGCACTAATGAAGAATTAACAATGAGACAGTTTCTCAACTTTCGATAACTGTCAAGTTGTTGATATTTAAATAAATGAATTAATATCAAAGCCCACTTTGCTATTTTTATGAATTCAAATTGATTACAAAATTTCTGCGTTACTGCAGAAGAAAAAACAAACCGAAATTTCTGATAAAATAATGTACTCCGTACGGAAACAAAAATTTGTTTGATTTAGTTTTTCGGAGTTATGACCAGAGATTCGTAAATGAAAATCAAATGTGTAATGATCTGCGACTATTAGATAAACCCTATTAACTATCTTCCATTACAGGATTACCTTTCGGAAGTTTTTTATGTTGAAAAGGAAACGTTCAATTGAAAACTAAAAAATACCTTTTTTTAAAATAACAAAAAATTTGTATGAGTTCTCTATCAAGACTGATGGGTAAAAACATTTTAAATCAAATATCTCAATGAAAATGCACATTTTTACCATCAGAATCTTCAGGTTGAAAGTTAAGGTTTTCCCAATATCTGTCAGATCTAGTTTAATATCCAGCGTACCGCAGTGACGGGGAGATAGTAGTTTTCTGTTAGATATCACAAAAAGAAATCACATCTTTACAATAACAAGCTTTTATTTAGCTTCACTTGTAACTAACAAACAATTTAATAAAAGTTGAATTTGACCCACTTCTAATACTTCGATTAATTTGAAATTTGGTAGGTTTCCGTAATTCCGGTGACAATGCATTAAAAAAATGTTTGTTAAAAAACAAAATGGCGGACGAGTTTTGTGATTATGATCTGATTCTGTTCAAAATTGTTATGTGATGGTTTTTGGGTTGGAGATTTTCAGTTTCACATAAAAAATAAACTAAAATGTTAAAAATGAAAATTATAAAAAGAAAACATTTTAAAGTTTTTATACAATACACTGAAAAGGAAAAAATAATTCATTTTATTGTTTGATCTAGGTAATCTTGTACAGAAAGATTTTGATACTCACAGAATAACCTACAAAAAATTAAACAAATAATTTTTTCAATTTCAGTGCATTTGTATAAAAGCTTGTCTTTATATTTTTTATTGTATAATTTTTATTCATCGTAGATTTTTCTAATTCTGAAAAAATATTTCCATCAATTTACAATAATTGAAAATGTTTCATTTTCAAATTTTCTAATGTTATGCCACACTGGAAAATGTTTAAATTAATATTTTCATTATAGCCCCTGAACCGTACAAGTAAATGAAAAAATGCAAGATATCAAAAAGATGTTAAATGAAACAACATGTCAGTGGCGGCGGAAAAAAAAATTCTGAAGGGTTGAACAAAGCTTGACTCTGAAAAAAGGAGGACCCTGTGAATTATTTAAGAAATGCATTATTTTGTATCGTGCGCCCTATTGAATGGATTGTACTTGCCTAATTTGAACTGATTATTGTCGAAAATGTCGAAGTTAACTCTAAAAAATCTTGAAAAAAATGTATTTTTATCGCCCTGTATCTCGAAAACCAAGCCGTTTGGGACATATGTTTATATGAACTTTTCGTCCTGAAAACCTTCAAAGAATCATCTCCCGAAGTTTGTCAACGTACTTAATTAACACCCTGTATAGATTAAGGTAGTATTACTTAGTACTAGTTGAGGTCAAATATCAATTTGATTCATGTTTGAACGCCTTAATTACCTCGTCAAGGCATTTCATGTATTTCTTCCTATTTATCATTATACTATGTTTTTTGGATTTTATTGAATGTATTTCCTTAACTTATTGCTTTTGAGAAAGTAACGAGCTATTGATTTAAATGTTTAATTTTTGTCTTGATATTTCATAGAATAAGGTTACTTTGTGATGTCTTTGTGATACTTTACGTTTTCCTTCAAGCCTCACACCTTCAAAGAAATAAGTACACTAATGGCCATTGTCGCAAATCATATATTGCTATATTTCTGCAGAACGTTTTTCTTCCTCAAATACATTTACACTTATTTTTCCTAGGTATCTTTGATAGTTTTTCAATTCACAATTTTCCGCATTAAAAATTCATTTTTTACAAAAATGCAATTTCTCAGATAAAAATGATAGAAATAGAAAACAACCCAAACTATGTAACTGGACACACCTTTCGTTCTGCAAGAACTAGGTTACCATGTTCCCTCACTTGAAGTTAATTATCCACGCTATCTAAAACATAACATTCTTTCATAAGCCAAAAAATATTTTTGCTGTACAAAAAAATCTCAACAGGATATAATTTATTCATGAAATAGAAAACTATCCAAACACCAAATTTACGTCAATTTCACTCGACGCCGACGGTCGTTTCGCAGGAGCTGAAGGCCTCAGCTCTTGAAGATGCTAACTTTGTTGGCGAAACGCGCGTCTAGTGAAGTTGTCGTAAATTTGGTGATTTCGGTAGTTTTCTATTTTTTGAATTAATTTTCTCCTGTTGAGAACACTTGTTTTTTTATTCAGAGAAAATATATTTCTCTCTATGTGGGAATGAAATGTTTCATTGAGAGTGCATTATTATCTTCGACTAAGAGAACCTAATTACTTCTTTCAAAACTTTTGATTTTTTAAATTCAAGAAATTGTAAATTATCAGAAAAAGAACAATAACAGTTTCAATGGAGTAAACACGATTACTTCGCACAAGAACTTTTGTTTTCTATTCTCAAGAAAATGTAGAAAACGTAATCTCTTTGATGAAAAAAAGTAAATGCTAGTACAGAGAAATCGTTATTTCTTGGAAAGAGAAAATGTAATTTCTTGCACAGAGAAAACGTATTTCTTGAACGGAGAAAACGTAATTTCTCAGATAAAGAAAATCTAATTTCTTTGACAGAAAAAATGTTATTTCTTGGATAGAGAAAACGTATTTCTTGGATAGAAAAAACGTAATTTCTTGGAAAGAGAAATAGTAATCTCTTTGAAAGAAAAAATATAATTTCTTGGACAGAGAAATCGTAATTTGTTGAACGGAGAAAACGAAATTTCTTAGATAAAGAAATCCTAATTCCTTGAATAGAGTATTGCTGATTTTTTGTTTCAAAGTAAATATTTTTGATTGGAGTAAATCGCAGTGAAAAAATAGATTTCTTCGAATAAAGACACATTTTATAGATTATATATAACAGAATAATTTTCTTAGGATAAAGCAGGCTGCTTTATGTTGAAAACTTTTTTTTTTGTGTAGGCTTTTCTCGGAAATATTGCTTCATAATCAACCGTCCTCTGGATGGAATTGGCGATATATTGATACTTACATAATGTTTCTCCAGTTATGAATCTCATTTTGTGGAAAGTGCCAGTAAAATGGATAATTACACAGAATTGTAATCCTTTCTTTGTCATGATTTGTGGAGCGAAAAGGTTTCGAAAGGACATATCGGTTGGACAATAATTGGCAACATGTTAGCTTATGATCTTAATCCTTTATATAACCTTTGAGCCTGATAAATCCCAGGAATTTATTTCTATAGGTTGAGGTCCATTCATGACTGGGTAGAAGTCCATTGTTATTCAACCAAATTTGATACATACAGAGATAAAATCGTAAGAGTGTTTCTTTACAGTAACCAAACATAATTCAGCTATTCAGATTTTTCGTTTTTAAACTGCAAAATTACATTATTTTTTTATCGATAACGGCTTCAGATTCGTCCGTTATTTCATTTAAAAAATTGAACTTATTTTCTTAATTTTCTGGTTCATCATCCATCATCATTATGTATCTCTTTTGGATAATTCACGAATTTTTTCAGATTCGTTTTACCTTTATTGAATGTTTTTAGATATTTATTGGGCTTAACGGAACGTCTTCCTTTCAGTTGATAAATAAACTAAGTCTCCCAAAAATCTTCAGATTATGTAAAATCAATACTTTTCCATAATATGAATGGCACTTATATGTTTTAACAATATAATTAATAAGCTGTAAATCAGTGTTACTTTTTTCAATAATAACAACATTCTACTAAAAATCAATTGTAACCGCTGACTTGATAACTATCGCCACATGAAGAGCCACTGTGAAAAGCCAATTTGGATATTATGTTTCATAAACTCTCAGTTTGTAAAGTTTACTTCAGAGTAGGATATCTTTCTGTTGCACAATACAGGGTGGAGCACCGAAAACGAAACAGATCGAATATCTTCAAAACTCAAAAACACGTCAATTTTTAATCAAAGGGGGACATCTTCCTATCATAACCTCAACTGTCATACCTCTCCCCCCACCCCTTGATCACTATCACCCAAACAATTTGAATAGGGAAAGTAGTAAGTGTGACACATCATTGAAAAGGCAATTTCATAAGGAATTCAGCCATGTCAATTTTTGCCCCCTAACTTTTCATTTTGGTGCCCTCTTGTGGGAAAAATAATCGTTCCGTATTCCAAATTTTAATACTGCATTTGCAAGCTATTTTGACATAACTTCGGTGACAATGCATTATGGAATTTTCCTAAGAGAAAAAACAAAATGGCGGCGTCAAAATGGCGGACATGATTTGCAATTATGGTCCGATTCGATTCAAAATTGATATGTGGTGGTTTTCGAAGTCGGAAATTATGATTTGTCAATGCAAAAGAGAGAGATGGTGGTGGCTCCAAGATGGCGGACGAAATTTGTAATTCTGGTCCGATTAGAATCAAAATTAGTATGTGAAGATTTTCAGGGATTTTCAGGCACGGAAAAATCCTGAATCTGTTACGCACAGAATAACGGAATAACCTACGTCACATATCTAAATAAAATATTGTTTCCTAATTTGTATAAAATCTTTTTTTCATTAATTCAGTTAAGTCATACTGGAAAATTGTAAAACCTTCATATGCCAATTTTGAATCGAATCGAACCACAACTCGTAAAGTAAGAATTTGTTTCAAAATTTAGCTTTTATGGGCTTGTGCGTGTTTTTGATAGTAACTATTGCCTTTTAAAGGAAAATTAAGATACTTTCTGGAAAAATGAAGTGTCTGCTTGTGCTCTCTGATGAAAATTTTTGGATCTTTGTGGATCTTTGCCAATTATTTATTTTCATTATTTCATTTCATAACAGTATATATTTTTGTGTAATAATTTTCATTCAGTTGCTTCTGAATCCTCTTCACAAAGCTTTGTCAATAAGAATATCTGTTGATAATAGAGTATATTTTGATCGATCAATTGATAAGGTTGCATAATTGGTTTGTGATCAGTCCTATTTTATTGAAACATTAGATAATGTGCATATAACCTTGTCTAAGATAGGTATTTCTCAATGTCAGAACCTCGCGTCGTATCGAACCAGATCTCGAAATCTCCTCGCCTATTGTTCCTCCGAAAATAGTTTTCCGATTCCAGTTCCTTCGCCATCTCGCGGCAGCCGCGGGCGCCTTGCAAACCTGTATATAAGAATGCGTCTCTCTAATTCCTCTGCCCGGGCCGGTTCTTTACAATTCCCGATAAAAATACGCCGTTATTTTTGCAGGCCGCACTCTGCTCGGATTTTGTTATTTTTATTACGTTTCTCGTCTCTCTCTCGGTTTCGGTTACTGACCTCGGACTACGTCTGCAGAGGGCACTACTACCCGAACGGCTGAAGTTGGCTCCCCAACTCTTTCTTGCCGTCGAGATTTCGATTTCGTTGATTTGATGGACGTTCTTCGGTACCGTTGGACAGGAATGGGTCGAGGTAAGGCCTAAATTGCCCTGCATACCAGATGATGTTCATTCCGTCCTTGTTCGCCCGCACAATATATTGTTATGATACGATTTGTTACATTGTCAGATTTATGAAATTTACTACTCAATATTGTATATAAAGTGAATAAAAACCTGAATTGATATTTTACCTCGACTGGAATGGAACATCTTGATCCTAACATCCTGTACAGTCAAAAACCATCAATATCTCTAGATCCGGCGACCCGACGGTTTACATACGAGGATGTATCGATATCTAGTTAGCCTAGACCAGTTCCCTGCATAAACAAAATATTGCTTTACCATAGCAACGAACAATAACTTATCAGAAGTGTCAGTGTAAAGATTGACGTCAAAAAAGTAAACCAGAGTTACGCAATAAATTAAAAGAAAAAATATGTCCACCGACTGCAAGCTTCAAAAGAGGTAAATTTTACATGATGACCGATCGGGAAGGCCAGTTTCTGTGCCAGTCCCCGAAAATATAGATGCTGCGCTGAAGCCTCTCAGCTCAGGGATGTTTCAATAAAACTGCAGGTTCTGCTGTACTTTGGGTTTTATTTCAGGTTTCTTCGACGTCTGGTTTGATGTCAGACAGAGGTATCGTGGTTTCTACAACTAATAATTGACCATTAGCACACGGCGTGATTTCCAATATATGAGAGATAGTTTCACGAAAGACTATCAACTACTTATACAATAAACAAGAGAACCAGGCGACCACTATAAATTATTCAACAATAATATATGTTAGTGGTGTTAGGAGTTTTCTATTGCCGAACGCCAGCCTATGATGGTACGTCCAGTATATATTAGTCATGTGCCACTCATCGTCATATGCCGGTTTTTAGGGATCTTCGACAAAAACGTTTGGCTGGCGGGAGGTGAGAAAAATAGCATGGGAATGGAAGTAAGTTGGTGTTGACTTGAGAGTTGGTATTGAGTTTCTGAAATCATTTGTTCTTGGGGTGATTATTTAAATATATTCATTTTGTGTTGAAGTGATACCTAGGTTGGAATAAAAGGTAGCGGTTATATTTGTTTGGAATTGCTTGGAATTATCTTTGACAAATGGCTATAATACCTGTTTGAGTGAGTAATTGTTGGAGTTTACTTTCAATAAAAGAAAAGCAGGTTGTTATTCAGAATCAGTATGTTTCATTATATTTTTCTTGGGTGTACTTTCCATTGCTTGTTGATTATTAAACAAAGAAAATCATGTGGGAGTTCCGTTCGTGGCAGCATAAACATTTTGAAGAATTTGTGTTTTGCTCTTTCGATCATTAGTACGGAGCTTTTCTTCAATACTGAATATTTAATACTTCTTGATATTTGTATTGATGTTTACAAAAGTAGTGTATTGAAAACGGGTTTTATTTGGGTATTTATCGGTTGTACATGAGTCTCAGCACATTGGAATTGAGTGAATATATTCAGTTTAGCTATCGAAAATTTAAGGACTTGTAACGTGCCTGTCTGAGAAGTTACATGTCATTCGGTGATTTGCAACGTGCCTGTGTGAGAAGTTGCATATCACCGTTGTATTAATTTCAGCCTGATGATTTGTAACGTGCCTGTGTGTGAAGTTACCTATTATTGGGCTGATTTGAGTGTTTATTGGCTTGCAACGTGCCTTTGTGAGAAGTTGCCTGCTTTTGTTGGATTTTCGAAAAACCAAGGACTTGTAACGTGCCTGTGTGAGAAGTTACATGTCATTCGGTGAATTGCAACGTGCCTGTGTGAGAAGTTGCATATCACCGTTGTATTCATTTCAGCCTGGTGATTGTAACGTGCCTGTGTGTGAATTTACCTATTATTAGGCTGATTTAAGTGTTTATTGGCTTGCAACGTGGCTTTGTGAGGAGTTGCCTGCTTTTGTTGGATTTTCGAGAAGCGAAGGACTGTAACGTGCCTGTGTGAGAAGTTACAAGTCTGTGAGCTGTATTGGAAATATAATAACTACTAACGTGCCTGTGTGAGAAGTTACGTGTTATTATATGTACAGTACTGAGATGAGGTACAGTTGTATTCATAGAAAATGGGTACACTAAAATTGTTATAGTGTAAATCGGGTTCGATTGAATTTGACTTAAAAATAATGTATGGTTGACATTGACAAGCCTGTCAGTGCCAAAACGTTTCAAAATGCCTCGTCATTTAACTGAAATTGTTAACAGAATCGTAGATGGGTGGTCAATACGTGCATTAGCAGATTTTACCGGAAGAAGCAAAAACACTATTTTAAGAATTAAGCAACGTTGGATTCAAGAGGGGTCTTTGAAAAGAAAAGTTGGTACTGGTCCGGCACGCATTTCCGTCCCTGAACAAGATGATGCATTTCTGGGATATCTAAGGGCAAATCCTTTTGAAACTGCAAGAAATGCTGTCATTTACACAGGATTTCCTGGGTCTCAACCTACCGCTAGCCGAAGAGTCAAAGAATCTGACTTAAAAAACCGCGTAGCTGCGAAAAAAATGATGCTCACAGAAGAACGGAAACAGTCTCGTTTACTTTTCGCCCTAAATTATAACTACCGCGACCATCAGTTTTGGAACACGGTAGTGTTCACTGATGAAAAGGTTTTTCAGTCAACATATAATGGACAAATTCGTGTCTACAGGCCAGACAATACAAGATTCGAAGAACGCTACACTAGCGATCTTGCTTTCAGACCTGGGCGATTTTCAGTAAACGTATGGGGTTGGATAAGTGCTTATGGACTTGGTGTCTGCTGGCGATTGGAGGGAAGGTTTAACGCCGAACATTATATGTCTGTTCTGGAAGATACAATGCTCCCATCTGTTGGACAAATATATCCAAATAACTCATTCGTCTTTCAGCAGGATAACTGCCCGGTCCATACCGCAAATGCTGTAAGGGGATGGTTTCATCATAATAATATTAAAGTCTTGCCATGGCCCGCTTACAGTCCCGATATTAATCCCATAGAGAATGTTTGGGGTCTAATTGTAAAACAAATAAATAAAAGAAATTTTAGACCAAACAATTCTAATGAATTATGGGAAGTTATCCACGAGTGCTGGGAAGACCTGTATGCAAATGTTATAGGGAATTTAATTAACTCAATTCCAGGCAGATTGGTTCAAATAGTTGAAAAAAATTGTCATATGACCAAATATTGAATTTTTATAATTTAATTATAAATTATATATTACATTATAATTAAACATTATTTATACATAGTTTTCTGTTTTTATTATTGTTATTGGTTACGTTGTGTTTAAAAATTTGCTTTGTAGAAATATTCTAATACATTAAAATCATTTATCACATTTTATATGTTTTTGTTTTGTCTATCGCCGTCAATAAGAAAAGCCTGATTTACGCAAATATGGCAAAATCTAGTCATAAGACTTGTACCCATTTTCAGTGAATACAACTGTACATTGACTGGCAACGTGCCTGTGTGAGAAGTTGCAAGTCAAAGTGTTGACTCATCAGTTCGTTTTTATGATTTTATTGAAAATGAGATTTGCTTGATTTGAAAATAAAAGCTCTTGCATTATTAAAGAGAATCCATTGTGTTTTGGCTCATATCAGCCTTTTTGAACCCTACCCAATAATTCTTTGGATTATTGATATTTGATCATTCCGCTGGAAAAAACCTAACAGTGATCAAACAATTAGCCGCAGAACACAGAAAGAGGTATCACCTGTTCAGCTCTTCTCTGCAAAATGTCCGCCCTGACCACTATCATTCGAGAAAGAAACAATGATAGTTTTTGTTTTAATGTTCACCTGATAAAAACAACCGTTTGCCGAAAACCCTAAACTACAGCAAAGTACGAACACCATACAACTTAACACTAGGCAACCCGTAGTGCGTGACGCGCGTGACGGGTTGCGAGCTATACCGGAGTGTGGCCCTCCACGAACACAGCTAAATTAATAAGTATGCAGAAGCCCGAGAAGCCGGGAGATGTTTCAGTTCAATGCAGTTCATGTCATGATTTTAACAGACCGTCGAATTGGGCTAAAACGGATATCTGAAGCACTGAATATTTCATACGAACGCGTTCATCTTATAGTTCACGTCAATTTGGACATGAGAAAAATTGCTGCAAAATGGATCTCCAAATGTTTGACCAAAAGCGTGCAAGGGTAGTAGAGCATCGCGTTCGATCTGTGCTCGATTTGAAAACGATGTAGACTTCTAAAACCGAATTGTTACTATGGATGAGACTTGGATACACTTATACGATCCAGAAACAAAGCAACAATCAATGGAATTGCGACACTCCGGTTTTCCAAGACCTAAGAAGTTTCGTGTCCAAAATTCTGCTGGAAAAGTTCTTGCTTCAGTTTTTTGGGACTGCCATGGAGTAATCATGATTGATTTTTTGGATAAGGGTAGAACAATAACTGGAGATTACTATTCGACATTACTGACCACTCTACAGGAAAAAATTAAAGAGAAAAGACGCGGAAAGCTATCCAACGGTGTTATGTTTTTGCAGGACAACGCCCCTGCACACAAATCTCATGTTGCCATGCAAAAAATTCGTGATTTAGGGTTTGAATTACTAGAACACCCCCCTTATTCACCAGATTTGGATCCGTCCGACTATCATCTATATCTTCAACTGAAAAAAAGTTTGAAAGGTCCTAAATTTTCTTCCAACGAGGAGGTAATAAAAGCTATGGAGGTCTGGTTTGCACAACAAGAAGAAACATTTTTTTTGAAAGGTCTGGAGACGTTGCAGGTTCGCTGTAATAAATGCATCCAATCAAGAAGCGAATATGTTGAGTAATAAAATATTTTGACATTGAAATTTTGTTTGGTGCTAAGGCTAAGAATTTTTCAATATATCCTCGTAATTGCGATCATACACGTACGTAAGCATAGAGTTCACAAATCCGGAAATTTCAGTAGCTTCACTATTTGACGTCTTTTACTAATGTGAGAACGCACTTCTCGATTGTCCAATCATTTGAGTCATTTATCACAGTTCGTGTCGTATCAGACCCCACAGTATTATTAACGTTATTTAATTTTTTATGTATGTTGACAAAATTTATTTAATTTAGTCATTTCAACCGATTGCTTGTTGACTGAAATAATGAAAATGAAAAATTTTGATAATCCCCCACATGAGGGTAGTTTATACTTGTGATTTTTAAAAAAACTTTGCTTACCGAAGATTTTCAGTGGAGATATTTTTTTGAAACAGTTGAATATGATTCCTCAAAACATACTTTCTGTGTCACCAAAAAAAATGTTTGATCATCCCCCACATAACGGTGTGGTTCATACCTGTGATTTTTTAAAAAACTTTGCTGATCGAGGATTTCCATTGAAGATATTCCGTTGAAAGAGCAGATTATGATTTGTAAAAACGTACTTCTTGTGCCACCATAGAAAACAATTTGGATCATCCCCCACAAAAGGGTAGTTTATTCTTGTAATTGGTGGTTGTAAAAATGGTGGCACAAAGAGTACGTTTCGGTAAATCATAATCTACTGTTTCAACGAAATATCTTGACTGGAAATCCTCGGTCAGCAAAGATTTTTGAAGATTCACAAGAGTAAACTACCCTCATATGAGAGTTGATCCAAACTTTTTCTATAGTGGCACAAAAAGTACGACTTGAAAAATCATAATCTACTGTTTTACCGAAATATCTTGACTAGAAATCCTCGGTCAGCAAAGTTTTTAAAAAATTCACAAGAGTAAACTACCCTTATATGAGGATTGATCCAAACTATGGTGGCACAAGAAGTACGTTTCGTGAAATCATAATCTACCGTTTCACCGAAATATCTTGACTGGAAATCCTCGGTCAGCAGAGTTTTTAAAAAAATTACAGGTGTGAACTACCCTTATATGAGGGTTGATCTATACTTTTCCTATGGTGACACAAGGAGTACGTTTCGAGAAATCATAATCTACTGTTTCACCGAAAATATCTTGACTAGAAAGTTTGTTTTAACTCTATTAAAAATCTAATGTTTGTCTCTCTCTAACTCATGATTTCTGATGAAAAATGCTATTAATATAAACTTTTAGAATAAGTGCGATTCATTATTTGTTTTGGTACATTAGAAAATTTTAAAATCCATAATAAATAATCCAGGGCCGTATTTAAAAAAACAATGTTGATGATGGCAGCTCAAATACGAAACGTCTGTTTGAAAATCTGACACCATCTTGTAGAACAGAAAAAGTAGCAATGAGAATGTGAAATTTGTTTTGTTATATCTATTCCATTGGCCGCAGTGGAGGGCCTGATACGGGCCCACTCACGTTCAAACCTAACCAAACCTATATCTATTCAAATGAGTCACAAAAAAATAAAAATGAAATCGCGAATAATCGTTTTTTTCCAAAAATCTTCGGAAGTATTCGGAATTTTTCAAATATGAAAGCGGCGTTTCAATGAGCACCAAATTGCGCAACTTTGCCTCCATTTAACCGACCTCGTATCTCTTCTGGTTTCCGAGATCCCAATGATGAGGCTCGAATTTGAGACACCCTGTACATCTAGAAGCATCACTCATCAGTAATCTTCAGCAGCAAAAATATTCGAATTTGTCTCAATTTGTATTCATGGCACTCAAAAACCTAAGGTTAGGTAGCGATTTTCCAGAAATTCTTAAAATGCCCATTATCTCGAAAACGGTGATATTTTTATTGAGGTGAAATTCCGATATTCTGGACAGTCATGACCTGGTCTATCACCAGTTCCAATATTGTACAAGGTTTACCGGACACCCTGTATATTGATTTTGGTTCAGTAAAAGAAAGATCAATCATCAGTTATTTGAGAAAAATAAAATAAGAAGAAAACACGTCTATTATTTGCGGCTTTGTGTAGAACCTGTGCGGCCTCTAGTTTTTATTTTATCTACCTTTTTTCCGGAACTGGATGACGTATGTGTCTTTGGGAAGAAATGCTGATTGCTCTGTTGTTATCCTGGAAAAGTTTGCCAATGTTTTATTTAGGGTCGGTGTACCAGGTTCCCTATTTGATTTCGGGATTTTTATTTCAGTAGTTTTTATTTCTTCCAAGTCTTCTGGAGAATATGTTTTTCCATCTACAAATAATTTGTTTCTTTGTATGTAACAATTTATGTGGTTATTTGATTTTGCTAGTATTAGATGTTTTCTTAAAATCTTGTACTCCTCTCGTTGGATAACTGTTAGGTCGTTAGCTATGCTTATGTTGGTACCTTTGAGATTTTTTGCGTTTTTGAGTACCTCTGACTTTTTCAAGTACCTCTGACTTTTTCAAGTATGAAACAAATTCCACTTTGACAGGGGATCGTTCTGTCTTACCCAAAGAGTAGATATTATTCAGGTCTCTCTCATTTATTGTTACGTTTACTAGTCTCCCTAGTTCGTTACAAATACCTATATTCAGGTGTTATTTCCTCGGGTTTATTATCGAGCCCAAAAATAACTATATTATTTTCTTTCGTTTTCCTCTGAATCCTTTCAATTTTATTTAGAAGATGATGGTTTTCTGCTTCAACTTTATTCAGTTTTCTGTACAGATCCTCGATCTTTATAGACAATCTAACCTCTACTGCTTCTATAAGTGATTTCAATTCCTGTTTCTGATCTCTTCTAGTATTAATTCTGCAGTTACCGACATTTCAGCTTTATCAAAAGTATAAGACGGGATTGACAGATTAAATGTGTCAATTGACAGAATAAATGTGTCAATTGAAAGATATTTTTATTTTAGTAGTGGCATCAGTACGCCCTCGTAGATTTGCGTAGGTGTATTGGGAAACATCCATCTTTAAGACAGTTATTATTATTATTCATGATTGTAATCCATGCTAACCCGGACGTTCTCTCTATAACAAGGTTTCAGAGTAGCTTCCCGCATCTTTATTCTGCATGCTGCAGAATTCCCCAGAGTCGAAATCGAATCTTTCCATTTAGATTTCGCCACGGATAATATGGCGAATAACGCTGAAACCTCCTGCTGGGCATACAGCGTCCTACCCCTTTCGAAGCAGTTTCAGCGAAATTCTCTCTGATAAAGCGCGCATAGTAAAAATAGCACTCTTTTTTCAAGGATGCACTGCACCTGAACCTGTGATTTCCGCTAATAACAATATCTAACGCAATCTTATCTCCGATCTGGGATGCCTGCTAACCATTCGAATATCACAGTGCTTCACATCGACTTTTATTCAACTTTATATACAAAGTATGAGAAACGGAAAACTAGAGTGCGTTGGACGCACTTCATCCAATGTGATGGATATGGTAGACCCAAGCTATAGAGGTTTTATCAACATTAAAAACACAAGAGCTTTTTTTATCGGATAAATTTCTTTTTGTAACGAAATAATTTTGCCAAACAGTAATTTTACGAGAAAAACGAGCGATTTTGTCAAAAAATGTTAGTTTTTCGAACAAAATTACTGATGGAAAAATATTGAGTTAAAAAGAAATTTATCCTTAAAAGAAAAGCTCGAGTGTTTTTTGGCAAGATAAATTAACGACCGAATATATGAATGAACAACAACAATAATTATTTTTATTGATACAATTAAATTATTTAAATGAACAGTTATTAAATACACAATTGTTATAAATTGTTTGGTTTGGTGTACTGATTTCAAAATTTTCTTCTCTGGTATTCACACATGTAGAATATTCATTTTGATTTTTCTCACTCGAGGCTCGTAAGGAACTAATAAGATTTTCGTGATGTTCAGGATCAATTTGGACGACTCATGTTGTAATGTTTCAGTATCAACTATCAACAATACTTAAATAACTGACAGGGCAGACATTAAAGTGACGTAAGCATACTAGATGTAGACGCTAAAGAGAAACAGGCGTTTTTCTCGGTGATAAAAAACGATGCACCTTTTTTATCGCTGTCAAAATGACAATACAGTCATCTTTAAATGACACATTTTATGCAGGAGTTAATTTATCCCCACAAAATAAAAGACGCATATGGCCTATACTAATTTTTATAATTTAGTTCGTTAATGAAAACCCCGGTTTTTGCCCCAGCAAAATCGCTTTGTGGAATTTTTTAAACAAGCAATTCTGAAAAAAGTACTACTATTTTGGTTCTCTGGAAATATGTCAAAAATTATTCAAGGAATCGTTTCACAGGCAATGGAATTTTTGTAGAGATTTATAAAACCTACAAAATGGATTTTCATACGACCTGAGGGGCTATTCTCGAATCATTCGACTTCTGATTCAAATACGAATAAAAGAGACAAATACACATACTTCATGTGTATTAGCGTGAAACAGTACAGTTATTTGCACCGGTTCAACTTAAGGTTACCTTACGACTTAAGTGGACTTTAAATTACGAATTTGGTTTGCACCGCTATTTGAGGACAACATAAGCCTTAGTCAAGATAAGCCTCAGATTCTCTAGGCTTAGGTTCCACCTACCTCAACCTCACATTTCCAACACGAAATATTTTCCTATTCTCTGTTGCTTTGCACTGGAGTAATGTAATGGCGAGTCTTTTCAATTTTTCTTATTCATCCAAAATTGTTAACCAAATCTTTACGTCGTAAACATTTTGGATGGATACTTTTCTGTTAACCTAGGGTAAGTCAGGTCAGGTTAGGGTGGCCAATATGGCGATATTATGGCTAGTTTTCCCGGTACAGACAAAATTTCCAAATCACATGCCATACTCCCGCCAGCCTTTCAAATTAGACAAACTGACTGCGCTTGCGCAACGTGCATATTTTTTAAAACTTTGCGTTGTTTAACGTCTCGTCGTTGGTTACGTGATCATTTTTGCAATGTTGCCAAACATTTCCAATACTCAGGTAAGGTTCAGGCCAGGAGGCAACGGTGCAAACCATCTTTACCTTAACGTGCACCTTAAGCTGATCCTCCACTTAGTTGAGTTTGTTGTTGAGTAGAACCGGTGCAAATAGCTGTAATCGAATTCGCATACGCACAAACATGGGAATAGGACTCCTGATCGGTGCATTTTCCACTGAGAAAATCCGGGAAAACCTCGTAAATAGACCATTTTTCAAAATCTGAAGCTATGGACAAAAAATATTGCGAAAACTGATAGATAATAATATGTGGTTCAACTGTGCGCAAGATAGTTTCTGTCCGATGTGTAGTTTTTGCACAATCGCGTTATAAACAATTTAAGGGCACATCTTGCAAGATGGGCAGATTTAAGAGAAATCGTCGTATTCAAATTCTGTAAACGGCATCTGGAAGTAGAGATCAATATCTACAATTTATTCATTTTGGATTTTCAGCTGAGAAGTGGAAAATGTGTTGAAAATGTCACTGAATATTGATCAAAACCATTGTTTAAATAGAAGATAGTTAGTCAATGCCTGTGGAAAAGGCGAGTGTCATCTAGCGTGATTAGTTACAAACATGAATATTTGACGTCAATTTAATGCAGGTTTCTTCAAAAAACCCTGATTTTAATGCTTTTCCATTGTTTTAATCAAGTTACGACATGACTTGGAAGCCAGATCACTGAAGTTACGACATGACTTGGATGCGAGATCACTGTCGCGATCTACATGTCGCATCCACTTGAATCCAATATAAATCTCATAAGGTTGGCTAACTATCTTACTTCTATACAATCAATGTCAAAACGCTTCAAAGTGCGTCCAAAGTCACCCGAAGTCGCACTGAAGTTAACATGAGTTGAGTATGGGCGACTTCGGGTGCGCTTTGAATCCTTCCCAATAAACACAGATACGTGAATAAAACGTTGAATTTTTCAAGTAACGCTACAATTATTCATCGTTGAAAAAACGGCAAAATGTCGTTAGGCAATACGTTTCATTCAGGTTTTATATTAACGTTACCTCTTCACGTTGATTCAAGGTTATTTACACGTTCTTACTGTAATGAAAATTCCACTGAAATATAACGTTATAATTCGGTTACTACGTAACTATGCCTTTTCACGGGGTTTCAACGTTTTTTATCCAATTATATTCTACTGCAGCATAACGATATATCTTCGTTTCGAAGTCACGTTGCTGAGATACGAATTCTAAACGTTGATGATGATCATAGAATTCCACCAAAATCAAACGTAGAATTCCAGTTATTAGGTAACGTTGATATTCTTGGTTAAATCAACGAGGAATATTAATATCTTTTAATCGATATTACCTCCAATTTTAAACGTTACAACAACGTTAATTGATCTGGGGTGAAGCAACGTATGTATTTTTGCTATGAATCAACCTTTGTCATCACCACCCTGAAACGTTATACAAACGTTACAAAATGCAATTACTGTACGTTTAATAAACGTTACCAGTATTCAATCTCTATACAGGGTGATCCATTGCTTCTAGATCAATTAGAGAAAAAACATGGTTCCCAAAGAAATATTGGGTTTTCTTCGTATGAACTTTTTTTTACTGGAAATGCTGAAAACATACTTTTTAGTAATAACTGTTATTTTATTTTGGTATAAATTCAGACAGAGGGTAACTCAAAGATCACTTCATCACGAGATTCAAAATGTCTTATGCTTGTCGGATGTATCAAAGGAAATATATATTAATATAAATAAAATATTCTTTTTTTTGTTTAGAGTTGATGGCGTCATTCATATGTTTCTTCGCAAAATATAACCAGTCTTTTGTAGTATCTGCTATTTGGATGTGATCTGCTGCTTCAAACTCTTTCTTGACAGCAACTGCAAAAATCATTCAATATAATTATTATGGAATATGTCACATGAGTTGGATCACATGTATATCCTTGAAAGCATTCTTATCTGTCGTTCCAGATGTAGAGGCAAGCCAGCTCATTCGTTGAAATGAATATTAAAATTCTTCTACTGTTATCTTCAGGAGAAGTGCCACCAATTGACTCCAATCTTGTGACCTAACAAATAATAAATATATAAATAATATATACACTGATGAACGTCATTTTATCTGCATACCAAACTAGTATCTATTCTTGAGAATTGAAAAATTTCGAATGCACGACATACTTATGTCCACCAGGTCCAAGTTCAACAAGTTTTATATCTACCATTTATCAACGTTTCATGAACTCAACGTTTATTCATCCACCTATTTCCAACGTGTTTAATTATCTACCTTTTATACACGTTTTATCAACGTATCTCAATTAGATTTATCGACTACAAATTACGGCTTTGAAATATAATTACTACATATAGATTTGAGCAAATTGGAATAACGTATGGGAGTTTCCATAGTTCTATACCATCAGAATTGATACTGTATCAGATAAATCGCTGATACTAATTGCTGTAAAGAACCATGCAGACTTTACAACCTTCTTAAGACGACTGTGCCAAATATAATATTACAGATTATAAGGAAACATTTGAAGTTTGTGCAATATACAATTCATCAACAAGGTAGGTAGGTACTTACCAAATTATCCTCTGGTTGAATCAGACACATGCACACATAACCCTAATAAAGAAGAAATGCCGTGACACTATCGATGGCGGCTGCGGTAGAACTAACTGTTCATCAATCAACGTTCAGCGTCAACGTGATCACGCCATCTGACGGTGCATCGTACAGCGTTGCCAATGAGTGGTTAATTATGAAATAATCGAGAATACTCATTAAGTTTTTCAATGACTGATGAGTAAGATATTATTTGTTTAAAAAAAAGTTCAAATCATAGGCCTCGAATCTTCAACGACAAATACTCAATAAATGGGAGATGAAAGTAGATTGTATGCGTTACTTCGGTTTGTTGAATAGTGTCATTTTTAACGTTTATGCAAAGTTTCTTAGTTCTATTTGTTACGATGGATGCATCCACTTGAATTAACGTTGAAGTGGTCCAAAGAAGACCATAGTTTTGCGGAAATCAAGTAAACAAAGCTATTGATTTTCAACGTATCTCATGGATATAATATTCTATCAGTTGAAACAACTTAGAAAAATAGGCAAACAAAATGGTTTTCTCGATGTTACGCGAAGTTACGTTGTTATTACATACTTCTTTCAACATATCAAACACGTAATTCCATACCGTTCAGTAAACGTAGAAAAAAAGGGAAACTGAAACGTAGAAAATAAGTTTCTAAAATCTTCGGGTTGTTGAATAGTGTCACATTCAACGTTTACGAATTGTTTCTTAGTTCTGTTGAATAAGCGTTGAAAAACCACGATAAGAACAAATTTCATTATGGAGTTTACAGTACCATATTTGTTGCGATGTGCATCCAGTTGAATAAATAACGTTGACGTGGTCCCCAAAGAAGACTATTTTTGCAGAAATCAAGTGAGCAAAGCAATTGATTTTCAATGTAATTTATGGATGTCTTCTATAAGTTGAAACAACGTTGAAAAATAAGCAATCAAAATGGTTGTTTCGAAGTTACGTTGTTATTAAATACTTCCTTCAACAGATCAAACACGTAAAGTCATAACGTTCAATTAACGTAGAAAAACAGAGTTACTGAAACGTAAAAAATAGGTTGCTCAAAGTTTCGGGTTGTTGAATAATGTCATGATCATCGTTTATGAAATGTTTCTTAGTTCTGTTGAATATACGTTGAAAAACCTCGAAAAAAAAAGTTTCATAATGGTGGCTACAGTGACGTATTTGTTACAATGTATATGTATAGTTGAATAAACGTTGAAGTTGTTCAAAGAAGACTAATTCTGCAGAAATGAAGTAAACGAAGCAATTTATTTTCAACGTATCTGATGGATGTTTTCTATCAGTTGAAACAACGTTGAAAAATAATTAATCTATATGGTTGTCTCGAAGTTACGTAAGTTACGTTGTTATTAAATACTCCTTTCAACTGTTCAAACACGTAAAGTAATAACGTTCAATAAACGTAGAAAAACAGAGTTACTGAAACGTAATAAATAGGTTGCTCAAAGCTTCGGGTTGTTGAATAATGTCATGATCAACGCTTATGAAACGTTTCTCGGTTTTGTAGAATATACGTTGAGAAACCACGAAAAGAACAAGTTTCATATAAGTGGCTACAGTGACGTATTTGTTACGATGTATATGTCTAGTTGAATAAACGTTGAAGTTGTCCAAAGAAGACTAGTTCTGTTGACATAGAGTAAACGAAGCAATTGATTTTCAACGCATCTGATGGATGTTTTCTATTAGTTGAAACAACGTTGGAAAATAAGCAATCAAAATAGTTGCCTCGAAGTTACGTGAAAGATGAAGTTGTTATTGAATGCTTTATCCAACGCATCAAATACGTAATTTCATAACGTTCCATCAACGTAGATAAAAAGAGTAACTGAAACGTAGAATACAGGTTTCCCAAAGCCTCGGGTTATTTGATAGTGTCATATTTAACGTTTATGTAATGTGTCTTCAGTTCTAATTGAATACACGTTGTCAAAGCACGATAAGGACATGTTTGATAATGGTGGCAAAAGTTACGCGTTGAATCATATACGTTCTTTATGGGTAGAATCAACGTTTGGTTGAATTTGGGTTACGAAAGTCACGTTGCGAAATTCAACGAGTAACGTTTCCTCAACGTCAACTACCACATTTAAACGTATATGATACGTGAGTGTGTTTATTGGGTTTAGAGTAACTACCAGTGACATTTACAAAACATTTCCCACCTCTCAGGTGAAAATCCGAAATATACAAATTGTAGATATTGATCTCTACTTCCAAATGCCATTTACAGAATTTGAATAAAACTCTTTTCCTTAAATCGGCGCAATTAGAAAGATTTGCCCTTAAATTCAGTTCTGAACGGTATGAGGGTACCGGTACTTTCAAGTAATAGGTCAAGGTGTTTGCTCTCAGATATAATTACTTGTATTCAAACCAGGTTGATATGTACCTAATTTGAACACACACGGTACATTCCATTTCTCCTTCATGGCTGGATCTGTGAACGGTACGGAGGTGTTCTGTTTCCATGAAACTAATTCTAGCAACCTACGATAACGCCTAATATTTTGCCTCTAAAACGGCTATAATCACGGCACACGGATAGTTAGGCACTTACGGCTAGTCTCGAATAAACCGTGCAAGGCAGATTTTGGGGTACTAGGTCTCACGAAATACTGATCTATATACTTGGAATAAATCTGGTTGGACTTCCAAAACAACATAAAACGCGGTTATTCAGTCAGCAGCAACTTTAACAACACATTATGAACACCACGCAAAGCTAAATTAGACTTCAAGCGAAACCTGTATTAGACTTCAAGTGAAACCTGATCCTGTCAGTGACACATTACTCTATTCTTCAGGGACACTACCCTAGTAGCAATTGCCGTTGCGTTACCGACCTCAACACAACGTTGTCACAACACTCACAACCCTGTTTTACACCCATTTGGTCAATCATTTTTGGGTTTTTAAAACATTTCAGCTCCAAATGTAGGTAGTTGATGGTCGTTTTCTAAACGTTCCTGGGTTTACTTATAAACAGCTATACACCAGCGCCCTCTCGCGCAGCGATGATAGTTTACGTTTCATGGTGTTTAAAACATAGTTAATTTTTCAACTAAATAATTACTGATGGCCAAAATAGACACTTAAATAAAACATTCTGGTTACTCCTACCTTTAGATTTTTATGCTCAAGTTACCCAAAAAATAACTATTTTGAAACAGAAATTGGCAACGCATTTCATTTTACTGTCAAATATACTATTGTTTCATGCCAAAAAACACGCGGGCTTTCAATCTGTTGCGAACTTTTCTAAACTCAAGAATAAAAAAAAATCATTTCGATGAACAATATTTAATCTAGATATTGATTAAATCTTGAACTTAATGGAATACACATGAAATGTTTCTAGAAAGCTAAAATGAGGTCTCACAATCCTTTGTTTACTTTCAAAATTTGATTGACCGGCCATGTTTCCAAATAGAATTACACTTCGAACATGGCATAGGAGTAGAAAAGTCGTCAAAGCGACTTTGGATATCATATCACTGAAAATATACTACTTTTCAACGTTGGTCTGTCAGGCAATTACCTTTATACCCGGAGCGCGACTGAAGTTGCTTATCCGACCAAAAACTGAATCAACTACAACTAACGAAAAATTTAAAATTAAGCTTTAAACTTCAGCTTTCCAAACTGTCTGTCTTCATGAGGGCTTGTGTCTGTGAAGTTTCTTCACCACCTAATCTTTTTTTTTTGCCTGTAATAGGAAGCAGTGTATTAGAATGCTCTTTTCGTTTCCGATTCAAAAGTTAGGTTAGGATCATTCCAGTTCCTCTTCTTTTACTATACCTATACTTTTTTATCAAGCAATTTAGCCAGTAGAATAAAAAAATTATCAAATTGGTCAAATTATTATTATTATCTAAATATCGCCGGCACGTCCTCTGTAGTAGATAATTGGAAAAAGGTTAGTTGTAAAGATGACTCCACGAAAACGTTTTCAACTTCACTAAAAAATTGCCCACTGTTTAGTTGAATCTTACAAGATCGATCCTTCGTCGGGAAAACGTTCAACATAACTAATAACTAAAGTTGTCACTTAAACGTTTTAAAAACGTTATTTCCATTCCCAAAATATTTACTAGTTGTAGTCAGTTGGGTCAACGTTCTGACAACGTCATAGCTTAACCGATGTCATGCTCAACGTTAAGACAACGTTGTTTGGTGGTTTAGAGAGCATCCTTTCATAAATGACTAATTTCTAAACCAAGTACAACGTTAATTTTGGTGTATTATGTGGTTATAGTCGACAAAATGCTACTTGGATAGTAACGCGCAGCAAATCTGACAATCGAATAAGACCTCTCAACTTAGCACTGCTCCGTTCGAAACGATATAGATACTGAACAGACTGATTCCACCTCCTTTATGAAATAAATTCTCGAATGTTCCTCCGGCAGCAACTTTAACAACACCTTAGGAACAAAATACAAAGCATTACTCGATAATCTACCCCTTCCTGCCAGCGGCTATATAATATTTCTGTTTTTCCTAATATTTCAACAAACAATTATTGTATTAAAATTGTTATTCATCTGAATTTCGATTTGAAACCAGCAATGGATTCGTCGTTGAAATTAGAATCTAAGAAATGTCTGTGTAAAAGATGTCATTTGAAACTCGATTCTATGATCAAAGTCGTCTTCACTCAATTCTTGGAAGAAATTAATTTTATAGGGTTGGGATTTTTGCAGTTTGCAAATATTTTGAATGGAATATTTACTCATTTTCTGATTTAGAACCCTCTGTTGTGTCGAAATTATTGGATTTTCCACCACATCTAACATTTAAAGATTTTTTTCATTTGTAACGCTTACTGGTCTTTCACTTTTTGATCGATCTTTGACACCGCTGCAATGTTTTCAATGCAGTTGATTTAGAAAGAGGTCAACTACTTGGTCACAACTTTATCTGCTATCACCATATCCTATGATCATTGAAATTTCAATGCGCTTAATTTCGCTTTCGCGCCATTTTTGCGCGAAATTTATACACAATTCAATTTATTTTTGACATGTGTTGTCAAGATCATGACTGTTAGACAAAAGAACGACGCGGAGCTAGAAACTTGATGCACTATAAACTTAATGGACTATAAACTTAATGGACTAAAATATGTTGGTATAATTTGTAAAAATAATATTTCCTGAATTCGCTATATTGAAAACGATTGAATTGAGACAATATTGATTTATTTTAGAATTTTGGAAAGAATTGAGATATGGAATAATATATAGAATGTTTCATTAAATAAAAAGCAACTTTGTTTCGTCGTCAGTTTTTGACTGATCCTGTATATTTAATTTCCCTGGATTTTAATAGATTTTTAACAACCCTATAATCTTTTTATCTTAGCATTTTTCGATAGCTATCTTATTTTAGGAGATAATCACACTGTATAAGTGGCTGAGAGGAATAAAGTAACAATGATGCATTTTTTTACGACAGTGCGTAAACTAAGCTTTTACGCACTGCTGACAGTGCGGTTATTATTATTATTTACCGCTCTGAAGCGACTTATTTTTGGTATCACATTCACTTTTCAGCTGTAGTTAACCAACAAAAACCTACGGAACCATCCCAAATCGTCGGTGCGAATTTCAAGTAAGCACTGGATTGGAAAATAAATTGAAGGTACAAAAAACTATGGAAATTTATTTCAGCTAATATCATGAACAATTTCAACTCAAATTGGATTTATAAAATTGGATGCTTGGAAGCTCGAGGTTTTTTTTTCTAGAACGATTCATGTCAAAATACGCAACTGCATTTAACTTAAATCATTTGAAGAGATTAACATGCTATTTCTTCGAGTATTTCTGGTTGCAAATTCCACAATGGGGGTGCATGAAAAAGTGAGGCCAAAAGCATTTTCCTTACCATCAAAGAAAAGCACTTCCATATTGACATTAATTTTCTGAGGCGATTCTGTGTATGTTTAGTACTTTTTACATAATATAAGCGGTGTGGTACTGCACTAGGTTTCAAATTATTCTATTGTCGTTTTCACATGAATCTTCAGGAGGAAAATATCTGCCACAAATTACAATTTTCTCACTCAAATGTTCTGCTGGGTCTCTTCTCAAAAACGATAACCAAAAATCATGCCTTTTTTGTCAAGCTAAAATAACATTTAAGCTATTTTGAGCAAAGCATATAGGTACATAACAAATTTCATTATCTACCAAAATTGAATTATTTCCCGTATATTTCCTTTACACAACACTAAACAGTTCATTGTTTATTTTTAGGAAGAAACGGGTTTATTAGAAATTGTCTTTAAAGGAACAAGATTATTGCAAATTCACGAAAGATGAAAGAATAACCAACGACAACAAACACCACACAAAACGACAAGAGAAAATCTGAAATTCTAAAAACCGACTCTGTCTCTGACAAGAGTGACAGATCCACAGACCTCATAAAAGAAGTAGATGTATCATGCTAAAATTCTGATGGCACCTTCATGTTCGTCGCCATATGCAATCCGTATTATGTTGGTACTACTGAAAGTCAGGGTCGGTGTCGTGTATTTTATGATTTTTGTTGTCATTACTTCATTACTTCAAACTCTATTCGAATTTCGGATCATTGTTCAATTTGTTTTATTATAGTTCATGTCCATTGTCCAGTGATTCCTTTGGTTTTGGATGCCTTAAATGTATAGTTGTTTCATGTATTTTATTTTAATATTTAAATCATATATCATACACAAATTCTCTATCTATGTATTTTCATTGATTTTAGTTTATTAGAATGCGCCTAATTAAATAAAGATCTATCTACAGCACACATGTAATTTATCTGAAAACCACCTTCTTATGAGGGTATTAAATTCTATAACCATCTACCCACATACATCAAAAATGAAAACAATGTTCATGCTTTCAAACGAAAATTGAGAATAGTGTTGGGAGTTTTTATTATCTAGAATAATATATATGTCTAGAATACACCCTGAATCATTTTAATATGTTTGTTGTGTTGTACAAGTCCCACAGGTTTACTTCTTTTTTATTGGTGCATTGGCCTGACTTTTATCACTGTTGTGATCTTGAGGATGATAAAGTATTAGTTCAAATTAGAATTTCATTAATGTTTCATGTTATTTCATATCCTTCACTTAGGGTGTAAAATTTTCAAAAAATTCATACTTGTATAGGAATTGTTCCTATATTTTTTTTTAATCAGGACTTTGTGATGCATCACCAATTTACACTGAACAGATTACACTGGGATTTTCATAGAATGTATACATGAATGCTAATAAACATCTAATGAATAATAATCCCAGATCTTATGTTATTTTATGATGTGAATCTGTCTTTTGAATTCAATTTAATGAAATGTTGAAAATCTTTGTATACTCATTAACGACGGAAAAAAATGTAAATAATTAGATGTCCTTCTGATTCCATTTCTCAAGACATGGATTTCCGGGCAAGCGTAAAAATTGAAAACCAGCATTTATTGAAATTCACCAAACAGAAAAAAGCTTTAAATCTGTCAAATAGTAGATTATTCTATGTTTCCTTTTTGGTGCATTTGAATAACTACTTGTTTTTAAAGTTTGTTGTCATGAGAAAATTTGATGCTTCGTCAACGAAATGATGGGCATCAGCGATTTTGAAAATACAATTTCATTTATTTGCGGTATATTATTATATTACGCGTATAACTTTTCATATTTTGATTTTATGTATTCTTGATTTCCACAATTCCAAATTTTTTATGTTCGTCCCACAGGACTCTGAGGTCAATGGTTCGTCCGCGAAAATTTAGGAAAGCCGGCCCTGTATTTTGGGTAACACCAGTGATCTGAAGTATGTGGCTGTCAATCCACGAAAGTAATTCACATCTCGCTTTGTTTCATTCGTTAGAGGAGTACAACCGATTATAAATCAGTTGTGCCAACGTAACGCGGAATCAACATGGCGGCCATGGATGAGGGGCTATTTTCTTATCATTGGAAGAGCGGCCATGTTATATCTACTTCTTTTATGAGGTCTGTGGACAGATCTTAGTGACAAGTCTTCCTGTTGATGAAAAAGCACTGTGGCACGGTCATTATAATTACGTAGCATAGGGTACATTATTGTTTTAAATAATTTTCTTTCGCGCCTAAAATTCGGAGTAATATATCTCTAAAAGGTTCTATTCGGTTTTGAAAGGTCTTAAATGCGCTGTCAAATTTCTCTCTTTCAAATGACATGTGTTTTATTGCCTCATAACAAAAAACTCTGAATTGGAACACCAAATTATTTTCAAATTTGGCAACGATCTACCCAAACTACACTGATGACGCGCATGCGAACATCGTAAACGGGTCGCATACGCGGCATGCTTTTCGCCGTGAAAATTAAGTAAGTATTCAATTCAATTCAATTCAATTCTTTATTGTCCTTTCGCTATTAGTTACAGTAGATAAGACGTGTCAGAAAAGTACACACATACGAGTATACAAACAGAAATACAAAAAAAGTGTATAGCATTTACAATTACAAAGGTAACAACAGATGTTTTTCATACATAATGTCATATTTGCCACGGCATCATAATTAAGAGAATAATAATTTGAAGGAATGTTACTATAAAATATGTGACAGATACCTTTCAAATTCGTTAAGATTATAAAAACATTGATCTACGAGTATTGCTTTTAACCTTTTTTTGAACATATCACTAGATGTACTTTCCTTGAGAGACAGAGGTAACTTGTTAAAAAAACGAATGCCAGCCCTAACTGGAGACTTTTGACAAAAGGTGTGATTTAGATACTTTATTTAGTAAAAAATCATTTTTATGCCTAGTGTCATGGGCGTGTATATCTCTATTCTTTACAATATACTTTTGGTTAGAATATATGTAGGTTAATAATTTTAACAGGTAGATGGATGTGACAGTGAGGATTTTCTTTCGTTTAAATATGTCTCGACAAGAAAACCGATATGGTATTTTAAAAATAAGCCTCAAAATGCGCTTTTGTAAGACAAAAATTCTTTCTATGTCTCGCCCTTGTCCCCATACGATTATGTTATAAGCAATAGCAGCATAAGCATAAGAATAGTAAACATTTATGAGAGTTTCGGTGTCAAGCATGGATGTTAAAGTAGTTAATAAATAGTAACATTGATTGAGTTTTTTACAAATAATGTCAGTCTGATCAGTCCAAGACAGGTTACAATCGAAAAGGGTTCCTAAAAATTTAACACGATTTGAAGATTCTATCAGCGAGTTATCAATAGAAAAATAGTCGAAAGAACGTGGTTTGTAAATAGTGTGATATTCAATACATAGCGTTTTTTTAAGATTTATTATTACTCTGTTCCTAGAACACCAATTATTGAATTCCATGAATGTGGTATGTATTTTTTGTGACAGAGTACTTTTCGAATGATCAGCGATAAGCATACAGGTGTCATCAGCATACATTAGCACTTTTGCCTGAGTAATGTAGTTGGGGAGATAATTTATAAATATCAAAAAAATTAATGGACCAAGGACACTTCCTTGGGGTGTTCCCAAATCAACATCGAACTCACTTGACATGACATCTTCAATTTTAACAAAAAATTTTCTGTTATCCAGAAAAGAAGTAAACCACTTATTAAGGCAGCCACGTATACCTAAGTTGTCCAACTTTAAAGATACAAAAGCTTTCTCGACAGTGTCGAAAGCCCTAGTTAAATCGAATAGTATAGACACAACACAGCTTCCAACATCCAATGTGTCATGAATATATTGTGTATAGTCAACAATACTGGTTTCTGATGAGTACCCGCTACGAAAGCCATGTTGGCAACTTATTATTTTCGAAAAGGTGTTTAAAAAAAGCAAAACCCTATTCGAAACCACTTTTTCAATAATCTTTGAGAAAACACTTAATAAAGATATAGGTCGGTAATTTTCGATGTTCGTTGGATCATCTTTCTTGTGCAATAATATAACTGTACTTATCTTAAGGCTAGTTGGAAATATACCTTGTGCAATAGAAATATTTATTATATGTGCCAAAATAGGAGCAATTATTTCTTTACATTCTTTTATTACAGTAATGGGGATTTCATCCATACCGGTAGATTTTTTATTAGGTAATTTGTTGATTACTTCTATAACTTCAGGTTTGGTGACAGGTGTAAAAACATTGTCTGTATTGAGGAGTCACTTGTGGTACAGTTGTTGCCAGGACTATTGCCAAAGTGGTTGGATATTTTTTCACCAACATTTGTAGTCATGTATTCACCGAAAGCATTTGCCTGATCAAGTGGATCGATTAAATGTTTGTTATTGTGTCTAATTTCTTTAATGATATTGTTTTTTTGTTTGCCTTTAACTTCGTTTACCAGCACCCAGGCAGCTTTATTTTTATTATCAGACTTGTCAATTATATTATTGTAATATTCTTTTTTTTCTCTTTTAATTTGTTTATTGACTTCCTTTTTCAATCTTCTGTATTTTATCATTTATATTATTATCCGAGATTCTTTTTCGTCCAGTCTAAATCGCGCAATTGCATTCGTTGAAACCTTAACTCAGCAGAGAAATTAATTTTATGTGGTTTCTTAGGGACAGTTTTCCTAGATATTTTTTCAAGGCTCTGATTAAAACACCAAAGAAAGTCTTCCATAAAAATATCGAAAATCGAAAGTTACCTTTCCAAGTTGACTTTTAATATAATATACAGGGTGAGTCAGGCTAAACGCCTCGGACTCTCGTGACCATATGGTATGTTTTTTTCAGTAAACGGCCTGGGAGAGTACATGTATGTCGATCTGAAGCACATTTTAAAAATAACGATTTTTTTACAATGTGTTTGAAATAAGCGTTACATATCAAAGTTATGTTTTTTTTTAATGGAACACCCTGTATTTTCTTACATTTTTTAATTCATTGAGAAAAAATAAGCTGACTTTGCTAAAGTTTCCCTATAACATTGTTTATATAGAAGATAGTTAGTCAACCTTATGGGATTATAATTGGATCAAAATGGATGCGACATGTAGATGGCGATAGTGAGCTCGCATCCAAGTCATGTCATAACTTCAGTGATCTGGTCTCCAAGTCATGTCGTAACTTGATTGAAACAATGGGACAGCATTAAAATCAGGGTTTTTTGAAGGAACCTGCATTAAAATATTCATGTTTGTAACTAATCACGCTAGATGACACTCGCGTTTACGACCAACACCAATTACACAGGCATTGACTAACTATCTTACTTCTATATAAACAATTCCAATACCTAACTCTCTCCATTTATGAGATATTCAACTTTTTCTCAAAATGTAACGTTGTCAAAAAAATTCAATATCATTGCAATTATCCACTGCATGTGTACGAAATTTTTACCGGTCACTCTTATCCCTTTCAGCTAGTTACTGAAACTTCAGACGACGATCAATATTATACAGTGTATTTTATATTGTCAGGAACACTTACCGCATATTTGAACTCCAATAACTTTGTTATTTCAAATGGAACACTCTATATTTTTCCACGTAACAACACTCACCTTTCCATTCCCTTTCAAACCATATAATATTTCCCTATAGCTAAATGTAGTGCTTCAGAAGTTATCGAAGCATTTTCAAAATCCGATGAACTTTTTGCATTGACATTATTTCATCAAGTAGGCTGATGCCATGGATACTTGAGTAATGCGTTCAACTGTGTTCAATTGCGTTGTTCCAAGCGGGCTTCTGACAAATAGCGTCATATTTTGTCATAAGTTTGTGTTGAAATCGTTTTTTTCAAGTGTTCTCAAATTTGAGGAGAAAAATGAAAAGTTTCACATTCAAGAAAGAATCAATATAATGTTAACCATTGGAAAGTGTTATGAAAATTGCTTATTAGCGTCGAGGGTTTATGCATAAAAATACCCAGATCAAGAGCATCCTGATAAAAATGTATTCGAAAGATTATTGCCGGATTTCGAAAAACAGGTAGTATCGAGTACACTGTTCGAGAGATATCGAAACCAGTTACTGGGAATGAGGAACACAATTTCAAAGTTTTACAACCTGTGATTGAAGATCCCAATACCAGTACCAGAGCCATTGCAAATGCCATAGGTATAAGTCAATCGAGCGTTAGCAGAATTATTAGAAAACACAAATATCATCCATACCACATTCAGCTGCATCAAAATTTGTAAGGAAGGGACTTTGAACGCAGGATAGATTTCTGTTTATGGTATCTTGAACGAGTTGGCGAACTTTTTTGAGAATATTTTATTCACTGACGAATCAACATTCCATAACACTGGTCTGGTGAATCGACATAATTTTCATTATTATGACACCGAAAACGGACATTTATTTCGAACCGTCGATCGCCAGAACCGGTGGAGTGTTAACTCCTTCGGTGGAATCATAGGAGACACCATAATTGGTCCTTATTTCTTTGACGGGCATCTGGATGGAAGGAAATTTTTAAGATTCATGAAAAGAGATTTTTGGAATCTTCTGGAAAATATTCCTTTGAATTTGAGAGAGAAGATGTGGCTACAATTATATGGTGCTCTGGCACATTTCAAACGTGTTGTCAGGAACTATCTGGACAGAAAATTTCCAGATCAATGGATAGGGAGAGGTGGTCCTTATAACTGGCCAGCAAGATCCCCAGATCTTACACCTTTGGAATTTTTCTATGGGGATATATCAAGAATATTGTTTACAGTACACCACCCACTACTCCTGATGATATGAAGGTGATGATTACAAATTCCTTCCAAACAATAACTCCAAATATGTTGAACAATGTCAGAAGCACATTCGAAAAAAGAATTAGAGGCTGTATTGAAGTAGATGGTGGCCACGTCGAACATTCCTTATGGTTTTTTAAATTTTCACTTAAACTTTAATTGCTAAATATTGTTTTTTCTTAACCAGTAACCCTAAAATTAGTAGATACAGATGGACCGATATAACAAATGCTCCAAAGAAAATCAACTGTAAGTAGAGAGTGTTCAAATTCAATTTACTAAAGATAATGGAGAACTACTTTTTTCAGTATTTGACATCAGCCGGTTGATGGAATTTTATTATTTTGAAACTTATATTGGTTTACAAAAAGGCATTGAAAACTCCTGAAGCACCATATGTAGGTATAGGGACATATTACATGGTTCGAAAGAAAATGAAATGATGAATATTTTCACGTGGAAAAATACAGGGTATTCTATTTGAAATAACAAAGTTATTGGAGTTCAAATTTGCGGTAAGTGTTCCTGACAATATAAAACACACTGTATAATATTGATCGTCGTCTGAAGTTGCAGTAACTAGCTGAAAGAGATAAGAGTGACCGGTAAAAATTTCGTACACATGCAGTGGATAATTGCAATGACATTGAATTTTTTTGACAACGCTACATATTGAGAAAAAGTTGAATATCTCATAAATGGAGAGAGTTAGGTATAGGGAAACTTTAGCAAAGTCAGCTTATTTTTTCTCAAAGAATTAAAAAATGTAAGAAAATACAGGGTGTTCAATTAAAAAAAACATAACTTTGATATGTCACGCTTATTTCAAACACCTTGTATAAAAATCGTTATTTTTAAAATGTGCTTCAGATCGACATACATGTACTCCCCCAAGCCGTTTACTGAAAAAAATACTATATGGCCACGAGAGTCCGAGGCGTTCAGCCTGACTCACCCTGTATATTTCTTTGATCTCATTACGTGCATGTTATTGTTATATGTCATTTACAAGGAATGTTGACAGTGCGATTTTTGACGTTCACAGACAGGAGCGTAAAAAAGTAATTTTTTACACACTGTTCATACATTTCTGCATTTTTGGAAAATACAGTATTTTGCGTCAAATATAACTCGGAAGTCTTTATTTGATGATACGACAATTCATATCATTAAACATTCAAATTAATGATATACTTGCTACAATTTGGCAATATAATAACTGTCGAAGAAAAATCTTTGTATGAAACTCTTTTGTAAAGGGCTTTTTTATACTCGCGTGTTTGTTGAACTCGGCTGCGCCTCATTCAAAAAACTTCACGCTCATACGAAAATATCCTACTTTATGAACTTGTATCATAAATAGCTATTATCACTGCTATGGACGTTGGTTCCGCACACTTGCTAAGCCAAATCCATGAGTGAGTCTTATGTTCTTGGAATAAATCCAACGCGACATTTAAATTCACGATAACTCATAACCAATTACACAAAGGGAAAATTAAAATATATTTCTAGATAAAAATGCAAATGACATCCAGAACTTACATTCGTGCGTTAACTTTGTACACGCATTTTTTTTTGTTCAACTCATTTCGCAGAAAAATCTAACATGAGTCATTCACAGAGAACTGTCACAGTTGGCATTGCACGGAGCTGAAATAAAAATCAACTGGTATATTTTGAAACAAATATATACATTTTTATAAATGTTTCTCAATAACTTAGAAGCATTGTATGGCATGAAACGAAATAAATGATTTTTTCATCAACAAAGCAGACGATATAATATCATGGTATAGGACAAACCCAATCACATGAAAATTCCTCATCTCCAGAAAATGATAATTGTTTGCCAAGCTTAAAATTTGGAGAAATAACTTCCAGTGAAACTATAGTGAAAGATGAGAAATAAAACTTTCTATGTTTTTATACCACTTCTATTTGTAACCAACGTTACTGCAGTTTCGTCCTATATGGACATTATCAAACAATACAATAATCTGAAATAATAACACTTCTTAAATACCCTTAATTCTACCCGAGACCTGTCTTAATGACTAACGGTCATTAATGACTTTTACCTGTACCTTGTTTATTTGTGACAATGTGACTGCGCTGCCTTAAAAACCGGTGAATAGACCAAATCCAGTTGATCATTCAGTAGGTTACATCCACAATATTTGTGTTTATGAATATCTAGGGATTCTAAATAATTCAGTTTCCAACCCTTGCCTTGCATAGTGCAAAATTTCCGTATCGTTCAGACTCGGAAATTTGTGGTTGCATTCCAAGGAATGGTTTGAAAACGTCGAATCATTTTTTCCTAGTCTGAAGGACCTTTCATGTTCAGCGTATCTTTTTGAAAAATTACGTCCACATTGTCCCACATAAACACCGTTACACTCTGGACACTTAAGCTTATAAACTCCAGATTTTTCCATTTTTGCTATTCTATCTTTGGCATTGAAAAGAAAATTAGACAACCTGGCATGCGGCCTGTATGATACTTCTATATTATTCTTTCTAAAGAATCCCGCAATAGCCTCTGTTCTTCTCCCGAAGTACGTTAAAGTTACAAATTTCTTAGTTTCTGATTGTTTGACCTGGGGGTATATTAATTTGTGCGAAAATTTAAGACGATGTTTTCTGACTAACTTTTGAATTGTGGCCGCTTGGAAACCATTATTTTGTCCTATCTGTATGATTGTTTTAATTTCTGTATCTAGATTATTAGCAGACAAAGGTAACGAGAACGCTCTATGTAACATTGAATTATATGCTGCTAATTTTTGACTATCGGGATGGAAAGAATCACTTGGGATTGTAATGTCCGTGTAGCTCGGTTTTCTGAATACATTGAACTCAAATTTATTATGATTATGTGTGATGGTTAGGTCTAAGAAATTAATTTGTCTCTCTATCTCTGTCTCTGTTCTATTTAGATTATTTATAAATATCAGAAACTGGTTTAGCTGTCGTGTGGTACCTCTGAAACAGGCAAGAATATCGTCAACATATCTATACCAAAAATGAATATGTTTTTTACCAAGTTCGGAATTTAGTATAGTGGTCTCCAAGTTGTTCATAAATATATCTGCTAAAAGTGGACTAAGGGGGGAACCCATTGGTAAACCTGAATCCTGTTTATAAAATTTGTTATTGAATTGCAAATAATTCTGATCTAGGCATACATCAAAAGCTGTCGAAATTTCAAAATGGCAAAGTATCTTGGCAAGATTCTTATTGTTGAGTATTAATGTACGGTTCACAAATAAAAATTATTTCAATGTCACTTACCATCGAATTTATTGTTTCTCTCGGTTGGTCTTTATTTTTACAAAAAGACACCATCTTTTCGTACGCAAACCATATCGGTTTATATACATCATCTGCCCCTGCGCCACTCTTTGAACTCTCCTTTACCTTTGTGTAACATTGACGGAATCTCAGAGATTCTTTCTTTTTCTTCAGTTCTGATACTGCACATTTGATAGTTAATTTTTGTTGAATTCTGTTCCACGCATCGAAGACCTCGTTCCTGTTTTTGTGCAGTGGATGCGACGCATTCCAAATCACAGATTCCTGTTCGTATAACTCTAAAAACTCCATTACTGTTTCGTTTGACCACTCCATTTTCGACAAATCACACGTATTTAGCATAAATAGAGCAGCGCACGTCTATCTACTGATCACACCGGCCGTACGAATATGTGGATCAGACATGTCGTTGCTTGTTTGGCAAATATTTGCGCCTTTGATTTGTGTTCATTTACCGACATCGAGAGGGAAATCTTTATATTTGCCGAATACACCCTTTTCAGCGAATATTTGCCTTTACACACTCCGTACACATATTCGTCTAAATGCCAAATATTTGGATATTTGTGACAAATACCCGAATGAGTGGCGCCGCCTTTAGATTGATAACAATTCTCCAGTGCCGAGCGCGCGATTTGAATAATATACGAAAAAGAGATTGAAAGTGAGTATATGACAGCAATATGCTCTACTTTGGCCTGATCTAATATATTTAAAATGAGATACTTACATTCGTTATACGGTATGTTGGAGAACATACTTTTCACATCGAATGAAACTAAAATTGAATTATGTGGAGTGGTTTCTTTATTTATTCTTTCTACTAGACTTCGTGAGTTTTTTACGCTATGGTGCGGAACAAAATTGGTAATATTTTTGAACAACTTGTTGAGACGTATTCCTAATTCTCTTACCGGACTGTCTATATACGAAACGACCGGTCTTATGGGGTTATCTTTATGTGTTTTAATTAGGCCATACAGTTTGGGACAGGAGGGGTTCATATTGGTAATTCTTCGATTATCGAATTCAGTGAAAATAAGTTTCGTATTTGAAAGGAAATTTTTTAGATCATTTTGGCTATTTCTTGTTGGGTCTTTTTTAATGACAGTGAGATTTTCATTATAAATAACTGCTTCAACTTTCTGAATATATGCTTCTCGTTCAAGTATAACGATTGCATTAGATTTATCTGCTTTTGTTAGAATTAGATCGTTTTCTTTTATCTTATTTTGGATATCTTTTATTATGCCTGTTTCTCGATGGTTTGTTAATATAAATGGATGCTTCTGAATTACTTCTTTGAATTTATATGGACCTATATCCTATCCCTATATCCTACCACGTAGTAACGGCTACATCCATCAATTTATTGAAACTATAGTGTTTGAAAGTAAATAAAACACTGTTTCCCTAATTAAACAATTACTGTGTTGCATACTTTTTTCCTGAAACAAACTCGTACAAGAATCATGGTGTCACACTGATAGGGGGGCATTGTTGGTGCGCATGCGTAGCTGAACAGCTACCTGTGCGATCAACACCATATATATGTCAAAGCTACTTCCTGGAGCTATGATGAATATACATTACAGAAACTAGGAATATAATAAACGAAATGAAAAATAAAACTAGTGCTGACTATTATTAGAAAATTAGCAGAATATGTTTGATGGCAAAGTTGTAGATAATGGAAAAATCAAAAACTTTTCCACATAACCTTAAATTAACTGTCAAAATGGCGAAACACAGATTTTTCAGTATTTAATTTTTTTATCGCGTATAAATGATTTAAATTCCATAAAAATTTGTAAGCATTATGTCTTTTATGGTGTTGAATGAGCATGATTTTTTTCTAGTTCTAGTTTTCGAGTTCTGTACATTTTTCGAGTTCTGTACATTTTTCGAAAAAAATACCCTTATCTTCCACGAACAATTGTTCTGGTATTTTTTTGTATTTCGGAGGACTATGTATGATCATTTCAATTGTTGAAATGTCTACTTTCGAATGGTCTATGTGACTTGGTGGTTTATTGATCGTTAAACCGCTTAAAATTGAGAAAAACCGACAAGTCTCTGTGAATCATAATTTTATAAATATTTTCAATGATTTTCAGCAGTTGTTCGAGGTTCAAACTTTAAGGAAAAAAAGTATTTAAACACAAAAACACTCAAAATGGTGAAATGGGGATGCAGTTTAGGGGTTGAAAACGTTTTTTGTGATTTGCGGCGAAACGTGACCTCCGACCAAAATATGTTCAATGAAAAAGTTGTAGATAAAAAAATCGAAAACTTCTATCTTCAACACTTTTTGACTCAACCTCAAAGTAACCGTCAAAATGGCAAAAAACCTTTTTTTCAGTATTTTAATTTTCTCGCGTATAAATGATTTAGTTCAGATGAAAATTTGTAGATATGTCTTTTTTCGAATAAATTATCCTCATCTTCCACGAACAATTGACTCAATATTATTTGTATTTCGAAGGTCTATAAGTGACCATTTTAATTGTTGAAAAGTCTACTTCAAAATAGTCTACATCTGACAGATATTTGTGCAACGTTCTTGTATGAAGACTCAATTGCAAGTGCTTATTGTAGACAAACAAAAGATTATCATTAATTTGGCTGGGGATGACCACCTGCACACATGTTTCGAGAATTTATTAGATATAGAATTAATTATAATTCATTTGGCAGGGACAAGATAACTCAAAGTTGTCGGGTCTACCCTTGCACTGATGAGAGGCAACAACCTCGAAGCATGTGTGCAGGTGGTCATCCCCAGCCAAATTGAGGGTAATATTTTGTTTGTCTACAATAAGCACTTGCAATTAAGTCTTCTTAGAAGAACGTTGCACAAATATCTGTTAGATGTAGTTTAATATCCGTCGTGGCATTAGCTAGGGAAGTAGTTGTTTTCTGTCAGATTTTTGCCTCATATTTTCCACTTTGTGGAAATATTTGGAGAGAAGGGTACTTCGACTTTGTCAATTTTATTTTTATCATCAGATGTAATTCAATGTTCGTCGTGGCATTAGCCAGGAAAGAAGTTGTTTTCTGATGGATTTTCGACCCAACTTTTCCTATTGTATAGGATATTAGCAATGAGCAGTCTTCCGGACATCTTATGCCGCATGTCATAAGCTCATTGTGAACTACAGTTTTCTTCTCCGTTATATTCTTATCATTTATTTGTACTCTCCGGCAAAACATTCGAACTTTTTCATATGAATACATAATTACAATATTGAAAAAATTATGATTCAGAGAGACATGTGTCGATTTTTCTCAATTTTAAGCGGTTTAACGATCAATAAACCACCAAGTTACTTAGACCATTCTAAAGTAGACATTTCAACAATTAAAATTTTCACTCACAGACCTCCGAAATACAGGTAAATAAAGGTATTTTTGTCGAAAAATGTACATAACTACAGAACAACACGTTGTTACATTGTAGAATAAAACCAACGAATGTCAACAAACAGATATTTTAAGTAAGTAATCAATAATGTAATTAAAAACACAAAATAAAACACCGCGGCACCGAGTCGAAAGGTCCAGAGTTCGAGCCCCAGTTGCGGCTGGGATTTTTCAATTTAATTAGACCGATTGAATTATTAAAATCTCGTGGCTGGACTGGGGTGAGTCCTGCACGATTCACGGTTGCGTTCCAATTAACAGTGCTGCTCCTAATGTGGCGTATGGAGTTAGTAACAAGGCCTACCCATAACACATGGCTAATGACCATAACAGTCGAATGCCAAAATACAAAAGGAAAAAATAAATTTCAAACATTTTACAGGGACTTAGGGAATTTTAGAATCATTTGACTTTTACTGGAAACCCTGAAATAAAGTTTTTATGATACTCTACTTATTCTACTACTAGAAATAAACTTTGGTCGTCAATAGAACGCAGCTATTGACGTACCGTTTATAGATGGAGCACGATATCCAGCTGACCTTGACTTTGAACACTGACCTCTCCCAAACCACACGAGATGTAATAATATGTAACCAAATACTTCCACACCCCATATGCTTTGATGAATATCGAGTCATGTGGCACTCTGTCCGATGGATCTGGTTACCTGATGGAGTTCGAAACTAAAAAATAACTTCAAATAAATTCAGTTATTATCGGTTTTTACTTACAATGTTATCATGCCGCCTGTGGTATCCGCTTACCAGGTGTTTTTTGTACATGCTTCGATTAGGGATTTTTTACATTTTATGTGCCAGCGACTCATGATCAATTTTCAGTGGAAGATAATATTCAACCTCAGTGCCTCAGTGGAAACTTGCGATAATTGCAAAGCTCGTCTTTCGCGATGAAATTATCTCATGTGAAAAAGTGAACTGTGAAATATAACATGTACAATGTGAAATATGAAATATAAAAGTTGAAATTTGAAAAATGTAAAAGATGTAAAATTTAAAATGTAAAATGTAAAATGTAAAATGTAAAATGTAAAATGTAAAATGTAAAATGTAAAATGTAAAATGTAAAATGTAAAATGTAAAATGTAAAATGTAAAATGTAAAATGTAAAATGTAAAATGTAAAATGTAAAATGTAAAATGTAAAATGTAAAATGTAAAATGTAAAATGTAAAATGTAAAATGTAAAATGTAAAATGTAAAATGTAAAATGTAAAATGTAAAATGTAAAATGTAAAATGTAAAATGTAAAATGTAAAATGTAAAATGTAAAATGTAAAATGTAAAATGTAAAATGTAAAATGTAAAATGTAAAATGTAAAATGTAAAATGTAAAATGTAAAATGTAAAATGTAAAATGTAAAATGTAAAATGTAAAATGTAAAATGTAAAATGTAAAATGTAAAATGTAAAATGTAAAATGTAAAATGTAAAATGTGAAACGTTCTTAATTGACCACTGTTTTCACAATTTTTGAATGAATTTTACACATGCACTATTTGAATATATATTTATATTGATTTATTATATGTATTTGATATATTTGAATTATTTAAATTTTTTGGTCCTTCTGAATATACAGGGTCGCTGATACGTATGGAAACGGTCGATTATTTTCTAAAATAAGATAGCTAGCAAAAAATATTGAGATACAAAGGTTCTAGGGTTTTTCAAAATTCATCTTATTAACGATAAATTAAGTATACAGGGTCAGACAAAAAGTCAAGACGAAATAAAGTTGCTTTTTCTCTAATGGGACACTCTGTATATTATTTCACATTTAAATTTTTCTGAAAATTCTGAACAAAATTTATTCAGCACATCATTTCCTAAATTCAACAGTTTTCGAGATATCGAATTTTGAAAATAAGTTTCTAATAAATTATCCAGAAATGTTTTAGTCCATTAAGTTCATAGTCCATCAAGTTTCCATCTCCATAACAACGCCGCATCGTAACAACGCCGCGTCGTTCTTTTGTCTAACAATGATGATCTTGACAACACATGTCATAAATACATTCAGTGTAAATAATTTTCTCGCAAAAATGGCACGTTTATCTGATACTGAGCGTATTGAAATTTTAATGATCATAGGATACGGTGATAGAAGACGAAGTTGTGACCAAGTAGTGGATATTTTCAATGAATTGCATCCCAATCGGGAACCCATTTCTAAATCAACCGTTTCAAAAACATTGCAGCGTTTTCATGAAACTGGAGGTGTCAAAGATCGACCAAAAAGTGGAAGACCAGTAAGCGTTCCAAATGAAGAAAATTCTTTGAATGTCATGTTAGATGTGGTGGAAAATCCAATAAATTCAGCACAACAGAGGGCTTTGAATCATAACATGAGTAGATATTCCATTAAAAAAATTTTCAAACTGCAAAAATTCCATCCATATAAAATTCATTTGGTACAAAAATTGAGTGAAGACGATTTTGATCGTAGAATCGAGTTCTGTTAAGTTATTATGGATAAATTAAATGAAAATGTCAACTTTTTCTGACGAATCTACATTTTGTTTAAACGGGCACGTAAATCGACACAACTGTAGGTATTGGTCAGACCAAAATCCACATTGGATTGAGGAAGTTCACACTCAACAAAAAGTAAATGTCTAGTGTGGCATTATTGGTGGACACGTCATAGAACCTTATTTTATTAACGGAAATTTGACCTCTGAACAATATTTGTCACTTTTACAACAGCATATTATCCAGAGCTTAGACGATTATTCCCGAATAATAACAATCCCAATTTGCTGGCAGAACAATAAAAAATGTAGTCTACAAAAATAGGCCCCCAAATATCGAAGAGTTGCAAGAAAGAATAAGGCATGAAATTTCTACCATTCCTCCCCACATAGTTTTAGATTCGCTACAAAATTTTGTTCAGCGAGTTCATTACTGTAATGGTAAACACTTTGAGCACCTTATTAAATAGAAGTCCAAAGAAAAATTTGTTGATTATTGAAACTTGTTTTCTCTCTTTTTCTCCTGGCATAACTATTGTTTCATAAAATTTCAAATATCCTAGACATTCATTAAAAAATACATTTTATCGTTTCATGTATTTTTATCAACCCTGAACAAATATGCTTTTTTTTATTTTCTGTAAAAAAATTATAATTAAATTGTAATCATATCCACATACTCCACCTTGTGTGACTTCCATAATAAATATCCATCATTTCGCACTTTGTCTTTAATAAATATGAGAGTAGTATCAAGTTATTTTCAAAATTCGATATCTCGAAAACGGTTGAGCTTAGGAAATGATGTGCTGTATCAATTTTGTTCAGAATTTTAAGCAAAATTGAAATATGGAATAATATACCCATTAGAGAAAAATCAACTTTGTTTCGTCCTGACTTTTTGACTGATCCTGTATACTTAATTTTTCGTTAATATGATGGATTTTGAAAAACCCTAGAACGTATTCAAACATTTTTCGCTAGCTATCTTACTTTAAGAGATAATCGACCGTGTCCATACATATCAGCGACCCTGTATGTACAGAACCTGTGAACTATAAATAGTGTCTTTTTACTTTTTCTTTTTTTTCTCTTCTCTATTAACTGTTGTATATATTTCTAAATAAAAATGACTGTATACCAATATAATGTACATTGTCTGATGGAAATGAATAAATGATGAATGAAAACGTAAAATGTGAAATATAAAAAATGTAAGATACAAAATAACAAAACAATAAAAATTAACAATGAACAATAGACGATGAATAATGAATACCGCCAATATTGTATAAACAGTACTTAATACAATGAAATACATAGATATGGATAAATATGAAAGTAAAATGGTGAACAAAGTACTTGTTCCGAGGAAAATTAAAGAATACATGAAAATATGTGAATACAACTTAATCCAATGAGACTTACTTATCCCAAAAATAACTGCACGTTCAAGTGTATGTAACTTATATGTGAATGTTAATATTGTTTTTCTACGGCCACAACACAATACTGCTCTTTCCTAACTGTTTTTGATTGAACAATGAGGCACATTGTATATCTTCAATTTCATTGCCTTACCTGATAATAAAATGAAGTCATTGTGTTTTTATTTTACAATTTATCACGTCTCCCATGGAATGTCAAAATTCAAGCAACGAATACTGACAGCTATGTAAAGTTAGATTTTTGAACTCAAATCAAATGATTAGAAGCGAAAGTGACGTAGAACTGACTTACCCAGAAATTAGTGCAGCCGCAAAACAGGCATGTGTCAATTTAATTCCAGAGATTTCAATAGAAAAATATGTGAAAGCCTACAAATCCTACACAGATTGGGAAAAATTGAAATCCTCAACTTTTTGGTCGCAATATTCCATGTTAAGGGCCATGCTGAGTATTAACAGAACTGTAGACATTGGAAAGCATTTGAAACTTCAAGCATTTCTAAAAAGAAAATCACATGGCTACAGGCCGAAGAAATCCCAAATTTTCTTCACAGATGAAGTCAACAAGTTCATAAAAAAACGCTCCGGATGACATTTATTTATTTGATAAAGTAAATTATTATCTTTTTCAATAAATTTGTTTAGTATTTTTTTTAATAATTATTTGAAAAAATATGTTACTGTAGACGTTATAATTGATATTATTTGTACAGATTCAATAATGTCAAGGTGAGTTAGCTCAGTGGTTAGGTGCTCGCTTCATAGTAGATGGTTCGATCCACACAGCAACCCCTTTTTTTTATTTGGTAAATATTAATTTTTTTATTTTTAGGTTCTATTAATCATGGCGATTATGGGTGTTTCTAGAAGAGACGAACTTTATAAAATGAAAACAACAGATTGATAGATTTGGATTCAACAGCAGTTCTTATACAAATACAAAAACAAAAGTGACTAGAAAATTAACAACATTTATGATATTTACAAAAAATACAAAGACCTTCGTCCTGAACACGACGCAAAAAAAGGGGTGGAAAACGTAACCCCTAAAATGTATTTCCAATGTAACTTTTTGTCTCATTATTTGTTTACCATTTAAAAATTTATTTCCGATAGCTTGTTTCATTCTAAACAAAAAATGTCCCTTGAATTTTTTACCCAAAATATACCAGTTCGCAGCAAAAAATTATTTTACGAACAAGATACATATCGCCATAAAGCGAAAATACGAAACTAATTTATCTAGTAGGCAGATATTAGCGATAGTGACAATTAAATTGGTATCAAGCTGTCAGTTTGTAAATTTGTAAACTTGAAGTAATACTAATTGTGTATTGTTCTGTTCTTAATTTGTTACTTTAATAATTCACTTGATATTGAAATGGCATACACAAATGAGCAAATGGCTGATATGCATTACGTTTATATACTGTCTGTCGCAGGGGAATGGGTTAGAAGCTTCTAGAAGATATGCTGAAATGTATCCTCAATGGCAGCATCCTTCACATAGAATATTTTCCCGACTTCATCAACGATTACGAGAATATGGTTCATTCGACAAAAAAACGCAGGATTGTGGTCGTCATCGAGAAGTAAGAACACCACAGCTTGAGGAAGCAGTTCTTAATTTGATTGAAGAACAACCTACTACCAGTACTAGAAAGATTGCTTTCCAGCTAAATGTTGATCATATGACGGTATTTCGAATTTTAAAGAAACAACTCTTATACCCTTACCATCTGCAACGAGTACAGGCACTGTTACCGCGAGACTTTCCGAACCGTCTTGAATTTTGCAATTGGATGCTGGAAATGATTAGAAGAAATCGTGACTTTCTAAAGACGATCGAATTCACAGAAGAACGTAGTTTTTCTCGGGACAAGATTATTAATTTTCATAATTACCACATATTGGCTGATGAAAACCCTCACGCTATTGTCGAAACTAACCATCAAGAACAGTTTTCTCTTAACGTGTGGGTCGGAGGAGGAAGTTCCTTTGGGCGTCAGAAGGGATATGTTTTTTATGCATGATGGGGCTCTCGCCCATTATAGTCAAGTAGCACGTCAGCATTTAACTGAAAGATATGCAAATCAGTGGATAGGTCGAGGAGGACCACAGAATTGGCCCGCCCGATCCCCGGATCTCAATCCTCTCGATTTCTCTACTTGGGGCCATTTACAGCATTTGGTTTATCGTACTCCTGTTCGCGATGTAGAGGACTTAAGAAACCGCGTCATCGATGCGTGCAGGGTAGTAAGAGAGACCCCAGGAATATTTGAGGTAGACATATTGAACATTTACTTTGATTTCTACATGTTGTATGTTTTGTTATTAATAAATTACTTTTGTTTATCCCCTTTTAATCATTTAATGCAGGTAGTAACTACAAAATAACAATAAATCCAGTTTGCATTTATGACGTATCTCTGTAGTTGTTCGTAAAATAATTTTTTGCTGCGAACTGGTTTATTTAGGGCAAAAAATGCAAGGAACATTTTTTGTTTAGAATGAAACAGGCTATCGGAAAAATGTTTAAATGGTAAAAAAATAATAAGACAAAAAGTTACATTGGAAATAAATTTTAGGGGTTGCATTTTCCACCCCTTACAACCATGGGGTAAACCAAATAAATTACTGGCTAAGTGTCTTTGTGGTAGTAGAAAATGTCAGGTTGATTTCAATACTGTAACTTTTTTTTAGTGCTTGTGAAAAAAATTGTTAAACAAATTTTATGTATCCCCTTCAAGGGGCTGTATCTTAACATGGGATGCTCCAATGAAGTTTCTTTATATGAAAGATCCTATCTTTTTTCGATGAGGAATCACCCCCTTGAATGTTTTACACTTATTTAGTCGGAAATTAATAGCAAAGGATTTTTCCTTCGGTATGAGGATGCTAAATATTCCGGCCTAGACTGTAGTTTTAATATTAAATCTAGTAAGATCTGCTATGTAAATCTCTTCATAGAATTTCTTCTGAATTTATTGCGGTACTTATACGATTATCGGGGGTAATACCACGAGTGCTCACAATACTATCGATAGTAATTCTGTCAGAAATCAACGAGATCCAATTGCTTGGTATAGTAGTTTTCACAATAAATGGTATTGACTAAAGGATTATAATAAAACCAATTAGACCCTTAAAATCCGAGATGCACATCATAAATGTAAAGATTCAGGTACCTAATTTTGTTTCTCAGAGAGGGATTATAGAAGATTACAGCTTACACTTCTTGTTCATTTTAGTCTTTGTATTTCATTGGAAGTGTTCACTTGTGTTACGGCGTGCAACATTTGTTTGTTATTGCAGACATTAATATGTATATATTTATAACATTAGTATGTGGCGTCCGTGGATAAAAAGTAATAGTGCTTCTTCCAGTGGTTCGTTAAAGAAGAATCACTTATCTTGTGACGCGAAAATCATTATAAAAAATGTGTATAGTTCCTTACTTCAGCAAGGATATAACGCGGGTGCTGCAGCAAAAGTAACCAGTAATTTGACGAAAGTGTCTCTTACTTCAGTTAGACGAATTGTTGAAAATTCCATGGAATCAAGAAAAAAGCGTAAAGATTCCGGTGTCACGAAAAGTCTAGACGACTGGGAAAGATATTTGATAAGGCGAAAAATCTACACTATGTACGATGAGCAGCGTGTCCCTACAATCAAAAGTCTGAAGCAGCGGCTCATCAATGACGAAACTCAAATCAACTGTGGCCTCACTACTCTGGCGAACTCTGTCTGCAATGGAAGATATCGTTTTTTCAGTTTCATCTGAAAAATTGTTTTTTCTCAGTCTGTACGGGTTGTCACCAAATTTCGTTGTATCACCCTGTAAGATCACCTCTTCTTAACGCTATTCTCAAAATCTCTTCGACTTATTCGCCGTAGTTATGGAGATATCAGTTTTTAAATTTTATCTGAAAAATTGCTTTTTCTCAGTCTGTACGGGTTGTCACGGAATTTCGTTATATCACCCTGTAAGATCAATCCTTCCTAACGCTATTCTCAAAATCTCTTCGACTTATTCGCCGTAGTTAGAAAGATATCGTTTTTTCTGTTTCATCTGAAAAATTGCTTTTTCTCAGTCTGTACGGGTTGTCACCAAATTTTGTTGTATCACCCTGTGAGATCACCCCTTCTTAACGCTATTCTCAAAATCTCTTCGACTTATTCGCCGTATTTAGGAAGACATCGTTTTTTAAATTTCATCTGAAAAATAGCTTTTTCTCAGTCTGTACGGGTTGTCACGGAATTTCGTTGAATCACCCTGTAAGATCACCCCTTCCTAACGCTATTCTCAAAATCTCTTCGACTTATTCGCCGTAGTTAGGAAGATAACGTTTTTTCCGTTTCATCTGAAAATTTGTTTTTTCTCAGTCTGTACGGGTTGTCCCCAAATTTCGTTGTATCACGCTGTAAGATCACCCCTTCCTAACGCTATTCCCAATATCTCTTCGACTTATTCGCCGTAGTTAGGAAGATATCGTTTTTTCCGTTTCATCTGAAAATTTGTTTTTTCTCAGTCTGTACGGGTTGTCCCCAAATTTCGTTGTATCACCCTGTGAAATCACCTTTTCCTAACGCTATTCCAAAAATCTCTTCGACTTATTCGCCGTAGTTAGGAAGATATCGTTTTTTCAGTTTCATCTGACAAATTGTTTTTTCTCAGTCTGTACGGGTTGTCACCAAATTTCGTTGTATCACCCTGTAAGATCACCTCTTCTTAACGCTATTCTCAAAATCTCTTCGACTTATTCGCCGTAGTTAGGAAGATATCGTTTTTTCAGTTTCATCTGAAAAATTGCTTTTTCTCAGTCTGTACGGGTTGTCAACAAATTTCGTTGTATCACCCTGTAAGATCACCCCTTCTTAACGCTATTCTCAAAATCTCTTCGATTTATTCGCCGTATTTAGGAAGACATCGTTTTTTAAATTTCATCTGAAAAATTGCTTTTTCTCAGTCTGTTGTCACGGAATTTCGTTGAATCACCCTGTAAGATCACCCCTTCCTAACGCTATTCTCAAAATCTCTTCGACTTATTCGCCGTAGTTAGGAAGATAACGTTTTTTCCGTTTCATCTGAAAATTTGTTTTTTCTCAGTCTGTACGGGTTGTCCCCAAATTTCGTTGTATCACGCTGTAAGATCACCCCTTCCTAACGCCATTCCCAAAATCTCTTCGACTTATTCGCCGTAGTTAGGAAGATATCGTTTTTCAGTTTCATCTGAAAAATTGTTTTTTCTCAGTCTGTACCGGTTGTCACCAAATTTCGTTGTATCACCCTATAAGATCACCCCTTCCTAACGCTATTCTCAAAATCTCTTCGACTTATTCGCCGTAGTTAGGAAGATATCGTTTTTTAAATTTTATCTGAAAAATTGCTTTTTCTCAGTCTGTACGGGTTGTCACGAAATTTCGTTGTATCACCCTGTAAGATCACCCCTTCCCAACGCTATTCTCAAAATCTCTTCGACTTATTCGTCGTAGTTAGGAAGATATCGTTTTTTCAGTTTCATCTGAAAAATTGCTTTTTCTCAGTCTATACGGGTTGTCACCAAATTTCGTTGTATCACCCTGTAAGATCACCCCTTAACGCTATTCTCAAAATCTCTTCGACTTATTCTCCGTATTTAGGAAGACATCGTTTTTTAAATTTCATCTGAAAAATTGCTTTTTCTCAGGCTGTACGGGTTGTCACGGAATTTCGTTGTATCACCCTGTAAGGTCACCTCTTCCTTACGCTATTCTCAAAATCTCTTCGACTTATTCGCCGTAGTTAGGTAGATATCGGTTTTTCCGTTTTATCTGAAAATTTGTATTTTCTCAGTCTGTACGGGTTGTCCCCAAATTTCGTTGTATCACCCTGTAAGATTACCCCTTCCTAACGCTATTCCCAAAATATCTTCGACTTATTCGCCGTAGTTAGGAAGATATCGTTTCTTCAGTTTCATCTGAAAAATTGTTTTTTGTCAGTCTGTACGGGTTGTCACCAAATTTCGTTTTATCACCCTGTAAGATCACCCCTTCTTGACGCTATTCTCAAAATCTCTTCGACTTATTCGCCGTAGTTAGGAAGATATCGTTTTTTAAATTTTATCTGAAAAATTGCTTTTTCTCAGTCTGTACAGGTTGTCACGGAATTTCGTTGTATCACCCTGTAAGATCACCCCTTACTAACGCTATTCTCAAAATCTCTTCGACTTATTCGTCGTAGTTAGGAAGATATCGTTTTTTCAGTTTCATCTGAGAAATTGCTTTTTCTCAGTCTGTACGGGTTGTCACCAAATTTCGTTGTATCACCCTGTAAGATCACCCCTTCTTAACGCTATTCTCAAAATCTCTTCGACTTATTCGCCGTAGTTTGGAAGATATCGTTTTTTCAGTTTCATCTGAAAAATTGCATTTTTTCAGTCTGTACGGGTTGTCACGAAATTTCGTTGTATAGCTCTGTAAGATCACCCCTTCTTAACGCTATTCTCAAAATCTCTTCGACTTATTCGCCGTAGTTAGGAAGATATCGTTTTTTAAATTTTATCAGAAAATTTGCATTTTCTCAGTCTGTACGGGTTGTCACGAAATTTCGTTGTATCACCCTGTAAGATCACCCTTTCTTAACGCTATTCTCAAAATCTCTCCGACTTATTTATCGTAGTTTGGAAGATATCGTTTTTTCAGTTTCATCTGAAAAATTGCCTTTTTTTAGTCTGTACGGGTTGTCACGAAATTTCGTTGTATCACCCTGTAAGATCACCCCTTCTGAACGCTATTCTCAAAATCTCTTCGACTTATTCGCCAAAGGTAGGAAGATATAATTTTTTCAATTTTATCTTGTTGCTCGCCCTGTACTCTTTAGCAGCTCATGAAATTGCATCGCACTTACACTTACATTTTCTCGCGGATTTCGTCAAGACACCCATATAACTCACTCAATTGCTCATTGAAAAATGATATTTTTGGATTTTGGTAAAAACAGATCCCATATCTATTTCGTTCTCACATAATTGCTTGCTCTCTGTCCAGATTATTCATCCTGCAAAGTCTAATATACTCATTCCCTATATAAAAATTGTGCTCTACATTTTTGAGAAATTTGGCAACGCCGCCCATAGATTCTGCTCTATCCCAACTTCGACAGCCACCACGTCAGAAACTGTGGCTAGGAAAGTGTGGGTAACTTCACACTAATCTTCCAAAGGATGGTCTGATTCCTCTGATAAGTGTAAAACAAAAGCACCATCAAATAAAGGGAAGAGAATCACAATATTACACGCAGGATCAGAAAATGGTTGGATTCCAAACGCTATGTGGCTTTCTACCAAAAATATTAAGGACTCTTGTGTTGATTATCACGAAGATACGACAGCAGAGCTTTTTGAAGATTGGTTTGAAAATTGTCTGTTACCCAACATTCCGTCAAACAGCGTTATAGTAAAGGACAACGCAAGCTATCATAGTCGACAATTGCAAAAAATTCCTGGCTCAAAGAATACGAAATTGGAGATTCAGAACTTCATGGCTGCAAATGACATATATTTTGAGGAAAATTATACAAAAAAAGAACTTTTACAAGTGCTGCAGTCATTTTCTTTAAAAAAAACGTATGTTTGTGATACAATTGCAGAAGAATTGGGACATACAGTGTTACGACTACCTCCCTTCTACTGCGTGTTCCATCCCATAGAGCTTATGTGGCACCAACTTAAATCGAGCGTGCGCGGAAAAAATTATTATTAATTTAGATGAGGATAGCGATAGTGACACTAAACTAAATATAGAATAGAATTGTAACATTTAAATAAATTACTTGTATATCTCCTATATTATGCAAAATTCAAATTTCTTAAGTTCGACCCTGTAGCACATTTGCATCTTTTACCTGATGATTTTCTACACAATGGGATTAAATCGGGTAGTTTATTGCAGTTAATAAGCCAATACCATTTACTGTGAAAAATACTATAACACCACGAATCATGTAGGACAATTGGTGTTACCACAAAGAAATTTAATCGAGTGGAAGATTTCTGACAGAATTATCGGTAGTATTATGAGTACGAATAGTATTCATTGAGATAAGTTCAAGAACCAACAAACTAAAAAAAGTTCCTATGTCGTGAATTCTTCAATAGTTTTAGATAATGCCTGATTTTTAGGCATGAAGTCTGTCAGACTGACATTCATATTAGTAGCAAGATGATTTTATATTCTCCGTTGTAGTTCGGATACGTGGTTGCCATGCCAAAGTGGAATAAAGGCCGATTCTCACTAGGGCGGTGCCGAGCGGCGCCGTGCCGAGCGGCACGGTGCCGCGCGGCGCGGCACTGGACGAAGCAGTTTTTGTGCAGGCTATTCTCACCTGAGCGGCATTTTGTAGCAGCAGCGGTGTGCGAAATAGTAAAATCTATATAAGTAGGTAGGTATTTTGAGTTTTGTAAAAAAAGTGATATGAGTTTGGGAATCACAGAAGAGGATCCTACATCGTCATCATCAGACGATTTTGTTTTTGTAGCGGCAATATGTCATGAATACGAAAATAGACGAAAAAAGAAGCGACAATATTGTTCAGGATAATCATTCACTAATACAATTAATCTTTCTATTTTTTCCGCGTCCATATTTGTTTGGTGTGTCTCTGAAATTGTGTTAATTTCTACAAGTCGCAGCTTGCTTGTGACGCGACGTGATTCCCACTTGTCCGTAAACCATAAAATATTGTTACGCAAATTAGAACTTTATGGACTCAGAAATCAAAGTCTTAAGTGGGTACAATCGTACTTAAACCAGAGAACCCAAATCGTGAAAACACATAAATTATCACGCACTGGTGTAATTCGTTGTGGTGTTCCTCAAGGCTCAGTGCTTGGTCCTATTTTGTTTCTGCTGTATTTCAATGACCTGGCAACCATTACATCAGATGGCTTTTTTACACTTTTTGCAGATGATACAACTATTCTATGGCATGATAACAATATTGACAATCTACACTTAAAAATGGTACGAGATATATCCAAGATAAAAGAATGGTGTGATGCCAATTTACTCTCATTCAACATTAACAAAACCAATTGTCTATCTTATCAGTGTGTCCTTCCACATATTCCTTTAGGAAATGAATTGATAACCAATCTTGATATAACTAAATTTCTTGGGGTCCACATTGACAAACATTTAAATTTTCAACAACATGTCAAGCAGCTAGGAAAAAAACTTGCCTCAGGATGTTATGCAGTACGTATAGTGGCCAGGGAATTGGGTATGGTAACGGCTAAAGTGGTTTACCATGCACTGATTGAGTCACACATTCGATATGGAATAGCATTCTGGGGAACTTGTAACAAAGAGAACTTTAACTCAATTTTCGTCATGCAAAAACGAGCCATTCGTTACTTATGTAAAGTAGGACCTAGAGAATCGTGTAGAACTCTGTTCAAAGATAATGCACTTTTAACTCTTCCATCATTGTTTATCCTCGAAACGACTTGTTTGGTTTTTAAAAATAAATCGTTGTATAAAGTCAATGATGGAATCACTCGCCAAAGAAATAATTTAAAACTCCCGATTCCATCTTCTAGTTTGATCAAAAACTCGCTCATCTATAATGCTGCCAAGATATACAATCATCTCCCAATAAACATAAGAAATATTGAAAAATATGATTTGTTTAGGTCTTCTATAAAAAAATTTCTCCTTGAACTAGTTATTTACGACATTCAAGATTACTTTCTGATATAATCAAATTAGTGACAATGCTAAGTTGTTAGTCAACCCTTTTATATATTTTAGTAGTCTAACTTTTATTTATATTATTATTAATGTGACTGTGATGTCTGTGACACCTGTATTGTACTGGCTTAACTTTGATTAATATTAGTGTAAACTTTAACTTATTTTACTATTAATGTGACTGTGTAACTATTTTAGTTGTCTAACTTTAATTATTTATAAATATTAATTGACTAGCACAATTGTATCACCTACCAATGTTTTTGCTAAACCTTTTTAAACTGTCTGTGAATGTATGTATATATTTACACAAATACCAGGAAGTATAACTGTGATGCAATAGTTTTTAATGATTTGTTTACCAAACTTAATTCATTTACTTTATATACGAGGGCTGACAATAAAGTAAGGTCTCCAACGCTGCAACTTCGACGGATCACGCGCTAGGCGAAATCTGGCAACACCGCCGTGTTCCTTGGTTCCCCCACTACCACTTTGCTGCTGGGTGAGGCTTCCCCGACCGCTCAGTCTTGGCTGAGCAGCCGTCAACGATGGAGGTACCACTCACGTCAGCGTCCAAGTGCGAATTGCGTTCTGTAATACGTTTTTTGAGTGCGAAAAAGGTGACACCTATTGAAATCCATCGTCAACTAGTTGAAGTTTACGGGGAAAAGTGTATGGACATAAAAAACGTGCGTAAGTGGAGCCGCGAGTTCAATTCCGGGCGCACTAATGTTCACGACGAGGAGAGAAGTGGCCGACCGTCGGTCTCGGATGCGATTGTTCAAGCAGTGGAGGCAGAAATGCTCAAAAACCGCCGTGCGACAATTAGGGACTTGGAAGAGAAGCTTGGAGGAGTGTGTAGCAGCGAAACAATCCGTCATATCCTTGTGAACAAGTTGCAGTACCACAAAGTTTCTGCCCGATGGGTGCCGAAACAGCTGACCGAAGACCACATGAAGCGGCGCGTGGAATGTGCGACCAAAGTTGTGGCCCGTTTTGAAGAGGAAGGCGATGATTTTTTGGAAGGGTTTGTTACGGGGGATGAAACGTGGGCTCATCACTACACACCCGAAACAAAGGAGTCGTCCAAACAATGGCGCCATAGCGATTCTCCGAAACCCAAAAAGTTTAAGGCGACACTGTCAGCCGGCAAGGTGATGGCTACGGTGTTTTGGGATCGCCACGGGGTATTGTTGGTGGATTTCATGCCAAGGGAACCACTATCAATGCAGCAAGGTACTGTGAGACCCTGGAAAGCTTCGTCGTGCCATAAAAAACAAACGCCCGGGATTGCTGAGCAAAGGAGTGAAATTTCACCACGACAACGCGCGCCCGCACACAGCCAACGTTACCCTTGACCTGCTCAAGACATTTGGCTGGGAAATCATCGATCACCCTCCCTATAGTCCCGACGTGGCCCCCAGTGACTACCACATGTTCCCCGCCCTGAAAAAACATCTCGGAGGGAAGAAGTTTGATAGTGACGCGGAGGTTCAGAAAGAGGTCAACACCTGGCTGCGCGAGGCGGACGGAGAGTGGTATTCTGCCGGCATAGACAAGTTCATCGTGCGGATGCGCAAGGTGTTGGAAAAAAATGGCGATTATGTAGAAAAGTAGCCTTTCCAACGGTGTATCGCTTTTTGTAAATAAATGTCATTTTCTATGAAAAAAAAAATTGGAGACCTTACTTTATTGTCAGCCCTCGTATATATATACACCCACTAGATATTTTTCACGCTTTATGCTCATTAACGCTTTGTCAATAAGGATACATTTCTTCAGACAATAAAGTATATTTTGATTGATTGATTGAACAGGCGGGAGGGAGCGTTTCAAAGCGGCAGTGCCGCGAGCCAATGCTCCCGGAGGCGTTAGAACTTTGCTGCCTACGAACGCGACGCTCTGCTCCGCGCCGCTCTGCTCAGGTGAGGACGGGATCACTCAATTACATGCAAAGAATTGCAAGCAACTTTTGCCGCGCCGCACAGCGCCGCGCCGCGCCGCTCGGCACCGCTCTAGTGAGAATCGGCCTTAACCGGCACAAAAGCTAGGAACTGCGTATTATCGAGTCATACGTCCCTTCTTGGTCCTAATATTGCAGGAAAGGAGGGTTTCATACGGCGAGAGAAATTATCTTTGAAGGAACCGGACATTCCGTTTTTACACAATAGTTTGGTCATCGTCCACAGATATAATCTATGGACGATGGTTTGGTAGCATAATAAATATTGTGGATTTATTTAATTAGGGATTAGATTTGGTGTGATCGTTATCATGAACGTAAACACGTGCGAAAGGACGGGTAGGTATACAAAAATACAAAGAGATATTCTGGGAAAATGATTACTTAAAGTTTTGAAGGAAGAGAACGGATTTTGGATGGCAGTCCAGTTGAGTTGTAGGCGAGCAGAGTGTCTGTATATATTACCGTCCTGATTGCGGTGTAATCGTAGCCAAATTCTAAACTTATCACCTTTTAGCTACTCGGAAATATTGATACTATTAATTGTGAAATCGTTTTGGACATTTACTAATAGCTATATCAATAAAAAGTGAAGATAAGTGATATCAAGCTCTAGGCGCTTTTTTAAAATATAAGTTTGAAGATTATATTTTACTTTTTTAGGCCATATTACTATGAAAGCATGTTTCTTTAGATTTTTTTGAAACCATTATTCAGTTTATAAAGAAGCTTAGCAAGTCCGACCCTGAACTTCTTCATCTAATTATGAAAGATGAAGTCCTACAGAAAATTAGAAACACTCTCCACATGATTCAGAACCATCTGAAAATCACTCACTGATTCGAGTTCAGATAATCCAGAATCGTCTATTTTTTCTTATAGAACGTTTTACAGTTACCTACCGCGGCCTCAGGTGGTATGGGCTTTTTTTCCGTTCATCTCGGTGCAATATAATTAACTCTATTTTCGTCTATTTATGCACAACACAATTTAATCTTGGCGAGGTATGATTTACGCCGGCATCCGTTATGATCTATTTCTCTTTTAGGCCAATCATTTTAGCTTTCAAAATCAAAAATGGAGAAAAAATAGCAAAACAATGCAAATTTCCGCTTATGTTCTATTTTAGTGAGCAACGAAACTATAAAAATTTGTGCCTTCGTACAAGGTCGGCAACATTGCAAATATTTAAATTATAAACAATTCTAGTTATTTTGTCGAGAAAGAAGGCAAAAGAGTCGCAAAATGACAAAAACAAAGGAAATATCATCCTTTATCGTTCTACAAATTTGCGACCACTTCCAAGTTTGGCATCAGAGTAAATAAATTATTTATCAATACTTTTGTTAATAACTTGTCCAAAAAAATCTTAAAGAGTGGCAAACGCAAAGAAACGTTTCTCTCTTTGCCATCTCCGCCGACGACTGCAACTTATTTTTATTGTTTATTTCATACGAAAAAAATGTTGTTTATAATCTGAAATGATAATGAAAATAAAGCAAACTTTTTTTTTAATTGGTCGGTAACGTAGGGAGTAAATCCCAGAAAACATATTGAATTTGCCACACCACAGATTTCGGGAACTTTGTCTTTGAAAAGAATGAAAATAAAAATGCAAAATTATTATTTTTTTATTTCACAAAGTTCCCAAAATCTGCGATGGGGGCCAAACATTTCTTCATTTATTTCGTTCTTTTCAAATTTGACAAAGTTCCCGAAATCTGTGGTGGTTGCAAAATTATTGTTTTCTGGGAAATTACTCCCTACGTTCCCGACCAATACAAAAAACTTTAGCGTTATTTCTATAATCAATTCAGGTTGCAAACAAAATTTTTAGTTTGAAATAAACAAAAAAATATGTTGTTGAAATAATGCCAAAGTTTTTTAAGTTGAAACGTAGGTAGAAATTTCTTAGAAAACATATAAAATTTGCCACCATCACAGATTTCAGGAAATTTAAAAAATAAAAAATAAATCATTTTTTTTCGTTCTTTTCGAATATGACAAAGTTTCCGAAATCTGTGGTGGTGGCAAAATCAGTGTTTTTTTGGGAAATAACTCCCCACGTTCCCGACCAATACAAAAACTTTTGTATTATTTCCATAATCGATTCAGGTTGCAACCAACATTTTTTAGTGTAAAATAAACAAAAATAAAATATGTTGTTGAAAATAATGCAAAAGTTTTCTGGGTTGGTCGGAAACAGGTAAAAATTTCTTAGAAAACATATAAAATTTGCCTCCACAGATTTTGAGAACTATATAAAAAAAATCTTGCATATTTTTCATTCTTTTCACAGACGAAGTTCCTCGAATCTGTGGTGGTGGTAAATTTAATATGTTTTCTGGAAAACTATTCCTTATGTTCCCGAACAATACAAAAACTTTTGCATTGCCTATTTCCATAATCAATTCAGGTTACGAACAAAATTTTGTATTGTAAAATGAACAAAATCAAATATGTTGCTGAAATAATGCCAACATTTTTTGAGTTGGTCGGTAACGTAGGTAGTAATTTCCTAGAAAACATATAAAATTTGCTATCATCGCAGATTTCGGGAACTTTGTCAAATAAAATAAAATTGCATTTTTTCCATTCTTTTCAAATTTGACAATGTTCCCGAAATCTGTGGTGGTGGCAAATTTAATATGATTTTTGTGATATAACTCCCTACGTTCCCGACCATCAATACAAAAAACTTTCGCATTATTTTCATAATCAGTTGCAAACAACAATTTTGAGTGTAAAATAAACAAAAAAATATGTTGCCCCCCATCGGTAGATAGATAGATAGATATATATTTATTTCAGTAGAGTAGTCTACATACAACATATACAAAGCACATTCTATATACACATAGTCTAAGAAATACGTCAAGTAAAAACAGTAAAAACAGTAAAAACATTTCGATAAAAATCAATATATATATATATATATATACACATATACATATACATAAAATACATCAATAATAGACACAATGGATCCAAAGTCAAGTATTACTCCTGCAGAAATTCTTCCAGCGTATAAGGCTCTGAGTTGCATAAAAAGGTTTTACAAGATTTCAGGAAGGCACCCGCAGCTTCAATGCTCTTCACTTCATATGGAAGTTTATTATAGAATTTCATTGCTTTATAGTGTGTGTTCTTTTCATAAAGTGCTTTTTTGTGTAGCGGATAATTAAAATCGTCTTTATGTCTGGTTTCGTATGTGTGATTTTTTTTAAAAGCTTCGAAAATCTTTGGTTGTTTAGTTAAAAATTTTATACATTCATAGATATAAATTCCAGGCACTGTCAGTAATTTATTAGCTCTAAAGACTCCTCTGCATGTGTCTGTCATTTTCATGTTGAAAATTATTTTAATAGATTTTTTTTTGACATAAAAAAACTCTCTTTAAGTCCGAGCTGGAACCCCAAATGGATATTCCAAACTTAACGGCGGAGTAAAAGCTTCCATAATAAACCATCATAAGTGCATCATGGTAAATATGATTTTTCAGAACTCTCAGTGCATATATTATTGATGACAATCTCTTACACAAATTGTCTATGTGTCCTGCCCAGTTCATCGTTTCGTTTACGTGTACTCCTAAAAATTTAACTGTGGATTCGCAGGCTATTTTGCTGTTACCGAAGTGTATGTTGTTGGGGGTCTCAATGCTATTATTTACCTTGAATAGTATACAATTTGTTTTGTCGTTGTTCAGAACAAGCTTATTTTCCTCAAAATAATTTTTTGTTCTTTCTAGCATTTGACTGCCTAATTCCATAATATCTTTAAAATCTGGGCCTGATATTAAAAAATTTGAATCATCCGCATAATTTATCAAATGAGTGGTAGTTTTATCAGTTACTGTGTTCTGTATATTATTCACAAATATAATGAAGAGTATGGGGCCAAGAATACTCCCCTGTGGAACCCCCACAGAAGTCTCCAAGACCTCCGACCTCACCGTACCATACTCATGCTTGAGTTCCACGAGTTGTTGCCTTTTTTTCAAATATGACTCTAACCAGTCATATCCCTTGCCTCGTACTCCATATTTATAGAGTTTATGTAATAGCAAATCATGATCAATGCAGTCAAAGGCCTTGGATAGGTCCAGAAACACTCCACATGACAAGTCTCCGGTCTCCAAAGCTTCTAGAACTAAGCTGTTGAAGTGAACCAGAGCTGTTTCAACTGATCTTTTTTTCATATATCCATGTTGATAAGCAGAAAACATGTTGAAGTTTTCGAAGAAGGATACTATCCTCCGAGCCATTGCAATTTCAAATATTTTTGAGAAGCATGTTAATAGGCTTATGGGTCTGAAGTTTCCAAAGTCTACGAAGTTTCCTTTTTTGTGTAAAGGTTTAATCACGGCTAATTTAAGTTCATTTGGAAATGTTCCCTCTTCAAAGGACTTATTTATTAGGAAAGTCAAGATGCTAGCTACTTCATGGACACATGTTTTGAGCAATTTAATTGGAATTTCATCTATACCAGTGCTTCTTTTATTTTTCATACTTAATATGATAGAAATGATCTCTACTTCTGTTACAGGCGTTAAGAATAGGGTATGTTCGTGATATTCTATCAGTCTGTCATAATTATTTGTTTTTTTGATGTTCTGCTGTGTTGATAGAAGTTTTAGTGCACAGTTAGTGAAGTGTTCGTTAAAATTATTTGCTTTTTCAAGTGGTTTATCTGTTAAGATTGTTTGGTTTCGAGTAGGCCCTGTAACTTCTTTCACCACATGCCACATTGTTTTTGTTTTATTATCTGACTGCAAGATTTTATTTCTATAGTGCTCCTTTTTTGTTTCATTAAGAAGATCCTTATATCTATTTTTATATTCGTTATACGCTTTTTTGTAGTCTGAGTTATTTTTTGATAAATTTTGAAGTAGTACCAGCTGTTCTTTCATTTGTGTTATTTCAGGTGAATTGAAGAGACTTGTATGAGTTTTTTTATTTGACTTAACTTCTGGAAAATTTAGGTTGAAAAAGTATCTAAAAGTGTCAGCTTCATTTAATCCTTTTGCACTATATGTCTCTAACCAGTCTTCTTTTTGCAGTTGTTTGCAGAAATTGGTCATATTATAACTATTGAATATTCTCTTTCGTGACATTGGAGAGTGGGTGGTAGTTTCCAGCTGACACAAGAGTAACTGAGCTGAGTGGTCTGAAAAGCCTGTATCCATAATTTTTCCCTCGGTTTCCCTGTTCAAGTTTGTGACAATGTTATCAAGACAAGATTGACTGTTCTGAGTGGTTCTTGTAGGTTCGGTTATAGTTAATGAAGCATTGAAAGTTGCTAGCAAATTCCTGAACTCCTTACACTCTATATTGTTTGAGGCAAGTGTATCTACATTGAAATCCCCTGCTATGAAATAAGTCAAGTTTTTTTCATGCAAAATTTCTAGCATAGTTTGAAATTTTTGTAGGAAAATTCTGAAATCACTGGTTGGTGTTCTGTATATACATACCACATTAAAACAAAAATTTCCAAATTTGCATGCAGCACTGGAACATTCGAAAGTAAAATTTTCTGCTAAACTATTTATATCATGTAGTGGATGACTTGTAATTTCTGCAGAAGTGTAAATGACTGAACCTCCATGTTGTCCCGCCTCTCAGCAGTAGGTTGATACCAAATTCATATTTAATAATTTGAAACACTGTAATTTTGAGTAATCTTGCCAATGTTCCGTAATACAAACGACAGGACACTTCAGATCTTCTATTATTTTTTTAATCATGTTGTAGCAGTTCCCCATAGATTGAACATTTTGGTGGAATATGAAGTTTCTCATTGGGTTGTTTGGGTTGTTTTTTCGTCCTTTTCGGTTTCCGACATATTGGGTTACGTTTGTGGTGGAGGATCCATTGTATTTGCTGGCATCCTCTTCCTGGCAAAAAAAGGTGACACAAGGGCTCCGTTTGGCCATATTTCTCTCTTCCATGCATTTTTTTATTGTTCTTTATTCAAAGTAACCTTCATTGAGACATATATTTCAGGACGCTTGGATTGATGCACTTCGCATTTCACCCCAGGAAGATTTGGTTCTAAGATTTTCTCCAAGTCCTCTGGTTTTGTATTTGGTTTCAGTCTTGTTACGTGTAGTGATACATACTTGGGAACAGTTTGAACCTCGGAGAATTGGTCGTTTTGTCCCACTAGGAATCTACGCTTTCTCTTATGTTGCACTCTCACTTTTTCCCAGCCTTCATCTTCTTCATTGTTCGATTCTTTCATATGGTTTGATTCTAGCTGTTGTAGGTTTCTCATAGTTTTCACTTGAGTTGCTTGTAAAATTGCTGTATTTACTTGTGATGCAGAGACATATTTTTCCTGATTTTTATAGGTTGAGGTAGACGCAGTAGCTTGCACCGGCGGTGGGTCATTAGCCACAACCACTTTAGCGTAGGAATTTTCAATTTCTCGTCTTTCGATTTGAGTATTGTTTGTCTTCATGGTTCTTTTTGAGGTATTCGAGCAGCTTGATTCGTTTTGTAAGGTATTTGCAGATGGAGAGAGTGTTTGATCACATTTTTCTTGGAGGAACTGAATTTTTTCATTTAGTCCTCGGATAATCTGGTTTTTATGTTTTAGTATTGTTTTTAGGTACATGATTTCCTTCTTCAGCGGTTCTTCATCGAAATTTATTTGCTCTTCACTAAAAGACAATTCTAAACTTCCTTCTTGGTTGAGGTTATGTACGTCGTTAAAGTTATTTTGGCAGCAAATCATGCCATCGTCCCTGAATATGACATTTTTGAGTCTTTTTGCACAACTTGGATGAGCTACTGAGTTGCACTTGTTACATTTTATAGCATTTTTCACTTTACTCCAACAATATTTGCAGGTAACTACTAACACGTCCGCTCCGGACGCCGCCATTTAGAGGTGGTAAAGTTTCGGCGAGAAAAACTTTTCTCTGCGTTTGCCAGATTTTTTTCGCCGAGTTATTGAACAAAGTATGAACAAATAACTTATTGACTTGGATGCCAAACTTGGAAATGGTCGAAAAATTGGGAAACGATAAAAGATGATACTTTTTCCTTTTTTTTTCCTTCATGTCAATAATATAGTAGTATACATCAGATCTAATACTAGAATGAAATAAGAAAAGTATATGTACATACAACAGGTCAGACAACATAAAATTGATAATGTAAAATTATAAAGTTCTCAAATGATAACAATAAACAGTTGACTAGCTGAAAAAACAACATCAAAAAATAGAGTAATAAAAAATGAATAAAGGCATGCCTATAGTTTGAGTGGTTAAATGAGTTATATTTATATTTGATGTGTCTACATCATTATTGGTTTGCAAAAATTTGTTAACTGCTAACAAGCAATTTTTCGTCGGTGAGTTTGAATTCAGGATTCTGAATGTAGTTTCCTTACGCCGCAGTCTTATATCAGGCACTTTAAAATTAATTTCTAGCAAGAGTTCTGGTACCGATATTTTGTCTTGTAAAATATTGGAAACGAAGGTAATTTGTGCATTTTCTCTTCATTTGCTTAGACTTGTCACGTTGAAGTCTGTTCTTTGGGTTTCATAAGAGACAAGAAGAGGATTAACACCATTTTTTTTTTTTATGCAAATATCTCAGAATTTATTATTGTATTCTTTCGATTGTTTTGGAGTATGTCATTGTTTGTGTATTTCATGTCACACAGGCATATTCTAGTTTAGAACGAAGAAATGTATTGTATAATGTGATTCAGGTTTCCCAATTGAAGACCGGTCCTGTACGCAATATGAAACCCAGAGTTCTATTACATTCACTTGCTAATTTTCTGATATGATCTTCAAACTGAAAGTTTTTGGAGAAAATTACTCCCAGATCTTTGATTTCCTGGACTACCTCGATTGTAACCTCATTCTGGAGTTCGATATTCTCGTTTTTTTGCTTAAGTCATAGCTTTACATTTCGATTCATTAAGTGTGAGATCGTTTTCTTTGCAGTACATAGTGATAGATACAATATCACTTCTAAGGTCATTTATATCTTCTCAGAAGTCTCCCTATGGCAGATACACCAACCAATGAGTTGGCGCAATAGAGCGCAAGTGTCGACAGGGACGGTCTTAGGATTTTTGAGTTTGTGTTCCTAAATCTGGTATAAGTTGTCGGTAATAGCATTTGCAATACAATAGTTTTCCTCTAATGATATATACAGACATACAGTAAACCAATAATTGACTTCTTGAAAATAGAAATATTGTGTGTCTTCTATTTTGTGCTTTCTCGGTACCAAGTAGGGAGAAATTATTGTTATCGTCAAAAAATTCAAATTTGATATTTTGATAGGAATTGATTCTATTCCACTCAGTCTGTGAATCAGAAAAAAAAACTCAATTTGTGTGTCCATCGGCTTTACGCCTAAACCGTCTTGAGCCTATTATAGCCGAAATCCATATCAGAGTGAGGAAACACTTTCTTAAGGTAGTCGTATTTTTGATTTTCGAAATTCTGCATATTGAAGTTGTTGACACTAAGGTAAACACGATTAAATTTCCACAGATTTATTGTCTTCGCGACATGTTTCGATACACTGTATCTTTTTCAAGCGAATGTAATACATTCGCTTGAAAAAGATACAGTGTATCGAAACATGTCGCGAAGACAATAAATCTGTGGAAATTTAATCGTGTTTACCTTAGTGTCATATACTATGAATTTCCATCAAGTAAAGGCCACGTCAATCCAAAATATTGAAGTTGGTTTTCATGAATATTTGAGTAATTTGGGTATAGTGACCTAGTTTGTGTTCAAGAGTTTATGAATGCTTTTGTTATAAATGATGTGAGTTGAATCAATTAAGAACCCAATCTATGTGGAGATTTTGAATCATATTATGGGATGAGAGAATCTACTCCTACAAATTGATTGATTCATTTATTGACAAGACATTACATTTTTTTTACATGAGTTCAAACTACTTGTTGACTCTTATTATCACTTTTCCTTCCACCATTTTTGTTGAAAAACAGAAATGTCCTTGATCGGAGATATAAAATTGGGAAAAAATCTGTCAAATAAAGTTTATTAATAAAATCATTAAAATCAAACATTATGGAAAATTCAATTGTAAATGTGAAGAAGGGATAGAAAAAATTGATTCTATAAGATATCTTGGAATATATATATATATATATATATATATACAAAAATTTGAAATGGAACACTCACATATCAAAACTTGCAAAAAAATTGAAAATGACTCTTTGCAAATTTCGATTACTTAAGAACATAATTGGTCGAAAACTTTTACTTATGTTTTATTATTCTTTATTTGAATCTATTATGACTTATGGAATTATTGCTTGGGGTGGAACTTATTTTAATACTTTAAAATCAATAATTAGTCTTCAGAAATATGTACTTAAGATTATGTTTAACAAACCATTTAAATTCCCATCAAAATTGTTATTTCACAAATACAAAATTTTGACAGAGCCTTGTTTTATAAAAAATCTTCTACTTACCTCAAAAAATTATAATTCGTCTTTACAACCAATTAACCATCACCATAATACAAGATCAAAATCTAACAAAAATCTAAAGTCACAAAAATTTTCTCACACTTTAATGCAGCATCATGCTATTAATATAGGGTGTAGAGTATTTAATTTGATCCCGATAAAATTGAAAAAAATATGTAAAAAATCCTTTGCAAAATGTATAAAAATATGGACAATTGAGAACGTTGAAAATATTGAAAAGTCATTCAGCATTTGAGTGAAATTTAAGACTGATGATTCGGTTATGTTTATATAATTGCCTATATGTATTTTTGTATGTAAATTTTTAAATCGTATTCTGTTAGTATTTAGATTATATGTGTATTGAAAAAACATATGATTACTCACAGGTCTTATAACCTATGTAATCATATATCACCTTATGAATTCAATATCAACCTTTTATTATTTATTATACAATGTATTACAAATTCAATAATAAGAATAATAGAAGTTCAGAGGTTCTCATTTATCATTGTAAATGTTGTTGAATCACATTAAATTGAAATAAATATAAAAAACCAAAAATTCAAATTGTTACAGGATATTTGTTTCACTTTGTTTTAAATGAGGAGAAATAGTAGGATTGTAGGAAAAAGGACTATAATAATTCTCAACACATTTTAATTTGTGATGTTACAAACTTATTTATATCAAACTAAAATTGTGACATTTTGTTTCAAAATCTATTGATACGAAAATAGAATCAATTTTGTAAGTGTTTTTCTCTTCAGTTCACCTCTAATTTTCTTAGTTTGCGACATTGTTATTGCTTTTATCGTTTTCATTTTGTGATTCAACACATAGGAAGATATATCAAAAATGTGTTTTTTATGGAGCTGAATAATTTTTCATTCTAAAATAATATTGATGAAGTTTGGTGTTTGGTCTCCAAAGAATTCATTTCATTTAGCATAAAATTATTAGTTATTGCAAGAACCTGCCGGATTTTTCTCTCATAGAAAATACAAATATGTTTAACAGTTTGTGATGGCCTTATGAAACCACCTCTAGTTTTTCTATTCAATAATTTAAAGTTTTCTGCATCTGCAGAAGATTCTGTTATATCTTCAAGAGTAGACAAACATACTCTACATTTGATAATTTTGTTTATAGATTCGACGACAAATACTGATATATGTGTAAACACATTTTCAGTCAGAGTACTCAAAGAATGGAGAAATGAAATTAAGTGATGAAATTTCCCATCTTCGATTAACATGTCGTTGACATCAATGTAATTTTTTTGCCTCTGTGTCGTCAATATATTGGTGTTATCCAGATTCACACAGTTTCCCTGAACAACAACTGCTAAAACCTAACAATGCCAAAACTCAGAAGCCGACACTGTTATCTTTCTTCGCTTGATACGTCACGATATGATTTTAAGGCGATGTTGCCAAGTTTACTGGACTTTCCACAATTACCTGCTCTAACCACAGATGATATTCCGAACTTCATTGGAACACGAAAAAAAAAAGAAAACTTGGCAACGACGTGACCAGATACAGCAATAATGCGCAAGTGCAAAGGTTGGTCATCGTTCCCTGTGAGCATTTAACTGAATTTCGGACAGCGTGATTGGCGTTCAAGTGATTATTATATTTTTATGGGTCATATGCATATAATAAAAATTTGGCATGCTTAATGTAGTCAGATATATCGTTTACAAACAGAATGTGGTACACCTGAGTTATTGACAATTGGATTTGACAGAGAGTTGCTGAATTTAACTATGTTTACGCGATTTGTAAGATAGGATTTTAGAAATTGAATGACATTTTCTTGAAATGTGTATTGTTCAATTTTTTCTAGTAGTACACAATATACTCTATCAAACGCTTTGGCAATGTTGATATAAATAGTGTGAATTTCTGTATCTTGTATTTCATGTGTGTTTGCGTGATTTGGCGAATAACCAGAATTGTTTTTAATTTACATTTTTAACAATATTGCCGACCTTGGACGAGGGCGCAGATTTTTATTATTTCATTGAGCGTAAAAATACAACTTTTGTAAAAGTTTGATTTGTTTAGCTAATTTCTTCCCATTTTCGTTAAAGTGACTGGCCTATTTGGACTAAATTTTAAATTATTAGATTACCTCGGACAGCGAAGATTTACGATCCACGCAATACGAGGATTGTTGCCTAATATAATTTCGAATAATGTATGGGTGGAATGTCACAGTTCGAGCCGATATAAGTATATGCTTCCTAGTGGGCATTGGTGATTGCGATTGGATAGTTTCTAATGGAATACTAAGTGGGAGGGCCTGCAGTTATTGGGTAAGTACGAAATAGTCATTCTTTATGACCAGTTGATTACATACCATGTGATATTATTCTTACGTTTCTGAGTTCTTCAATAAGTGGTACATTTATTTAAAAACGACCTTTGTTTCGAAAGCTTCACAGCTAAACCTTGTCTATACCAGCGTCGGATTGTTGACAAAAGGGCCTACCGGGAAAAGACCCCTCACTATTCTTATGGAAAATGGCTTTCGGTTAAATTCCCTGAATCTTTGGTATGTTGTAGATTTTGACATCATTGGCACAAAAAATTGGTAGTAAATGACAAAATATTTTTCTCAAATTGCATATATAATTCAAACTGAGGACAACTAATATCCATTTATAATTTTTTTTCCGAAAAAAACCCACTTGACCGCACTTTACTCTTGTGATTTTTCGGAAAAATTTGCGAAATGGGTGGTAAATGACAAAATATTTCCCTCAAATTGCATATTTGATTCAATCTTAGGACAAAAAATATGTATATATAATTTTTTTTCCGAAAAAACCCTCCTTGACCCCACTTTACTCCTGTGATTTTTCGGAAAAATTTGCGGAATGGGTAGTAAAAGACAAAATATTTTTCTCAAATTGCATATTTAATTCAAACTGAGGACAACTTATATGCCTTTATAATTTTTTTCAGAAAAAAACCACTTGACCGCACTTTACTCTTGTGATTTTTCGGAAAAATTTGCGGAATGGGTGGTAAATGACAAAATATTTTCTTCAAATTGCATATTTGATTCAAACTTAGGACAAAAAATATGCATATATAATTTTTTTTCCAAAAATACCCACTTGACCCCACTTTACTCCTGTGATTTTTCGGAAAAATTTGCGGAATGGGTAGTAAAAGACAAAATATTTTTCTCAAATTGCATATTTAATTCAAACTGAGGACAACTTATATGCCTTTATAATTTTTTTCAGAAAAAAACCACTTGACCGCACTTTACTCTTGTGATTTTTCGGAAAAATTTGCGGAATGGGTGGTAAATGACAAAATATTTTCTTCAAATTGCATATTTGATTCAAACTTAGGACAAAAAATATGCATATATAATTTTTTTTCCAAAAATACCCACTTGACCCCACTTTACTCCTGTGATTTTTCGGAAAAATTTGCGGAATGGGTAGTAAATGACAAAATATTTTTCTCAAATTGCATATTTAATTCAAACTGAGGACAACTTATATTCCTTTATAATTTTTTTCAGAAAAAAACCACTTGACCGCACTTTACTCTTGTGATTTTTCGGAAAAATTTGCGGAATGGGTGGTAAATGACAAAATATTTTCTTCAAATTGCATATTTGATTCAAACTTAGGACAAAAAATATGCATATATAATTTTTTTTCCAAAAATACCCCCTTGACCCCACTTTACTCCTGTGATTTTTCGGAAAAATTTGCGGAATGGGTAGTAAATGACAAAATATTTTTCTCAAATTGCATATTTAAGTCAAACTGAGGACAACTAATATGCCTTTATAATTTATTTTCAGAAAAAAACCCACTTGACCGCACTTTACTCTTGTAATTTTTCGGAAAAATTTGCGGAATGGGTGGTAAATGACAAAATATTTTCTTCAAATTGCATATTTGATTCAAACTTAGGACGAAAAATATGCATATATAATTTTTTTTTCGAAAAAAAACCCCTTGACCCCACTTTACTATTGTGATTTTTCGGAAAAATTTGCGGAATGAGTAGTAAATGACAAAATATTTATCTCAAATTGCATATTTAATTCAAACTGAGGACAACTAATATGCCTTTATAATTTTTTTCAGAAAAAAACCACTTGACCGCACTTTACTCTTGTAATTTTTCGGAAAAATTTGCGGAATGGGTGGTAAATGACAAAATATTCTCCTCAAATTGCATATTTGATTCAAACTTAGGACAAAAAATATGCCTATATAATTTTTTTTTCCGAAAAAACCCCTTGACCCCACTTTACTCCTGTGATTTTTCGGAAAAATTTGCGGAATGGGTAGTAAATGACGAAATATTTTTCTCAAATTGCATATTTAATTCAAACTGAGGACAACTAATATACCTTTATAATTTTTTTCCGAAAAAAACCCACTTGACCGCACTTTACTCTTGTGATTTTTCGGAAAAATTTGCGGAATGGGTGGTAAATGACAAAATATTTTCCTCAAATTGCATATTTGATTCAAACTTAGGACAAAAAATATGACTATATAATTTTTTTTCCGAAAAAAACCCCTTTGACCGCACCTTACTCCTGTGATTTTTCGGAAAAATTTGCGGAATGAGTAGTAAATGACAAAATATTGATCTCAAATTGCATATTTAATTCAAACTGAGGACAACTAATATGCCTTTATAATTTTTTTTCCGAAAAAAACCCACTTGACCGCACTTTACTCTTGTGATTTTTCGGAAAAATTTGCGGAATGGGTGGTAAATGACAAAATATTTTCCTCAAATTGCATATTTGATTCAAACTTAGGACAAAAAATATGCCTATATAATTTTTTTTCCGAAAAAACCCCCTTTGACCGCACTTTACTCCTGTGATTTTTCGGAAAAATTTGCGGAATGAGTAGTAAATGACAAAATATTTATCTCAAATTGCATATTTAATTCAAACTGAGGACAACTAATATGCCTTTATAATTTTTTTTCCGAAAAAAACCCACTTGACCGCACTTTACTCTTGTGATTTTTCGGAAAAATTTGCGGAATGGGTGGTAAATGACAAAATATTTTCCTCAAATTGCATATTTGATTCAAACTTAGGACAAAAAATATGCCTATATAATTTTTTTTCCGAAAAAACCCCCTTTGACCGCACCTTACTCCTGTGATTTTTCGGAAAAATTTGCGGAATGAGTAGTAAATGACAAAATATTGATCTCAAATTGCATATTTAATTCAAACTGAGGACAACTAATATGCCTTTATAATTTTTTTTCCGAAAAAAACCCACTTGACCGCACTTTACTCTTGTGATTTTTCGGAAAAATTTGCGGAATGGGTGGTAAATGACAAAATATTTTCCTCAAATTGCATATTTGATTCAAACTTAGGACAAAAAATATGCCTATATAATTTTTTTTCCGAAAAAACCCCCTTTGACCGCACTTTACTCCTGTGGTTTTTCGGAAAAATTTGCGGAATGAGTAGTAAATGACAAAATATTTATCTCAAATTGCATATTTAATTCAAACTGAGGACAACTAATATGCCTTTATAATTTTTTTCAGAAAAAAACCACTTGACCGCACTTTACTCTTGTAATTTTTCGGAAAAATTTGCGGAATGGGTGGTAAATGACAAAATATTCTCCTCAAATTGCATATTTGATTCAAACTTAGGACAAAAAATATGCCTATATAATTTTTTTTTCCGAAAAAACCCCTTGACCCCACTTTACTCCTGTGATTTTTCGGAAAAATTTGCGGAATGGGTAGTAAATGACGAAATATTTTTCTCAAATTGCATATTTAATTCAAACTGAGGACAACTAATATACCTTTATAATTTTTTTCCGAAAAAAACCCACTTGACCGCACTTTACTCTTGTGATTTTTCGGAAAAATTTGCGGAATGGGTGGTAAATGACAAAATATTTTCCTCAAATTGCATATTTGATTCAAACTTAGGACAAAAAATATGACTATATAATTTTTTTTCCGAAAAAAACCCCTTTGACCGCACCTTACTCCTGTGATTTTTCGGAAAAATTTGCGGAATGAGTAGTAAATGACAAAATATTGATCTCAAATTGCATATTTAATTCAAACTGAGGACAACTAATATGCCTTTATAATTTTTTTTCCGAAAAAAACCCACTTGACCGCACTTTACTCTTGTGATTTTTCGGAAAAATTTGCGGAATGGGTGGTAAATGACAAAATATTTTCCTCAAATTGCATATTTGATTCAAACTTAGGACAAAAAATATGCCTATATAATTTTTTTTCCGAAAAAACCCCCTTTGACCGCACTTTACTCCTGTGGTTTTTCGGAAAAATTTGCGGAATGAGTAGTAAATGACAAAATATTTATCTCAAATTGCATATTTAATTCAAACTGAGGACAATTAATATGCCTTTATAATTTTTTTTCCGAAAAAAAACCCACTTGACCGCACTTTACTCTTGTGATTTTTCGGAAAAATTTGCGGAATGGGTGGTAAATGACAAAATATTTTCCTCAAATTGCATATTTGATTCAAACTTAGGACAAAAAATATGCCTATATAATTTTTTTTCCGAAAAAACCCCCTTTGACCGCACCTTACTCCTGTGATTTTTCGGAAAAATTTGCGGAATGAGTAGTAAATGACAAAATATTGATCTCAAATTGCATATTTAATTCAAACTGAGGACAACTAATATGCCTTTATAATTTTTTTTCCGAAAAAAACCCACTTGACCGCACTTTACTCTTGTGATTTTTCGGAAAAATTTGCGGAATGGGTGGTAAATGACAAAATATTTTCCTCAAATTGCATATTTGATTCAAACTTAGGACAAAAAATATGCCTATATAATTTTTTTTCCGAAAAAACCCCCTTTGACCGCACTTTACTCCTGTGATTTTTCGGAAAAATTTGCGGAATGAGTAGTAAATGACAAAATATTTATCTCAAATTGCATATTTAATTCAAACTGAGGACAACTAATATGCCTTTATAATTTTTTTTCCGAAAAAAACCCACTTGACCGCACTTTACTCTTGTGATTTTTCGGAAAAATTTGCGGAATGGGTGGTAAATGACAAAATATTTTCCTCAAATTGCATATTTGATTCAAACTTAGGACAAAAAATATGCCTATATAATTTTTTTTCCGAAAAAACCCCCTTTGACCGCACCTTACTCCTGTGATTTTTCGGAAAAATTTGCGGAATGAGTAGTAAATGACAAAATATTGATCTCAAATTGCATATTTAATTCAAACTGAGGACAACTAATATGCCTTTATAATTTTTTTTCCGAAAAAAACCCACTTGACCGCACTTTACTCTTGTGATTTTTCGGAAAAATTTGCGGAATGGGTGGTAAATGACAAAATATTTTCCTCAAATTGCATATTTGATTCAAACTTAGGACAAAAAATATGCCTATATAATTTTTTTTCCGAAAAAACCTCCTTTGACCGCACTTTACTCCTGTGGTTTTTCGGAAAAATTTGCGGAATGAGTAGTAAATGACAAAATATTTATCTCAAATTGCATATTTAATTCAAACTGAGGACAACTAATATGCCTTTATAATTTTTTTCAGAAAAAAACCACTTGACCGCACTTTACTCTTGTAATTTTTCGGAAAAATTTGCGGAATGGGTGGTAAATGACAAAATATTCTCCTCAAATTGCATATTTGATTCAAACTTAGGACAAAAAATATGCCTATATAATTTTTTTTTCCGAAAAAACCCCTTGACCCCACTTTACTCCTGTGATTTTTCGGAAAAATTTGCGGAATGGGTAGTAAATGACGAAATATTTTTCTCAAATTGCATATTTAATTCAAACTGAGGACAACTAATATACCTTTATAATTTTTTTCCGAAAAAAACCCACTTGACCGCACTTTACTCTTGTGATTTTTCGGAAAAATTTGCGGAATGGGTGGTAAATGACAAAATATTTTCCTCAAATTGCATATTTGATTCAAACTTAGGACAAAAAATATGACTATATAATTTTTTTTCCGAAAAAAACCCCTTTGACCGCACCTTACTCCTGTGATTTTTCGGAAAAATTTGCGGAATGAGTAGTAAATGACAAAATATTGATCTCAAATTGCATATTTAATTCAAACTGAGGACAACTAATATGCCTTTATAATTTTTTTTCCGAAAAAAACCCACTTGACCGCACTTTACTCTTGTGATTTTTCGGAAAAATTTGCGGAATGGGTGGTAAATGACAAAATATTTTCCTCAAATTGCATATTTGATTCAAACTTAGGACAAAAAATATGCCTATATAATTTTTTTTCCGAAAAAACCCCCTTTGACCGCACTTTACTCCTGTGGTTTTTCGGAAAAATTTGCGGAATGAGTAGTAAATGACAAAATATTTATCTCAAATTGCATATTTAATTCAAACTGAGGACAATTAATATGCCTTTATAATTTTTTTTCCGAAAAAAAACCCACTTGACCGCACTTTACTCTTGTGATTTTTCGGAAAAATTTGCGGAATGGGTGGTAAATGACAAAATATTTTCCTCAAATTGCATATTTGATTCAAACTTAGGACAAAAAATATGCCTATATAATTTTTTTTCCGAAAAAACCCCCTTTGACCGCACCTTACTCCTGTGATTTTTCGGAAAAATTTGCGGAATGAGTAGTAAATGACAAAATATTGATCTCAAATTGCATATTTAATTCAAACTGGGGACAACTAATATGCCTTTATAATTTTTTTTCCGAAAAAAACCCACTTGACCGCACTTTACTCTTGTGATTTTTCGGACAAATTTGCGGAATGGGTGGTAAATGACAAAATATTTTCCTCAAATTGCATATTTGATTCAAACTTAGGACAAAAAATATGCCTATATAATTTTTTTTCCGAAAAAACCCCCTTTGACCGCACCTTACTCCTGTGATTTTTCGGAAAAATTTGCGGAATGAGTAGTAAATGACAAAATATTGATCTCAAATTGCATATTTAATTCAAACTGAGGACAACTAATATGCCTTTATAATTTTTTTTCCGAAAAAAACCCACTTGACCGCACTTTACTCTTGTGATTTTTCGGAAAAATTTGCGGAATGGGTGGTAAATGACAAAATATTTTCCTCAAATTGCATATTTGATTCAAACTTAGGACAAAAAATATGCCTATATAATTTTTTTTCCGAAAAAACCCCCTTTGACCGCACTTTACTCCTGTGGTTTTTCGGAAAAATTTGCGGAATGAGTAGTAAATGACAAAATATTTATCTCAAATTGCATATTTAATTCAAACTGAGGACAATTAATATGCCTTTATAATTTTTTTTCCGAAAAAAAACCCACTTGACCGCACTTTACTCTTGTGATTTTTCGGAAAAATTTGCGGAATGGGTGGTAAATGACAAAATATTTTCCTCAAATTGCATATTTGATTCAAACTTAGGACAAAAAATATGCCTATATAATTTTTTTTCCGAAAAAACCCCCTTTGACCGCACCTTACTCCTGTGATTTTTCGGAAAAATTTGCGGAATGAGTAGTAAATGACAAAATATTGATCTCAAATTGCATATTTAATTCAAACTGAGGACAACTAATATGCCTTTATAATTTTTTTTCCGAAAAAAACCCACTTGACCGCACTTTACTCTTGTGATTTTTCGGAAAAATTTGCGGAATGGGTGGTAAATGACAAAATATTTTCCTCAAATTGCATATTTGATTCAAACTTAGGACAAAAAATATGCCTATATAATTTTTTTTCCGAAAAAACCCCCTTTGACCGCACTTTACTCCTGTGGTTTTTCGGAAAAATTTGCGGAATGAGTAGTAAATGACAAAATATTTATCTCAAATTGCATATTTAATTCAAACTGAGGACAACTAATATGCCTTTATAATTTTTTTCAGAAAAAAACCACTTGACCGCACTTTACTCTTGTAATTTTTCGGAAAAATTTGCGGAATGGGTGGTAAATGACAAAATATTCTCCTCAAATTGCATATTTGATTCAAACTTAGGACAAAAAATATGCCTATATAATTTTTTTTTCCGAAAAAACCCCTTGACCCCACTTTACTCCTGTGATTTTTCGGAAAAATTTGCGGAATGGGTAGTAAATGACGAAATATTTTTCTCAAATTGCATATTTAATTCAAACTGAGGACAACTAATATACCTTTATAATTTTTTTCCGAAAAAAACCCACTTGACCGCACTTTACTCTTGTGATTTTTCGGAAAAATTTGCGGAATGGGTGGTAAATGACAAAATATTTTCCTCAAATTGCATATTTGATTCAAACTTAGGACAAAAAATATGACTATATAATTTTTTTTCCGAAAAAAACCCCTTTGACCGCACCTTACTCCTGTGATTTTTCGGAAAAATTTGCGGAATGAGTAGTAAATGACAAAATATTGATCTCAAATTGCATATTTAATTCAAACTGAGGACAACTAATATGCCTTTATAATTTTTTTTCCGAAAAAAACCCACTTGACCGCACTTTACTCTTGTGATTTTTCGGAAAAATTTGCGGAATGGGTGGTAAATGACAAAATATTTTCCTCAAATTGCATATTTGATTCAAACTTAGGACAAAAAATATGCCTATATAATTTTTTTTCCGAAAAAACCCCCTTTGACCGCACTTTACTCCTGTGGTTTTTCGGAAAAATTTGCGGAATGAGTAGTAAATGACAAAATATTTATCTCAAATTGCATATTTAATTCAAACTGAGGACAATTAATATGCCTTTATAATTTTTTTTCCGAAAAAAAACCCACTTGACCGCACTTTACTCTTGTGATTTTTCGGAAAAATTTGCGGAATGGGTGGTAAATGACAAAATATTTTCCTCAAATTGCATATTTGATTCAAACTTAGGACAAAAAATATGCCTATATAATTTTTTTTCCGAAAAAACCCCCTTTGACCGCACCTTACTCCTGTGATTTTTCGGAAAAATTTGCGGAATGAGTAGTAAATGACAAAATATTGATCTCAAATTGCATATTTAATTCAAACTGAGGACAACTAATATGCCTTTATAATTTTTTTTCCGAAAAAAACCCACTTGACCGCACTTTACTCTTGTGATTTTTCGGAAAAATTTGCGGAATGGGTGGTAAATGACAAAATATTTTCCTCAAATTGCATATTTGATTCAAACTTAGGACAAAAAATATGCCTATATAATTTTTTTTCCGAAAAAACCCCCTTTGACCGCACTTTACTCCTGTGGTTTTTCGGAAAAATTTGCGGAATGAGTAGTAAATGACAAAATATTTATCTCAAATTGCATATTTAATTCAAACTGAGGACAATTAATATGCCTTTATAATTTTTTTTCCGAAAAAAAACCCACTTGACCGCACTTTACTCTTGTGATTTTTCGGAAAAATTTGCGGAATGGGTGGTAAATGACAAAATATTTTCCTCAAATTGCATATTTGATTCAAACTTAGGACAAAAAATATGCCTATATAATTTTTTTTCCGAAAAAACCCCCTTTGACCGCACCTTACTCCTGTGATTTTTCGGAAAAATTTGCGGAATGAGTAGTAAATGACAAAATATTGATCTCAAATTGCATATTTAATTCAAACTGGGGACAACTAATATGCCTTTATAATTTTTTTTCCGAAAAAAACCCACTTGACCGCACTTTACTCTTGTGATTTTTCGGACAAATTTGCGGAATGGGTGGTAAATGACAAAATATTTTCCTCAAATTGCATATTTGATTCAAACTTAGGACAAAAAATATGCCTATATAATTTTTTTTCCGAAAAAACCCCCTTTGACCGCACCTTACTCCTGTGATTTTTCGGAAAAATTTGCGGAATGAGTAGTAAATGACAAAATATTGATCTCAAATTGCATATTTAATTCAAACTGAGGACAACTAATATGCCTTTATAATTTTTTTTCCGAAAAAAACCCACTTGACCGCACTTTACTCTTGTGATTTTTCGGAAAAATTTGCGGAATGGGTGGTAAATGACAAAATATTTTCCTCAAATTGCATATTTGATTCAAACTTAGGACAAAAAATATGCCTATATAATTTTTTTTCCGAAAAAACCCCCTTTGACCGCACTTTACTCCTGTGGTTTTTCGGAAAAATTTGCGGAATGAGTAGTAAATGACAAAATATTTATCTCAAATTGCATATTTAATTCAAACTGAGGACAATTAATATGCCTTTATAATTTTTTTTCCGAAAAAAAACCCACTTGACCGCACTTTACTCTTGTGATTTTTCGGAAAAATTTGCGGAATGGGTGGTAAATGACAAAATATTTTCCTCAAATTGCATATTTGATTCAAACTTAGGACAAAAAATATGCCTATATAATTTTTTTTCCGAAAAAACCCCCTTTGACCGCACCTTACTCCTGTGATTTTTCGGAAAAATTTGCGGAATGAGTAGTAAATGACAAAATATTGATCTCAAATTGCATATTTAATTCAAACTGGGGACAACTAATATGCCTTTATAATTTTTTTTCCGAAAAAAACCCACTTGACCGCACTTTACTCTTGTGATTTTTCGGACAAATTTGCGGAATGGGTGGTAAATGACAAAATATTTTCCTCAAATTGCATATTTGATTCAAACTTAGGACAAAAAATATGCCTATATAATTTTTTTTCCGAAAAAACCCCCTTTGACCGCACCTTACTCCTGTGATTTTTCGGAAAAATTTGCGGAATGAGTAGTAAATGACAAAATATTGATCTCAAATTGCATATTTAATTCAAACTGAGGACAACTAATATGCCTTTATAATTTTTTTTCCGAAAAAAACCCACTTGACCGCACTTTACTCTTGTGATTTTTCGGAAAAATTTGCGGAATGGGTGGTAAATGACAAAATATTTTCCTCAAATTGCATATTTGATTCAAACTTAGGACAAAAAATATGCCTATATAATTTTTTTTCCGAAAAAACCCCCTTTGACCGCACTTTACTCCTGTGGTTTTTCGGAAAAATTTGCGGAATGAGTAGTAAATGACAAAATATTTATCTCAAATTGCATATTTAATTCAAACTGAGGACAATTAATATGCCTTTATAATTTTTTTTCCGAAAAAAAACCCACTTGACCGCACTTTACTCTTGTGATTTTTCGGAAAAATTTGCGGAATGGGTGGTAAATGACAAAATATTTTCCTCAAATTGCATATTTGATTCAAACTTAGGACAAAAAATATGCCTATATAATTTTTTTTCCGAAAAAACCCCCTTTGACCGCACCTTACTCCTGTGATTTTTCGGAAAAATTTGCGGAATGAGTAGTAAATGACAAAATATTGATCTCAAATTGCATATTTAATTCAAACTGAGGACAACTAATATGCCTTTATAATTTTTTTTCCGAAAAAAACCCACTTGACCGCACTTTACTCTTGTGATTTTTCGGAAAAATTTGCGGAATGGGTGGTAAATGACAAAATATTTTCCTCAAATTGCATATTTGATTCAAACTTAGGACAAAAAATATGCCTATATAATTTTTTTTCCGAAAAAACCCCCTTTGACCGCACTTTACTCCTGTGGTTTTTCGGAAAAATTTGCGGAATGAGTAGTAAATGACAAAATATTTATCTCAAATTGCATATTTAATTCAAACTGAGGACAACTAATATGCCTTTATAATTTTTTTCAGAAAAAAACCACTTGACCGCACTTTACTCTTGTAATTTTTCGGAAAAATTTGCGGAATGGGTGGTAAATGACAAAATATTCTCCTCAAATTGCATATTTGATTCAAACTTAGGACAAAAAATATGCCTATATAATTTTTTTTTCCGAAAAAACCCCTTGACCCCACTTTACTCCTGTGATTTTTCGGAAAAATTTGCGGAATGGGTAGTAAATGACGAAATATTTTTCTCAAATTGCATATTTAATTCAAACTGAGGACAACTAATATACCTTTATAATTTTTTTCCGAAAAAAACCCACTTGACCGCACTTTACTCTTGTGATTTTTCGGAAAAATTTGCGGAATGGGTGGTAAATGACAAAATATTTTCCTCAAATTGCATATTTGATTCAAACTTAGGACAAAAAATATGACTATATAATTTTTTTTCCGAAAAAAACCCCTTTGACCGCACCTTACTCCTGTGATTTTTCGGAAAAATTTGCGGAATGAGTAGTAAATGACAAAATATTGATCTCAAATTGCATATTTAATTCAAACTGAGGACAACTAATATGCCTTTATAATTTTTTTTCCGAAAAAAACCCACTTGACCGCACTTTACTCTTGTGATTTTTCGGAAAAATTTGCGGAATGGGTGGTAAATGACAAAATATTTTCCTCAAATTGCATATTTGATTCAAACTTAGGACAAAAAATATGCCTATATAATTTTTTTTCCGAAAAAACCCCCTTTGACCGCACTTTACTCCTGTGGTTTTTCGGAAAAATTTGCGGAATGAGTAGTAAATGACAAAATATTTATCTCAAATTGCATATTTAATTCAAACTGAGGACAATTAATATGCCTTTATAATTTTTTTTCCGAAAAAAAACCCACTTGACCGCACTTTACTCTTGTGATTTTTCGGAAAAATTTGCGGAATGGGTGGTAAATGACAAAATATTTTCCTCAAATTGCATATTTGATTCAAACTTAGGACAAAAAATATGCCTATATAATTTTTTTTCCGAAAAAACCCCCTTTGACCGCACCTTACTCCTGTGATTTTTCGGAAAAATTTGCGGAATGAGTAGTAAATGACAAAATATTGATCTCAAATTGCATATTTAATTCAAACTGAGGACAACTAATATGCCTTTATAATTTTTTTTCCGAAAAAAACCCACTTGACCGCACTTTACTCTTGTGATTTTTCGGAAAAATTTGCGGAATGGGTGGTAAATGACAAAATATTTTCCTCAAATTGCATATTTGATTCAAACTTAGGACAAAAAATATGCCTATATAATTTTTTTTCCGAAAAAACCCCCTTTGACCGCACTTTACTCCTGTGGTTTTTCGGAAAAATTTGCGGAATGAGTAGTAAATGACAAAATATTTATCTCAAATTGCATATTTAATTCAAACTGAGGACAATTAATATGCCTTTATAATTTTTTTTCCGAAAAAAAACCCACTTGACCGCACTTTACTCTTGTGATTTTTCGGAAAAATTTGCGGAATGGGTGGTAAATGACAAAATATTTTCCTCAAATTGCATATTTGATTCAAACTTAGGACAAAAAATATGCCTATATAATTTTTTTTCCGAAAAAACCCCCTTTGACCGCACCTTACTCCTGTGATTTTTCGGAAAAATTTGCGGAATGAGTAGTAAATGACAAAATATTGATCTCAAATTGCATATTTAATTCAAACTGGGGACAACTAATATGCCTTTATAATTTTTTTTCCGAAAAAAACCCACTTGACCGCACTTTACTCTTGTGATTTTTCGGACAAATTTGCGGAATGGGTGGTAAATGACAAAATATTTTCCTCAAATTGCATATTTGATTCAAACTTAGGACAAAAAATATGCCTATATAATTTTTTTTCCGAAAAAACCCCCTTTGACCGCACCTTACTCCTGTGATTTTTCGGAAAAATTTGCGGAATGAGTAGTAAATGACAAAATATTGATCTCAAATTGCATATTTAATTCAAACTGAGGACAACTAATATGCCTTTATAATTTTTTTTCCGAAAAAAACCCACTTGACCGCACTTTACTCTTGTGATTTTTCGGAAAAATTTGCGGAATGGGTGGTAAATGACAAAATATTTTCCTCAAATTGCATATTTGATTCAAACTTAGGACAAAAAATATGCCTATATAATTTTTTTTCCGAAAAAACCCCCTTTGACCGCACTTTACTCCTGTGGTTTTTCGGAAAAATTTGCGGAATGAGTAGTAAATGACAAAATATTTATCTCAAATTGCATATTTAATTCAAACTGAGGACAATTAATATGCCTTTATAATTTTTTTTCCGAAAAAAAACCCACTTGACCGCACTTTACTCTTGTGATTTTTCGGAAAAATTTGCGGAATGGGTGGTAAATGACAAAATATTTTCCTCAAATTGCATATTTGATTCAAACTTAGGACAAAAAATATGCCTATATAATTTTTTTTCCGAAAAAACCCCCTTTGACCGCACCTTACTCCTGTGATTTTTCGGAAAAATTTGCGGAATGAGTAGTAAATGACAAAATATTGATCTCAAATTGCATATTTAATTCAAACTGGGGACAACTAATATGCCTTTATAATTTTTTTTCCGAAAAAAACCCACTTGACCGCACTTTACTCTTGTGATTTTTCGGACAAATTTGCGGAATGGGTGGTAAATGACAAAATATTTTCCTCAAATTGCATATTTGATTCAAACATAGGACAACAAATATGCTTATATAATCTTTTTCCCAAAAAAAACCCTTGACCCCACTTTAATCCTGTGATTTTTCGGAAAAATTTGCGGAATGGGTAGTTAATGACAAAACATTTTTCTTAAATTGCATAGTTGATTCAAACTAAGGACAACAAATATGCCTATATATTTTTTTCTCGAAAAAACCTTTCTTGACCCCACTCCACTCTTGTGATTTTTCGGAAAAATTTCCCGTGGTCGATTGCTCCGTTGTGAATCACTATTTCGATTTCTTATATTTTTTTTGCCAAACGGACCATTTAAGACTGTCTTCCTAAATTATTCTCATTCATACAGGGTGCATCATTGAAGCGTGGCTGACCAAAGTTGGTCTTTTTCAAATGAAACACCCAGTATATTTTCATATATTCCTATCCGCCGTTTCATTGGCTGATCAACGATTTTTTCAATTTTGGATTCCGTTGCGGCGTTGCCGAGTTATCTAAAAAATATCAATTTTGCAGACTTCTTTTTGAAAAATCTCCTATTTGACGTTTTGAAATATTTAGTGGAGATAATTCGGAAATCGATAGTGGAAATGGTGAAGTTAATTGTGAATATGGTGAAAATTGTATAAATTATACAGGATGTTCGGTACAACAATACAAACTTGGCCATTTTCAAACATCAATATTTTTTTTTCTTCAAATGGAACACCCTGTATATTATCATTCATATCAACTCCTTTTTAATGACTCTTCAATTTTTATTCCTAATATCATGTTCCTAAAACAACCCGTTTCCGAGATATTGTGGTTTTTAAAAGAACTGTTCAATTGCAAATCAACAATCCTGCATATTTTTCACCAACACGTTTCTTTATAGAAAATACTGACACTGAATGCCATTTTAATTATTTTATCCTTCTTCAAGAGCATTCTTGAAAAATTATGAATAACTAGCATAGCAAAAGAAATTTTGAAAAGTATGTAGCAAAACAGCTGTATATTAAGCTGTGCTCGACATTTCTTTTGTTTATTTATAATTGGTTCCAGAGAAACATTCATGAATTTCATTGTCATAAAGTTTCTTGATTTATTTATATACTCTGTGTTATTACATTTAGGTACCTGTAGGTTCAACTACTGAATCATAGATGGCGCTAATAGGCCCATTCAGTTATTTATTCCCAATTTAAATTTTACCTGTTTTTTGTGATGTTAGAAAAACAACTGAGTTTCTTGTTTTTCGTGGTTTTGAAATGTAGCTACGTTGAGCATTTTATTAACGATTGCTGTTTGAAAAGAGACGTTCCACGAGTTAAAAGTGCCGTGGACCTTATTTCTTAGAGAATTCCTCTGGAATGCGCCTGCCTTTTAGGTATGTATTTTCTCTAGTGCCTTTTTGTATCAATTCCAGAAATACTAATAATTGTTACACAATCATTTGACCCTACTCTTCATTTTCTGTCAATTTAAGAAAACAGTGCTTGTGTAACTGTGAAGTCATTTTATTCATGTTTAAGGGAAACTATAATTATAACGAATGTTAAATTCTCCCTAAACAATTTGTAAGCCTTTCATGTCCTTTTAGCTCGACCTTGAAGTCGTCACCTTGGAATAAAGTACTGTTCGCTTTGGTGGTCCCACAAATTTTGTTGGAGTTTTATTTCATCAACCATCACTACAACACCAGGTTACATCCCACGATAAAATTTGCCCTGAGAGTCTCGCTTCAAGTAACTATTATTTCTAGTTCAGTTATCCATGACTACCGCAGAAAAAAATTACTATGGGCATTTGTAAATAGAGGTAACTGTCAAAGTAAAATCCAGTTGTGTTGACAAATGTGGCATTATGAATTATTGTTTAGGGGATATGGTTCAAATGGTTTATGCTTTGGGGTAACTGCTAACTGGCATCTAGATTATGCCAACAAAAGTTTCCTGAGAAAAGACACCCAGACATGCGAGCATTTCAAGCCCTCAAAACAAGATTTGAGGAAACCGGAACAGTATTTCACAAAAAATTTGAACGTGCCTGTCCTGTAACGAATGATGAAAATACTCTTGATATTGCATTACTTATTACCGAGAATCCCCAAGTAAGTACACATATTCTGAGTAGGGAGTTTGGAATATCACAAAGTTGTGTTTCTCGGATGGTGAGAAAATGCAATTTTCATCCATATCATATGCAGTTGATGCAGGAGCTAACTGAAAGAGATTTTCCAAAGCAAATGCGGTTTTGCCAATGGGGTGTAAATAAAATCAGAGAAGAACATGATTTTTTTGAGTATGTTCTTTTTTCGGACGAAGCCACGTTTCACAACAATGGCCATGTGAATCGGCATAATATGCACTATCATGCAACTGAAAATCACCATTTCGTTAGATATGTCAATCACCAACAACGTTGGTCACTAAATGTTTGGGGAGGTATCATTGGACGGCGAGTTATAGGGCCACTTTTTCAATGGTCATCTCAATGGAAGAGATTTCTTTCTATGGGGATACATTAAATGGGTTGTTTATCAAACTCCGCCTACAACTCCTGGAAATATGAAAGCAAGAATTCGGGCTGCTTTCAGGAAAATTTCAGAAGACATGCTGGAACGGGTGGAGAATAGTTTCCAGAATAGATTGAGACTGTGTATTAGTGAAAATGGCAAGCACATTGAACATTTGCTGCATTAATTATTGTTGTTTTCTTTCTTCTGATTTGAATAAATATGATAATTTGTTTTATTATTGGGTTGATATGATTTATAAAGTTCAATTATTTTCTGTGGAAAGACCCCCATCTTTAGGATGTCGAATATTTTGGAAACGGGTTGTTTTAGGCACATGACATCAAGAATAAAAATTGAAGAGTCATTAAAAAGGAGTCGATATGAATGATAATATACAGGGTGTTTCATTCGCAAAAATCAAAATATTGATGTTTGAAAATAGCCAAGTTTGTATTGTTATACCGAACACTCTGTATAATTTATACAATATCCACCATATTCACAATTAACTTCACCATTTCGACTATCGATTCTCGAATTATCTCCACTAAATATTTCGAAACGTGAAATAGGAGATTTTTCAAAAAAAAGTCTGCAAAATTGATATTTTTTATATAACTCGGCAACGCCGCAACGGAATCCAAAATTGAAAAAATCGTTGAGCAGCCAATGAAACAGCGGATCGGAATATATGAAAAAATACTAGGTGGTTCATTTGAAAAAGACCAACTTTGGTCAGCCACGCTTCAATGATGCACCCCGTATGAATAAGAATAATTTTGGAAGATAGTCTTAAATGGTCCGTTTGTCAAAAAAAATATATGAAATCAAAATAGTGATTCACAACGGAGCAATCGACCACGGGAATCTTGTTGACTCTAACTAAAATAAATTAATAATTCTATGGAGGTATTTTTAGGTAAAACAATAATGGAGATAAAAAACTTGTTCGAAAGATTCAAATCAAAAATTCTATCTCGAACACTTGAAACATTCAAAATATTGTGCACCTTCGTTAGTCCTATACATTTTTTGTGGTACTAATGACTACATTTCTCACATAGGACTATTTTTACGAGAGCATTCGTACACTTATCCTGCAGTGCACAGTTTGAAAGAGTGTTTTCGTCCCAATATGTGTCTACTGCCTGCTAGGAACTCAACTGTGCCTAGAGGATGCAGCTCACTATACCGGGTGACAACGATATCACTTTCGGGCTGCCATTTTTTTTCACCTAGTACTCCACAGTTTGAACAAATATGCAATTTGTGAAAAATATTTTGTCATTTACTACCCATTCCGCAAATTTTTCCGAAAAATCACAAGAGTAAAGTGGGGTCAAGGAGGATTTTTTCGGGAAAAAACATTATGAAGGCATATTCGTTGTCCTTAGTTTGAATCAAATATGCAATTTGAGGAAAATATTAGTCCAGGGCATTTAGATCAAAATCAGCCGGAATAACTAAATTTGGCCGTCACACAGATATCGAGATGCGGTTTTCTGCATTATGTTCAAGAAGGTCACAGCAAATGAGTCTATAGGGTGTGGTTTCTCGCTTTTTTGAAAAATGCTTTCTGGGCCGGAAAATGCATTTTCCAATTGCATCACTACTTGCACCATTACAGGAACGACTGGAAACTCGGAAAAATCGCTCGGAAATTGTTACTCGGGGGTTGTTGGGGCTGCCGAACTCGATTCTGGCATTAGAATCACCCGGGGGTGCACGAGGGTGGCTCTGTGGGGGTGCGCGGGGGGTGAATTGGGGGAGAAATGGCAGCGTACATGAAACTCGCTCCAAACTCGTTACTCGGGGGTTTTCGGGGATGCCGAATTCAATTCTGGCATTGGAATTCCTCGGGAGCGGCTCCATGGGGGTTGCGGGGGTGGTCAATTGTGGGAGAAACGGCAGCGTGCATGAAAATCGATCCAAACTCATTACTCGGGGGTTTTCGGGGATGCCGAATTCAATTCTGGCATTGGAATTCCTCGGGGGCGGCTCCATGGGGGTTGCGGGGGTGGTCAATTGGGGGAGAAACGGCAGCGTGCATGAAAATCGATCCAAACTCATTACTTGGGGGTTTTCGGGGATGCCGAATTCAATTCTGGCATTGAAATTACCTGCACGCATCTCGGGTCACAGCCTGGGGGACCTGGGGGACCCCAAAGGCCTGTGGGGATGTCCGATTCCAGAATTGAATTCGGCATCCCCGAAAACCCCGAAGTAACGAGTTTGGATCGATTTTCATGCTCGCTGCCATTTCTCTCCAATTCCACTCCCACAGAGCCACCCCCGTGCATCCCCGGGTAATTCCAATGCCAGAATTGAATTTTGCATCACCGAAAACCCCCCGAGTAGCGAGTTTTGATCGATTTTCATGCACGCTGCCGTTTCTCCCCCAATTGATCACCCCCGCAACCCTCATGGAGCCGCCTCCGAGGAATTCCAATGCCAGAATTGAATTCGGCATCCCCGAAAACCCCCGAGTAATGAGTTTGGAGCGAGTTTCATGTACACTGCCATTTCTCCCCCAATTCACCTCCTGTGCACCCCCACAGAGCCACCCTCGTGCACCCCCGGGTGATTCTAATGCCAGAATCGAGTTCGGCAGCCCCGACAACCCTCGAGTAACAATTTCCGAGCGATTTTTCCGAGTTTCCAGTCGTTCCTGTAATGGTGCAAGTAGTGATGCAATTGGAAAATGCATTTTCCGGCCCAGAAAGCATTTTTCAAAAAAGAGAGAAACCACACCCTATAGAGTCATTTGCTGTGACCTTCCTGAATCAAATATGCAATTTGAGGGAAATGTTTTGTCATTCACTACCCATTCCGCAAATTTTTGCGAAAAATAACAAGAGTAAAGTGGGGTCAAGGGGATCTTTTCGAAAAAAAAAAGTATATTGGCATATTCGTTGTCCTTAGTTTGAATGAAATATGCAATTTGAGGAAAATATTTTGTCATTTACTACCCATTCCACAAACTTTTTCGAAAAATAACAAGAGTAAAGTGGGGTGAAGGGGGTTTATCGAAAAAAAAAATTCAAAGGCATATTCTTTGTCCTAAGTTTGAATCAAATATGCACTTTGAGAAAAATATTTCGTTATTTACTACCGTCAAATGGGGTGAAACGGTCAAAATTTGATGTTTTTTTTGCATTTTTTTCCGTTTTCTTACAAAAATGGAAATCTAAAATAACATATATTAAAGCTTAAAGTTTCATGCATTTATAACTGTCAACACTGTCAAAATAATCACAGTAATTTTTTATATATTTTTTTTCAAAGGTTGATCGATTTCACCCCGTACTAGGGGGTGAAACCGATCGCCCCTTTTATTTCACGTGTTTTCGACTTTAGTAACGTCGTGGGTGAAACCGATCATATATTTCGTTTTTAAAAAAAACATTTCCATTTTGAAATAAAAAAAAAGTTGAAAACCCTCTGTTTATTATCAGAAATATACATATTTACTTAAATTAATTTCTTGAATGGTTTCTACTGTCTAATATTTTGAAAATGAACAGACTTACAATCAAAAAGCAAATGCACAAATATAAAACAATAACTATTCTAATCAACATTATAATCAAAGAGATTTTTAAAGAAATATTGCCCTCTCCTTGAGGGCTTTCCAGAAATTTTTCTCATTATCTGGTCCTGGTTAACGTCACATTTGTCTTGCACATTCGGATATATAAAAAATGTGTCTTTAGTTGTGATTTTTTTTCCGTAAACAGTTGACAGTAAAGTGGCCCGTTTCATTAATTTGCTCAATTTTAGCAACGAAAAATCTGTCTCGCTTATTGGTGGTAAACAAAGTCTCCAAGGCCAAAAATTTGGTTTTCATTATTTTCCTCCCTGTTTAAATCGACATTATTCTGGTCCTCCTCTACGTCAGACAGGTCTGATAAATCTTGGGACAATCCACGGGATTGGTCCTCAACCATGCTTTCCTCCTACTCTGGAGGTTGTGTCTCTACAGGAGTATTTATTAAGTCTCCAACAGAAACACTTTTCCCAGCCTCCACACTTACCCGTTTTCCTCGTTTTGGAGCGCTTTCTCCTCCTGTTCTTAATTCTCTTAAGTGAGAAACAATTGTGTAACTCCATGTTTGCTCTACCTCATTATCATTCTCAGCATTTTCTGTATTTTTTAAATGTCTTATTTTTTTCAGGGTTTGGTCTGGATTGAGGGGACTATCCCACATGCCTTGAAGCCTGCTTTCGTGTTTTTCCACTTCTGAAACCGACTTTATCAATAGTTGCGTTTAAAAGTCTGGGAAAAATGGTTTTTGGCAGGACTCCCCTATTTTTAAGTTTCCACTCTTCTAAGGTCATTTTCCACGCATATTTGAGGGGGCGAAAGTAGGCAACATCAAGAGGCTGTAGTAAGTCGGTTGAATTGGGAGGAAGCAGAACAAATTTAATGTCATTATTTTTGCAGACCTCTACAACGCTGACTGTTAAATGGCTGCAGAGATTATCACCTAACATAACTTTATTTCCTTCCAGTGAGTTAAAATATGGAAGCGCAATGGACAAGAACCAATCCTCAAATGTTTCGGCATCAAACCAGCCGCTTGTGGTTCTATTATACCGGGCTTTTGGGAAGCCGCCCTCCGTCCAGCCTTCATACATGTGTTTGGCTTTGTATACAATATAGGGCGGTAATAATTTTCCATCCCCTGCCACCGCGAACATTACGCTCGTGCTTGACTTAGAGACATCAATAACTCTGTGGGCATGTTTTTTGCCTTTTCTGACAACGACCAAAGCTTGGCCTGGATCATCAGAAAAGTTTGTCTCGTCATAGTTTATAATATTAGCGGGAGGAACGCCATCGATGGTAGTGGCCAAGTCGGAAAAATACTTTTGAACTACCTCATATGTTACCGCTGCTCTGACCCTCTTTGTGTTTTCTGCTAACTTTATGGTCAAATCCTCGTGTCTGCCCATAAATGATTTGAACCAGTCGACTCCTGGAAAATTGTTCTCAAAGCGTTTCTCGGTTCTTCCAGCCTTAGTTAAGTATTGTTGTACCATGTACCTAACATCATAGCTCTTGAATGGGAATCCCCAGTCAGCACACAGGAGAAGAGCGTCTGCTAGCTTCCGTTCTTCAACAGCAGAGAGAGCCGGTTGGCCCCCAGTTTTTCTTTCTGCAGGTGTACGGACATTATCGTACACCGTGCTATATGGTACTCCAAAATTTTCAGCTGCCCTTCTTATAGCCATCCCTCGTTTAACCGCGTCGACAGCCCTTTGCAAATAGACTGGTTGTACACTTGTTTCCTTGTGGGGCCCAGTTTTTTCATATATTTTCGGGGCATTTTAACCTGAAACTAAAATAAAAAATATATAAAATATTGGCTATAACCTCGGTTATACCACAAAGGGTGAGACTGGGAGGGGGTGGGGGAGATTAGTATGAAAGACTTACTGAAAGTACATCGATTTTCTACAAAACAAATTCACAAAATCCTTGAATATCAAAAGAGAGTCTAATTTACACCAAATAAATATTGATCGATTTCACCCCACCATTTCCCAACTTTCAATAAAAATGTAAATAAAAAAAGTGATAATGTTGATAAAAAACTTATATCTTTTTATTATTGAGGCCAGATAATAGTTGAAATCAAATTTACTTACCACGTTCTCTCAGCTCTTTTCTGTGACACTACACAACCAATCGGGAAAAATTGCAGTTTAGGGTAGTAACCCCGATTTTGACGAAATTTTTTTTGGGGGTTATTTCGAGGTCCCTGAACACAAATATGAAGTCAAAAAGCCTCGCTCTCACTTACTTTTTGATTTATGACCAATTAAATGTCACAACAAGGGTATTTTCAACATCAATTTTTTTCCACAAAAAGCAACAAATTTGCCTTTGCCTTATATCAGCATAATCTAGACACATCAATTCACGCATTTTTGGCACATTTTGCAGTATTTTCAACTTTGTATTGAAAATATAAGATTTAAATTAACATAACAATACATTTGATGGAAATCGTTTATTGACAGCAAATAACTAAAAATGGCAGTATGACAGATATGGATAACAAACGGTCGTGTTCCGATATTCTGAAATTCACTAGACACTTTTCGCGCTACCTCTCATGAAACCCTGTTAAGTCTCGTTCATACCCTCGCGAATTTCGCAATTTCTCTGCGAATAAAATGGATGCAGAACCATGTGTTCTGCATCAACGACTAGTCGGGCATGACTGGTAACCATTTTATTCGCAGAAAAATTACGAATTTCGCGAGAGTATGATCAAGTTTTTAGAAGTTAAAAATTTACTGATATTAAGCGGAAACAAACGTTCTTCAGAGGTAACTGACATTCGACTAGGTATATTGTGGAAAAGAGAGTGTTCAATTTTCGTTTTGATATTTTAGTATATTTTGAATCTGTAACTTCACTTGGGATGCTATAATTGGTAATAAATTAAAGCAACCCAAATGAAGGTGCAAATTGAACATGTACTAAAAAATAAAAATTCAAAACTCTTTTTCCTATAATATAGACTAATGTCAGTTACCGCCACTCTGGGCTAAGCACGGCAGTATAAACGAGGAAAGTGATGGCGTCACAAATGTCATTCTTGTCAAAAACTGATTCCAAACAAACCTTCCTCGAATTAAAATCAGCTTGTCCGATATTGTTTTCGTTAAAGTTTTTCTTCTTTTGCTTGAGTAAACAAAATCCAAACAACCAATCACAATTTGAGAAGCAAAGCAGCAAATAATTAACAAAGAATGTCATCTAAAATTCTTTGTTTGGAATCAGTTTGTGACAAGGATGACATTTGTTACGATACACTTTCCTCGTCTATTCTTTGATGAAGGTGTATAGCAAGAACTACACGCGAGCGAAGCTTTTCTACTACTATGTTATCTTTTTATATCCACTTTTTGTAGAAAGGTTTATCCCTTATTTCTTGTTGAAGATCAGTAGCAAAGACAAACGCGAGCGAAGCGAGCGCGCTCGGCCGACATTTCGCAATTCCGCGCGCGCGAAATTGCGAAATGTCGGCCGAGCGCGCGCTTTTCTAGCACTATTTTTTTCTCTACTTTTTGTAGAAAGGTTCAATTTTTACGTGTAGAAATAATAATGCAATACTCGATAAACTGCAACATTACGATGTTATACTAAAAAGTAGGGTAATAAAATGTCACGTAGTTATTGCGACGGTTTTTTCATATCGCGAAATAAAATGGTTACCTGTCATGCCCGACCAGTCGTTGATGCAGAACACATGTTTATTCCATAGATGTATATTATATATACTTTATTCACACATACATTTTATTCGCAGAAAAATTGCAAAATTCGCGCGGTTATGAACGAGACTTAACAGGGTTTCATGAGAAGTAGCTCGAAAAGTGTCTTGTGAATTTCAGAATATCGGAACACGACCGTTTGTTATCCATATCTGGATCTGTCATACTGTCATTTTTAGTTACTTGCTGTCAATAAACGATTTTCATCAATATTGTTAATTTAAATCTTATATTTTCAATACAAAGTTGAAAATGAAAATACTGCAAAAAGTTCCAAAAATGCGTGAATTGATGTGTCTAGATTATGCAAAGACAAATTTGTTGCTTTTTTGTGGAAAAAATTTGATGTTGAAAATACCCTTTTTGGGACATTTAATTGGCCGTAAATCAAAAAGTAAGTGAGAGCGAGGCTTTTTAACTTCAGATTTGTGTTCAAGGACCTCGAAATAACCTCCAAAAAAAATTTCGTCAAAATCGGGGTTACTACCCTAAACTGCAATTGTACCACCAATCGTTTACACAAGTTTCCAAAAAAATCCTTTATCGATAACCTACGTATCTCGACTGACCAACAAAATAAACCTCCTTCATGCGTACTGTCGTGAAGACTGATATTTCCTGTAGAAACTTGTCGGCTTTCGCCGCGCGCTGAGTGCTGTATACTATCACTACTGAAAACATAAGCCAAAATATACGTGATGTTTAGTTTCACCCCTGCCGATCGGTTTCACCCCGTTTGACGGTACCCATTTCTCAAGAAATCCTTCAGTCAGTAAAATAGATTATCCCTACAATGTCACCTTGGTCTCGTTTCCATTTCACTTTTTCGTTTTGTGCTCTACAACAGGGTGGACAAAGTGTGCTTGGTTCGGTTTTTCATCTCCATGATAATTTTATCTCCCAATCAGGGTATCTGAAAAACGTGTGTCGTTGAGCAGAGCTCAATTTTATTTCAAATTATACATTTTTTCTGGAAACATTTCTTTGGCACTCACCATGAATATAAAATAAATTTGAAATATCTACATTTCAATAAGCATTATAACTAATCCATTTTTTATATTTCTTTTTGACAGAAATACAGTAAAATCCACTGTTTGTCAAACTAACAGGTTGTTTTGCTTTTTTTGATAACGGCATACTACAGATTATTTCAATTTGGCAATATTACCTATTTCGAATCTGGTAATTGAAAATGATAGTAGTGTGCCGTGACCAGAAAAGAGCAAACCAAACTTTTAGTATTAGCCGTAATTTTCATGGTGTTTCTGTCAGAAGAATGTTTCAAAAATGGATTATAATGCATATTGACATGCTGACATTTCGAATCTGTTTTATATTCACGGTTAGTGCAAAAACATCATTTCAAGAACATGCAGGAAAATCAATGAACTTACCACAAATGAATAGAAAAAAATTCAGAAGAATCGAACGGAATTATGCAGTGTTTAGGAATGTTGAGGCGCACCAAGAGGTAATCCTTCAAAAACGTGTTGATTCCTGTGATGTATTTCAACATGGACTTATGAGGTTCCAAATTTCCTTCAGAAAATTATATGAAAACTATTTGAATAACAGTTGAGTAGGAACTTTTTGGCAATTTGCCGCTTCATGTATATCGAAGATGTTGGTAGCAATTGGACGGTGCACTGTAGACAAGAAGTGAGTAGAGAACTGACTACAACCTTTGAAGTGGATAAGACACTAGGGTCCAAAGCCTTGGCCACCGCGATCCCCAGATCTAACTCTTCTAAATTTTCACATTGAATCAAATTAAACATCACCACGAAAACATGAATACAGCTATTTGCACCGGTTGTCCTTAATAACAAACCCAGCTAAGTGGAGGATCAGCTCAAGGTACACCTCAAGGTAAAGATTGTTTGTACCGTTGACTCCTGGCCTGAACCTTACCTGAGTATTGGAAATCTTTGGCAACAGCGCAAAAATGATCACGTAACCAATGACAAGACGTTAAACAACGCAAAGTTTTAAAAAATATGCACATTGCGCTGTCAGTTCTGTCTAATTTGAAAGGCTGTTAGGAAAGGAGAGCAATGAATGTGCAATGATGTGTCACGCCTCTAACATACCCAGTAGCTCAGTAGGCGTGGGTTCGACAATAAAAATTGATTTCGATAAGATTGAAATATGGGGTTAATTTTCCGGAGCGCCACGGATTTATCGCTAGTGAAAAATCCGAAACCACCCTGATGGAATGGGACAACCCACTTCACTAATATTACTAAAATATTAAACAATAGATACCTGTAAATGGTATAATAATAATATATAAATATGTAGAGGTTTTGTCTTCCCTTATAAAAGGAATAGTCATGACCCTTACTAATAAAATATATTGGCGTATGTTACACAAATATGGTACCACCAAGATGAATTCCAGTGAGGGCAATGCCTGTGACGTCACGATAGCTTACAATTATGATTACTGATGCCTTAGGGGCAATCTCTTATGCTAAACTTATCTGATCATCATCATTTCCTTAGTAAGACAGTAGGTACGTCTCAATCAATCTAAGTACCAGTACATCTGGGACGAACACCCTCAACGAAGAACACCAACAATGGGGACGAACAGCGAAGGAACGCTGAACAACAGATATACAGCGGGACAACTACAGTTGAGCAGGAACAATCACAGTAGTGGAACAGTGGAAAGACAATCGTGTAGCAACGGAACAGTGGAACAATCACATTAGTGGAACTCCAATAAACGGTAGCAATAAACCGTAGTGGAGCACTACCAGCAGCGAAGCAGTAACAGTAGCAAAGTAGTAGCAGAGTGGTAGTAAGCACTAGCCGCAGCGGAGTACCCTAGAATAAACCATACCAGTCTGACTTCCGATTACACTTTTATGGGGCCATAAGTAGAGCCCAAATGCAAATACATCTATTAAGTGGGAGGGTTCTGATAACAGCTTTGATGGTCTGTTTTCTGTCTGATAGCGAGTTTCTCGTTCCAGTGGTTTCACACAATGATGAAGTGACTTCTAACCTCAAAAATCCGCAAAGCGAACGGAGATTTCTCAAAAATATATGGCGTCAAAAATCGCAAACAATATGAGAAACTTTCCAGATATGAATTTTCCCAAGATCCATCAACGATGATCAAACTTTAATTGGAAATCTTCGAAAAGGTCAGTCACTCATCAAGATCAAATAATGACCGGAAGATATGTCTCAGACGTCAAAGTCAAAACTGTCAATATCTGACAAGTTCGTTAGTATTCGGTGGGATTAGTCCAGGAACTACCTCGAGCTACTTGGAGTTATGAAAAGAACACCTTAAGATTCAGTGTTGCCAACTGAACCAAGACGAAAACGCCAGACTCTCAATCTCAGAACCAAACACAAACAAGGTCAAGTATTCGAATGTGAAGTACCTCAGGGACACAAGACAGAGATAGAGTAGGAATGTTACGGTTTTGTGTTCCAAGCACAAAAAATAGACTAACCAAAAGTATGTTTACAAAACAACGCTGTCATACCGCAAAATAGAACAACTGATAACTGTCAATAGCTTAAGGCCGGTTCATGTCCGCTCGAACTAGTACTGCAAAGGTAAGTACTAACATTCGGAACAAGCTAAACATGACAACGATCAAGTTGTCATTTTAATACAGTGGCGTACAGAGTGGAAAGTGTATATCAATGGCACAGAATTTCTGATGTTATTGTAATGAAACAGAAAGGGTTTTCTAGTGCAAAATAAATCCGTAACAAGGCTGGCGGGAGTATGGCAAAAAATTTGGAAAATTTGTCTCTACCGGGAAAACTAGCCACAATATCGCCAAGAGAGCTGCATGCACATTAGTTAAAATGCGTAGTTTATTAGCTGCCCTAAGCTGACCTGACTTACCCTAGATAAACAGAAAAGTATCTATCCAAAATGTTTACGACATAAAGATGTGGTTGACAATTTTGGATGAATGAGAAAACTTTAAAACACTCGCCATTCCATTCCTCTAGTACAAAGCAAGAAAATATTTTTAAGTTCGTGAGTAATATAAATTAACAATATATCAATAGACATTTTGTATTAAGAAATAGGTACAGTGTTGAATCTGAAAATTATTTTCATACTTTCACGTCATAGGGATATATCAGCCTCAATCAGGTTTAGTATATAAAGAGCTGTAAGTTTGGTCACCCTAAATAGAGGAAAAAATACAATCACATTGAGACAAAAACATAACAGTCGATTAGAATTCTATAGTACACGGTGCATATCGTCGTAAGTAATTAAGTGGAACCTAAGCCTGGAGAATCTGAGGCTCATCTTGACTGAGGCTTATGTTATCGTAATATAAGGTCCACTTAAGTCGTAAGGTAACCTTTAGTTGAACCGGTGCAAATAGCTGTTAGCGATTAAGAGGACCTTCATTTCTTTATTGATTTCTCAACAGACACACGTTTTTTAGATACCCTGAATGGGAGATAAAATTATCATGTTGATGAAAAACCGAACCAAGCATACTTTGTTCAAATCTGAATTGAAATTTCAAATCATTGCATTTCCCAATTCATGCAATATTAGTTTTGGAATAGACTGTTGTGAAAAAAATACAAAATATCAATAACCAATGAACAGTTAGAAATATGGGACAAATTCGACAAAAATTAATCAGATTTGCATTTGAATAATTATTGTTTTTCATTTTGATTCTTTTCTAATCAAATTTACGTTGATGAACGCGCAAACGTTTCGTTTTTAATGTACTAATTTTCGAATTTTCATATCTACCCAATACAAAATATGGTAAAATAATCCAATTTTTATAGAAAACTTGCGTTTATTGCGGAAACCTGACTCTTTAGGTATAGGATTTAGATATAGGAACATGATACATCATTTGAAAAAAAAATCAAATTTGTTTCGGGATATTTGATGATATACAGGGTGTTCCATGTGAAAAAATGCACTTTTCAACACTTTTGTATCTATCGGTAAAATCACAAATTTTCAACGACCCTGTATAATGAACATGTATAATGAACAACGAATTCCCTTAGTCATAACATATATATATATATATATACATGTATTCACCATGTTTTTTGTTGTGATCGTGGTTTGTAAATTTGTGACGGTTGAAATTTTTATTGTTTAACTTTCTAAATTAGTTTTAGTGATATATTAGTACTAGTACTTATTTTTTTGTTAGCTCTCAGCTAAATAAATAAATTTCTTTCTTTCTTTCTTATAACTAATACACAGGACATTGTCAAACTTCATCCAAAATTTCAGCTTTCTACTATTCAAATGCTGCAGTAATAAACGTTTAATTATTGTAATGTTTCGCACAAAAATTAAGGAAATTATAGATTGACGCAATAATATATACAGGGTATTCTATTTTAAATATCAAAGTTGTTGCTACTTTTCGATAGAAGCGGCAACGCCGCAGCGCTGAAAATATTTTAGATCGATAGAGCAGAACTGATTATCCAAAAAACCAAATTTTCAAAGTAATCCTACGTCCCTTTTTCCAGAAACGTCTAATAGGCCATCGAGTTTGGAACACCCTGTATACAGGGTGAGTCAAGCTGAACGCCTCGGACTTTCTTGGCCAAATGGTATATCTTTTCAGTAAACGGCCTGGGGAAGTAAATGTATGTCGATCTAAAGTAAATTTTCAAAATAATGATTTTTATACATGGTGTTTGAAATAAGCGTGACATATCAAAGTTATGGTTTTTTTTAATGGAACACCCTGTATTTTCTCACATTTTTCAATTCTTTGAGAAAAAATAAGCTGACTTAGCTAAAGTTTCCCTATACCTAACTCTCTCCATTTATGAGATATTCAACTTTTTCTCAAAATGTAACGTTTTCAAAAAAAATTCAATATAATTAGAATTATCCACGGCAGGTGTACGAAATTTTGACCGGTCACTCAAATCCCTTCCATCTAGTTACTGCAACTTCAGACGACGATCAGTATTATACAGTGTGTTTTATATTGTCAGGAACACTTACCGCAAATTTGAACGCCAATAACTTTGTTATTTCAAATTGAACACCCTGTATTTTTCCACGTGAAAAGATTCACCATTTCATTTTCTTTCGAACCATGTAATATGTCCCTATACCTACATATGGTGCGTCAGGAGTTTTAAAAGCCGTTTTGTAAACCAATATAAGTTTCAAAATAATAAAATTCCATCAACCGGCTGATGTCAAATATTGAAAAAAGTAGTTCTCCATTATCTTTAGTAAATTGAATTTGAACACTATCTACTTACAGTTGATTTTCTTTGGAGCATTTGTTATATCGGTCCATCTGTATCTACTAATTTTGGGGTTACGAGTTAAAAAAAAACAATATTTAGCAATTAAAGTTTAAGTGAAAATTTAAAAAATCATAAGGAATGTTCGACGTGACCACCATCTACTTCAATACAGCATCTAATTCTTTTTTCGAATGAGCTTCTGACATTGTTCTACATATTTGGAGTTACTGTTTGGAAGGCATTTCTAATCCCCACTTTCATATCATCAGGAGTAGTGGGTGGTGTACTGTAAACAATATTCTTGATATATCCCCATAGAAAAATTCCAAAGGTGTAAGATCTGGGGATCTTGCTGGCCAGTTATAAGGACCACCTCTCCCTATCCATTGATCTGGAAATTTTCTGTCCAGATAGTTCCTGACAACACGTTTGAAACGTGCCGGAGCACCATCTAATTGTAGCCACATCTTCTCTCTCAAATTCAAAGGAATATTTTACAGAAGATTCCAAAAATCTCTTTTCATGAATCTTAAAAATTTCCTTCCATCCAGATGCCCATCAAAGAAATAAGGACCAATTATGGTGTCTCCTATTATTCCACCGAATGAGTTAACACTCCACCGGTTCTGGTGATCGACGGTTCGAAATAAATGTCTGTTTTCGGTGTCATAATAATAAAAATCATGTCGATTCACCAGACCATTGTTATGGAATGTTGATTCGTCAGTGAATAAAATATTCTCAAAAAAGTTCATATCTTCGCCAACTCGTTCAAGATACCATAAACAAAAATCTATCCTGCGTTCAAAGTCCCCTCCATACAAATTTTGATGCAGCTGAATGTGGTATGGATGATATTTGTGTTTTCTAATAATTCTGCTAACGCTAGATTGACTTATACCTGTGGCATTTGCAATGGCTCTGGTACTGGTATTGGGATCTTCAATCACATGTTGTAAAACTTTGAAATTGTGTTCCTCATTCCCAGTAACTGGTTTCGATATTTCTCGAACAGTGTACTCGATACTACCTGTTTCTCGAAATCTGGCTAATAATCTTTCGAATACATTTTTATCAGGATGCTCTTGATCTGGGTATTTTTGTGCATAACCCTCGACGCTAATAAGCAATTTTCATAACACTTTCCAATGGTTAACATTATATTGATTCTTTCTTGAATGTGAAACTTTTCATTTTTCTCCTCAAATTTGAGAACACTTGAAAAAAACGATTTCAACACAAACTTATGACAAAATATGACGCTATTTGTCAGAAGCCCGCTTGGAACAACGCAATTGAAGACAGTTGAACGCATTACTCAAATATCCATGGCATCAGCCTACTTGATGAAATAATGTCAATGCAAAAAGTTCATCGGATTTTGAAAATGCTTCGATAACTTCTGAAGCACCACATTTAGCTATAGGGAAATATTATATGGTTTGAAAGGGAATGGAAACGTGAATATTGTTACTTGGAAAAATATAGGGTGTTCCATTTGAAATAACAAAGTTATTGGAGTTCAAATATGCGGTAAGTGTTTCTGACAATATAAAACACACTGTATAATATTGATCGTCGTCTGAAGTTGCAATAACTAGCTGAAAGGGATAAGAGTGACCGGTAAAAATTTCGTACACATGCAGTGGATAATTGCAATGATATTGAATTTTTTTGACAACGTTACATTTTGAGAAGAAGTAGAATATCTCATAAATGGAGAGAGTTAGGTATAGGGAAACTTTAGCAAAGTCAGCTCATTTTTTCTCAAAGAATAAAAAAATATAAGAAAATACAGGGTGTTCCATTAAAAAAAAACATAACTTTGATATGTCACGCTTATTTCAAACACCTTATATAAAAATCATTATTTTTAAAATGTGCTTCAGATCGACATACATGTACATCTCCAGGCCGTTTACTGAAAAAAAATACCATATGGCCACGAGAGTCCGAGGCGTTCAGCCTGACTCACCCTGTATATTTTGTTTTCCTAACAATGTGGCACCAGACAAAAATGTTGTGATAACTAAAAAGCTGGTCACATTAATCCTAAAAAATCTTATCAATTTATTTTAGTTACTACCATATTTGTTTCCGTGCAGTCTTTAATACATTGGTGATGTTCAGAGAACATTGTGAGAATCCAGGAAAAGAGCTAATATTTCCAGAATCCTCGCAAAACGAATTGTAATATCTTTCAATACCTTCCGGTAGAATTTTCTCAGTACGCCCTTGCGGCCTTCCTAAAAAACAGGGCGTTGGTTTTAAGGAGCGAGATGCAGTTTGGGCGTTTGACGTCGGCGTCGTCCCGTTGCCAAGGCGACCCCTGATTGATGGGACAGTCGTCCGAACGGCGAACAAACACTTGTCAAATTTACACTTCTTGGGTCGTTCAGGACACGGCGAAGGATATTCCAGGACGTAAATTGGATTCGATACCGTTCTTTTTCGTTGTTTGTTTTGGTTTCTGTTTCTTGCCAGAGCTGACTATAATTCGTTTTATTTAGTATTTGCGCAAGCCGGAGTTTGATTAATAGTCGCTGGTGTTACGAGATAATAATAATAATATAATAATAATTCTTTAATTCCATTAAGATCATTGTTACATGATATTGGAAGAGTCAGTATAAAACAGTCAGCATTGTATACAGGGCAATTCAAATTCGACCCCACCATAGGGATCTCCAAAACTACAGGAGACACGTCAAATTGGGGCAAAGGCGTATTCTGGTGCTTAACAAAATACTGTTTTGAAACTTGGAAAATTCCGAGTATTTCCGGAAATATCGGGAAAAAACTGAAAATCGGAATTTTCATTTTTATTTTTTTCTATCGTTATTTGACAACATAGCTCAAAACCAAAAGCACATTTTGATTGATGCTTTTTTTCAGCTACACGTTTTCATATTCAGATTTACTATTCCATGTTTCGTCTTCTGGCATTCATCATCAACTTTTTTTCTGTTATGGGCGCCATATTGTTTTTTTATACAGAAAAATAGTGATTCTCATTCTGATTTCATTGATGTATAATTTGTTATGATTTGCACTTCTGAAACCACAGATATTAAAAAAAAAAACAACTTCATCTGAGATCCATCGAAAAAATTTGTTTAATAAACACTAGTTGTCAGAACTCATTAAATATCATAAGTTTGCACAAATACTTCAGTCGAAATGTCCTCATTCTCAAATGAAGAAAAACGAGAAATGTTGAAACTTTATTATAAATTTGAGAGGAATAGTACGAAAACAGCACAAATTTATTTTGAATTATATCCGGATAGAACATTATTCGGAATTTTGGGCAAACACTTGGCTGAGTACGGTGCGTTTCAAAAAACAAGAATGAGCTTGTAAAAAATGCACAAAAAGTATTACAAGTGTTCGAAATGATGGCCTTCCTCTTGAAACTGAGCTCGTCGTCTCAAATTAAGAACAGCCCTAACAATATCCCTTCTTCTGATAGACCTAAATTGCGTGATGATATTGTCTCTAAGTTCATCTACTGTGTCATATTCTTGCTCTCCATAGATTCTGTTCTTCAAAGTGCCCCACAAGAAAGTATCCAAAACTGTAAGGCCAGGTGACCTTGCCGCCCACCTCACTGGTCCAGAATTTCCTAACCACCTATTAGGAAATCTTTGGTGTAAATATTCGCAAACTGCTTTTTTATTGTGTGGAGGCGCCCCGTCATGCTGAAACCAGCAGCTGTTATATTTAACAAAGGGAAACGTATCCATATATTCTTCGAATTCGTTTCTTAAGGTGGCCGTTTAATCATCCTTGACAAACTAATCCGACAGAGGAGGCACCAGCCACCCGAATGAATATTTATCCAAGTATGCAACCATAAAAATGAAGCATCGTTACCGACATCAGTTGCTCCTATGATCGTAAAATGAAAATATCACGCCGCTGAACAGTGATGTCAGATGTCAGACACAATTATTCTCGTTTTATTTTATATATTCAATCATTAATTCATATTCTGGCTGAATAATATCTAGAGAGATATGACTTTTGACAAAAGTGCCGTTGAATAATGTTCTTAAAATATCAACTCCCATGTTCCCATGTTTTGTAGTACAAGCATGGATAAAGAAAGAAAATGAACTCAAAGATTTTTATTTTTATAAATGCTTGGCAACATGCATTTGTATGGACAGGCAGCAAGTAATTAAGGAATTTGGAAATCCCTAATCCCTTTCTGCACCCTTGAATATATTTACCAGAGTGCAATTGAAGAATAAGGGGATTGTTATTTTTGGATATTTAAGTTTTGAGTGGTGTAAAAAAACATGAATTCGGGTAAGTGAAATGTGTGATCAATGTAATCGTGGTAGGTAAGTAGATATGTCTTGTTTCTCAATTATATGGAGAAATAGTTATTTGAAAATCATAAAACTGCAATAAGTGCGGGTAATGTTTGATTGCAGTGGCCGGACAGACATTTATTGTTTCTCAATTATAATGATTAAATAGTTATTTGAAAATCAACAAACTGCAATGAGTGCGAGTAATGTTTGAGGGCAGAGGCTGAAGCACTGGCACTGGCAAAACAGCGTGTTGTGATATGACTAAGTGAAGCTATCACTTTCAGGCAAACCAGTTTGAGTTTCCACAGCTCACAGAGTTTTTACTTTCCTGTTTAGGACTTATGCAGGCAAAAGAGTGTTTTGAGACGATTTATACAAATATAAAATGTTTCAAGATGATTTGTACAAATGCAAAATCAGTCATTCTGGATGGAAGCCTATATAGTATATTATGAAAGAAGTGCACAAGTAAGCTTTTAAAGCACGCGCAACGAGTTTTAGGGCAGGACGCGAAGCGGAGTGCCTTTAAAATGTTGCGAGTGCTTTAAAGGCGATTGTTCACGAGCATCATACGCTATTTTAATGATGCCTGCCTGCATCGTGACTTCAAAAACAATGCTGGAAATTAATTTTAGATCAGTATAATGTCCCTTATATTTTAATTTACCTAAGAAATTTGTAATGAACATCTGCCCTCACGAATTGTTGACAGAAAGGTTTATTTGACATTTCAGATAATATAACAGAACTTGGAGTTTTTCAGGGATAACAAAAAATGGTTTAGACTTCAATGTGAGGAAGAAAGTCAGATATTACTCTCTCTGTAAAAGTCGAGATTCAGTTCATTAAAAATATTTTGTCATTGAGTGGGAAAACGTTTTTTTTCTACGACATCCTCTATAAATGTTCATTTTCTAACCGTAACTTCAATCATAAACAAGCACATTTTGTACAGAATTTCTTGAAGAATGACTTGAAGGTGCCATTAGTTTATTTTATTTTTCGTGTTTCTCGTTGTCGGGACTATTGCTTACTCATGGGATCTTCATTCAATTTTAGGTAAATGAAGAACAGAGAAACCAAATCGCAGAATTGAAAGTGGGACAATTCGAAAACCATATGTATATTTCGGAACGAAATGATAGGTTGACGGCTTCCAATTTTGGAGCTGTGATGAGGAGAAGAAAAACGACAAGATGCCATGCATTAGTTCATCAGATTCTTTATTACAGTGGTCACATTTCCAACATTTCATATGGACAAAAGAATGAATTAGTGGCCCAGAAGAAACTAGAAGAGAAAATAGGGTGTGAGGTACTATCTGCCGGACTCTTCATTGACTATGAAAAACCCTTCTCGGCAGCTTCTCATGGCGAGTTTTTTTTTCAATGATTATTATTTTTTATTATAAAATTCGTATATTATAGGGCTCATTGAAAACACGCATTGTGTAGAGGTGAAGTGTCTACCGACTGTTCTCAAGTCAGGTTTGACATTAGAGAAAGCTACCATACGAAATAAAACATGTTTGGAATGAAAGACGGTAAATTCAGATTGAAGAGAAAGAAACCATCAATATTATTATCAGGTGACAAATTTTTTGAGATAAATAGCTGGTAAGTATTTAACTTGTATATTATTGCAGGTTCAGGGTCAGCTGAATATCACAAAAAGAAATTCTTGCTATTTTGTTGTGTATGTCGGAGATCATCACGAAATATTCATAGAAGAAATAAAAAAGGACGAAATTTTATGGAAAGAAGAGATGGTACCAACTTTGGAAAGGTTTTATGAGGATTGTGTTTTGGAAGAGATAATACGACAACGTTCCTTGCGAAATGAGAAATGCTATGATCCACCATGGAAGAAGCAATTGCATCGGGAAATAAAAAGAAATATTTTTTTTCATTTGTTTCATTATTGCCCACCTCTTTGAATATTCTGTTACCCCACTACCACTTTTTTTTCATAATTTTTTTCAAGTTTTTGTGGCACATAAAAGTGATCAGCAAGTATAATGAGTCCAAAGATGTCCGTCGTGGTAACATAGGAGGAAACGGCAATAGTTGACTATAGTTTCGGTTAAATAGTACACGAGACCATTTATGTTGCAGTATACAATTTCCAAACAAATATTGGAGTTTTGAGTTATTTGGAAACTTATTTTTTTAACTGCGGCTCTGTTTTAATATATAAATTTTTTAAATTATTTTTCATTCCGCGTTTGATGTTGTATTACGTATGTATAACGATTTCATTATGTTCCAAATCATCTCAATTTTTTTCAATATATTCTCGAGATATTTTATCCCTAAGGACTATCCAAGCCGGACCTGTTTCAGAAGCTGCTATACATTTGGAGAGCACGCTGGTATCATTTACCCAAATATCCGGTCCCTACATCCGTAAGGTGAGTGATTATTTGGTCCGAGATTCATGTGCCCTGAGCAAACGAAGTGAACCAAAGATGAAGGCCTTCTGCATTCATACGGCAAGGATTTCTATCGTATAAAGGCAAGCTGGGATAATTTTCAGATTCGAAAGCAAGGTGTCCATCATTAAACCAAGGACACCTATTATCAGAACCACCAATTTAACAGAATGCTTTGGGTGAAGCCTGCAGAGTTCAAAGATTTATCGATATTTATTCTATTTTTTTACTCTTCTTTTCCGATGATGTTCGTTTCGACAGAAGCTAAAAACTATGACGAAAATGGTTTTACTATTATTATTATTATAATTATCTATTATTATCTTTGACTCACAGTATATGTGTACCTATATATTAATCGAGGTTCAACACTAGACTATTTTTTTTCTATAAATCTTTATGAAACTGTAATATTAAATAAAATCTCAATCAATATGCCTAACGCCTCGAAAGTTTCGCCTCTGCTAATAATTCAATCATACTGTGGATTATTTTGATGATTTATCTGTTAATGATTGTGTCACTGCGGATTTTTACCTACACAAATTTTATTCAGATATATTCTACCATTATGATTATCAGGTAAGAATTTCATTATACCTATATGAAATTGAAGAGACTTATTCCTTTTATTACTGGGTATATAATTTGTTTACAGAATAGCTCCAACACTCAATTTTTATTTCAATTTTACAATTTTCTACTGTGAAATCACTGTCCCCTCTATCAATCCATCAAAATATGCTTTAATATCGGAAGAAATACAATTCTCGTTCACAAAGCTTAAGGATATAACCTATATATAACTACAAAAGGTAATTTGAAATATTTGAATATAAGACATTTTAATACAGCAACGTCCGGGTCAACTCATCATTAAAAATAAATTAATAAATTTATGTGGATATGTATAAAAACGATCTATGAATTCAATGAAACCTTTCCATACTATAGTGACTCTTATTTCAGAATCTGATAAATGAATTAAAGAACAGAAGAATATATTGAGCTGCCCCTCATAATATGCACGCTTATGAAGCGACAAAATTTATAAAAAGCATTTCTCGCCGCTCAATGCGAATATTCGTCAACATCTTTTATTCTACTCTATTCATAGTGCTGTGCTTGTTCATTGCCATCACCCAAATTCCAGTTCATTCATAATTTTGAAGATAATGAATTCTACTGTGGCGCAATCTATTCGCAAATGGCTGAACTGACCCAGTGAGTAATAAGATGCAATTTCTTATAAATCTGCTAGATTTTGGGATAAAGCCGCCTAATTACGAGTTCTGCTCGCATTTCTCAAAAACACGGTGTAAAAAATTGGTCTATGTTACGTTTTGAACGATTTCAATAGGTCTTCTGTTGACACTTTCCAAAAAAGTGAATTATATCGATTTGTTGACTTCCGCAAAAAAAATCACGAATTAAAAAAAAAAAATAATTTCGATAGTGTCAACAAGTACTCCATTATGTTCCAAATATATTTACCAAAGTTATTTACGTGTCACTGATTCGCCGTCCGAGCAGAAGCCAGCATGCATGCCATTGAACGGCCACCTTAAGAACCGAAGATAGGTTTCCCCGTTCAAAGTATTAGAGAAGAAATGAGGTCCAAGTATTCGGTCGTCATAAATTCCAGCCCACACATTCAAACGAAACCGAACTTGTGGTCTGACTTCTCTGAAGTGTCGTGGATTATTTTCACTCCAAATGTGCTCATTATTGCTATTAAAAACACCACAGTTCGAAAAAGTACTTTCGTCGGTCCAAATAATGTTTTTCAAGAAGTTTGTAGGGTCTACCCTATTCGAGAGCCAGCTACAAAATTCCATCCTTCTCTCAGGATCACCTGGATGTAATTTTTGTGAAATATGTATCTTATAACATTTCAAACCACTTTTTTTGAATTCCCTCCAAATGCTCGTCTGTGGCACATCCATTTCTGCCGAGACTGGATGTGTTGATTTGGTAGAGTCTGCATTTATCTAAAAAAGTACCAAAAATAATTATACTTCTTCGAATATGGAATGAACAATTATTTTACCTCCGCTAATAAGTTACGTCTAATATTTTGTTCCATTCTGCTTCCATATTTCATTCTTGGTTTTTGAAACGCACCGTACTCAGCCAAGTGTTTGTCCAAAATTCCGAATAATGTTCTATCCGGCTGTTGTCTTTGCGGATATAATTCAAAATAAATTTGTGCTGTTTTCGTACTATCCTATCAAATTTATAAATAAAGTTTCAACATATCTTGTTTTTCTTCATTTGAGAATAAGAACAGATGAAGCTGTTTTTTTAAATATCTGTGGTTTCAAACGTGCAAATCATAACAAATTATACATCAATGAAATCAGAATGAGAATCACTATTTTTCTGTATGAAAAAACATAACAGAAAAAAGTTGATGATGAATTCCAGAAGACGAAACGTCAGATAGTACATCTGAACATGAAAACGTGTAGCTGAAAAAAAGTATCAATGAAAATGGTCTTTTGGTTTGGAGCTATGTTGTCAAATAACGATAGAAAAAAATAAAAATGAAAATTCCGATTTTCAGTTTTTTCCCGATATTTCCGGAAATACTCGGAATTTTCCAAGTTTCAAAACAGTTTTTTGTCAAGCACCAGAATACGCAACTTTGCCCCAATTTAAGCTTCGACGTATCTCCTGTAGTGTAGGAGATCCCAATGGTGGGGGTCGAATTTGAATTGCCCTGTATAGTATAAAATAATATTAAAAATTGATAGATGGATCTTGAGGATACATTCAAAATACTAGGCTGTTTAAAAGAATGCTCTTTGTTTGTTGGTCGAGCTTTCGGAAATGTTTATTTTCTTTATCAAGACATTAAACATGAGATTTATAGTAAGGAGTCAACATTGATGAAACACATACAAGTCATGATTCATGATGGTGGAAAATATCCAATTCCTTTTTTAATAATTATTATAATCATTTTGGTTCAAACTTTCCTATTATATTTTTTGAATCTTGCACACATAACTCTGTCCATCCAAGACAAATCTGAGGGCGCGCGCAACAAATTTCCTGAAATTTGTTAACAGAACACAGCAAGGGGCATTGAAACCCAATAATGAGGCCCCTGAGGTCTGCATCCAACCAAAACCGGAAGCACTGCACCTTTCACCAAATTCACAGACAGAACTCTTCAGAGGCCATTTAATTCGTTTTCAAGGTTCTTTCTTTCTTTTCTTTTCAGTGGTCTACAAAATATTTCAGTTTGGCAGCATCTCCGTTTTTTGTGAATGTAGACTTCGCGGGCCTCATTACTGTTGATTAGTGACCTCTACAGAGCATTGTCAGTGAATTTAGTGAAACAAACAGGGCCTCTAGTTTTTTGTTGGGTGGAAACCTCGGGGAAATTATTTTTCAAGATCAGTTGAGTCCTGTCTGTGAATTTGATGGAATTTACAGTGCCTCCATAATTTTGTTGGGTGGAGACCTCGGGGATCTCGTTTTTCCTATACTGTGTGCCTCTGCTGAGTCCTGTCTACGAATTTGATTGAATTTGTAGTGTCTTCGCTCTTTTGTTGGCTAGAGACATCGGTGACCTCGTTATTCGAATTCTGTGGCCTCTGCTGAGTCCTGTCTGTGAATTTGATGGAATTTACCGTGCCTCCATAATTTTGTTGGGTGAACACCCCGGTGACCTCGTTATTCAAATTCATTGGCCTCTGCTGAGTCCGTAAATCTGGTGAGAGTTGCAGTGCCTCTTTATTTTTATTCGAACTTAACCCCCGTGTCGAATCATGTCTGCAAGTTTTGGAAAATTTGCGGAGACTTCAGTTTTGTAATGGGTGTACACCACATTTTCCAGAAACAGTCATGTATTTTCCTTGTCTGCAAATTTCGGTTGATTGGCAGAACATCCAGGCTTACCATGGATAGAGACCTCTTTTTCTTCTGAAAGGGTTTATCTTTTCAATCGTTTTTAGTGTTTCCAAAGGTGGGGACCATTTTCTTTGAAGCTGGTTCATCCTTTTTCTTAGATTTTGGTTTATTGATGATTCTTGTGCCGTCGGTTTTCCTGTGGGAGAAGATCTTGGGAATCTTTGGTATTGCCCCTTTTTTCTGGTTCACCTGTATATTTTATTTTATTCATTTCGTTTGTTTTTCTGATATTCGGGGTTGCAGTGCCCATGGGTTTGTAATAGATATAGTCAGTCCGTCCTTGATCTTGCTTAGATTAGATTTGCTTTTAGCACAAACAACAATATTGTTGGTAAAATTCAAAAAGAGCAGCTAATATGAACAACCCACTATAATTCATTTTTATCAATATTTTTCAACTTTGTAAGCTGAACTCCGCCTATTATGCCGTTATTTTTTATGTATTGTTATGATAAATGGTTTGTTATGAATACAAGATATTGTTGTTGTCAATCACTCATCGTTGAATAAACAACTTGAAAAATAAGTTTTTCTTTCTGTAATTTTCGATATAAATATAAACCACGACCTCTAACAAACCATTCATCAGATGAAGTCATTCTGGTCGTGCTCCATATTACATACGTTACCATCTCCACCTATGGAGCAGAAAACATAATAATATACTCGGAATTATCGACAAAAGGATCTCCTCCGCCTCTGCCACTATATAATCATGTAAGGGAAACGTCCTAAAATCGATAGGATTATAAATATCCGACTCGTGAGGCACTTCTAAAGAAAATATCCAATTTATATTCAAGGCTTCTGTGTCAAATAACATTCGAAATACCACAAAAATGCACGTCCTAGAGATATATCTCCTGTTATCTAGGTGGAAAAATACGAAGTACTTTCGACGGTAATTCGTGTGAGACTGTGAGAGACGGAAAGGATTAGCAATTATTTTTAGTGCGGTTTGTGCAGAAATAGTGCATTGCATTTTAAACATGTGTTATATGACTAATTGTGGCTAATTATATGTCGTACGAAGGGCAACAATTCAGAATCGGTTTTGGTTGTGAAATGAATCCGTCATCCATCACTCCTCAGTGATTTTGTGGAAGCACAGCGGAAATGCAAATACAGAGCGACTCACAAATATCTTGATTATTCTGATTTTCTTGGCCGTTACTTGATAAAGATCCATAGTAATGGTACAAACTACACGGAAAAAAATGATCCAAGTAAAACATTTCTCTGACTTTTTTTCAATTGTGGTAACGAAATTAATACCTATTTCCAAAAAAATTACGTTTTGCCTCTAAAAAAAATTAGTATTCTGAACGCATGAACTTGTAGCTATAATATTGTTTACATACAGCAAGTACTTCGAACACTAGATAATTCACTTTGTATAATGTCGGGTCAACATTTTACTAGCGGTGGAAAAGTGTATATTCATATTTATCTACTTTGTGTTTCTGAAAGATATATCATAACAACAGAGACTCGTGTTACAGGCATAATACAACAGTTTATTTGCAGTAGAGCTAGGTGTCCCTACGATAATGTAACTGTTCACCTACTTGTTGATATTCGACCAGTTCGGGATAAATCGGTAGTAACTGTCGCACCTGTTTATCAATGTTTTCGCAAAACTGGCCTCATTCCAATTCCAGCATTTGACTTAGTAGTTGTATGTGGACGTGTGCCGGAATTATACTATTATTACTGTTGTAAGTTGTGTGAATAGTGTTAGTTTGATTTATGTATTTTACTTATTGGTATGTAGAATGTGGATTTTGACCTAACATTTTTAGAGTATCGACATTTTATGTATAATAGGATCAGGAGAATTTTCCAAAAGACTGAACAACTGTTTTGTTTCAATAAAAATATTAAAGATTCACATATTTTTTATTTTCTTTCTTCATTATTTTTCATTTTCAATTTTCAGAACTTTCTAATTCTACTTTATGTTATACATAACTTGGATTTGTTATGATCATAATGAGGAAAGACATTAGCTTGCCTGCTTGTTCATTCATTCATACTGATGAATACAAACAGATTCAACAAAGTTCCGAAATTTTTAATTATGAAACAGGTTGTATTGGGTGACCCAGTAAGGGTATGGCCAGAGGTGATGATTTGTTTAAAAGAACCGTCAAAATGTTTTATACTTCTTTCTACATCAACTTATAGTTCACGAAAAAATGTTGTCATGGAACTGCAATCTCTATCTCCAGTTTTTCTTGAGTAGTTTATTTTGCTAGTCTGTAGGTATATGCCATGAAAGTACGTTTTTTTATAGTTTAAACTGGATCCTTGCTTCCTTGGTGCAACCGAACCTTTCATATGATTTTTTCTACATTCATGCAAAAAGCAAAACTTTATTCAGTGGAAAAGAAGTTCTTTATTGCACTAGTGCAATAAAGTTTTTATTGCACTCATCTGTCATTCTACTTCAACGTGCTGTCATCATGACAAACATAAACGTTTAAACTTACTACATATTTAGCAGATATTCTGTGAGATTGGCAATAGGTACTTCACTACGAAATATTCATATTGAAAATTGCACCATTTTTTTTTTTTATAATAATAATAATGTTTATTCTCTCATTCATAGTTACAATAAACACAGTATAAACATTCTCTGAAAGATAAACTTCTTAAAATTTGCTAAAGTAGTAGAACTACTTATCAGCCATATTACATCAAAGCAAGGAAATACATTATTTTTTCAACTAAAAAAAAATTCAATACATTTCAAATAATTTTTCCCTTGGTTTATTAATCCCTAAATTATATAATATATATTTTTCAAATCAATCAGGCTATGTATGAACAGTCTATTTTTATTTTGAATCCAGTCTTTTACTTTTTTTTTGTACAATGGTAGATAGGCTATTTGTTTCAACTCAGGTGGTAAGAGGTTATACATTCTAGGTGCAAGAAAAAAGTAACTTCTTTGGGTTAAAGATTTGAATACCTGCGGTACTTTATTTGTGTTATCCCTATTCCTAGTTCCATAACCATGTTGTAGATTTACAAGCTCATGCCTATGCTTATGTTGTCTATTCAACAGATATTGGCAAAAAAGTTGTCTGATATCAAAAATTCTTGATTCATGAAATAGTTGTTCAGTGGGGAAAGTGTAATCTTTTCTGTATATGATTTTCAGTATCCATTTCTGGGTGACCTCTAATCTTTTCAAATGATTGTTTGTGGTTCCACCCCAGGCAAGGATACCATAAGTGAGATGAGGTTCAACGAGTGCTTGGTATATCATTCTCAATTGACCGATATTAAATATGGATTTTATATATTTGAATCTCCATAAAAGGGATCTTATCTTTTTGATAACAAAAGTAATGTGCACATTCCATTTTAGGTGTGAATCTAAGTATACACCTAAATATTTTATTTGGTTATTGCTTTCAATTACAATTTTTTCACAGGAGCAGCTATTGTTCGGAATTGTTAAACGATTGAAATCAGGTAAGCTTGATGCTAGACAAGCGAAAGGTACAAAGTAAGTTTTACTGAAATTTACTGAAAGGAGTTTATTTCCAAAAAAATGTATAACTTTACCTAGTTCCCTTTCTGCTGTTGTTTTCAATATTTCCCATGTGTCTGCGCTAAAAAATAACGCCGTATCATCGGCAAAACTAACAATATCAGCGCTAGTGTGAAGATTGAATAAATTATTCAAGTAAATGATGAACAGTATTGGTCCCAATACAGTGCCCTGTGGTACACCACATTTTAGAATTTTAGTGTCACTCAAAACTTCGTTCAGTTTAACCCGTTGATTGCGATTTGATAAATAATCTTTCATCAGCTGTAATGGAGTACCACGAAAACCAATATTTTCCAAAACCTCCAATAATTGGATATGATCGACTGTATCGAATGCCTTCTGTAAGTCGATGAAAACTGCAAGTGCAGGTTTTCCTATGTCCAATGATTTATATATTTTTGTAGTGAGATGTATTATGGCATCTTGTGTCGACATATCTTCCCTGAAACCAAACTGCTTCGGAGACAAAATATTATACTTTTTGAAAAAACTAATTATTCTCATTTTCAATATTTTCTCAAAAACCTTAGCAATATTGGTGATTAGGGATATTGGCCTGTAATTGGTCATCTCCAGTTTATTTTTGGCTTTGTGCAATGGTGATATGACTGTTGATTTGAGTGAACTTTGGAAAACTCCTTTCAGTAAACATTGATTTATCAGGTATGTTAGGGGGGCGGAAATGAAATTACTAATTTCTTTCAGAGTCTCAGAATTGATCTCATCATATCCGGGAGCTTTATGAATTTTTAATTCTTTGATAATGTTTTCAACTTCCTTCTCATTCGTTGGTCTAAAAAAAATTGAATTTGGCAATTAACCAATATGTCCATCCGTCTGCATTTCATCACAACGTTTAATTTTATTGGCAAGAGTTTCGCCTACATTCGTGAAAAAATTATTGAATTCATTAGCAATGCCTGTTTTATTAGTTATTTTTCTCCCATCTCCAGCAACAATTTCCTTGATTTCTGTTGATCTTTTACTTTTACAAATGTCATTGATACAGGCCCAAATTTGTTTGGAGTCTGATTTATTAGTTCCAATTTTGTTCTTGTAATAGTCACATTTTGCTTTTTTGATAAGGGTATTCAGATCATTTCTATATTTGTTGTATTTGCTAATATTTTCCTCAGTTGGATATTTTTTCGAAATTTTCATAAGATCATATTTATTATGTACTGATGTCATTAGAGCATTCGTAATCCACGGTGTTTTCTTAAGATTATTATCCCTATATTTTTTAATTCTGGTATTTCTCTGTATATACTCATTAATTTTGTTTATGAACAGGTACATAGCTTCATTCATATCTGTTATATTGTAAATATCCATCCATTTTTCATTTGATATATCTCTTTTTAAGTTTTCTTCATTTAAAACCCGCCTAGTAATAATATTTTTGGAAAATGTTTTTTCTGTAGTGGGAAAGATTACTTGCATTATAGAGGTGAAATGATCTGTTATCAATGTGTCGAGAATTATGGCATTGCATCTATATTGATCTAAATCTCTACTTTTAATAAAAATATGATCAAGGCAACTTTCTGTACTGTTTTGTATACGTGTTCTTTTATTGATTGCTGAAATAAAGCCTTCCTCATTCAAAATATTTTGGTAAGTTTCAGTTACTTCATCTTGATCATCAAGAAGATTTATATTCATGTCCCCTACAATTATGTGCATTTCACTAATGGGTCGATGTCGTAAATGTTCACTTAAAGCAATATTGAATTCTTTCGGGCAGGTTGACGGGGATCTGTATATAGAAGTGATCATTATTTTTTTGCCAAAATAGTTTATCGTAACTTGTAAACATTTGGTCACACCCAAATATATAATATCGGTCTGATATGACAATGTTTCTCTTATGTATATCACTACCCCATCACACTTATTGATAATACCTTCATTATAAACTAGTTGATACCCAGCCAAATTATGAAGGTTGGGATCTTCCAATTTTCGTGTTTCTGTGAGCACAACAATCTGGAAATCATGTGATAAATCATCCAATAATAGTTTCATTTCATCTAAATGTTTTCCGAGTCCTCTAATATTCATATGAAGTAAACTGAATTCCAAATTACTGTGCTCAAGAAAGAGCTTTTTACTTGTACCTACATCTTCTGCTATCTTTGTCTTTATTTTATTGATTGTGAAATCTCTCAGATATTGATTCATGATATATTTGAGTCGTACCTATTAGGTACCTACAGAAAATAAATAAGTGAAAAATAGAAAGAAGACCAACTACTAGAAGTAATTAATATTTTTTGCCAGCACGATTGGTACGTAGATTCCGTTGAGTATTTGAATTCGTAGGGATCTTATTCTGTAATTTTTGTAAAATTGAGTTTCCTATTTCTTGAGCATTTTCCCTTGTTTGTCCTTCCTTATCCGTGAGGTTGAATTCTCCTCCCTTCGAATTTTTTACACCATCCTCCTCATCAGATTCTTCACTCTCAATTTCCGATTTGTACTCCTCCAAATCATCTGCACTATACCATTTATCCTCAATTTGTAGTTTATGCCCTTGTAATTTGACAAACAGGTTTTTTTCTTTGGCTATTTTGTAGTGTTTACGTAGTGTTTTTTGTGATTTTCTATCCTCCTCGCACAGATCGTTACTTATAGAGATATTCGTACCTTTGAGAGACTTCAATTTTTCAGAATTTTTGAATACTTCTAGTTTTTTAAGGAACGAGACAAATTCAACGACGATAGGTGCATTCTTATTCTTTCCTAGTTGGTATATATTATTTATATCATGAAGTGTTATGTCCAATTCCAATAGGTTGTTTAATGTTGTGATGGTTTCAGTTACGAGGTTGTCTCTTTCAAGCTCGAGACCAAATATAATAATGTTGTTTTTTCTGACTTTTCTTTCAAGAAAGAGGCTTCTCTTCTGTAAGTTGCTGATTTTTGCTTCGTTTCTATTGGTTCGAGTTTCCAACTTCTGAATGCTATCTTTTATATCTTTGGTTATATCTTTGGTTTGATTATCCAACAGTTTCTTTATATCTTCTAAGGTAAACGTCCCCATTTATCGGCACAAAAATTTCAGCTTACTACTTCACTTTGTAAGACTTGGCAGCACCGCAACCACTTGCAGAATATTTGTATAGGCAGGTTAGTGATTGATCAAAGGTCAATTTCCGAGCTGTGTTGTTAGTTGTATTTGCAAGTTCTTTAGTTGATGAAATTTGTTTTTGGTTTTGACTTACATGTACAAATGGAATACTATTTCCACATTTATATTATAACACTCCACTGATTTAACTTCATCAATAAATCGCTGTATTTTATCAATATTTGCAGGAGGAAATTAATATTACTATCGTGTCATACGACGTTGCCGTTCTTTCTTTTGAATTGTTCATTCACTTTCAACATTGAGGGTAACGTATTAGTTCCTATTTCAATGCAAATCGATATTAATAATAAAGTATTCAAGTTGCGATTTTCATTTTCCTACACCTAGTGCCGCACCTCAATAAATCATTTTTTGCTTTTTGCATGAACGTAGAAAAAATGTTGTATGCAACTCGTGCAAAAATTGTTTATTGCACTCGACGTGTTGTCCAACTCGGCCTAACGGCCTCGTCGGACAATTTCTCGTCGAGTGCAATAAACATTCACTTTTTGCACTTGTTGCATAAATAACTATTAAATTCAAGAATGAGATGAATGCATTGAAAATAAGACTTTATAAAAAAGAAATGATCCTTTTTTGAAGAAGTAATAACTCTAAACTGGGGGCAAGTAGATATTCCAACTGTCCGGTGTATCCTGATATCAAAGATGGAATGAAAGCTATTGAAGTTAAGAAAATAATAAACTACCCAAAAGTGAGTCATTTGATTAGGCCAAGTAAACTAATATTACTATAATAATCTAAAAATGTTCCTGCAGTAGAATACTGTATAGTAGCAACTGATATAATTTTTAGTAGATTCAAGTATACGATTTATTTGGGAGTAAATCATTCTTCATCAATGGTAAATTTACTTGTCACTAGTAGTTATCAAACTGTGCATCTACTGCAAAAAAACGTAGATTGAGAATAAAATAAGAAGTTTGCTTTTAATAAAGAGTTTAATTTCGTAAGGTTACATTGTTTTCCTGAAATTTCATCAATAACAGCAAGTGATCAAATTCAGGATTCTAATTTTTCTTGTGGCAAATAAAGCGTGTACTTGTCCCATATAGTATACAAATTTTCACTTGGTGGTATACAAATTTTACTTGCTACTATTATATTTTTTCCGTGTACAACGAAAACCTCAGAGAAAATTCACGAGGCCATAATAACTTCGTATGAGAACAACTTTCCCCTAAGAAGCAGACAAACTAAAGGAAAGGTGAGCTGGTGGACCACCGAACTCACTAAACTCCAGAAAATAAAACTCTTACGGGTTTATTTTGCACTAGAAAACCCTTTCTGTCTTTATACAATAACATCAGGAATTAACCGTCAAAATGATAACTTGATCGTTGTCATGTACAGCTCTTTTCGTATTTTAGTATAGTCTTTCCAATATCAATTGCAACAACTCGTATAGATTCAAAGGAAACGCCGCGATCCACGTGACCTTAATTGACGTGCGTAAAAATGCTAAATATCTGGCTGGAGAGTCATAAATGATCAAACGAAATTGTCAGTACGGCTTTGAAACGAGTTTTTATGTTCTGTAATTGATATTGGAAAGACCTTTGTCGTACACTAGTTCGAACCGACATGAACCGGCCTTAAGCTAAAAGTAAATAATAACATCCCGCATTCCGCGGTATGACAGGGTTATTTTGTAAACATACTTTCGGTTCCCAGGTAGCACATCATATCGGCTGAATCTTGGTTCCATATTGGGCCAATATAGATATATTGTAAATGAAAAATCAATATTGGTCCAATATGGGTGAATATTCAAAAAACAATATTGTATTAATAATATTGGTGGAATATTGGTTGAACTAGTTTTGAATGTAGATTATCACACGAAATATTGGGTCAATATTGGTTGAATAATTTCTACCAATATCGATAATACAATAATGGTTAAAATATATTGTTTTCCACATCTAGAATAAATATTGCAATCCAAATATTCCAGTCATATCGATTATAGGGGAAAAAAACTATATTGTATTTCCAAGTTTGTTAGAATATTGGTTGAATATCATTTCCACTTTATTTGACAAATTGTATTAACTCATAATGAGTCAATATTGGTTGAATGATATTTACCAATATCGATAAAACTATATTGTCTTCACATCGTTTTTAACATCTAGAATAAATATCGCAATCCCAATATTCCCCTAATATATTATATCTCCAAGTGTGATTACACATTGGTTGAATATCATTTCGCCAATATTCAACAAATCTTATTAATTGATATTGGGTCAATATTGGTTCAATAATATTTATCGATATCGTTAAAACAATATTGTTTTCATATTGTTTCCCACATCTAGATTGAGATGAAATTTGAATATTGGCCGAATATTCAATATTGAAATTATATCATGATCAAACCTGGATAATAATGCGCTAGGTGGCTCTACATATAGAACGTCTTCTAAAACCTACGAAAGTATATTAAATACTTCCGTAACTTGTTTTCAAGACAGCTCACTCTGACACTCAGTGGTTATGGCGATCAAAAGGCAGACTGTGGTGTCACCTTCATCAACTAAAAGACCTTTAGTAATTTGCCAAAGTATATTTTGAGGCCGAATGTTCACATTTTTTTCTCGCCAATATTGCATTTCAAATATTTCGCCAATATGTTCACAATATTGTATCAATATTTTACCAATATAGGTATGCTACTTGGGTTAGTCTATTATTTTTTGTTTGGAACACAAAACCTTAACAAGTTCTTATCCATCTCTATTTTGTGCCATTGAAGTACTTCACTTTCGAATACTTGACCTTGTTTGTGTTTGGTTCTGAGATTGAACAAGGCTGGCGTTTTCGTCTAGTTCAGTTGGCAACACTGAATCTCTAGGTGTTCTGGTCACCTGAGTCGTTGTCCAATTTTCCCAAGGACTAGCTCCGAGTAGCTTGAGGTAGTTCCTGGACTCACAGAGACCACGAACAAACAAGGAAGCGCTTTATCAGATAGTGACAGTTTTCTACTTTAACGTCTTAAGCCTGATTCACATAATGGCAGTAGCAGTGGCGCCACCCTCCTCTACTGATAAACCAATGGCAAACATGTTTAGACGACGCTGAAAATTCAAGGTCACGCTGCATTTAAACTTTTTGCAGTAAAATCTGGCAGTGTTCGCATTTCTAACCTTAAAATTATCATGAAATCGAGATTGCTGTTATGATTCCTTTCTACTGCTTTTAACAAAATATTAGTTGAAAATTTCCATTCCAATGTCACTCATTCGGATAACAGTGTCAAAAGGGGCGGAGTCACTGCCTTTAGTGCCACTGCTACTGCCATTATGTAAATCAGGCTTTAGTCATCTGAGTGACGTTTTCCGGTTCGATATTTGATGAGAGTGACATCTTGACAACTAACCTATTTAGAATTTTCCTAAATCTTGGGAAAATTCGGATCTAGGAATTTTCTTCGAAAGCAATTCTTCGAAAACAATTCTTCGAAAACAATTCTTCGAAAAACAATTCTTCGAAAATGCAATTCTTCGAATACCATATTCTTCGAATAAACAATTCTTCGACTAATAATTCTTCGACAGCTTTATTATTTGGATTTACTAAAATCTGGGATAAGTTTTCATTAGACAATAATCAATATTTCTCGCATGATATATAAACGTATTATGCGGAACATACTAATAATAAATGAAATACCTATAAATGTGGGGTTATTAGGAACTGGAAATAAAACACTACTTTTTTTATTTGTTATAATTATGTCAACATTTTATTAATAAATTACAGTAAGAGTTTACAGTACAGTAAAAGGTTACAGTAAAAATTACAGATAAATGACATAAATACTATCAAATACCAAGGTAATAAAAATATTATAGATTAATATGATATGTTGTGAGCTAAACCTCTAATGTATTCTATTATATTATTTTTATCATACTGATTTACAAGAGTTTTGATTCGTTGATTACAATCTTTGTACTTCTTTCTTGGTGTTTGTGGTTCAAATCCGCTTAAATATTGTTCTACACGAAGTTCATTTAGACTTTGCTCATTTTTTATACATTTTATAAATTTCCACAAGTTGGGGTGAACTGCTGATACTTGTGTTTCAAAACTTCGATGCCATCCTTCTACCGAATTATTTGTTCTCGGTAAATCATCCAAAACTTTTTGATATAGATTCCACAATTCGTATGGATATTGTGGTGGTTTTCGCTGTTTCCGATTTGGTCGCCCAATCCACGTATCTTCAAAATAATTAATAACACTTTCGGCTTCTGACGGAAATATTTCACTATCATATAATTGTTCAAAAGCCATAACTATATCATCCACTGGGACAAAAGCAATAGCACACAACATTTTTAGTTTGAAAGCAAATTCACTGTCAGTCTCATAGCGTTTTTTTAATCCATTCCTTTGAATCATTCGAAAAATGCATTGACTGAAGTGGAAAAAACAGCCTCTTTTTCTACAACTTGGAAAAGCACTATTGCAGGCATTAATCAATGCTTTTTCAAAGTCAGTGGTAATCGTTGCAGGCACTAAAGATGATTTCAAATTTTTAAGTTCTTGAAAAAATTGATCATAAATTCGTTCTGATTTTTTTGGTAAGAGTGCATAAACTAAAGGTATCGATAAATTGTGTTGCAGTCCGTGAACGGTTAGTAATTGTTGGAATAATAACGGCACGGTTTTAAATGTGCCATCAATATACCAATGCTTACTGTTAGACAATAATTGGAGATTTTGTTCTGTAGTAAAAATTAATATTCTCTCGTCCACTGGACCGGCATCATATAGCAAAAAATTTTCATTTTTGTAGGTTTTTGTATATTCCTCCAAAAATATTATTTCGCTTCTATTAGTATTCTATTGTAGATTTTTTCGTCTGATATTGCGAATACTCCGTTTCATACTGCTAACACTTGGAAGCTGCCGTTATGGAACATGTAGTCGAAGCAATTGATATAATTCTGTGCGGAGGATCATTACTTATTTTCGAGTTGATTCGAATTTTTTCGTACACTTTGGTCGCTTCCACCTCTGAGGCGTCAGCAATATGATTATGTTCTTTTGTTATTTTACTGATTTTATCGTCGACAGTAATTATTCTCGCTGGACAGTTTGTTTTTCTTTTTTCAAAAAATGCGCACTTCCAATACACTTTTTCAACATCTTTAAAATAAAAATGTCCCTCGAACAACAATTTACGTTTTCCTTTTTCTGAACAAACAAATTCTGCATCCATATTTACTTGCACAGGGTTAAATTAAAACTAATTTTATTTTATGGAACACAATCCCTTTTATACCCACTCAGGTAATAAAACAGACATATTTTGGGATATATTACTTTCTTATTACAATTGTTTCCATATAATTTGTAAATCGAAACCTGAGCAATAAACGAAACGAAGAAATTCCCTAAAATGAGGTCAAACTGAACTCGCTGACCGGGGTAAACCCGATGGTGAATTTACAACCTGATCCAAGGGATTATCGTCAGTTGCAAACTTGGGATTAGATAAATTATACCTGATTTATATCACAAACAAATTCTGCATCCATATTTACTTGCACAGGGTTAAATTAAAACTAATTTTATTTTATGGAACACAATCCAAGGGATTATCGTCAGTTGCAAACTTGGGATTAGATAAATTATACCTGATTTATATCTCTGAACAAAGTCATTCCTCAATACCCACTTTCTTTTCCAATTTTAAAACAGTTTCCTGGGTTAAATTAATTTATTTATTTATTTTTTTAAATACAATCTATAGATAGAAAAAATGATAATGTCATTTTCACAATATTTTTTTTAATCGTAGATATACTCTTTGGGTTGCACTCGTAAGGTCGCAGAAAGGGTGATCAGGACTCGACTTGAGACAATGTCTGAAGAATTGAACATCCTACCAGATGAGCAATTCGGCTTCAGACAGGAACACTCAACAGAACTCCAGGTCACCCGGATAGTGGACGCCACCATCCAGAGCTGGAACCGCACGAGAAAAGGACATCTTTCAGGAGCAGTCTTCCTTGACGTCTCCAAGGCCTTCGATAGAGTTTGGCACGATGGGCTGATCGCAAAACTGGTTGATGCCGGATACTCCACACCAATGGTCAAGCTGATAAACTCCTTCCTAAGAGGTCGACATTACCGATGCAAAGTCGGAAATGCTCTCTCTTCACGAAGGAGGCTAGAAGCAGGAGTACCACAGGGAGCAGTACTGTCGCCACACCTGTTTTCGATCTACACTGCAGACATGCCTATGTCGGACAACCCCATGACCAAACTTGCTCTCTATGCAGATGACACGGCAATCTTTGCTGAGTCATCCCATGAGAGAGGAGTAACATCGAAGCTGCAACATCAGATAAACAAGCTGAAACCGTGGTTCAATCGTTGGAAGATCAGAATCAATGCAGACAAAAGCAAGGCCATACTGTTCACGAGGCGACGTGGTACACCCGAGGGCCATGTTACTATGAACGATGAGAGGATTCCATGGGTAGACGAAGCCGTATACCTAGGAGTAACCCTGGACAAGAAACTCACGTTTCAGAAGCACGTCTCCCACAGATTGGCTATAGCGAAAGCCGCGAGGCATAAGCTGTATCCACTCATCGGGCGTAGGAGCAACATGGCACTCGAGTTGAAACTACGCCTCATCAGGACAATCCTTCTGCCAATCATGATGTACGCGTCTACTGCTTGGGGGCAATGCGCGAACAGTTACAGGCAGAGGATGCAGGCCTTCTTCAATGTCTGCCTGAGAATGGCAACAGACGCACCACGATATATGCCAAACAGGTTTATATATCGAGACTTAGACATCCATCCGGACTACATTGACAGACTGATCAGGAATCACGTGGGGACTACTCTAGACAGAGTAGAGACTCACACGAACCCGTTGCTCACGGAGCTCCTCGAGAACAGACGTGAGCAAGACGATAGAGACAGAGACAAATACAGACGACCAGTGAACCAGGGAGACAACGACACCCCTGAAGAAGTAAGACGGAAGCGAAACCTTCGGCGACGCCAACGTCTACTTCAACAGGCTTAAAATTTCGATAATCATGCTTTTATGTTTCAGATTCCAAGAAGAACCGACCAAGTGGTAAACTCAGTAAATTCAATACACAACACTTGGCCCTCAGCCAAGTGTTTTTTAGGCCTTCAGCCAGTTTCAGGGGGGCACCATGCACATTAAGTGAAGTCATTGTAAAATCAAATTAAACTCATGTCAGATATAAGAGAGTTTCAGGCCGAGAATTGGCCGAGCACTCCATATCAAACGATCAGATTTTATTCTGCTGATCGCCAATCATCAGGATGAGGAACCGCTTTAACGAGCGGGGGTGGTGGATAGGGGGAGTGAGCTTTCGAGTACGTACGAGTGCTGGGGCGTTCATCCTTACGGGCCTCAACCTTAGGGGGTGCATGGTGGTGGTGGGTTGCACTCTTTACTTTCTTAGTCTATTTCATAAAACAAAAAGAAAAACCTATATATGTATTTTTAGTCCATCTTAATAGATCCACAATGAATCGATAAAATCGTATTACCATCTTCAGCGCCGCAGTCATGCAATGAATTAGAGCTGTTTTGGATACTTCGAAGAATTGTTATTCGAAGAATTATTAGTCGAAGAATTGCTTATTCGAAGAATATGGTATTCGAAGAATTGCATTTTCGAAGAATTGTTTTTCGAAGAATTGTTTTCAAAGAATTGTTTTCGAAGAATTGCTTTCGAAGAATTTTCCGGATACCGGAAAATTCATATACGAGGATGTATTGAAAAACTCTTAGCCTACTATAGAACCACACAAAATTTCAATGTCAAAATATTTTATTACTCAACATATTCTCCTCTTAATTGGATACATTCATTACAGCGAACCTGCAACGTCTCTAGACCTTTCAAAAAAAATTTTTCTTCTTGGTCTGCAAACCAGACCTCCACAGCTTTTATTACCTCCTCGTTGAAAGAAAATTTACGACCTTTTGAACTTTTTTTTAGTTGAGGAGAGAGACGATAGTCGGAAGGAGCCAAATCTGGTGAATAAGGGGGTGTTCTAGTAATTCAAACCCTAAATAACGAATTTTTTGCATGGCAACAAGAGATTTGTGTGCAGGGGCGTTGTCCTGCAAAAACAAAACACCTTTGGATAGCTTTCCGCGTCTTTTCTCTTTAATTTTTTCCCATAGAGTGGTCAGTAATGTTGAATAGTAATCTCCAGTTATTGTTCTACCCTTATCCAAAAAATCAATCATGATTACTCCAAGGCAATCCCAAAAAACTGAAGCAAGATATTTTCCAGCTTCTTAGGTCTTGGAGAACCGGAGTGTCGTCATTCCATCGATTGTTGCTTTGTTTCTGGATCGTAGAAATGTACCCAAGTCTCATCCATAGTAACAATTCGGTTTAAGAAGTCTGCATCGTTTTCAAATCGAGCACAGATCGGACGCGATGCTACTACCCTCGCACGCTTTTGGTCAACATTCAAACATTTGGGGATCCATTTTGCAGCAATTTTTCTCATGTCCAAATTGACGTGAACTATATGATGAACGCGTTCGTATGAAATATTCAGTGCTGGTGTTCCACTGATGTAATTGTTCTGCTACTGTTCCGTTGCTCCGCTACTGTTTTATTGTTCCACCACTGTGATTGTTCCACTGTTCCTGCTCAACTGTGGCTGTTCCACTGTTCATCTGTTGTTCAGTACTATTCCTGCTCTGTTCGTACCATATTATTGGTACTGTACACGTACTTCGTTTGATTGTGTCGTACCCACTGTGCACTTGTGCACACCGGTATTCACCAAGGCACTGTATGAATCCAGTGCCTTGGAACTACAACTGGTGAACTGACATTATTGAGAAAATCTACTTACTATCAGATAAGTTCAGCTAAGGGCGGGTTGTACAAAACAAGTTACCAACAGTTTAAGTAAACTCACTTCAGTTGCTGGGGATTAGACAATGAAATGTCTAGTACTTAAGCAGCTGAACTCAGTTTAGTTGAACTGTTGGTGAACTTGTTTTGTACAACCCGCCATAAGGTATATAGATAATTGTTAGCTATAATCGTGACTTCACTGGCATAGCCCGCACTGGAGGTTTAATATTGATATACACTACTCTCAATCATAGCGCACACTTTGATTCTTCTTGGTGGTGCCATATTTACATTAATTCATTTCATATGGTATTGTAACTGTGTACATACAGTGTGTCTAACATCAATCAGTATAGGTATGTTATTAGTAAGGGACATGACTGTTTCTTTTATTCTGGTCCAAGTTATCCAAACATAAAGGAAGATAAACCCTCTACATATTTATATACAGGGTGTCAATTTGAAAACTTCCCACCCTTAATATCTTCCTTCCAGTAAACAATATGAGTAATCGAAAAAACAGGTCAATTTTATTGTCAAGGGGGACACTTTCACGGACTATTTGTAGCCCTCGTGGTTCAACCCCCTAGGAGGGGTAGATGTTACCCTTAGAATTTTAAATGGGAAGGGGGGTCAAGTGGCACATCATTTTGATGGGCGTTCAATTCTTGTTCCAATGGTACCCTGACTTATTATTTTGTGATGAGCATTTTCCGAAAAATTCCGTTCTAAACTAACAGAAGTAATTATTAGAACGCCTATACTGAGATGCATTATTGTATTGACTCCCTTTAATAAAAATGGTTAGAAGAGTAGGTGGCACCGCTCCAACCCTTGAATGACAGGAATACATTTATTACGCATGGGATTTTTTATTTGGTGGTTATTTTCCTTCTACACAATAAAATTTAATTTGCGAGAAAGACATTTCCAACATAAAATCTACTTACGCTTATCTTATTAGCTGTTCGAAATGTTGTCCATTTTGCTCTAAACAGTAATACAGTCTGTTTTCGAACTCCCCTCTAACATTACGAAAAACTTCACTAGGAATTGACTGGCATCTTTTAAGTTCGTCAATATCAGAAGGTTGTGTTTTATAAACAACGGATTTAAGATGCCCCCAAAGAAAGAAATCTAAGGGTGTTGAATCCGGTGATCTCGGAGGCCATTCAACTGCTCCCCTTCTGCCAATCCATCTACCCGGAAATCTCTCGTTTAACCACTGTCGGACGGGAAGAAAATAATGAGGTGGAGCACCGTCCTGCTGGTAATGAAACAGATCCTCCTGCAAAAGTTCATTACCTTCTGCATCAATTTGAGTTTCTAGCTCGTGAGTTATAAGAGGATCGATAGTCTCTTCAAGCATATCAAGGTACAGATTGCCAGTCAAGTTTTCTTCCAGAAATAATGGACCAAGAATGGCATTTCCAAGAATACCAGCCCAAACATTAACTTTTTGTGGGTGTTGTGTATGCCCTTCCCGAAAAATATGTGGGTTTTCGTCACTCCAATAGCGACAATTTTGTCTATTAACATTGCCATTCAGAAAAAATGAACACTCATCGCTGAAACAGATGTTTAACAGAAGATTAGGGATGGTATTGACTCGATGAGACATGATTTCACAAAACTCTATTCTTCTATCATAATCATCCTCGTGGAGCTCTTGAAGAATCTGCATTTTATATGGATGAAATTTATGCATTTTCAATGCTTTTCTTATAGTCTCGCGTGACATTCCCGTCTGTTCTGATACTGATCGTAAGGAGCTCGTGGGCTCTGCAGCAAATGTTCCCAAAACTTCAATTTGAGCTGCTTCATTTAGTACTCTGGGGTTATTTCTTTTTTTATTTGTCACTGAACCAGTTTCGTAAAACTTATTCACCAAATCAAGCACATACCGGTGACTTACATTACAATTTGGATGTCTTTTGTTAAAAAGACATGCCGCCCTTCGTGCGCACTTTCCAACTTCTCCATAAATTACAATCATTTCAATTCTGTCTTGAAGAATGTAAACCATTTTTACACTTTTATACACTTATTAAAGTAATTCCTAAACAGCCCAACAGGTACAACGGTATTCACAATACTACCACATAGTTCAAATTTGCTAACCAATTTTTTGCCGGAAAACAGAAACTTTTTACAGCAGAAGTAGCAAAAAAGGAAGGCTATCTGTACAATTTCTGCGATGACACTTAAAAATTCAGCATTTAATAAACACAACTTTACTACCATCTACGTTTTACTATTAGACTACTTTTTTATGTAAAGTGTTTGGAGCTAATGGCTAATGTTACCCCTAATACAGGGTTGGAACGGTACCACCTAATATTCTAACCAGTTCTGGCCAAACCATGCATCTCAGTATAGGCGTTCTAATAATTACTTCTGTTAGTTTAGAACGCAATTTTTCGGAAAATGCTCATCAAAAAATAATAAGTCAGGGTACCATTGGAACAAGAATTGAACGCCCATCAAAATGATGTGCCACTTGACCCCCCTTCCCATTTAAAATTCTAAGGGTAACATCTACGCCTCCTAGGGGGTTGAACCACGAGGGCTACAAATAGTCCGTGAAAGTGTCCCCCTTGACAATAAAATTGACCTGTTTTTTCGATTACTCATATTGTTTACTGGAAGGAAGATATTTAGGGTGGGAAGTTTTCAAATTGACACCCTGTATTATTTTTATACCAATATAGGTATCTACTATCTACTGTTTAATATTTTAGTAATATCAGTGCAGTGGGTTGTCCCATTCCATCAGGGTGGTTTCGGATTTTTCACTAGCGATAAATCCGTGGCGCTCCGGAAAATTAACCCCATATTTCAATCTTATCGAAATCAATTTTTATTGTCGAACCCACGCCAACTGAGCTCCCGGGTATGTTAGTGACGTGAAACATCATTGCACATTCACTGCTCTCTTTTCCTAAATTTTGCCCCAACAACACGTAAACTATTTAACAAAAAATATAGGTACCACTCTAATGTGAGGGATCCTTTCAGATTTTATTCTTGGTCAGTATTCCTCTGGCGGACTGGAAAATTACCAAAAAATGTCCAGGACAAAAGCGCCGACTGCCATCCTACGCACAAAGGAATAAACAAGATCACATCAAAGGCCACGGCCTTGCGTGACGCCCAGTACTTCGTCAGAAGAAAGATACACCGATCCACATCATAAAAATCATTTTGGGCATCGGCCCCTACGTTTTCAGTTCGGCTAGTACGAGTTGCACTCAAAATCAGGTCATGGTACAACGAAATCGCATTAGTTGCATGGCAGCAAACTGCATTCGCTAAAAAACCCGTCCGAACCTCCGAACGGCAGAAGAATTATCCAATAAACCGGTCCTATCTGCTCGTTCGTCATTTTTCATTATACGAGCGATATATTAACTTGTCTTTGTCTTCGGTACAATCGGAAACCGCGGCGGAAATCTTGAACATCTTTACGATTTATTTATAAAGTATATACTCGGATGCCGGATGGTACTCGTTGCGCCATCTAGAATAGAGGAGCTGTACCAAAACCAATTCGGTTCGATTTCTTTGTATGAATGTAAAGGCTTCTATACTTGTCAGAGTCATTAGGGCAAGTATATACCGGTAGAGGGTACTATAGACATTCATTTGAAGATAATCTTATGTACTTCTATAAAGTTGGCGAAGCCATCGTGATCGTGCATAGATTGGACGATGGCAAAGCCACTTGCCAGAAAACCAATAATGAGACCTATTCCAGTAATAGACGAGGAAAGTGATGACGTCACAAATGTCATTCTTGTCAAAAACTGATTTCAAACCACTGAAATGAAATTATAATTTATAATTTCATTTCAGTGTTTCAAATAAACCTTCGTCGAATTTAAATCAGCTTGTCTGAAAATGGTTCCGTTGTTTTTCAACTTCTTTTGCCTGAGAAAACAAAATTCAAACAACCAAACACAAACTAATTGGCGAAAGAAAATAAGATCGCAGCGCCACCTATAGCAAGACTTTGAACTACGAATCACGGACAAAGGTTTTTGACTTTACACGTGTTTATATGGCGTTTTGATGATCTGTACTCCTATTTTCACATAATTTGTGAAAATTTGTGATTTCTATAACTAAAAAGTGATTGTGTTTCTATTGAAAGACTCTAAAGAACGTTTCAGTAAGGTGATTCAAAGGTATTTCATCTCCGATTAGTTTTGAATGCTTCTGCAATTCAAGGTTGCATGGCGTTTTGATGATCTGTTCTACTATTTTCAAATAATTTGTGAAAGTTTGTGATTTATTTAACTGAAAAGTTATTGTGTTTCTATTAAAAAGACTTGAACGATAGTTTCAGTGTAGTTTACAAATATTTTACTTGTTTTTGGAGGTCATGATTTGCGATCAATTATTGATCTGATTCATTCATCAGTCTTTTTGTCGAACAAGCATATACTTCGATATTATTTAGCTTGCCAATTTTCAGTTTCAAAATCCATGCTTTCCTTTGGTCAATTTCTTCAATCTGGTCGAACCAATTGGTGATTTTTTAACCTTGCTTTTATTTTTAGGGGAAATTTGTGATATCCCGCATTTTCCTTCTTGCCATATGTCCTGCATCCTGAGACTAAACAACTAGGATTGTATTTTCCCATATTTGGCAGTCTATCAACAGTATAAACCAAAAAAATACGAACAGAAACAGAAATCGAGTATGGAAATATCCTTAATCAACAGAATCAATAAGATCAATAACTCACAAATCATGACTTCAAAAAACTCGTAAAATATTTGTAAACTACACTGAAACTATCGTTCAAGTCTTTTAATAGAAACACAATAACTTTTCAGTTAAAGAAATCACAAATTTTCACAACTTGTTTGAAAATAGTTGAACAGATCATCAAAACGCCATGCAACCTTGAATTGCAGAAGCATTCAAAACTAATCGGAGATGAAATTCATTTAAGTCACCTGACTGAAACGTTCATTAGAGTCTTTCAATAGAAACACAATCACTTTTTAGTTAGAGAAATCACAAATTTTCACAAATTGTTTGAAAATAGGAGTACAGATCGTCAAAACGCCATATAAACACGTGTAAAGTCAACAACTTTTGTCCGTGATTCGTAGTTCAAAGTGTTGCTATAGGTGGCGCTGCGATCTTATTTTCTTTCGCCAATAAGCAAAACAACAAATCATCAACAGAGAATGTCACCTAAAATTATTTGTTTGGAATCAGTTTTTGACAAGAATGACATTTGTGACGACACGCTTTCCTCGTCTATTGTCGAGAATTTGGCGTGAACGAAAAATAATTGTCGTGCTCTTTGGTTTTTTTATACCGGGTGTTTTACAGTGGATGGAGCATTAGAAGTATCTGGAGAACAGAAAGACAGATCATTTCGAAAATTTGTGGACGTGGATAATCAAACTTGCTCTATCCGTCTAAAATATTTTCATCAATACAGTGTTGCCGCATGTATCAGAAAGTAGTAGCTACTTTGTTATTTCAAATGGAACACCTCGTATATTATATCATTTTTGGAATCCTTATGAGATTCCTCACAACTTTCCCACATAATTCCCTATACCTATCTATGACGATTTCCGAGATAAAAATTAATTTTTCCAATTTTTGTGCAAAACCTGACCATTGAAATATATCAATTTTTTCCCAATGCAAATTCACAAAATATTGCAATTTGGGTTATAGCTGCATAAGACCATTAAGTATTCTGTCGATGAACTGGATCTCAGTTTCAGCATACGGGGAGGTTCGGAAGTGAGTTCCTTCCGGGGACTCATGAAAATGACTGAAACTCCGTTTTTTTAAATGAAACACCTTGTATATTATTACTTATTTGAAAAGCTGTAACATTTTTCAATTTAATTGAGTATACTTTCCCTACCTATCTCGTACAGTTTGTTAGTTATGATCACTTATGTTATGAATTCGTCTTCAATAAAATAAATATTGGATAGTGATTTAGATAGCAGGCTATGAACTTCATTCTGACAGAGAACTAACATGTTATTCCTTCATTGTCATCCTGTATTCAAGTTGCATGGGTGTGAAAGTAATATGGCAGAAAATAATTACTCGAATGTGGTTTTGATGGATTTATTCATCATTTATGGTCAATGTAACAAGAATATCAGTAGAACATGCAGAGAATGTAATGAAAAGTATTCTGATTTACCTCGAATGAATTCGACAAAATTCATTACATTGAGTAGAAATTTTAAAATGTTTGTATCATCGGGGGTAATACCACGAGTGCTCACAATACTATCGATAGTAATTCTGTCAGAAATCAACGAGATCAAGTTGCTTGGTAACACCACGAGTCCTTTAGGACGAGTGGTGTTACCCCAAAGCAATTTGATCGAGTTTAAGATTTCTGACAGAATTATCGATAGTATTGTGAGCACGAGTAGTATTTATTGAGATAATTTCACGAACAAACAAAGTAAAAAAAGTTCCATTGTCATGAATTCTTCAGTAGTTATATATAATGCCTGATAGACATGACGTCTGTCAGACTGACATTCATATTAGTAGCAAGATGATATTAAGTTCTCCGTTGTTGTTTGGATACGTGGTTGCCATGACAAAGTGGTATTACCGGCTCGAAAGCTAGGAGCAGCGTATTATCGAGGTATACGTCCCTTATTGGTCCTAATATTGCAGGAAAGGAGGGTTTCATACGGCGAGTGAAATTATCATAAAAAGCTAAAAGTATCAAAGTCTAACATGTGTATTAATAAATCTAGAAAGATTTAGCGGTGCTGACCCATTTCAATAAATGTTCAAAATGTTTACCATTCGTTTCCAAACACTTCCTTATGCGAACATCAACGGCATCTATTGTGGCTCTTTGAATTTCATTTGGATCCAATTCATGAAACGCTAGGGTCACTTGATGTTCTAATTCTTCCCTTGTGTTGACCGGTGTTCTGTAGACTATTTGCTTGATAGTGACCCACCAATAAAAGTCTAGGGATGTAAGATCAGGGGATCTAGGGGGCCAGTTCCATGGACCCAAACATCTAATCCATCGATCGTCAAATATACGGTACAATTCCAACCCGACTTCTGCAGTGCAATGCGCAGGAGCTCCATCAAGTTGATACCAACATGATCGATATTGTTCTAGTGTCAGTTCTTCAATGAAATCCCCAACCGTTGTCCTCAAGATATTCAAATATTTTGTAGAATCAAGGTTTTCATCATAAATCAAAAAGCGCAGTTGAATGTCCACAATTAAACAGACAACGTTGAAACTAAATTTTTCTTGAAATCTTATTTCTCTTGTGATATGCGGATTTTCGGTTGCCCAGTAATAAAGATTCCTCCTGTTGAAAATACCTTCCCTCGGAAATTTTGATTCATCAGTCCATATTATCTTCTTGAGAAAATCTTCGTCTACTTGTGTACGCACCATCAACATTTCACATAGTTCGATCCTTTGCTGAGCGTCTTGGGGCTTGGGAGCTTGAACTTTATGAAATTTGTAGTCATGCATTCCGTGTTCCTTCAGAATCCTATGAACTGATGAAAGTTTCACACCTAAATCGTGAACCGCACTACGAATGGAAGCTTGAGGATTCCCGTCGAAGTATGCCAAAACATTTATTGCGTTGTCCTCATTACCTGTCACAAGTCTAGGCAAGTTTCTTGTTACTTTGGAGGTGTTAGTGTTCCTCCTATTTATATTTTATAATGAATTAAAATATCATGCCAAATTCAACTGACAAAAACATTTATTACATTTTGACAACTTCGTTTTTTACACAACTACTAATGAAAAACATTATTTCAACAAAACTGAACATCGCCAAAGCTCTTGATAATAAAAATTAATGTACAAAGTGGTAGCGACTGCATGGTCGCTACAGTACTCCCCCTCATGAAAAAGAAATTAAATCACCCTGGAGAGAAACGAACTGGAAATTTAATATTTCGTCCAAATCTTGACTGTTTGTTTAAATTGGCTGATGCGGTAACATCTTCGTTAGATGATGGTCCAATAACTGCTGCAGGTGTTTTAGAAAATGGAACGACTGAAACAGACTGTGGTGTCTGAAGTTCGTCAGAGAGAATATAGGCTGGCTTAACTCTGTCTATTGAGACTGTTGTATTCTTTCCACGAATACAAACAATCATCTGTTTATCTCGTCGATCGATTACAAGAAAAGGTCCATCATACGGAGGCTGCAATGAAGAACGAGGAGTATCTCGTCTAACGAATACATGCGTGGTTGTTGACAAATCCTTGAACACGAAAACTGGAAAACTGCCATGATGTGCTCCTAGGGTTGGTCGAAATGAAGACATGTACTTCCGTAGTCGATCAACATAACTCGTTGGGTTATTTTCTGCAACAGGATGTGGAGTTAAAAATTCACCTGGAAGACGAATTGGCTCTCCATACACCATCTCAGCTATAGTTGCACCTAGGTCTTCTTTGAAAACTCCCAACATACCCATTATTATAGTGGGAATCACTTCAACCCAGTCTTCTGTCTGGTGGCAACGTATTGCAGATTTCAAGTGTCTATGCCAACGTTCTACCATACCGTTTGCTTGAGGATGGTAAGCTGTGGTTCGAATAATGTGAATACCACATGTTTTGGCTAAAGCTCTGAAAAGATTGCTTTCGAACTGGCGACCTTGATCCGAGGTTATTCGCAATGGAACACCATATTTGGAAATCCATGAAGAAAACAAGGTTTTGGCAACTGTTTCTGCTGTGATATCATAAACAGGGCATGCCTCAGGCAGGCGTGAAAATCGGTCTATGATAGTTAAACAGTATCGATAACCATTTGAAGAAGGCATCGGGCCAACCAAATCTATGTGTATGTGTTCGAATTTTGAGCTGGTTGAATGGAAATGTTCAACTGGAGACTTCACATGGCGGAATACTTTCGAGCGTTGACACTGAATACAATTCTTTGCCCATTTTCTGCAATCCTTAGTAATCGATGGCCATACATACCGATCCTTGATGATTCTAGTTGTGGCACGTATACTGGGATGAGACAGTCCATGGAGAAGATCAAATACTCTTTTCCGAAATGGTTTTGTAACGAATGGTCGAGGAGAAGATCCAGATACGTCACAGAATAATGTTGATTCGGAACCTGGAATCCGTATTCTCTTTAAATCCAAAGAGGTTCCATTTTCAAACAGAGATAAGAGTTCAGCATCGCTGTTCTGAGAATCTGCAAGGGCGGCAAAGTCCAAGGATTGTTCGACAGATTCTGTTCGGGACAAAGTATCTGCCACAATATTTTCTTTGCCTGAGATATGTCTAATGTCGGTAGAGAACTGTCCAATAAAATCAAGGTAGCGAAACTGTCTTGGAGATGCTTTTTCAGGATTCTGCTTGAACGCATAAGTCAGCGGTTTGTGATCAGTGAATATCACAAAATCTCGACACTCTACATAGTGTTGAAAATACTTGACAGCTGAATAAATTGAAAGCAGTTCTCTATCAAAAGCACTATATTTTCGTTGAGCAGGTGAAAACTTCTTACTGAAGAATGCTAGCGGCTGCCAACCATTAGTTGTTTGCTGTTGAAGAACTGCACCCATGGAGGTCTCTGATGCATCAGTAACTAATCCTAGCATTGCTGTGGGGTCTGGATGGGCCAAAAGAGCTGCTTGCGCTAGACTTTCCTTACATTTAGCAAAAGTAATGGAAAGTTCATCGCACCAATTGATTTTTTGATTGCTTCTCACATTGCCTTCCAGAAGTTTATTGAATGGGGCGTGAAGAACTGAAGCACCTGGAGTGAATCTGCGGTAGAAATTCAGCATACCAAGGAATCTTCGTAGTTGTTTAATCGTTTCAGGTTGAGGAAAGTCCAGAACTGCCTTGACTTTGTCAATGAGTGGTTTGATCCCATGTTCAGTGATGGAGAAACCTAAGAAGTCTACTTCCGAAACACCGAACTGACATTTATTGACATTTATCACTACTCCATAGCTTTTGAGCCTTTCAAAAATGATTTTCAAGTGTTCCAAGTGTTCTTCTTCCGTCGATGATGCTATGAGTATATCGTCGATGTAGACAAAACAAAATTCTAATTCACGGGTCACCTCATCCATGAATCGTTGGAATGTCTGAGCTGCATTCCTCAACCCGAAGCTCATAAAAGGAAACTCAAACAAACCAAAAGGTGTGATGATGGCCGTTTTTGGAATATCTTCTGGTGCAACTCGTATTTGATTGAATGCTCTGACTAGGTCAATCTTAGAAAATATCTTCCGGTTATTCAGGTATTGTGAAACATCTTGAATGTGACGAACGGGGTAGCGATCTGGAATTGTTCTTGCATTCAGTGGGCGATAATCACCGCAAGGACGCCACTCTCCATTTTTCTTGGCTACTAAATGAAGAGGCGATGACCAACAGCTATCAGATTGACGAGCAATACCTAATTTGACCATAGCTTCGAACTCACGTTTGGCAGTGCTCAATTTTGTACCATTCAAACGCCGAGCTTTGCATGCAACTGGTGGTCCTAATGTTGTACGAATATGGTGCATCGTGGTATGTTTGACATCTTTCGGGACACCATCTGGCTTGGTAATTTCTGGGAATTGACTGAGGAGATTATGATATTTCGAATCACCAGAAATAGATTTAACATTGGTTTGTGCATGGAAGCATTGAACGCCATTAGTTGCTATGCCTGTTATTGAGTCAACTAAACACTGGTGACGAATGTCCACAAGAAGATTGAAGTAACTCAAGAAATCCACACCTATTATGGGTTTTGTAACATCTGCGACTATAAATTGCCATAAAAATTCACGTCTCAGGCCAAAATTGAGTGACAGTGACACTGTTCCATATGTATGAATGACAGATCCATTTGCAGCAAAAAGATCATAAGATGTTCTCAATCGATGTCTGGTTTGGGAACGTGGAAAAACACATACGTCTGATCCAGTATCTATTAGATACTGCACTTTACTGTTTTTGTCGGTGAGGAGAAGGCGTTTGGTTAAAGGACAGTCGTTAGTCGCCTCTCCATACGGCTGTCCTGTTATTTTTCCAAATTGGCACTTGATGTTGAGGATAATGAAACATAATTACAAGGCTGTACACATTTTCTGGCTTTGAATCCATAACGATGATGATACCAGCAAAGATCTCTTCTTTCAGCTCGATTACCACTTCTTGATCGGTTTCTGCTATGTGCACGATACGTTTTAGGTTTATTATTCCTGACGGAGAGTTCTGCCACTTGCTTAGAAAGTTCTGTGATTTGTTTAGATAATTCACAAATTTCATCTGATCTGGAATCACGGACACTAGCGACGGTGCGAGGTGATATCTCGATAATCTTGTCGGCAAGTTGAGCAACGTCGTCAAGAGTTGATGATTCTTGAGTAGCTAATATTGCTCTAACCTGATTGGGAAGCCTATTCAACCACAATGTGCGAAGAAAATTATCAGGAACAGATTTTCCTGCAAGACTACGGAGGTGACGAAGAAACTGAGACGGTCTGCGATCCCCAATCTCTTCATGTTCTAAGAGCTGTTGAATTTTTTGTTCTTGGGATATGGATAACCTTTTGATCAGCTCCTGCTTGACTTTTTCGTATTTATCAGCATCTGGCGGGTTGGTTATAATATCTTCCACTTCAGCTGCATAACGACTCTCAAGTTGAGCGATAACGTACGCAAACTTGGTTTCGTCTCTGGTGATGTTACTGAGGTGAAATTGTCCCTCAAGTTGAGAAAACCATAATCCTGGTTTCTCAGGCCAGAATGGCGGGGCTCGCATCGAGACACGAGCTTCCGATTCTGTAATTGGGGTTCCAAATCCACTATCTGGCATGATGGCACAAACTCGCTACTCTTCTATCGGTGAAGTGTGAGTCGGGGTCACCACTTTGGAGGTGTTAGTGTTCCTCCTATTTATATTTTATAATGAATTAAAATATCATGCCAAATTCAACTGACAAAAACATTTATTACATTTTGACAACTTCGTTTTTTACACAACTACTAATGAAAAACATTATTTCAACAAAACTGAACATCGCCAAAGCTCTTGATAATAAAAATTAATGTACAAAGTGGTAGCGACTGCATGGTCGCTACATTACTTTCAAAGAAAATCCAAACATTTTAAAATTTCTCTTCAATCTAATGAATTTACTCAAATTCATTCGAGGTAAATCAGCATACTTTTTTCATTAAACTCTCTGCATGTTCTACTGATATTCTTGTTACATTTACCATAAATGATGAATAAATCCATCAAAACCACATCTGAGTAATTATTTTCTGCCATAGTACTTTCACACCCATGCAACTTGAATACAGGATGACAATGAAGGAATAACATGTTAGTTCTCTGTCAGAATGAAGTTCATAGCCTGCTATCTAAATCACTATCCAATATTTATTTTATTGAAGACGAATTCATAACATAAGTGATCATAACTAACAAACTGTACGAGTTAGGTATAGGGAAAGTATTCTCAATTAAATTGAAAAATGTTACAGCTTTTCAAATAAGTAATAATATACAAGGCGTTTCAATTAAAAAAACGGAGTTTCAGTCATTTTCATGAGTCCCCGGAAGGAACTCACTTCTGAGCCTCCCTGTATGCTGAAATTGAGATCCAGTTCATCGACAGAATACTTAATGGTCTTATGCAGCTATAACCCAAATTGCAATATTTTGTAAATTTGCATTGGGAAAAAATTGATATTTTTTAACGGCCAGGTTTTGCACAAAAATTGGACAAAATAATTTTTATCTCGGAAATCGTCATAGATAGGTATAGGAAATTATGTGGGAAAGTTGTGAGGAATCTCATAAGAATTCCAAAAATGATATAATATACGAGGTGTTCCATTTGAAATAACAAAGTAGCTACTACTTTCTGATACAAGCGGCAACACTGTATTGATGAAAATATTTTAGACGGATAGAGCAAGTTTGATTATCCACGCCCACAAATTTTCGAAATGATCTGTTTTTCTGTTCTCCAGATACTTCAAATGTTCCATCCACTGTGAAACACCCGATATATGGGGTGGCTGTGCTAACTTTATACGTATTAAGTTAACCCTAGCATCAATATAACTAGATAAATGAACATCAAATTTCCTCATCGAATCCAAAGAAAAAAAAAGTGTCTAGGAACGGTAATACTTCTCAGACAAAAAGGAGCTTTAGTGAACACTACCTCGCTTTATTTTTCAACGCTTTGAAACGAGAGGAATGGTTCGAATTATACAGGATGATTCACGACGAATCTTACATAGCCCAACCATAAGTACCATGAACCAAGGCCATTTTCATATCTGGTATTGAAAAATGCCTTGCTGCGTTTTTGACGGATATACATGGCGATATTTGAAAATAGGTGAATTATTCTACGTTAAATATCTCTAAAAGTAAAAAACTCAGACATATAAATAAATCATAATAGATAATTGCCATTTGTGCATGTGAAAAAGATTGCTCCAACTGAAACGTTGAAAATAATACAAGATACTATTCGGAAAATTACAAAATTTCTATGGTCGACTAGTGGAAGTGTAATGTCTTATTCCTGAAAAAATAAAAACATTTAAACCAGTGGTTTGCGAGATACGTGAAAGTTTTTTTATTCCACATCAAAAAACTGTAAGTAAACACTAGCTACCTCATTCTCTATGATCTGCGGCGCATCAAAACTATTGATATCGATACCATATATTGCAACCGATAGGTCCGTGAATCAGTATATAGCCAACTAGGAAGAAGGGCACATCACATTAATGAACTAAGTTTATATAAATTAGACATGTCGGACAAAAAACTTCATGATATTTTGCATGCACCAGACATTTTGAACAAGAAATTTGATTATCAGAAAGAAATTCTAGATGACATAAATAATCAATTCAAAACGGCAAAAAATAGTATAATACAGCTGGAAATAAACAACGCTGCTCTCAAATCAGAACTGAAAAAAATCGAATATAAACAGAGACAAAATAATATCATAATTTCTGGACTACCAGGGGAGAACAAAACTGAAAAAATTAAAAACATTGCAGCTGCTCTGGAGGTTGAAATAACAAATAGAGATCTTACTAATTTTTACGAATTGGGTAAATCATCTGAACCAAAACCACTAAAAATAGAGTTTGTTTCATTTCTCAAAAAACAAGAAATTCTGAAAAACACATACAAACTGAAAGGGAAAAATATCAAAAACATTTATATAACTGAAGATCTAAGTGCGGAAGATCAGAAAATTCACAAAATTTTGAGACAACACCTCAACGTAGCGAAAAGAGCTGGGAAAAAAGCTACTATTAGACAAAACAAACTAATATTAGAAGGAATAGCATATACACACGACCATTTGCTGCAGACACAAAGCTCAATCACTTTCTCAAGCAGGGACGAAGCCTCTGGGGCAAATCTGAATTTTAAAGAAAACCTGCAAGAAAATCGAAAGAAGAAAGAAAACTTCGAAGAGGAAGAAATACCCAAACGACCCCAACTCGAAAAACCCTATCTTACCAGAGCAACCAGAAGATAGTGAACACTTACACTATTAACACATATTGCTAAAATTAATTTATAATTACATATATATATATACAAAGCAGGAAATTTTTTGGGTATAGCAGCAAGCAAAACGTGTACTCTTTAACACTATATTTCCGATATTTCAACAGTGAATACTGTCATCTTCAGGGAAGCTACAAGTAACAAGCAAAATTACTTGTTACTTGTAGCTTCCCTGAAGATGACAGTATTCACTGTTGAAATATCGGAAATATAGTGTTAAAAGAGTACACGTTTTGCTTGCTGCTATACCCAAAAAAAAAAAAAAAAAAAATTTCCTGCTTTGTATCCTAACTAGTCAGCAAAGACTACCCTTCTACAGTGACCGGCAGAAAGTACGCATCATATGGGAATTTTTTTTATTAATAAATTTTGACAAATATTGATACTTGCAATCGCTTCTGCATCAAAAGAAACCCCAAAAGACGTTGTACAGTGCCGTTCGTCTTTTCGAGGTTGGCGGGAAATTTAAAAAAATTGAAAATTATTTCTCAAAACACACTTGTTTGTGAAAATATCGAGAAATGTTAATAAGAAAAGTTGTTCAGATTGACATTTTATAGCTATGTACAAGTTTTGAAAAAGATCTGAGATAAAAAAATAAAAATCAATTTTTTGCCACAAAAAAAAAATCTTTTTGGAAACATACATTTTTGACGAAGAAACTCATTAGTAAAGCCAACACTAATATTTCAAATAATGTTTTGTGAAGATTCGCAAGCTATTCCTATTTTATTCGTAGAAAATTTGAAATCTGTGATTTTGCAGTGTGATCAGCTGCTTCATAAGAAGTCACTGAAATATCTACAGGACATTATAATTCCGATACTTTTTATTATTAATCAAGAACCAAGTATCTACACAATTTCAATTTGAAATTCTTAATATGTCATGTAGATATTTCAGTGACTTCTTATGAAGCAGCTGATCACACTGCAAAATCACAGATTTCAAATTTTCTCCGAATAAAATAGGAATAGCTTGCGAATCTTCACAAAACATTATTTGAAATATTAGTGTTGGCTTTACTAATGAGTTTCTTCGTCAGAAATGTATGTTTCCAAAAACATTTTTTTTTTTTGTGGCAAAAAATTGATTTTTATTTTTTTATCTCAGATCTTTTTCAAAACTTGTACATAGCTATAAAATGTCAATCTGAACAACTTTTCTCATTAACATTTCTCGATATTTTCACAAACAAGCGTGTTTTGAGAAATAATTTTCAAATTTTTTAAATTTCCCGCCAACCTCGAAAAGACGAACGGCACTGTACAACGTCTTTTGGGGTTTCTTTTGATGAAGAAGCGATTGCAAATATCAATATTTGTCAAAATTTATTAATAAAAAAAATTCCCATATGATGCGTACTTTCTGCCGGTCACTGTATATATATATATATATATATATAATATTTGGAATTTATATTATATTGTAAGTGACTAATTTATGTAATTTTTCTGTTCTGTTTTGTGACGTTTTCTTTGTAACATGGCAATGTGTAATGTTCTTATACTCTGTATATGTTAAACAAAGAAATAAATTATCTATCTATTTGTGATGCCATGCAAGGATCCGTAGATTAAGTTTTCCAAAAACGATTTTTTTTTCGATAAACAGAAAATGCTAGATATGATTTGTTTGTTTGAAGGTTGTAGACGATGTAGTAACATGATTACTTGCATTTCGGACTTCCATCGTCTTAATGGTTGAAAGATTTCTACTCCTTTCAATTTTTTCACTACGTTAAAATTGCTTCAATCTGCAATCGCCTTCAGGTGAATATTGACAAATTAAGAATCTACACGATGTTTTCCCCCCCGTTGAGTCCAATTTTTGTGTTTAGCTATTCTTAGCTGTTCTTATGGCCGCTTGGTCTCTGCGATATACGAATCTCCACATTCACATGGAACCTCATAAATACCATTTTTGCTGGATTCTGTTTTGTTCTCTGGTTTCGTCTTGGTGAGGAACCTTCGTAGGGCACTGCTGGATTGAAAACAACTCTTGATGTTGTATTTTTTTCCGATCCTTCTGACCTTCTCGTACCCCTGATCTACGGTAACGGGGTTTTGTGGTCGTTCTTCGATCGTTTTGATCCTTTGGAGTTGTTTCTGAACTTCTCCTAAGAGTTTCACGAAATATCCGTTTCGGCGTAGGTCCTTTTTGATGTGGTTTATTCCGCATCCAGAGATAAAAGTTTGTGCATCCCCTAAAACTAAACATGCACCAACAAAATACAGTAAAACACACGTTATGTACGAGGAGCCTTCAAATATTTGATTTTGAGACAAGAGTAAAGTACTCTTATTTTGAAAAATCTCGGGAAATGTTATTTAGAAAAGTTGTTCAGCATTAAAAATTTCATCTAGTTTTGAAGTCATGGCCATCTAAGTGAAGTTTTATTTTTTACCCATTTTTTTAAATGGGGACTACGCAAAAAATAATTTGCTAAAACGATAAATAGTCAGAATCCTGTATACGACGGCTTATTTTAAAAGCCTGTAATATTACAAATTACACAACTATGGTGTTAACCACGGTCAATTTTTCTGAGGAGTAAAATAATTTTCAAATTTTTTGGTGCAAAGTTATTTTTATTTTTTGTTAACAGCGAAAATTACTCAAAATTATAGTTTTGTAACAAGAACTTAATATCCAATAATATCAAATCACAAAACATCAAAATAAAGTAGGTATTTCGGAACAAACTCATTGATTTTCTGGAGATTTTCTTGTCCAAAATAAGTATTTGAAGTTGGCTTTGAAACCAAACGTATGTTTGACATCAAGTACGTGACATATTTGCTGAATATTCATTACGTAGTTATTTTTATAGTTTATTTTGTTAACGTTTGATAATAAGTACTATTTAAATAATATCAAGATGCTTATAAAAGAAGAAAAAGTTGAGATTATATTGTTGTGTGGGGAAAATACTCCAAGCGGACAAGTTACAGACATTTTTAATGCTAGGCATCCTAATCGCAAGGTAAATCACACTACAGTTACCCGTATTTTAAATAAATTTGAAGAAACAGGCAGTATTAATAACAATTTCAAAAAATCTCACTCCAGCTGCAAAAGTATCTAGAGAAGTGGAAGAGGAAGTGTATTTAAGTGTTATCGAAAATGGTAAGACATCAATTAAACAAATATTAACATCTCTTGATGTACCTATTACTACCGTACAAAAAATTTTAAGAAGAAATAAATTTAAAGCTTTCAAACCAAAATTTATGAATACCCTAAAAGAAAGGGATTTTATTCCAAGATTTGAGTTTTCCGCATGGTATCAGGGAGAATACGAAGAAAACGCACGGTTCCCAATAAATATTTTGTGGACTAACTAATGGAACCGTAAGTTCACAGAACTGTAGATGGTGGACTTTAGAAAACGCTCATTTCACTATAGAGTGCAAGGACCAATACTCATTTAAGGTAAATGTCTTATGTGGTTAGGTTAGGTTTGAACGTGAGTGGGCCCGTATCAGGCCCTCCACTGCGGAGGGCCTGATCTGTCTTATGTGGACTGTTAAACAATACTGTGATTGGTCCCTTCTTCATTGATGGAAACCTTAATGCCAACCGATATTTGCAATTTTTACAACAAGATTCATTACCACTTTTAAATCAAATGCCGCGTAGACAAAGAGAAAGAATTTGGTATCAGTTAGATGGAGCTAGTGTTCACTGTAGTGTTGCAATACGACAATTTTTAAATGAAACATTCAATAGAAAATGAATAGGACGTTACTCAGAGTATCCAATGCCAGCGCGCTCACCAGATTTAACCCCAATGGATTTCTTCTTATGGGGTTCATTGAAGAACGAAGTTTACAAACATCGTCCATTTAGGGATAGAGAACATTTAAAAAATGAGATTACTAATTGTGTCAGTGCCATTCAACCGGAGCACATTACGAATGCAGTCAAGGATTGTGTAAGAAGAACCGAAACTTTGCATGTTGCGGGATGGATATCATACTGAGATGTAAAATACTTCTTTCGAAAACATGCTTTTGTTTTTAAAGCGAATATAAGAATTATTTTGCACAAGAAATTCTCCAGAAAATCAATGAGTTTGTTCCGAAATACCTACTTTATTTTGATGTTTTGTGATTTGATATTATTGAATATTAAGTTCTTGTTACAAAACTGTATAATTTTGAGTAATTTTCGGTGTTAACAAAAAATAAAAATAACTTTGCACCAAAAAATTTGAAAATTATTTTACTCCTCAGAAAAATTTACTGTGGTTAACACCATAGTTGTGTAATTTGTAATATTACAGGCTTTCAAAATAAGCTGTCGTATACAGGATGCTGTCTATTTATCGTTTTAGCAAATTATTTTTTGCGTAGTCCCCATTTTAAAAAATAAAAAAATAAAACTTCACTTAGATGGCCATGACTTCAAAACTAGATGAAATTTTCAATGCTGAACAACTTTTCTAAATAACATTTCCCGAATTTTTTTAAAATAAGAGTACTTTACTCTTGTCTCAAAATCAAATACTTGAAGGCTCCTCGTACATTACGTGTGTTTTACTGTATTTGTGGTAATGGACCGTTTTGAAGGGACAAAAAGCGCAAAAAACACGCGCCCCTCAATTACACCGTACCATCGTGTAGATTCTTAATTTGCCAGTATTAGACTACAAGCCCAGGCCATTTTTGGAGGGGTCATTTGACCCAGCATGAAATATATTCAGGATGATAGTGCCATACGAAACAACTCCTTTCCACACTGTGCCGTCAGTTGTGAGCGGTGCAGATGAGTACGCAGGTCAAAAAAACTTTCTACCGAGGGGTGAGATTTTTCGACAAAAGATTCTTGTACGGCATACCTCAAGATGATAGATCACTGAAAAATAATCATATAGAACCTAATGCCGTACAAAAAGAACGGTACTGAAAGCCAGGAATTTTTTTAATTTTCCGCAAATTTTTCTTATGAATTCAGGTGATTTATTACTGTACGGCATTTGTATAATTGAATTTGTTTTTTTTCATAGATTCATTTTTTAGCAACGCCGTACATATTTGCCGGTACAAGGGTGACAAGCCCCGCACTTAACCCCCTACCCCTAACTAGTATAGTTTGGGTCATTTGATACAACATCAAACTAAATGATCTGAATACTATTTTATGAAACAATGTCATTTTTTGTTATGCCGTACATTTTTCAAGGACCATATGACTGACCGGGAAAATTTATTTCCCTTTGAAAATGGTAATATTACGGTAATTTGTTTTTTTACGGCATATATATATTTTACTAGTAAGTATAGCAATAATCAAGAAAAACTATATGCCGTACAAAAAAACTAGTTCTATACGACTGGAATTGGTATACAGTGAGTTTCAAATGTTTGCACCTTGTAGAAAACTTGTTTATTATCCATTTGTCAGAAAATTTTATTCCTCATAGAATTTGGTACATTACAAAAAACTTGCATAAAAGTTGTCAGAATTTGTCAACATTATCAGAAAAGTTTATTTAGAAAAGTTGTTTAGAATCAGAACCAACATTCAAATTCAGAATCATAGCCACCTAAACGGAAAAAATAAAAAAAACACATGTTTTATGATTAAAGTGATCGTAAAGTTGAATATTTTCATTATTTAATCGTTTACCAATTATTAATTCATTAATTCAATAATTTCCTTCCGTATCACACTGATAGTTATTATGGACATACATACAGAGTGAATCAGGTATCAAATTTGCACTAAAAAACTAGTAAAAATTCAACAAACGTCGATATTCTAGTACAAATGATAAATAAGACCAACTTTTGCAATGAAATGTAAGTGGGGCGAGTGATAACTGGGTCTGAGAATCATGTGCCCTGAGTATTAATATTATTGTTGATTTTCCAGTCAGGCTCTGCCTTCGGAGCCCCGATACTTCCGGAGGGCGAGCTGGTTCGTTAAGATAAATAACCACTCCCCACATCCGTGGGGTGAGTGATCACTGGATCCGAGAATCATGTGCCCTGAGCAGACGCAATGAACCAAGGATGACGGCCATGGATCCCTATGATAAAAGACCAATCATTTTAACAAAATGGCTTGGATATAGCCAACGGAGTTCAAAGAGTAAATCTCAATATTTAGTCCGTTATTCCTCCTCTTTTCGGACTATGTTCGTTTCGCCCGGAGCTGAAAACTCCATGACGAAAATCGTCTTAAGTCCATGAAGAAAATCGTCTTACGTTGATGGTTGAGGACTATATTAGGCTTATTGGCTTGTATTTGCCTGAGGGAGGGGAATGGGTAGTTCCAATATACTCGGCACCTCTCATTCTCCACAAGGGACTCAACACCCCCGGAGCATAAGGCAACACCGGTGTCTCGTCTATACCGTATGAGTGTAGTAGATGATAATTTATTTATTTACTTCGGAAACCCAACAGAAATTATTACTAATTTCCAGTAATAGAGTTTCACTTCTTACATACTAATGCTAACATCACAAATAGAAAAAATTTAATAAAAAAAAAATAGAATGAAGTATGAAATTGAACCATTGAGGTATTAACAATTACTAATTATCTGTATCAACAAGAAAATCATATCTTAGCTTAGTTAAACAAATTTTTCGTACACATGGTAAGGATAAGTGAAATATATCGACTTCAAGAAAATCATCATTGTATGTTTTTAATAACCTATCAATTGAAGAATTCAAACAATAGTTGGTTTTTCTTTTTTCTATGAAAAACAATAGAGGTCTTCTAGGAACAAAATTGTATTTATTGAACGATATGTTGCTGCTAATATGAATAAAACCGTCATTCAAATTATTGAGAATTGTATAAAGAAATATTACACGAGCCATTTTCCTGCGATTTGAGAGACCATCAATTTTGTAGAAAGCAAGATTGCTCTCATACGATTCGTAGAATCGATTACGGTGAAATTTGTAGTTGATATAATTTATGAACTTTTTCTGTACTCTCTCGATGCGATCAATGTACACAGCATAGAATGGGTTCCAGATGATAGAGGCATATTCTAGATGGCTTCTTACCAGAGAATTGTATAAGGCAATGCACGATTTGCTAGAAGTGAATTCTCTCGTGATTCTCATAATGAAGCCTAAATTTCTTAATGCTTTCATGATGTGAGCATCAAACATTAATTTTGAGTCGAGGATTATTCCCAGGTCTTTTACCTGTTCCACAACGGGTAATAACTCTCCGTTCAAAGTGTAATTTGACTTTAAAGTGTTTGTTTTTCTAGAAAAAGTAATAGCAGAACATTTTTTAATATAACACTAGTAGAGCAGCGTTATGTCAGTGGATATAGGCTGAGACCGCATATGCTGGACATGCTGACAGCAAATGCATAATGGTCTCAGGCGCCCCACGACATGCTCTGTATCTAGTGTGGGGGATTTCTATACCACTATTCAAAAGTGGTAGCAAATTAGAAATGATAAATTATAGACCAGTCTCATTAATATCAAACCTATCTAAAATCATTGAGAAAATCCTCAAAATCAGGATACTCAGCTTTTGCAAGAAATTCAACTTGATATCTGAATATCAGTATGGATTTAGAGAGGGAAAATCAACAGATGACGCTATTTACCACTTAATATCTAATATTTATAACTCATTGGATAAAAGTAAACCATCCTTATGTATTTTTGTTGATCTCTCTAAAGCCTTTGATACCGTGTGCCAAAGAAAACTACTCAATAAGCTAGACAATTATGGAATAAGAGGAAATATCTACGGAATATTAAAAAGTTTTTTAACAGAGCGTGAACAGAAAGTAAGTATTGATGGTGAGTTGAGTGATAGTAGGTGTGCACAGGTACACTTTCTCAGGGCTCGGTTAAGGGGGTTCTGGCCAATTCGGTAGGCAACCAGTAGTACAGAATAAAGCTCAGGAATTCAGTGGATATGCAGAGTTTAATGAGACAACCGGAGCTTCAGAGTAAATTATCAGTTTGCTGAAATATGACCAGAATAAGAAATTATACAAAAGGTGCATAAACTAAATAGCCCTACCTGAAATATGACCAGGCGACAATCCAGAGGATTTCTCGAATTGAAATAACCCAATGGTTCAAACTTAGCAAGTGAATATTTCTAACGTTGTTCTATGCTCAAAGTTTTCACGCTAAATATATTCTTTTCAGTAACTCGAGAAATTCTTTAATTTCTTGCAAAGGACAAAAAACAACAGAATGCCGCAAAAACTTTAAATTAGATACCGTAGAAACCGCCGGTCCGGCAGCCTGTGGTGTATGCAACCCTACAATGACGCGATGGACAGGCGGGTTGCCTAGCCTCGAATCTAGGCATCTTAGATCAGATTTACTTTATAATAGTTATATATATATATATGATATGATAGATGGCGGTACAGACAGAGTACAATAATATTTACTGGATATCTCAGTTCAAGGGCTAACAAAAGATACACAGTCTTTTGTCGCGCTACAGGTGTGTGACATACGGTGTTCCACAAGGAACTGTACTCGGTCCACTCTTGTTCACTCTGTATATCAACAGTTTACTAACTTTAAGAACCAAAGGCAGAATTTTGAGCTTTGCAGATGATACTGCTATATTCTATGAAGCAAATTCATGGGACACCCTGAAAGCAGAAGTAGAGGATGATTTCAGAGTTATAGAAAAGTGGTTTAGATATAATACACTAACTCTCAACCTGAAAAAAACAAAATACTTACCATTTTCCTCGTATTCTAGTGGATTACCAAATATGGGCCCTTTGGTAATTGGACCAAATTCAGAAATCCCTGAAGCTGGCACGATCAAATATTTAGGTATTGTAATTGACCGACACCTTAAGTGGGACCTTCACATAAAGAATATTGTTAATAACTTGAGAGATATGTTATATAGATTCAAATATCTTAAAGATTATATTGATACAAAACATCTCACGTTATTATATTATGCACTTGTCCAATCACATCTAACTTACGGTATTGTGGGCTGGGGGGGTGTCAATGATACGCACTTAGAAAACTTAAACGTTATTCAAAGATGGATACTGAGAATTATATACGGTAAATCACTCAGATTCACTAATGATAAATTATATGACGAATCGGGAATATTCGATATCAGGCAACTTTTTTGTTTAAACCTACTAGTCAACATCAAAAAAAACAAAATCATTTCTCATCCTGTCACACACTCCTACAGCACAAGAACTAAAACAACCTCGTTAAGCGTGCCCCGCTGTGACAAAACCATAGGGCAACGTCACTGTGATTTTCTGGCACCAAAACTCCATAGTCTCATACCTGTTGACTTGAGAAATATACAGAGCATCAATTCATTCAAGAAAAAAACAAAAAAATGGATTTTGGCCTTTGGAAGGATCAAACTACATGATTTTGTCAATCAAAAACTAACTTGAAAAAATTTTATGGTCAGGTATTTTATAATCTTCTATGAAAACAAAAATGGTCCACTTATTATTTGTAATTATTATTATTCATACTAATGTATTTTCCTGTTTTATTGCACAAGTCGATATATATCTATGTATTTATGTTATTTCAATTTTTATAGTTTTATATTTGTACATTTTTGGATTTTAAACTTTGCCCTCTTCACATTGTTACATTTCATACTCTACATTTTTATATTTTATATTTTTACAATTTAAAATTTTATATATTATATTTTCATATGTTTAAATGTTTAGATTTTACATTTTTACACTTTTACATTGTTACAATTTTACATTTTCACAATCCCACATTTTTTCATTTTCATATTTTATATCTATATACTTTTATATGTTCAAATTGTTTCATAACGTATAATGTTTGTTTATTCAGTAATGAAGCCTACTTATTATGATGGAACATACACAACATGAAACCACGTACAAGCGACGGTTCCTTTGGAACCAAAGCTTCTGTGGTACCACTTGTTTATTTACTTCAATAATGTATACACACTTTTGTAATTTTTTTCTTGGTGAATAAACTTTATTATTATTATTATTATCACGCGGCTACGGTAGACGAGGGTGTTGAAGACACTATCCTGGCAGGCCATTATGAATCCCTCGGTCTCCTACTTCAGCTCACTTGGCCTTAGGAAGGTAAAGGTGCGATAGTGAAACTTCGGAGAGTTCCGATGAATAAGAATATCGTTGATTTTTTTTTTAACACAAATTTATAATAAAAAGTGAATTCCATTTGCAGTAGTAAATGTTTGTAGAAATTTACAAAAATTATGAAAAATTATTTGAAGTTATTTTGGGTAAACTCACAATATTCTCTCATACCTTAATATGTGTCTTTTAATGCTAATTTATTAGGATTCAACTGCGAGAGAACTATAGATATGAGTTCCTGTAATTTCAGCTTGAAAACCATATTGAATAAATTATATCAATTAGACTCCAACAAAGGTCCAGGACCAGGACTGAATTGAGTACCCGTTAATAAATGAATATAATCTGTGAGGACATTCTTATCCAGATTGAGAATAAAAAATTGTGTGTTCAAAAAAAGCGACAAAGTTAAATACAGTATAAAGATTGTAAGGTACAGTAGAATAATGTACATTGAACTGAGAAAAAATGCTCGAATTTTCAAGTTATACGGTTTCAGAGTAGGTATATCAGATCAATAAGTAAACATAGATCGGCCCGATGCTACGTAAACATCATATTCACTGAACCGAAGACAACTTTGTTTATTTACGTACACCTCTCATCCCTAATGTTTTCAAACATTGACGCCCTGTTGTCAAATTGGTAAAAAAATATGATTTTGGTAGGAACCTACCAATAAATGCATAATCAATCATATTTTATATTCAGATGTATTATTCTAAAAATTCTAGAGAAATGTTTATGTCCAGAAAGGTGTGAAAAAATTACCAAAAAGGAAGATATATGTCGTTTTGAACTGATGAAATTTTAGGCACTTCGAGCGGTTACTAGAATTATTTTACTCTTGGCAACACCGCTTGTGACACCGGCCGTGGCGGCCATTGTACCTTGTCGTTCTGTGTTGATGAAGTGTTGTTAGAAATTCACCTGTGTGTTTTCGTGGTTTTTGTCCTGCTTAAACAACTTAAAGTTACATTTGGAATATTTTTCAAAATAGTGCAGTGGTTTAGCGATTCACAATGTCGAAATACTGCTTTGTTTGCAAAACAAATGATAGTAAACAAACATTCCACAGGTGAGGTTCCAGTGGCGTCGAATGCACGATGCAAATCATGCAATCAAACGTATTCGTCAAATATAATATTGGAGGACAAAGAAACTCATTCAAAATTACAGATACGAAAAGCCTATGGCAAAGTGGTGAATTTCTCAATGTTTGTTATAAATATCTGTGAGCGGGAGGAAAAACATTGAGATGAAAGGAAAATTGAATTTATTTTCCAATAATATTGACATTGTTAAAATTCTAACAGTGAGGACAATTAATGATATACCAAAGGACTTAATTTAAATTTTTGGAAATCATTTCTTTGAGGAAGAGCCTTTATCAAACCATAGTTTTGCCTTGGTAAACGTAATAAGTACTTCAAATTTTTTTCAAAATCTGATTATACCTTGAATTGTCAATAAGCGGAACTGACAAAATAGAAAGGGTCAGGTCTCTTTTGACAAAGACAGTTCTATTTAAAAATCAATAAATACAAAGTGTTGAAATCCTCATGTACTGAGCTTTCTTGAGAATCATTCTTTCACATACACTTTGACACTTTATATTTATACATTTGTAATATTGTATATGTTAGGTTTAAAATTAAATAAATAATAGTGATATTTGCCTATTTGTTATAATAACGTGTGGATAAGCATATATTTCATTCAATCTGTTAGAATTTTAACAATATCAATATTATTGGAAAATAAATTCAATTTTCCTGTCATAAGCTTCAATGTTTTTCCCCCCTGCTTACAGATATTTATAACAAACATTGAGGCATTCACCATTTTGCCATAGGCTTTTCTTATCTGTAATTTTGAATGAGTTTCTTTGTCCTCCAATATTATATTTGACGAATACGTTTGATTGCATGATTTGTATCTTGCATTTGACGCCACTGGAACCTCGCCTGTGGAATGTTTGTTACTATAATTTGTTTTGAAAACAAAGCAGTATTTCGACATTGTGTCTCACTGAACCACTGCACTATTTTGAAAAATATTCCAAATGTAACTTTAAGTTGTTTAAGCAGGACAAAAACCACGAAAACACACAGGAAAATTTGAACAACACTTCATCAACACAAAACACTGGCACTTGCGTTCTCTGATGCTTTGAGGAACGTTGCACAAGTATCTGTTAGATTTAATTCAATCCCCGTCGTGGTCTTAGCCAGGAGAGTAGTTGTTTTCTGACAGGTACTTGCCATATGAATGAACTGGTCCAAAATTTAGGAAGGATAATACTCAACACAATGAACAATTTATTTATAGATGTTGGAGAAGGTTTCTTAACTCATAGGGCTGTTGCATAAAGAATTTAACAGACAAATAAATATTTGATTTGATGATTACTATGGCAACGCATGTTATGTTACCTACGTTAACAGAAGGCTTTATGCAACTGGTCCATATTTATTCAAATATTCGTATTGATTCGTTGAAACTTGATCTACACAACATGAAATATAGTCAAGGAACTTGTTAAATCTCTCGAATTAATTACTTTAGACCATAAATAATGCTTTATTTTTGATAGCTGAAAACTCCTAGAATCCAACTAATGAAAGAATATCATAATAAATCACAAAACTAATCCGCTATCTTGAATCCCCAAATTTTGATAAAAAGTTATTTGCTGCCAACCCCCGGCTTTTTATTGACCCTAGGAATTTTAAGACAAAACCGCGACATAACTTGTTGCAGCTCACAGGTACTGCATTTGCATAGGTAATTTTGACCCCCTTAAAAAAGCACGGCACTGTGCTAGAGGTGTTGTGTTTTGGTTCGAATGTCAAAAACCCGAAACAAAACAGTTTCCGCAAGTATTATCTTCGGTTGAGTGAATATGATGTTTACGTAGCATCGGGCCAATCTATGTTTACTTATTGATCTGAGGTGGGTATTGTATGTTCCATCTGATATGAACGGCATTGTAATTCTCAATTATTATTTTATATTGCCCACAAATTTTTCTGAATGCCGCACAATATTTAAAGTTGCCAATGTTTCGTAAAAACATAATGCAAAATCTTATCAGCTGTGAGAAATCCTTAAATTGAAAATGTACGGCATCAAATTCTTTTTGTTTAGGGATGCTTGAGAAATTAAAAAAGCAATGATATTCTAAAACTTACTTCTCTAATAATGTGATATACCCCCAGCCAACCCCATGTAGAATCATTTAATCAGTTAATTAAATGCAGGATAACGTCGAAACGTAGGGAAAATAGTCAAAACAATAAAAATCCTATCGTAGAACAAACTACAGAAGGAGAAGATCTAACATAAATATTCGTGTTCCAGATGCACAAAATGTTTCAATCGGTCAGTCATCGGAAGCACAGATGGCCAAAGACAAAAGTTGTTATTGTCTTAGGAATTCACAAACTATAAAAGTCACGAGGATATATTTATAGGTGTAATAAATATAATTGCAATACGCGTTTTTGACATTTTTCTGTCGATAAATCTCAATTTTAACCCGTTAATGACAGAAAACCGAATTAACACTATGATATATGAGAAAATGACTATTAGAGTGTTATTAATAGCCGTAAGTAATGTCACTATTGTGTTAGTTTATTATTCATTATATTAAAATTGATAGCTTCATGAGTGTATAAAATGACTCGTAAGCGTATGTACTTTCAGTATCCTTTCAGTATCAGTCCAGTATTCTTCGGTATCTAGTTTGTTCCGGGCAAAAGACCGAATGTTTCGCGAATTTTAATCATCAGTTCGCAAGTCAGTTCCGAAGTTTTAATTCCTAGTCGTAGGAATGAATCGACGGTTTTCCATTGTAGTCGTCAACTAGGCGTATCGTTCAGTGATGTCCAGAATAAAACGTTTTTTATTTCAATATGTAGTTTAAGACAGTTCGTTACGAAATGGCGTATTGTTGAGGCAAATCAGAGCCAGCAACAAGTTTAAGTAAAGTAGATACGGCCATATGGATTTGTGTACCCAAATATATAATTTACAACCTGTTAGTTCCTGTGAAGAATAAACGTCGAGTTTTATATCGAAGACAAAACAAGTGCTTTTCGTACAAAGTAAAGAAAAAGGTGAAGTTCTACGATCACAATATTAAATACAGTATTTCTACGCCCTTCAATGAAAATTCGCAATCTCTCTGGAATACCTGAAGGCGCCGTCCCATCATAAATCGTGTTGAACCAGATTTGACACGCGACGTTCCCCCTCACATCTGGTGTATTACGTTCGATGATGGTTATCTTATGTGAGTAGGTCAATGACCATATATTCCCGTGAAGAAATATTTGTCACAGCTGTTTGTACCCATTTTGGCCTATATAATAAACTGAATATTCCTTTTATACTTGTCTCAGATATTTGTTTTACAATTAATTCTGTTTGCGTATTTCTGACGTTTTGAAAGTGACTTTTGCTGTAGACTGTTTTTGCAAGAAATACGTATTTACCATTTTCTTTTAATAATTGTTTTTGACCTGCACCGGGTGATACAAAACGAGTTTAAAGTTATTTATCTCTCACCCGATATTTCACTTTAAGATTAATTATGCCATTCTTTTTCTCGTTTTAAAACTCAGTAAGAGTGGCTAGTGTTTCATATATTTTTTGATGTTGTCTTGTGTACCATTCACTCATTTTATAGTTTTAAACAAATATTGTTTTGACGCACTGTATACCTTTGCAGTGAGATTTGCATGTTGTTCACACGTTTAACGGTCTGTCTATATACAAAGTGAGATCCTGTGATTTTGTTTTATCTTTAAATAAATTAATTTTAGTTATATCAATGTTTGACTTTTCTTTCTCCTCTCATATTAACAAGCATTCTATACTACGTGTTGTGACGAACCATAAATAAATCAGTGAAGCTTTCTTCAGCCGCTCGAAGGAGGTTTTCCCGGTACTGCGACGTAACAGCGCTTCTCTTTTGTTTTCGACACCTGATTAGTCTAGTGTCAAAATAGGAGTGCGCTGTCTCGTCGACGTATCGTTTCGTGTGAAGCACCATATACAGGGTGTTCCACAATAAATCACAGTGCAATATTTTTTATTCATATTTTTATTTAGTTTCATCAATTATAACCCGCTATTACGTAAAACAAAATTATGTAGTCTGAAAACCGGTTGCCGTACAGGCATTTATAATCTTTCTTTGAACAATATAAGATTCAACCCCCCTAATAGAGGTAATTTTTCATTTTATTTTTTAATTAATTTTTTGCACCAAAATTTTTAGACGGCATAATTTCTGAAACTAATATATGTTGAATAATAATATGGAACCGATGCCGTACATTTTCCAATGATCTTGAAACATACAGGTCGAAGTATGAATTTGCGTGCGGGGCTCCCACCCATGCACCGGTAAATATGTACGGCGTTGCTAAAAAATGAATCTATGTAGTAATACAAATCAATTATACAAATGCCGTACAGTAATAAATCACCTGAATTCATAAGAAAAATTTGCGGAAAATACAAAAAATTCCTGGCTTTCAGTACCATTCTTTTTGTACGGTATTAGCTCTTATTTGATTATTTTTCAGTGATCTATCATCTTGAGAAATGTCGTACAAGAATCTTTTGTCGAAAAATCTCCCCCCTCGGTGGAAAGTTTTTTTGACCCTCATACTCATTCGCACCGCTCACAAGTGACGGCACAGTGCGGAAAGGAGTTGTTTCGTATTGCACTATAATTCTGAATATATTTCATGCTGGGTCAAGTGACCGCCCCAAAATCGGCCTGGGCTTGTAGTCTATATTCACCTGAAGACGATTGCATATTCAAGCAATTAAAACGTACTGAAAAATTGAAAGAAGTAGAAATCTTTCAATCTTCAAGACGATGGAAGTCCAAAATACAAGTAATCACGCTATCTTTGCTCATACCATAATAAGTTCAAATCAAAGGGTCGATTAAAAAAACGTCAAACTTTATTTTATCAAAAATAAAATAAAAACTCACAAACTAAATCTCTCAAATCAAAATCAGTCAATACTCGAACGAAACGAATTCCTAAAAAATCATCATCGGATGCACTGCTTAAGCGCACTGGGTTTCACCCTGACTTTCTCCGCGTCTTTGGCCTTCGTGGGGTTCTTCGCGAAGCACTTCCACAGCCTCAGAGTCTCGTCGGCCCCGGCCGAGAGGAAGGTGGCCCCGTCCGGAGACATGGCGAGGTGCAGCACCCTCGCTGTGTGTCCCGTGAGCTCCGTCACCTTCGTCATGGCGGGGTACTTCCAGATGGTGATCTCGTTGTTGGCGAAACCGTGGCCCGAGACCAGCTCCTTGTAGGTGCTGGACCAGAGTAGGGCGCAGACCTGAGAAAAGGGATGATTCGATTGAGAGTCGATGGTTACGAAAGCGACTAAGTGCCACAAAGTTTTATAATAATTTAATCAACTTCAAACTCGAAAGTTCAGACTTCAAACTCGAAAATTGCGAACTAAAACTCGAAAATTGCGAATTAAAACTCGAAAATTGCGAATTACAACTCGAAAATTGCGAATTGAAACTCAAAAATTCCGACTTGCAACTCGAAAATTCCGACTTTAAACTCGAAATTTCCGACTTCAAACTCGATAGTTCCGACTTGAAAGTCGGAATTTTTATTTTTCGACTTCAAACACGGAAATTCCCAATTCAAATTCAGAAATTAGAACTTCAAACTCGAAAATTACGACTTAAAACTCAAAAATTACAACTTCAAACTCGAAAATTCCGACTTCACACTCGAAAAGTCAGACTTAAAACTCAAAAATTCCGACTTAAAACTCTAAAATTCCGACTTAAAACTCGATCATTCCGACTTGAAAGTCGGAATTTTATTTTTCCGACTTTAAATTCGGAAATTCAAATTTCAAACTGAAAAATTCCAACTTCAAACTCGAAAATTACGACTTAAAACTCAAAAATTACAACTTCAAACTCGAAAATTCCGACTTCACACTCGAAAAGTCAGACTTCAAACTCAAAAATTCCGATGTCAAACTCTAAAATTCCGACTTAAAACTCGATGATTCCGACTTGAAAGTCGGAATTTTATTTTTCCGACTTTAAATTTCCGACTTCAAACTCGATAGTAACGACTTGAAAGTCGGAATTTTTATTTTTCGACTTCAAACACGGAAATTCCCAATTCAAATTCAGAAATTAGAACTTCAAACTCGAAAATTACGACTTAAAACTCAAAAATTACAACTTCAAACTCGAAAATTCCGACTTCACACTCGAAAAGTCAGACTTAAAACTCAAAAATCAGACTTCAAACTCTAAAATTCCGACTTAAAACTCGATGATTCCGACTTGAAAGTCGGAATTTTATTTTTCCGACTTTAAATTCGGAAATTCAAATTTCAAACTCAAAAATTCCAACTTCAAACTCGAAAATTACGACTTAAAACTCAAAAATTACAACTTCTAACTCGAAAATTCCGACTTCACACTCGAAAACTCAAACTTCAACTCGAAATTTCCGACTTCAAACTCGAAAATTCCGACTTAAAAATTAAAACTCGATGGTTCCGACTTGAAAGTCGGAATTTTGATTTTCCGACTTTAAACAAGGAAATTCCCAATTCAAAGTAGGATTTTTATTTTTCCGTCTCTAAATTCGGAAATTACAACTTCAAACTCGAAAATTCCAACTTCAAACTCGAAAATTCCGACTTCAAACTCGAAAATTCCGACTTAAAACTCGATGGTTCCGACTTGAAAGTCGGAATTTTGATTTCCGACTTCAAACACGGAAATTCCCAATTCAAAGTAGGAATTTTATTTTTCCATCTTTAAATTCGGAAATTACAACTTCAAATTCGAAAATTCCAACTTCAAACTCGAAAATTTCGACTTCAAACTGGAAAAGTCAGACTTCAAACTCGAAAATTCCGACTTCAAACTCAAATATTCCGACTTAAAACTCGATGGTTCCGACTTGAAAATCATCAGTCTTTTGTGAGTCATCAATTTGAAAAATGCTTCAAAACAATAATCATTCGGATTTTCGGTATCTTCATCCATTAAACTAGACATAGAAAAATTCAGTATTTTTACTTCATACAATAATAAGAAGGTATTTTAATAATTTTTGGAAATATTAGTCTCGTATATTCTTGAGTCACACTGTATAATGCTCATAATTTCTGTTCCTGGAACTGGCCACATGGCACATATGATTGGCGTATTGAATTGGTCAAATCGCATTATCTGAAGCAAATGTAACGGATACAGGTATACTTTCAATCTCTCCTGTATATTTGAAAAAAAAATACATATTATTTGGTTTCAGCCGATTTGATTGAATATCCATTATAGAAACTTCAATTTCGATACGGTCCGACTTATAACGTTTATGCTTTGTTCTGACATTATTTTCATTTTGTGCAACTCAAAAAAGTTCTTGATCTACCCTGTATATTGTTTTCAAAACAGCTCAGAAACCATACTGTTGTACTGCCCACGTTTGATACTATGGTGTAGATCAAAAACTCACTAATAATTTGTTTGAAAGTGGTTGACAATGTTTCACTTTGAGTAAGGTTATTCTGGACTTTCATTGTCTAAAAAACAAAGAAAAATTCAATTCTCTGCAATTTCTAATCACGACGTTTCAACTGTTGAAATCTACAGTCGTTATCAAGTGTATAATGCGACAATCTCAAGGATACTTCTTATATATGCTGTGGATAATTTTGTGTCATTAGCCTAGGGGTAATTTGGCGGTTTTCAGGTAAGCTTGTTAATTACAGTGCCAGGCCCCTCCGGTACAGCATTGTTAATTCTTATCGCAATTTCAATTGATCCATGCCACTAATTAAAGGTTTCCACACATTACGGATTTCTATGCCAGCTTAACTGAAGACTTTGTTGTTCATAATATATGCACTCTCTTTAAACTTCCTTCTATACCAGCCCTCTTCTTTATGGATGACATAAAATGAACTGAAGCCGAAGTCATCCTCTACGCGGAAATTCCCAATTCAAAGTAGGATTTTTATTTTTCCGTCTTTAAATTCGGAAATTATAACTTCAAACTCGAAAATTCCAACTTCAAACGCGAAAATTTCGACTTCAAACTCGAAAACTCGAAAATTCCAACTTCAAACGCGAAAATTTCGACTTCAAACTCGAAAATTCCGACTTCAAACTCAAATATTCCGACTTAAAACTCGATGGTTACGACTTGAAAATCGGAATTTTGATTTTCCGGCTTAAACACCGGAATTCCCAATTCAAAGTCAGAATTTAATTTTTCTGACTTAAAATTCGGATATTACAACTTCAAACTCAAAAATTCCAACTTCAAACTCCAAAATTTCGACTTCAAATTGGAAAATTCCTACTTCAAACTCAAATATTCCGACTTAAAACTCGATGGTTCCGACTTGAAAGTAGGAATTTTGATTTTCCGACTTCAAACACGGGAATTCCCAATTCAAAGTCGGAATTTTATTTTTCCGACTTTAAATTCGGAAATTAGAACTTCAAACTCGAAAATTCCAACTTCAAACGCGAAAATTTCGACTTCAAATTGGAAATGTCAGACTTCAAACTCGAAAATTCCGACTTCAAACTCAAATATTCCGACTTAAAACTCGATGGTTCCGACTTGAAAGTCGGAATTTTGATATTCCAACTTTAAACACGGGAATTCCCAATTCAAAGTCGGAATTTTATTATTCCGACTTTAAATTCGGAAATTACAACTTCAAACTCGAAAATTCCGACTTCAAACTGAAAAAGTCAGATTTCAAAACTCAAAAATTCCGACTTCAAACTCGAAAATTTCGTCTTTAAATTGGAAAATTCCGACTTCAAACTCGAAAATTCCGACTTAAAACTCGATGGTTCCGACTTGAGAGTCGGAATTTTTATTTTCCGACTTTAAACAAGGAAATTCCCAATTCAAAGAAGGATTTTTATTTTTCCGTCTTTAAATTCGGAAATTACATCTTCAAACTCGAAAATTCCAACTTCAAACGCGAAAATTTCGACTTCAAATTGGAAAAGTCAGACTTCAAACTCGAAAATTCCGACTTCAAACTCAAATATTCCGACTTAAAACTCGATGGTTCCGACTTGAAAATCGGAATTTTGATTTTCCGACTTTAAACACGGGAATTCCCAATTCAAAGTCAGAATTTAATTTTTCTGACTTTAAATTCGGAAATTCCAACTTCAAACTCGAAAATTTCGACTTCAAATTGGAAAATTCCGACTTCAAACTCGAAAATTCAGACTTGAAAGTCGGAATTTTGATTTTCCGACTTTTAACACGGAAATTCCCAATTCAAAGTAGGAATTTTATTTTTCCATCTTCAAATTCCGAAATTCTAACTTCAAACTCGAAAATTCCTACTTCAAACTCGAAAATTCCGACTTTAAACTCGAAAAGTCAGACTTCAAACTCGAAAATTCCAACTTCAAACTCGAAAATTTCGACTTCAAATTGGAAAAGTCAGAATTCAAACTCCGAAATTCCGACTTCAAACTCGGAAATTCCGACTTAAAACTCGATGGTTCCTACTTGAAAGTCGGAATTTTGATTTTTCGACTTCAAACACGGAAATTCCCATTTCAATGTAGGAATTTTATGTTTCCGACACCAAATTCGAAAATTTCGACTTCAAACTGGAAAATTCCAACTTAAAACTCGAAAATTCCGACATCAAAGTCGAAAAGTCAGACTCCAAACTCGAAAATTCCGACTTCAAACTCGAAAATTATCAATTCGAAGTCGGAATTTTATTTTTACGTCTTTAAATTCGGAAATTCGGTTGACAATGTTTCACTTTGAGTAAGGTTATTCTGGACTTTCATTGTCTAAAAAACAAAGAAAAATTCAATTATCTGCAATTTGGCGGTATTCAGGTAAGCTTGTTAATTACAGTGCCAGGCCCCTCCGGTACAGCATTGTTAATTCTTATCGCAATTTCAATTGATCCATGCTACTAATTAAGGGTTTCCACACATTACGGATTTCTATGCTAGCTTGACTGAAGACATAAAATGAACTGAAGCCGAAGTCATCCATAAAGAAGAGGGCTGGTATAGAAGGAAGTTTAAAGAGAGTGCATATATTATGAACAACAAAGTCTTCAGTCAAGCTAGCATAGAAATCCGTAATGTGTGGAAACCCTTAATTAGTGGCATGGATCAATTGAAATTGCGATAAGAATTAACAATGCTGTACCGGAGGGGCCTGGCACTGTAATTAACAAGTTTACCTGAATACCGCCAAATTACCCCTAGGCTAATGACACAAAATTATCCACAGCATATATAAGAAGTATCCTTGAGATTGTCGCATTATATACTTGATAACGACTTGTAACGAAGTTACTGAATTAACCGCTTCCTCAGTTTACCAGAAGCAACATTATTAAGATCCATTTATATCATTTCACAATTATTATTAGCCCCCTATTGTCATATCGTCCAAAGTCAGTCAGAGCGCGACGGTAGAAATCTTCATTTACCAGACCGATAGATTCGAATTGCAAATTGTACGTTATCGGTGGGTGTACCGTACCGCCGATGGATGGCACAACGCGCATAGCATTAGATTTCGTACAGAAACTGTTTTGATAAACTCCAGAAGCCGTTCAGTCAGGGAGTTCACTTCAGTGCACGATTCTCTTGGCGATCAGTCGAGATTGAGCAAAAGCCAGAGGTGAGAGCTGCAGTGCAGGCCTGGAGGTAAACCAGGACATCCGACAAAGGTTGGTGAGCATATACAGCGTTGTCGTCTTTTTACGTAGATCTACATACTTCAGGCCTTTCTGCAAACCTACGAACTTCAGCGTCAGAATCTACGTATTTTCTATCAAATTGTAGAAATTTACAAAATAACATAACTGAATGGGCATAATTTCCATTTCTTTAACAAAAAAAGTTATTAAACGCTCCGTTCCGTTTCATACCAATGAACACTTGAAAAAAGAAAGCCGCCTTATGAACAAAAATATTCACACCTGTGGAAAAAGACAAAAAGTATTCAGGTTGGGTTGAAAAAAGCTTCCCACTGAAACGCTTACAGGCTTAATTTTCACAAAAAGTGGTTTTAAGAAAATGCGAGTATTCGCAAGAACACATTAAACATTTTAATAAATATAACTGTATAAATTCAAATTGCCTGAAAGTAATAATGAAAATTAATAATTTAAATGAATTGTGAAACAAAACACTCTTTTCAGTCATCATTATCCTCATTATTTCACTCAGAAAAAAGTACGTGGATCTACGAACTTTTCATATGTAAATTTTACCAAATCTACGTAATTTTCTTATCCAACCTACGTCTTTTTCAAAATCTGAGTTGGCAACACTGTGAGCATAAGTAAAAGGGAAGCAGATCAGCCCGCCTAAAAGGGTCCGAAGCCCATGAAAGCTGTCGATTGAGTCGTTGCTTTTGGCACGCTCTATTGTCAGACTTGTAGGATTTAGTTGGGTTGTTTGTAATTCAGTTTGAAAGCTGTCAATTGGGCCGCTGCTGTGGCACGCTCCATTAACAGTCTTATAAAGCTTCAAGTCCGAAAGCTGTCCATTGAGCGGTTGCTTTGGCACGCTCCATGGACAAACTTATAGAATTTAGTTGGTTTATTTGTGATTCCGTTTGAAAGCTGTCAATTGGACCGTTGCTGTGGCACGCCCCATTTACAGTATTATAAAGCTACAAGTCCGAAAGCTGTCGAATGAGCTGTTGCTGTGGCACGCTCCATCGGTAGAATTTATTTAATTTGATTGTGATTCCGTCTGAAAGCTGTCAATTGAGCCGTTGCTTTGGCACGCTCCAGTAATAACTCAATAAAGCTCAGATATTCTCTGAGTGTGTAGAACAAAGCTTCAGGACCCAGAACCGCGAAATCCGTCCGAACCTGCGAACTGTCACCTTAAGACCGGTAGAGCTTTGGCTGAACTTTGAGCTTGCGTTTGCATTTCAATTGGTTTGCGAATTTCCCTCCCCGCTTTTTGTTTGCCTGGTACTGCTTAATCCCGTTATTATTATTTTGTTGCTTCTGCCTGAGTAATATTATTATTATAAATTATATAATGTTGTATTACACTTTGTGTGTAACACTTTGTGAATTTTGAATGATTGGTGGAGAGTTTAAATAAAATATTTATTAAAGTCGGTGTTTTATTGTTCATAAAACTACTAACCGTTTCATTCAATATTTCAATAATTGCTTTTGAGTAGGCCATCAAATCGCAGCAGGTACCCAGGATTCGAACCCAGGATAGGCAATTAAAGCCTGCCTTCCTGGCCACAGAGTTGTAGTCAATATCACAGTGACCTCTGGCGTATCATCTTCTTCACTGAAGCTGCCCGGGGCAAGTGTGGCCTTCCCACATAAAACAGAGGTGGCGCCCGGGAAAATCCGTAACCTGGACTCGGCGCCAAAGTGACGCCGAACTACGAAAGGGCGTTACAGACTGTAGATTTTAACAGTTGAAACGTCGTGATTAGAAATTGCAGAGAACTGCAGAGAATTTAATTTTTCTTTGTTTTTTATACAATGAAATTCCAGAATAACCTTACTCACTAATAATTGTTAAAATTGTTATTTCCGTCAACCGATTGCACCCCTTCGCACAACCCTCGGAAGTCTTCGAGAGACTGTGTGAGCTAGGAAAGACGCAGCCCTTACATTTTAACGTGCGATGCCATGCACGAGACCGGTGAATCGGTGGATCGAACCCACGACCCCACGCAAGCGAGGCGAACGCACTACCAGCCGGTCACCACGGCCAATTCAGTGATATTACCCACAATAGAGTTCAGTCAATAATGGTAAGAAAGTGACATTTTACAACTTCAACACTCTGTATTTCGTAAACTACACATAGAATAGGAAATATGCATTTTTTTATTTGTTTAATAAATTTTTTACTTCATTACAACATAGTAAAAAATATAAATACGCTTGAAAGTCTTGGAATTAATTTTTAAAATAATATATAAAATACCGATTGAATTTGATCTATTTGAACGCCTCCATTTTCGCGCGCTGTGGATGACGTCACATGGCGCGATCAGTGTTGTTCTTCTTCAGTGTCGTTCGTTGAGACGTACTCTGATTGCTCTACTTGCTTGAAGTTGATATTTTATAAAAGAGTAAGACAAGTGCAGTACAAGTGTTAGAGAGAGATGAACATATGTGAAAGTGATCTCGATCAACCAGAGCAGTCTTCAATGAACAAGCCTTCTATAGTTATGGCCATTGACACTATTGACAGTTATTAATTAGGTTAGGGATTTGCAGTATTAATCGCTATTATGGATTATGGACAATGCTAAAAAACCATTTTATAGGGTATTGTCTAGTACCGGAATACAAAAAAACACAATTATAAGTACACCAAGTAAAGTATTTTTTTCTGTTCCAAGAGAAGCGAGAATACGTAAACGATGGTGTAAGGTTCTGAGAAAAGGCGAAGTATCTCCAATATCACATTTACATTGTTGTGAAGATCATTTCAATGTGAGTACATTGTATTTCGATAGTTAACATGAAGTGAATTGATTAGAAGTAAGTTTTGTATGCATAAATGTTTTGTATATACCTGCCTCACCTAAATTACAGAAGGAAAACTATCATTTGATAAACTATTACTACTGATCAGTTCAGGTATTGTCGGATTGTGCTTTGACAAAACCACTTTCAGTCATTTCTCTTGATAATTTATAATTGTCACTAGACCAAAATCGAACTATGTAATGGAAAACACTACCAATATATAAAGAAAAACAAATTTTCTATGAAAGTCGACTAGCACAGTATGAATATCAACACAGATAAATTTCATAACGTGCCATGTGACGTCATTCATCGGTTCGACCAATGGTGATGCGTTTCGCAAATTTGATTTCCGCGCGCTTATTATGCACTTTTTGATTAAAGTTTTATGGACTTAAATACAAACTAAATGATAAAGTAATGGTTTCAAGACAATAAAGTAAAGTAAAGTAAAAAAAACAAGTACATTTAAATCACTAGCATATTCCCTATTTTTGTGTGCCCATGGTAACTTTTGTTCAGTGTGTCGGATTCAACAACATACTGAAATTTTGGACAATTTGACCTAAAGACTTTTTGCATAAGAAGTATGGATGGTCCTTTTTACTGTATTGTTTTCTTTATTTATATTTTTGTGAATATTGATAAATTTTAATCCAGTTTTCAAATAAATTGCCACTCCTCCTCCTTGTTTATAATCACAGCAATGGTGAATGCTTTACTAATTCTGACTTTTATCTCCTAACCATAAAAAAATATCTACCAGAGGCCAAACTTACGTAGGAAGAAACCAAGGAGACTAAAATTTAACAAGGAGTGTTTGATTCCCATAAGACAATGGGGACACTAGTAGAAAGGGATGAAAGAACATTTGTGACGAAATGTGACGTAGTAGGACGTGTCATGGCCGCCGTTCTCTATAGACAGTGACGAACTAGGTATATGAGAGTTACTGCTGACAGTTTTGTTGCTTGGTTCGAGTACGACTCTGTACTCATGTCCAAGTACGTCACTATGACGCGTTGATGCTACAAGTTTCTAATTGGCTAGAGCTTATTTAACCCTCCTTGTTAAATTTTAGTCTCCTTGGGAAGAAACGCCAAAATCTCAAATTTGAAAATAGACATATTGCACCATCTTACCTGAGATCTCGTATCGACCGCGTTCACACAGGTTCCGGTGTTGCAATTCCAGAATCTGATATGACGATCTGCCGTTCCTCCTCCGCTGGCCAGTATATGCGGTTGCCATGGACACCAAGCGAGGGCTTTGACGGCGGCGTGATGGGCGGTAAAAGAGTGAAGCGGAGTCGTATTGGAATGGTGTCCGCCATTAACCTGAAATACGTTTAAATTAATTCAAAGCAAGTCCACAGAAAATTATTTAAAACTCAATTGATATCGTAGAAACTTAAGTAAAATCTAAAATACTAGCTGACGTGCCTAGCAGCCCGGGCCTGTCAAATAAACCCAATCAGAGATATCGCCCGATGATCTTGACAGCCGAGGCCATCAACGGAATGGAATGTAAACGCGAACGCACCCACCAAAAGCGCAATCAATTCCTAGAATTCTCCAATACGAGTTTGTTATATAAAATATGCATAGCCATCCTTACTTGATGCCCTTTATGGTGGATTTCTAAACTCAACCAAACTAAGACTTTAGAATTAGCAATTAGCTGAGGCCAATGAAAAGGAAAAAAAGAGTACCACTAGTTGCAATCACGCAGTAGAGGGAGTGCTGGACAAGTGCGCCACTAGCAAGCAAGGCCCAAGAAACACAGAGAGAGAAGAAGAATGTCAAAACCCTAACCTCGAACTGGTTTCGTAAAAATACTTTGTTTTTGTTTATGATAAACCACAAAGATGAGAAGAGGGATCGGCCTGGGGGCCATCAAGAAAAACAAACTAGAGCAAGAGAAGTACAGAGACAAAGGGAACGAAATCCAGGAAAATCAATTCGAACAAATGACCATACAACTGGAAGTCTTCAAAACGAACCTCGAGGATTTCGCCACCAAACACAAAAACGAAATACGCAAAAACCCCGAATTCAGAAAACAGTTCCAAGAAATGTGCTCCAGCATAGGCGTCGATCCCTTATCTTCCGGGAAGGGTTTCTGGTCAATACTAGGTATCGGCGACTTCTACTACGAACTCGCCGTTCAAATCGTCGAGGTGTGCCTCGCTACGAACTCTAAAAACGGGGGCCTCATAGGCCTGGACGAGCTGAGGACGAAACTCATCAAAGCGAGAGGTCAAAACAAGTCCCACCAAGAAATAACCAAAGATGATCTCATCAGGGCAGCCCAAAAACTGAAAGTATTCGGCAACGGCTTCAGCGTGATCCCCATGGGAAAAGACAAGTACATGGTGCAATCCGTGCCGGGGGAACTGAACATGGACCATTCCACCGTACTGCAACAGGCCGAGAAGAATCAAGCGTGTTTGTCGGTTTCGTTTCTGAGGAGAAACTTGAGTTGGGAAGAGGCGAGGGGTCGCAATGCTCTGGAACACATGGTGGACCAAGGGCTGGCGTGGATCGATCTCCAAAGCCCGGAAGATAAGTTGTATTACTTTCCTAGTCTGTTTGCTGCCTGTATTAATGCTTGAGAAACAATATATTTATGTACCTTGTAAGTTTCTTTCTTTACTTGATTGAATGTGATGCAGGAACATCTAAACTCTTTCATGGGTCACTTTTGAATTACCGATGTACAAACAATCCACTCAATAATAATTTGACTGGTAGGAAACGAGTCACAAATGTAAGCAACTTAATTTGTGTCTCAAGACGTAATTGTACAATTTGGTAAGTCACATGGAAGTGTTGTTAGGCCATTACTGTTCATAGATAAGTGCGAAAATTGGCCCCAAAAAAGAATATTAAAATATCTCCGCGATTTGAGCCTTGGTGGAATGAAAATATAAAAATGCAGTAAAGCTTAGAGATGATAGCTGTAAGAAGTATAAAGTTGAATTGACAGAAGAAAAATTGGATAATTATAAAAAGAATAGAAATATATCTAATCTGGGTCCATTATTCTTCTTGGTGTTTGCTAATGATCTTATAGCATTCATTATGCAGATGACATCAACATACTAATAATAGAAGAAAAAAGGAAAGCCTGAGAAAAACCACAGCAGATAATAAATAATAATAAATGAACTTTATTGAACCAATTACACTGATCCAATAGGCCATTGACCTAGGTCCTTCAGCCCATTGTGATTACATAATAACATAAAACATAAATACATGTTATAAGCAAATACGTTTTTACAAAAAAAAAAAAAAAGTTTTGGTGTAAAGATTAAAAAAAAAAGAGAACTTAATTGAGGATTTCATAGATGTGCTCAAGAGTTGTTAGTTGAGGATGTCTATGAAGGGGGGTGATGCCTGGTATTCTTCTAATGGCGTATTTTTCCAGAGTTTGCAGGTTTTCTGTTGTACTGAAGAATTTGAAGGTCAGTTGTCGTAAACGTTCATCAATTGGCATAACTTTTGTCCTCTGGTATAGTGTTGTGTTGGACCACAGCAGATATATACAGCAAAATAAATCTTTGGTCTTTAAAAAATAACTTAAAACTCAACAAAGGCAAAACTAACATCGTCTTATTCTCTAATCGCAGCCTAAACAACTTGGAGATATCTTTAAATGATGAAACGAGAAGCCCAGTGGAAACAGTAAATATGCTGGAAATTATTCTGGACCGAAAACTATTGTGGCATCTTCATATCGATGCACTTTGTCCACGGAATTGAGAAAATGTTGCTTCTCCATTAGGTTCATGTCTAATCACTGTATTGAAAACATTATATCACGCCAATTTTCATTCCCACATTCGTTATGGGATTCTGAACTGGGGCACTAGTGCAGCCGTGCAAAGGGTATTCCCAATTCAAAAATATGTGATATGAATAATTTCTCAACTAAGATACAGGGAGTCATGCAGAAATGCAATCAAAGAACTGAATATTCTAACAGTCGCCAGCACATATTAAAATCTTGTGCATATGTATTTAGACATAAATCAATCTTTCAACCATATCAACATGACCACAATACTCGTTTCAAGGGTCTTTTGGTGTCAAATTCTCATAGAACAGCATGGTATGAAAAAAGTGTAGATTTTAATGGCTGTAAATTCTACAATATTCTTCCTGAAGAGTAAAGTAGAGTACTTTATTTAACCACATTACGTACAGGTACAGGTACATTTATGGCAAGTTATTGTAAGAAATAGAGAATATGTAAGAAATACATTTTGTTCTTAGAAAATAGTAAAGACTAGGATAAATGTATAAAATAAATAATAGGGTAAATATATACAGGGTGTATCTAAATAACACCGAAAAAATTAAAGGGGTGATTCTGTGATGAAAATTAATGTGAGTGTTTGGTATAAAAATTTTTGAAAAAACCCTCCCCGGAAAAGTTACACCCCTTCGAAAATAAAAAAAAATGGTTTTTCTTTTTTATTTTCCCTGTACATCAAGCTAAAGACACGAAACATCTGTCAATAAGAGTACACTTTTTGAAATTTTTTCAACCCTGAAGTATGCTTAGAAGGGGTTGATTATTTCAACCCCTAAGATATTTTTTCTTACAACTTTTTTTTAGATGAAATTTTTTTCTTTAAAAAAGTATGACTGAAATGCCCAATTCATTGACTAACTTTTTTAACTCTACAAGTTTTTTTCGAAAACAAGCATTTATGAGAAAAAAATAAATACGCTCATGTAAAATAGCATTTTATTAAACAACAGCCAACCAAATTATGATTATGAGACTTCTACAACTAAAAACAAAAGTGAACAAACAATGAACAAAAACCTGTCAAATATCGACAATACAATTATAATAAATGTTGAAAATGACCGCCTTCAGCTTCAATACAAGCATCTACCCTTTTCCTCATAGAATTGCGTATTCGATGAAATATTCCTGGAGAATTTCTTATAGTTTCACACCCTGCTACAATGCGGTTTCGCAGATCATCGATATTTTCAACTGGGTTTGTGTATATCAAAGATTTCAGATATCCCCATATGCAAAAATCCAAAGGATTAAGGTCAGGGGAGCGGTCTGGCCAGTTTACAGGTCCTCCTTGACCTATCCATCGATTGGCATACACCTCATCCAGGTGAGTTCTTGCACGTATACTAAAATGAGCTGGTGCACCATCGTGCATAAACCATGAATGTTGCCTAATTTGAATGGGAACCTCTTCAAGAAGAACAGGTAATTCTTCAAGGAGATGACAATATGCTTCACCATTTCATCGTAGTGGAAGACAATGGGGACCAATTAAATGATTATCAATAATTCCGAGCCACACGTTTAATGAAAATTGATACTGATGATTTCCTTCAAAAAAGCCATGAGGATTTTCGTCAGCCCAAAGGTGATTGTTGTGAAAATTTCTAATACAGTCTCTTGAGAAACTCGCCTCGTCAGTAAATAAAATATTACCTAAGAACTGTGGTGCTTGGCCAATCATATTAATAAGCCACTGACAAAAAATCACACGGGGTAAAAAATCTCGAATCATTAACGCCTGCACCCGTTGAAGATGATAGGGATACAACATTTGTTCTTTTAAAATTCTAAAAACAACGGAATGGCTTACATGTAGGACACGAGCTATTCTCCTGGTACTAGTTTCTGGGAATTCTTCAATTGAATTAAGTACGGCTTCTTCTACAGCTGCAGTTCTAACTTCTCTAGTACGATCAGAATCATAACTTCTTTTTTCAAAATTACCACGTTCCCGCAAGCGTCGGTGAATAGTTGTGAACGTAGTATGATGGGGTAGTCTACGCTGTGGGTACTGTTCAGCATAAAGTCTTTGCGCTCCCAATGAATTACCGTTAGCACGACCGTATGTAAAATGCATATCTGCCATTTCCAAATTCGAATATGCATTCATATTTTCAATCAACTAATATTTCCTACAATACACAATTATAAAACTTGTGAAACAATAAGATGGGTGACAGAAAATGACACTACACAATCCTACTGTCGGTATTAATGTTTTTATGCAAAGCACAGGCCACTAGACTTGACGCAAAATACACTCGCGTTAGCTCATCTTTTCTCGTAAATGCTCAAGTTTTAGAAAAAACTTGTAGAGTTAAAAAACTTAGTCAATGAATTGGGCTTTTCAGTCATACTTTTTTAAAGAAAAAATTTTCAAATAAAAAAAAGTTGAAAGAAAAAATATCTTAGGGGTTGAAATAATCAACCCCTTCTAAGCATACTTCAGGGTTGAAAAAATTTCAAAAAGTGTACTCTTATTGACAGATAATGTTTACCAAGTTTCGTGTCTTTAGCTTGATATACAGGGAAAATAAAAAAGAAAAACCATTTTTTTTTTTTCGAAGGGGTGTAACTTTTCCGGGGAGGGTTTATTCAAAAAATTTTATACCAAACACTCACATTAATTTTCATCACAGAATCACCCCTTTAATTTTTTCGGTGTTATTTAGATACACCCTGTATATAAAATGTAAAAGTTTGTTGTTTAACACCTATAGACAGCGGTCAATTAAGAATACATGTTATAGTGATATAGATATATATATATATATATATATATATATATATATATATATATATATATATATATATATATATATATATATATATATATATGGACAAATAAATGCAAGTTAAAACATATATTCAAGTGGGACACAATAAAAACCATAGTCTAAACCTTCAGTGTGCTTGCCAATATAATATAATCTGGTATACTGTAAAAACAATTTTTTAAAAGGAACTTTTTAAAGGTAAATTTGAACATTTTTGGTTTCAATGACTTTACTGACTTATCTAGAACATTATATAAGTTTAAATTCAAAGAATTTTTGGAGCTGACAGCTAATCTATGTCGCTGAACGTTCAACAGATCCGCCGATCTTGTGTTGTAATTATGTATGTATGTCACAGTGTTTAGGGAAAGTGCTCTTATTACTGTGAATTTCTATAAGGGTTGTGAATATCCTATATTAGACAATAATCTAATGGCTTTCTTCTGATATTTGAAGATTGCTGTTGCGTTACTAGAGTTACCCCACAGAAGAATGCCATAGGATAACACTGTATGAAAAAGATAAAAATATGCAGTCTTTATTTAAAACATGTATGCTGGTGATAGGTTTAAGTTGTCTTAAAACGAAGAGAATACTAGAGAGCTTGCGTTGCGTACATTTCACATGTTGAGACCAATTTAATCGATCATCAATAACAATGCCCAGGAAAGACACGCTTTGCCCTTTTTGGTACAGATGGTTTGAGGAAACTATTATATTTTGAGTTTTGTTCTCATTTAGTTTCAGTCTGTTTTGCGTGAACCATTTTTAGTTACATTTTTGTTGTCCTCAGCAGTTTGATATAATGCAGTGGGAGAATTATCTGAACATATAAGGGTGGTATCGTCAGCAAATAAAACGCATTTTGTGGGTGCAATTGATTGACATAAGTCATTGATATATACAATGAACAGGAAAGGTCCCAGGACTGAGCCCTGTGGTACACCATGTTTGATCGGTTTCAAATCAGATTTAATATTATTCAAATCAACATATTGAAGTCTATTACTGGGATAGGAACTGATAAGAGTTAAAATATTGTCTCTGATTCCATAATGACTCAGCTTTTCAATATGTATATTGTGTGATACACGAAAGCTTTAGTCAAATCGCATAATGTCAAGGAAGTATGTTTTCCATAATCAAGGCCCTCTACCATATCGGTCACTATCCTGAGGGCGGCCTGAGTAGTGGACTTATTTTTGCGAAAACCATATTGTGATTCATTAAAGAAAAATCTCTTTTCAAAGTAGGAATATAAACGATCTTTCAGGATTTTTTCGATGATTTTGCCTATTATGGATATTATGCTAATTGGGCGGTAGTTATCAATAGATGATTTCTGACCTTTTTTGAATTACGGTATAACTCAAGAGATTTTAAAAATGTCGGGAAAAATTTCTGTACTGAAAATAAGATTTATTAGATGTGTTAAGGGTGTAATAACTTGTTCAGCAGCTGCTTTTATCAAGTGGCTATTTAAATCGTGGGTATCTCGAGAATTGCTTAGCTTGTCAATTGCAATGTTGACTTCGTGTTGACAAACAGGTTCTAGAAAAAAAAGACTTCAGGGGTGGGAATTTTTTTGAAGTTATAGCTTTCTTTGGTGGAAGATATCATGGATTCTCCCAGTTCTCATGTGTTCAAATCAGGGTAAAAAAAAAACATGTTATTTTTTAATTTTATTCAAAACACATGTTTTTTTTATTTTAAACGGTTTTTTTGTTTTAAACATTTTTTTTTGTTTTTAAATTTTATGTTTTAAACAAATAAAACATAGAAAAAAACAATGTTTAAATCATATTTTATCAAACATAATATTAATTTAAAATGTTTGATACTTTTTTCTTTATTCTACTAAATATCTAAATAATAGATACCTTTTTTGAAGTCCGACTCTGTACACTAAACTTTCGCGATCAGCTGTGTTACGAACAACGTCGCGCCACCGCCGTGCGGCTGTGCCGATGAGTTTCCGAAATAAGAAAACCAATACACGAGGAAAGTGATGAAGTCACAAATGTCATTATTGTCAAAAACTGATTCCAAACAAACCTCCGTTGAATTTAAATCAGCTTGTCCGATAACTCCGATACTGTTTCCGTTAAGGTAAAAAAATCACCATCCTGTACCCCCTCAAAAGCTAGATAGAGAACGCAAAGGAATGTGGAAAATGTTTCAACAGTTTCAGGCATGGAAAATAATAATAAAAAAGAATCGATTGAGCGGCTCGCCTCCTTTCCTGTCACGAAAAAAAATTATTTAATAAAAGCTTTTCCCCAAAAAGTTATTTTTAAGTTTAGTTATTATTCATTATATTAATAAAGAAAGTGAAAAATAAAACGCTTGTTTAATTTAAGTGCTTTAAACTGTTTTAAACTTAAAACATGTTTAAAACAGTTGATTACAACAAAATGTTTAAAACATAATAATAATATTTATTTTCCATTAGACACAGATTACATGTATTGGAATCGTCAGAGTACACATAAAGCTACGACAGTACAGTCCACAGTGTAAATAACTAACAACGGTGGCAATAAATAAATAAAATATAAATAAATACACACACATATTATGAGTCATAAAATTCTTGTAAATTATAAAAACAACTCTCAATTAAATAATTCTTCACCAAGCAACTGAATTTTTTTAAGTTTGTCATTTCTTTCAAATGTCTAGGGAGCTTATTAAAAATAGTAAGACCTAGCACTGACGGAGAATTCAAGGCTATCTTGTATTTACAAAACGGAACATGGAAATCATGTAGTGTTCACATTGTGAATACTTTCATTGAGCAGAAACGTATTCTTGTTTTTTAAAACATAAACGGACAATATATATATATATATATATATATATATATATATATATATATAGTAGAAGGGTAGTCTTTGCTGACTAGTTAGGATACAAAGCAGGAAATTTTTTGGGTATAGCAGCAAGCAAAACGTGTACTCTTTTAACACTATATTTCCGATATTTCAACAGTGAATACTGTCATCTTCAGGGAAGCTACAAGTAACAAGCAAAATTGTACGATTAATGGAAAGAAAACTTTGAAGAAGAACCACTTACTGTGTTGATGAGAATGATTGCTATGGATGTAATATTAAAAATTATAAACAACATGTCATGTAAGTCACATGTGACAAAGATGAACAAAACACATTAAAATACGTCAAACAATAAAAATATTAATATTAAGTCATTGTTATAAAATTTTTTGTTTAAACATTTATTTGAATTATCTCCACACGTGGAGAGATTCAAATGTAACATAAGAAATTTGGTTAGGATTATTCGACAACAGACAGTTGACATTATTGACATTAGATGTCAGACACTTTTGAAGTGTGACACGAAACCACGAATTGGCCGCTGCTAGTGGGTGAAATTAACCAATTGTCTCAACTCAAAAGAGATGAAGTGTTCCCTAAGGGAGAATTATTTAAGTTATGTGTAATATTACACATAACTTAAATAATTCTCCCTTAGGGAACACTTCATCTCTTTTGAGTTGAGACAATTGGTTAATTTCACCCACTAGCAGCGGCCAATTCGTGGTTTCGTGTCACACTTCAAAAGTGTCTGACATCTAATGTCAATAATGTCAACTGTCTGTTGTCGAATAATCCTAACCAAATTTCTTATGTTACATTTGAATCTCTCCACGTGTGGAGATAATTCAAATAAATGTTTAAACAAAAAATTTTATAACAATGACTTAATATTAATATTTTTATTGTTTGACGTATTTTAATGTGTTTTGTTCATCTTTGTCACATGTGACTTACATGACATGTTGTTTATAATTTTTAATATTACATCTATATATATATATATATATATATATATATATATATATATATATATATATATATATATATATATATATATATATATAGGTTAAGGTTAAAATCCTGAATTGTCGGAATAAGTCTCTACAAGAAAATGTGCTACTATACGAATATTTCTTTCTGTACAATAAACATATTTGAAACAAGTGAAGAGTTACCCCAAGTTACCCCATATACATATGCCATACCTCAGCCTTGACGCAACTTGAGCATGATATAATGATAATAATTGTTGGTCTGTTAAAATGCTTCTGAGATTTCGGAATAGGTAACACAATGAATTCAGTTTGTTTATCACGAGAGTACAGTGCTTTTTCCAATTCAGACATGCATCCATGGTTATCCCCAAAAATTGTGTATCCTCTAAACTGTTGAGTGTTTGATCATTTATTTGAATTTGTACTTTCTTGCACGGTCTTTGACGATTATGGAATCTCACCAACTCAGTTTTGTCAGCATTGAGATACAATGAATTGGCTCCACACCAGTTCACAACTGACTTCAGAGTACTCGCACACTTCTCAAACAGTACATGATCCACATTATCGGACACCACTAAAGATGTGTCATCCTCATACATCGTTATGAATGTGATGAAGTTGTCGATATCATTTATGTAGAGTAGGAATAGTATTGGACCAAGAACAGATCCTTGTGGTACCCCATCGTGACGTCCAAGCGTTCAGAATCAAAGTTAACAGTGGTAGACTCACTATGATATTTCAAACTGACAAACTGTTGTCTATTCTTCAAAAATGACAGGGTCCAGTCATAAGCAATACCTCTTATACCATACGAATAGAACTTTGACATAAGTTGACAGTGGTTGACACAGTCGAATGCTCTGCTGAGGTCACAGAATATGCAACGGGGCATTCTCCTGATTCCAGAAGCCTTGTTACTGTTTCAATAAACGAAATTACTGCACTATTTGTGGATTTGTTTGTGCGAAAACGAAACAACCCTGTTTCAAATATAGGCTGAAGAGACTGCTGCTTCAAATGAACAGGAATTTATCGAACAACTATAATTTATATACTGAGCAAAGGCTCAATCATATTCATAATATAGATCATCTTCAATGCTATGATGAATAAATACTCAATTAATTTTATATTTACTTAATTATTTGTTAGTTCTGTTCTACTTAACATTTTTATATTTATCCAATTATTGTACATTGTAACAGTATTGCAACAACTGTAACAATTTGAAAAATAAAGATATTATTATTATTATCATTTCCTAATTCGTAATCGAATGATTTTTTTCATACCATTTGAAAACACACTCCTAGTGACTCTGTGTTACTTCACACAGTTCATACTTTCACCGTTAGGGGGCTCTTAAGAGCCGTGTAATATTTGTGTGAAACGTCAAAATTACTCAGTATTCTGGAAACATCCACAAGAGTGATAGTGTTTGGGGGAAGTTATTCGATATGAAGGTAAAATTGACTTTAAATCGAAGAGCAATTTAAAAAAAAAAAGGGTTTTAAGGAATTACTTTCACTGAATGTAATTTTTGAGATCCGAATTGATGTGCACAAAACCCAAAAAATAAAATCAAGCATATTCCCTATTTAATTTTGAAAGCTGTTAAACTTTTTACGAGTTTGAGAAACTTGGGTAAAGTATTATATTGAATTAAACTATTATTATAAATCTCAGATCAATAAGTAAACATAGATGGGCCCGATGCTACGTAAACATCATATTCACTGAACCGAAGATAATTCTTGCGGAAACTGTTTTGTTTTGGGTTTTTGACATTCGAACCAAAACAAAACACCTCTAGCACAGTGCCGTGCTTTTTGAAGGGGGTCAAAATTACTTATGCAAATGCAGTACCTGTGAGCTGCAACAAGTTATGTCGCGGTTTTGTCTTAAAATTCCTAGGGTCAATAAAAAGCCGGGGGTTGGCAGCAAATATCTTTTTATCAAAATTTGGGGATTCAAGATAGCGGATTAGTTTTGTGATTTATGATGATATTCTTTCCTTAGTTGGATACTAGGAGTTTTCAGCTATCAAAAATAAAGCATTATTTATGGTCTAAAGTAATTAATTCGAGAGAGGTAACAAGTTCCTTGACTATATTTCAAGTTTGGAGTCTGGGGGTTTATGTTGTGTTGATCAAGTTTCAACGAATCAATACGAATATAATATGGACCAGTTGCATAAAGCCTTCTGTTAACGTAGGTAACATAACTGGTGAGCTTAGACATGCGTTGCCATAGTAATCATCAAATCAAATATTTATTTGTCTGTTAAATTCTTTATGCAACTGGCCCTATGAGTTAAGAAACCTTTTCCAACATCTATTTTTTCAGAACCCATTTCCCATTTTTGTAAAAATTGTTCATTCTGTTGAGTATTATCCTTCCTAAATTTTGGACCAGTTCATTCATATGGCAAGTACCTGTCAGAAAACAACTACTCTTCTGGCTAAGACCACGACGGGGATTGAAATAAATCTAACAGATACTTGTGCAACGTTCCTCAAAGCATCAGAGGACGCAAGTGCGAGTGTTTTGTGTTGATGAAGTGTTGTTAAAATTTTCCTGTGTGTTTTCGTGGTTTTTGTCCTGCTTAAACAACTTAAAGTTACATTTGGAATATTTTTCAAAATAGTGCAGTGGTTTAGTGAGACACAATGTCGAAATACTGCTTTGTTTGCAGAGCAAATAATCGTAAACAAACATTCCACAGGCGAGGTTCCAGTGGCGTCAAATGCACGATGCAAATCATGCAATCAAACGTATTCGTCAAATATAATATTGGAGGACAAAGAAACTCATTCAAAATTACAGATAAGAAAAGCCTATGGAAAAATGGTGAATGCCTCAATAATTGTTATAAATATCTGTAAGCAGGGGGAAAAACATTGAGGCTTATGACAGAAAAATTGAATTTATTTTCCAATAATATTGATATTGTTAAAATTCTAACCGTGAGGACAATTAATGATATACCAAAGGGCTTGCTTAAAATTTTTGGAAATCATTTCTTTGAAGAAGAGCCTTTATCAAACCATAGTTATGCCTTGGTAAAGGCAATACTTCAAAATTTTTTCAAAATCCGAATATACCATGAATTGTCAAAGTAGAAAGGGTCAGGTATATTTGGACAAAGACAGTTTTATTTGAAATCCTCATGTACAGAGCTTTCTTGAGAATCATTCTTTCACATACACTTTGACACTTTAACAATAAATAATGAACTAAGAAATATTGTATTCTCTCTTGACACAGCAATTTTTACAATAATAAAACTTAATACGAAATCTATAGAAACATTTGTTGCATTATATATTATATAGATTACGTCTGGGAAAAGTAATTGAACACAAAAGTAGAAATAGAACTCTTTTTAACGCATTTATTTTGTACAGGAATATAGTGATCACAAGATGGCAAAGTGTACGATAAGGTAAAATCAACATTAATATTTATTGAATGAAATATATGCCTATACCACACGTTATTATTACAAATTGGCAAATATCACTATTATTTATTTAATTTTAAGCCTACTATACAATATTGCAAATGTATAAATATAGTGTCAAAGTGTATGTGAAAGAATTATTCTCAAGAAAGCTCAGTACATGAGGATTTCAACACTTGGTATTTATTGATTTTTAAATAAAACTGTCTTTGTCAAAAGAGACCTGACCCTTTCTACTTTGTCAGTTCCGCTTATTGACAATTCATGGTATATTCAGATTTTGAAAAAAATTTGAAGTATTGCCTTTACCAAGGCATATCTATGGTTTGATAAAGGCTCTTTCTCAAAGAAATTATTTCCAAAAATTTTAAGCAAGTCCTGTGGTATATCATTAATTGCCCTCACTGTTAGAATTTTAACAATGTCAATATTATTGGAAAATAAATTCAATTTTTCTTTCATAAGCCTCAATGTTTTTCCCCCTGCTCACAGATATTTATAACAAACATTGAGGAATTCACCACTTTGCCATATGCTTTTCGTATCTGTAATTTTGAATGAGTTTCTTTGTCCTCCAATATTATATTTGACGAATACGTTTGATTGCATGATTTGCATCGTGCATTCGACGCCACTGGAACCTCACCTGTGGAATGTTTGTTTACTATCTTTTGTTTTGCAAACAAAGTAGTATTTCGACAATGTGCCTCACTAAACCTCTGCACTATTTTGAAAAATATCCCAAATGTAACTTTAAGTTGTTTAAGCAGAACAAAAACCACGAAAACACACAGGAAAATTTTTAACAACACTTCATCAACACAAAACGACAAGGTACAATGACCGCCACGGCCATTGTCACAAGCGGTGTTGCCAAGAGTAAAATAATTCTAGTAACCGCTCGAAATTTTCAGAGTGCCTAAAATTTCATCAGTTCAAAACGACATATATCTTCCGTTTTGGTAATTTTTCACACCTTTCTGGACATAAACATTTCTCTAGAATTTTTAGAATAATACATCTGAATATAAAATATGATTGATTATGCATTTATTGGTAGGTTCCTACCAAAATCATATTTTTTAAACAATTTGACAACAGGGCGTCAATGTTTGAAAACATTAGGGATGAGAGGTGTACGTAAATAAACAAAGTTGTCTTCGGTTCAGTGAATATGATGTTTACGTAGCATCGGGCCCATCTATGTTTACTTATTGATCTGAGTTAGAAATAGATTGTTTGCCAATATCAGTTTTTACCTGTATGAAGTATAATCAAAGTTGTACAACTGAATGAGAAATACTTTAGGTTCATTATTTCTTCACTGTTATCACAAGAAACATCAAAAGCCTCTCTGAGGTTATATTTTTCTTTACTGTCAAAGGAACACTAGATATACTTTGTACTTACCGCTTGCCAAATATTCAGCACATTATCATTACCACCGCTGGCCAAATACTTTCCGTCAGTGGACCATTTGAGACCGCAAACTTCTTGGGAGTGACCAGAAAGCGTGGCAACAACATGTTCTCTCTGTCGCACGTCATGGTGGATTATCTGCCCGCTGCGACAACCGCTGGATAAGACGAACGAGTTCCAAGACAAAGAGCCAACTCTGGCAGAGTGTCCTTCCATAATTCGAAGTTTTTTAGAACGTGCGCAGTCCCAAAGCTCAACGGTACCTGAAATTCAGTTGAATCACTAGTTTTTGTAGATTCGAGGACGTTTGGAGGTATTCCTACCGTTTGTGTTTCCCACAGCTAGACAATTGCCATCCTGCGTCCAGGAAAGTGAGCAAACATAGTCGTTGCCTTCTAATTCTAGTAACTGATCAATGTTTCCGGTCCCTAGAAGAAAATTTAAAATCAAGACAAAATAGCGAAAAAGGAAGAAAGTTGTTTGTTTATTTTGCAATAGTAGTGATAACAGAGTATTGGTACATTTTTACAAAATCAGAACTATTCTAAAATATGTGTAGTAATAAAGAGTGTCCATTTGGGCAACATTACGAGACTATATTAAAAAATTCTTAGCCTGCTATAGAACCAAACAAAATTTCAATGTCAAAATATTTTATTACTCAACATATTCTCCTCTTAATTGGATACATTTATTATTATTATTTAATGGATCTAAATCATGTATTGACAATATATTAACAAATTTGTCCACTGACTATGAAACAGGGGTTATCGATCCCTGCCTCTCCGACCACTATGCTCAATTCATAACTCTGTGTGATTTTCACACAAAAGGTAAGAACCATACCTTCCGAAGGAAAATAACTCCTTTAGGCATACATAACCTTCAATTATCCCTACACTCGACCGACTGGAGTATCTTTAACTCCGAAAGCACAGTGTCAAATATGGTGAAGTTTTTAATCAATACTTTCCAGACCTTAGTACAAAAGCACTTTCCTCTCAAAAGAGTTTTTGTCGGTACTGGATACAAACCAGTGAAATGGTTCAGTGAAGATCTGAAACAGAAGAGAGATACCCTACACTCAGTTAAAACCATTGCCGATTCATCTAATGACCCCTCCCATCGAGAAACATTCAAACAGCTGATAAAGATTACAAAAAATCTATAAATGAAGCCAAACGTAAATCTTACGATAATTTTTTGTTGAACTCAAATAATAAAACCAAAGATAGCAACAAAATCAGTGGGAATTATCACATCTCAAGAGTTTAATACATTTTTTGCCACAGTTGCGGAAATCATGATTCAACAATTACCAGCCTCTACCAAGTACAACTCTGACTTCTCTTCTATCAATGACCAGTTGAAACCCAAACTATCTGGTTCGTTTTATTTTCAACCCATAACTGAGTCTGAAGTGTTCAACTCTATTACTCAGCTGAAAAACTCCAGCTGTTTTGACCTCTACGATCTGAACAGCAGAATAATAAAGGAATCAGTATACTTTCTAGTTGAGCCATTAACCACACTGTATAATGCATGTATAGTTCAAGGTGTTTTTCCTGATGAATTGAAGGTTACCAAAATCATCCCTATTTTTAAAAAAAGAAATTTTGAAAATTTTGAAAATTACAGGCCTATATCAATTATACCCATATTTGGTAAGACTTTCGAAATAATTTTGAAAAATAGATTGGAGGTATACTTTGAGACTAGAAATCTCCTGAACGAGTGTCAATTTGGTTTCCGTAAAAGCTGTTCCACAACTCAAGCGGTAGCTAGAGTGGTTAGAGAGGCTGTCGATGGCTTTGATGAAAGACGGCTGACGGCAATCAGTCTCTGCGACTTGAGCAAGGCCTTCGACTGCGTTTCTCATCATATTCTACTCAATAAACTCTCTGACTACAGTGTGAGAGGTGTTACACTCTCTTTATTGAGATCCTACCTGAACAACAGAAAACAGTGTGTGGTTCTTGGCCGAGATGTATCTGATATTGAATTGATGAAAACAGGAGTGCCCCAGGGCTCTGTATTGGGTCCCCTGCTTTTCATAATATACATTAACGATTTTTTCTATCATATTCTGCCTAACAAATGTGTAATTTTTGCCGATGACAGCACACTCATATGCTCAAATGAAAATTGTCAAAATCTCATTGCAAGTATGAAGCTCATGGAAAGTCAAGCTGAGAAATGGTTTACTGGCAACCTTTTGAAGTTGAACAAAGAAAAAACACAAAACTTGATTTTTCCTGTGGATAATAAAATGAAAAAAGGGGATAAAGTAAAACTGCTAGGAATCACACTAGACGATACTTTAAACTGGTCTCACCATGTTGATGAACTTTGTTCTAAACTATCATCATATATATTTCTCCTAAGGCAATTGAAGACCATAGTCAGTGAATCAACTCTACTAACAGCGTATTATGCTTTATTCAACTCCCATGCCAGCTACGGGATTGTTCTTTGGGGAACTCTACCTCATCAGACAAAGTTTTCAAGCTTCAGAAAAAAGCTGTTAGAATTGTGGCGAATGCAGGTTTCAGGGACACTTGCCGCCCGATATTAAAAAAACTGGGAATAATGCCCCTTCCTACACTATTCATTTACAAATCTCTCCTTGAAATTCATGAAAGTAAGAATGATTTCAACACCAACTCACAATTTCATGATTACAATACACGATCAGCTGGTCTCATGAGGCCTGCAAGGATCAAGTCAATGAAATCTTCCTCTAACTCCCTAGATGTACAACTGTACAACATTCTACCATCAACAATCAAAAAGTTACCTTTTCAATCGTTCAAAACAACTATCAGAGCTCAACTGACATCAAAATGTTACTACAGTCTGAATGAATATAGGGCCGACCCCCTATGTTAAACTGGATCCTGCATTTTAAACATGTTGATTACTGTCCAAGTGTAGGTTTGTGTGTATATATTTGTATATATTGTATATTTATATATTGTAATTGTTTGTTTTCGTTCTCTTTCTTTAGGTTTTATTTCATGTTATTTTAACCAATGTATTCACTGTTTTATATTTTTACCTGACTTGCTACAAATGTAACCCTACATAACGTGGTCAAATAAAAGCTATCTATCTATCTATCTATCTACAGCGAACCTGCAACGTCTCTAGACCTTTCAAAAAAAATGTTTCTTCTTGCTCTGCAAACCAGACCTCCACAGCTTTTATTACCTCCTCGTTGGAAGAAAATTTACGACCTTTTAAACTTTTTTTCAGTTGAGGAAAGAGATGATAGTCTGACGAAGAAAAATCTGGTGAATAAGGGGGGTGTTCTAGTAATTCAAACCCTAAATCACGAATTGATTGCATGGCAACATGAGATTTGTGTGCAGGGGCGTTGTCCTGCAAAAACAAAACACCATTGGATAGCTTTCCGCGTCTTTTCTCTTTGATTTTTTCCCGTAGAGTGGTCAGTAATGTCGAATAGTAATCTTCAGTTATTGTTCTACCCTTATCCAAAAATCAATCATGATTACTCTATGGCAATCCCAAAAAACTGAAGCAAGAACTTTTCCAGCAGATTTTTGGACACGAAACTTCTTAGGTCTTGGAGAACCGGAGTGTCGCCATTCCATCGATTGTTGCTTTGTTTCTGGATCGTAGAAATGTACCCAAGTCTCGTCCATAGTAACAATTCGGTTTAAGAAGTCTACATCGTTTTCAAATCGAGCGCAGATCGAACGCGATGCTACTACCCTTGCACGCTTTTGGTCAACATTCAAACATTTGGAGATCCATTTTGCAGCAATTTTTCACATGTCCAAATTGACGTGAACTATATGATGAATGCGTTCGTATGAAATATTCAGTGCTTCAGATATACGTTTGAGCCCAATTCGACGGTCTGTTAAAATCATGTCATGAACTGCATCGATATTTTCGGGGACTGACACAGAAACTGGCCTTCCCGATCGGTCATCATCTTCAATGAAAAATTTTCCTCTTTTGAAGCTTGCAGTCCAATTTTTCACGGTCGCTTACGAAGGGTATTAAGCATATCTTCGTAAATCTGCTTACCTCTTAACCCTTTTAAATACAGGTACTTGATGATGGCTCGATACTCCAATTTTTCAATTTTCACAATTTCGGTGGACATATTTTTTTCTTTTCATTTATTGCGTAACTCTGGTTTACTTTTTTGACGTCAGACTTTACACTGACACTTCTAATAAATTATTGTTCGTTGCTATGGTAACGCAATATTTTGTTTATGCAGAAAACTGGTCTAGGCTAACTAGATATCAATACATCATCGTACATTGACTATTACTACGATTATGCGCACTATGGTATCATAGGATACTGTGTGTGCGACTCTCCTCTGTAAAACTTTCATTGAGGTTTCAACTATGTCCATTTTTACATAGGAACAGGATATTAAATGGTAAGTATAGTTGTCGTCAAACATATAAGATAAATAAAAAAAGGCGCAAAAAATGGTCGATTTAGCATGAAATTGACTCCCATGCAGCCAACCAGGGTCGGACTTGTACATATGCCGCTAAATATTGTGATGCGTGCAGATTATTCAAGTTAATTTAACAAAAGCACTGTAACTTTTGTATTCAGAATAATTCATTTTTATAATTATTAGTATCGTTAGATTGGGTAAACAACTGCCCTGTCGAAATCTAATTTGCTAATAGCTGGGCGTACCGCAAACAGCTGTGATTTCTATTATAACTACGCCCGACCCTGCATGGAAAAAACATACCTAATTGCTGTGCGGGCCTTTACATCTTCCGCGCCAAGTGTTACGTGGGGGCGATAGGTGGAATAATTTGAATAAAGGTAGAGATGTCAATAATTTTATTTATTGATTTAGTGCGATTTTAGTCTGGAAAACTGTTTGGTTATTGACAAAATAGGAATTAATTTCCTGGTAATTTCCTGAAGTTATGTAAGCATTGATATTGACTCACACTGAATTTAGCCTATATTCTCATGTGATTACCATATAAGGTGTGTATGGCGTGGTACTATGCATTTTTGGCAGAAATATATATTTTGTGATGGATTTTTTTTGGAGGAAATGTGAGGACTAGCACAATATTTGCTCATACAGGATGATTCCTAAGGTGGACCGGTCCTTTCATTAATTTCTCACATTGCACAGAAAATAATGGCTATAGGTGAACATGTAAAAGACAACAATTCGTTTTTGAGATGCAGGGCGTTAAAGTTGAAAATTAATATTGAATTTACTTTAATTACTGAAGGATCACCAATCACATACTATTCAAGATATCCAACGAAGGCGATCCATTACATCCAGTGGAAATGAGATATAACCGGATGTATAACCGGATGGTGGGAGTTAGACTGTATGTTTTTCACCCACCCAGCTATTCAGAATATTTTAGGGAGTCACAAAATACCCAAGAGCAGATGAATAAAAATATAATTGTACGAAACGGAATGCCAGTGTCCAATATTGATTATATTCCCAAATTTGATTTTAGGATATGAAAGTACATTAAATTTTATGTAAGAAATAAATATATGATTACACTAAAACTTGATAGAAATCACCGATAAAAATCGAGAAAACTATATTTGGCACCAAAATTTAATGTAATTGTGTCGGATGAAAAGTCCGTTCAAGACACCCATATGATAAATATAATTTTGGAATTTTAGCACAATTGATCATTGACATACCACACTGAGAGCTTCAATCAGAAAAAATCACACATTGTGCATATCATCTATTAGAAATTCTTCAAAGTGAAGTGATTTTTCGCAATAAAATCTGTATAAATAATGATAGCGTGGCAACGCACTATTCAATCTGAAAACATAGAATTACAGAGAGTTCATATAAATGAAACACAGAGCGATCAACTGGAAAGTTGAAATTAAGTGGGCCCTTCACGTGCAGTTTTTCGTGACTTCCAAAGTGACACTCCATCGCTCCACTCCCAATTCGAACGTGAAGTGTCAACATGCGCCTGGCGTTCCTCGCATCTGACGCGGCGCGAGACGTTCCAACCTTCTTAAACTTCTAGCGCGATTCGAACAGAGGAGTCATCCAAAACTGAAAGTGATGGGACAATTCCCGCGCCGCTCCGACTGTAGAGAAGAACAGTCGAATTGAATTGTATCGAGTAGTCTTAATGTGATTTCGGTGCAAGTACCATTTTTGGACCAATACTCTGTGTCTTTCTTCTGGAATCTTCATTTTCTAATTTTATACATGCAATTTTTCTCTTTGAATGTAAAGAACACATCGCGAAAAAAGGCCCACTAGCTATCGAGAGGCTTCGAGGAATGAAGTTGGCGTACTATATTTGAATGTGCGTGTAGTTTGGCATGCAACTTCGCTCCGAGAGTGACGCGAAGGAGTGCGCATCGGGAATCGGAAAATAACTGCACGTGAAGCTGCCCCTTTTTAAATTATCTGAACAAAAATATCTGAATTCCTGACAATCCAGATGTTGAGTCGTGAAGAATGCAGTACTGAATGAACACCCTGTATATACAAGAATGTCTTTTATTTGTAATTTTTTTGGGATGGCGCTCGCAGTTTGGAGTTAATCCACTGTGCGGGCGCGATCTCAGTTTCGGTCTTTAAATGGGAATGGTCGTCGATTCATTCGTTGCAGTCATTAGTTATTGACTGCTAGACCTACCCTATACTGATGAGGAGCAACACTCCGAAATCGATATATAGGTGGTCCGAATGTTTCTATGATCATTCCCATGCAACCAAGCAATTGCAGAGATAACCTTGTTAGGAACTCTGCACGGAAATTTCATCAGATGTAATTCAATGTTCGTCGTGGCATTAGCCAGGAAAGTAGTTGTTTTCTGATGGATTTTCGATCCAACTTTTCCTATTGTATAGGATATTAGCAATGAGCAGACATCTTATGCCTTTTGTAATTTTTTTGTTGAATAACTTTTTAATTAATGATAAATTGAATCATTATACTGCATATATTTTTTGAATTACTCGTATCTATGTACTTAGTATCGATCTCTCTAGTATACTCATTAATCTAAATAAAATTGGATTAATTAATCCTCTGTCGATAATGAGTTTGATGCAATTGAAAAATTCTTTACCCATGGCGAAGTTACCTATAATGCACTAGCTATTTCAAAATCTTGCACCACTTGCCCCCAACATTATGTGGCACGTTCCAGGAAAAGATAAGACCATTTTTTGCGGCTTTTTTTATTTATCTTATATGTTTGACGACAACTTTACTTTAATTGAGAAAAGGATAGGATTAGTAATTTGATTGATGTGATTAGGTGATTTTATTCAAGTGAAAAATTCATAATTTCATTTTAGATACAGGAGGGTGAAATTAGATCAAACAGTTATTTTAGGTTATAACGTCTTTTTATGGATTATAAGGTCTTTTTTTATTTATTCGTTGAAGGATCGTTATTATAAATATACACATAAACTTATTTATTCATTTGTAATGTACAATTGACTCAGCCTTTGCTGTAATTAAGTCCTTATCTAGTATTTTTGTTAGATTTGGCAACTTATTTTTATTCAATTTTGTATTGTATACAGGGTGTTCCTTAAAGACATGCTAATATTTGAGGGGGCGATTCTTTGATTTATTTTAAGGATAAAACTTTCTATAAACGTATGTCCTAAAAGTCACAACTTTTGAGATACAGGGTGATAAAGTTTTGAAAAAAAATCAGTTTTTAATAATAACTGAGATAATATTGTAGACGTTTTTATAAAATTTGGTACATGTCTTCTATGCATCAAGGTGCATTTTGTAATGCACAAACATTTTCCTTTTTTCAACCAGTGGCGTCCGTACGGGTTTTGCATTGAATATTTTTGGAGAAAAAAATGCTACGCCACTGCTTTCTCCTGAAAAAAAATACTTTCTGATCCTCATTAATTTTTGAGCAAATTTGATCTCATGAGTTTTGTTTGTCCGACGCATGGTTTTCGCTTAAAAAAATAAAAATAGTTTTATTTCAGGATCAATTCTTCAAAAATCTGATGTTGTGTAGAAATGTTTGTGCATCGACTGAAAGCAAATTGAGAGATCAGACTTGTTCCAAAATGAATGAGAATCCAAAAAAATGTGTAATTCTTGTCAGATGCTCGGTTCTTGATTAAAATAATTAAATTGAAATTACTTCATATCGCAGTACCTAACATTTTGTTGACAATAAATCGTCCGATAGTAATTTAGCTACCTGTTTATAATTGATATTTCTTTTCACCACTTCTTAATCTTTTCATAATAAATGCATCTATGTCGACATACCAGAATGGATTTCCGATATTCATTCAGCTACCTGTAATTAATAGTATATTTTGTTCTTCAAATCACTATAAATATTGTGTTTTCACTGGTTATGAATACCATTTTGTGTTTGAAAAAGCTATAGGAATAGCGAAGAGCACTATTATTTACTTGATATTTAAGTGTGTTATTGAAGTTATTTTGGTTGTCCGCTGTTTTTCTGAATATCGGTAAATATGGTGACTTACACGAATGCAGAAATGGCGGCAATGCATTACGTATATGGCCTCGCTGATGGTAATGCAACAGAAGCCAGACGCATTTATTAGGAAAGATATCCTAATCGTGCTGTACCTTTTCAAATATTCATCGCCGACTTAGGGAAACTGGTAGTTTCAAGAAAGGTACTTCGGAAGGTAGACCTCTAAGCGTCAGAACTCTTGAAATTGAGGACACAGTTCTGCAAGAAATCGAAGAACATCCTGAGACGAGTACGAGGAAGATCGCTAGAACTCTGAATATTTGTCATCAAATTGTTTGGCGTATTTTGGTTGATTTTTGTTATACCCGTACCATATTTTACGAGTACGGGCATTACTCCCTAGAGATTTTCCACAGCGTGTGTCAGTGGTATCTTCAAAGTATTGCGCTAAATCCGCAGTTTGAGTCACAAATTTTGTTCACAGACGAAGCAAATTTTTCTCGGAATGCTATTCAAAATTTCCATAACAATCATATGTGGGCGGAAGAAAACCCCCATACTATAACCGAAACCCATTTTCAACATCAATTTTCGGTTAATGCATTATTGCTTGAAGATTTGCTAATTGCGTCAAGGAATCGAATATGGTACATGCACGATGGAGCCCCTGTTCATTTCAGTGTAATTGTCCGAAACCATTTAAATACAGTTTATCATAATCGTTGGATAGGTCGCGGAGGACCTCAGCAATGGCCAGAAAGATCCCCTGATCTCAACACTTTAGATTTCTTTTTATGGGGGCACCTTAAAATTCTAGTGTATAAAACTCCCGTTAATACTTTAGAAGATTTAAGAGAGCGAATAGTTGCCTCGTGTGAAACTATTCGAAATACGCCGGGAATATTTGAACGTGTGCGTAATTCCATGCGTAGACGGGCAGAAGCATGCCTATTAAGTGAAGGTGGCCATTTCCAACAATTTTTATAATCAGTGTTAGTATTGTCAATAATTAATGAATCCGTTCATTTAAACTTACTTTTATGAAATAAAATAAAATTCGTTTTTGTACAAGCTGAAATCCATAATTTTTGGATTCTCATTCATTTGGGAACAAATCTGATCCCTTACAATCATTTCCACACATCAGATTTTTGAGGAATTGATCCTGAAGACTGAAGTAAAACGATTTTTATTTTTTAAAGCGAAAACCATGCGTCGGACAAAGAAATTTGCTCAAAAATAAATGGAAATCTCAAAAGTATTTTTTTATTTCGAAGAAAAGCAGTGGCGTAGTATTTTTTCTTCAAAAATATTTAATGCAAAACCCGCGCGGACGCCACTGGCAGAGAAAACGAAAATTTTTGTACAGAAGACATGTACCTAATTTTATGAAGATGCGTACAATATTATCCCAGTTATTATTAAAAAACTGTTTTTTTTTTCAAAACTTTATCACCCTGTATCTCAAAAGTTAGGACTTTTAGGACATACGTTTATAGAAAGTTTTTTCATTAGAATAAGTCAACGAATAACCCCCTCAAATATTAGCATGTCTTTAAGGAACACCCTGTATATGTACTTCAAATTACCTGTTGTAGTGATATCAAGGTTATATTCTTAAGCTTTGTCAACGAGAATTGTATTTCTTCCGATATTAAAGCATATTTTGATTGATTGATTGATACATGGCATGTGTCAAACAATGTGTACAATATATATATGTTTCTGGCAAGTAACATGTTTGGGGTTTCTTAGAATGACATTTTGAAAAGCATCGTTTCATGTGTTTAGTTTATGACAGATAGTGTTCATATAATAAAGCATTTTCAACATAAAACTAGTTACTGCTTTAAGTTAAAGTTGGTTAATTAAGTAATCCACTTTCCTCATAAACTAATTGAGATGGGTAACGTTTTCTATTGAAAAGCATTATTTTTATTTTCCATTTTTGAGATACTTTAGTTTTGATAAATATATACTACAAGAATTTCCCCACACAACGATGCCATAATTTATTATCTTCGATTAAATCTCTCAACCCGGAGATTCGGAGTGTCTTCCTCTGCTCGCTAGGTGGAGCGGCCTAGAAACTGCTTTCATCTCGTGAACCAGAATTGACTAATCAGCGGAGTGTGTATTGGTTTGGACGGGGAACAGATGGCTTCAGTGCTGTCTGTGTTGACCTGCCCTTGCACTGATGAGAGGCAACAACCTCGAAACTAGTCTGCAGGTGGTCACCCCGTCCAAATCAAAACATAATTCTGCTGGTTGGTCATAGAGGGCACTTGCAATTGCGTCCTCTGATGTTTTGAGGAACGTTGCACAAGTAGCTGTTAGATTTAATTCAATACCCGTCGTGGTCTTAGCCAGGGGAGTAGTTGTTTTCTGACAGGTTCTTGCCATAATAAGCCTACATAGTTAGGTGTTTATGGGAGTAAAGGGTTCATCATCGGTCGGTAACGACTGTTCGTTAGCAAACGATCTCCCAAATATTTCTGTCTTCTTCGATTAAATCTCTCAACCCGGAGATTCGGAGTGTCTTCCTCTGCTCGCTAGGTGGAGCGGCCTAGAAACTGCTTTCATCTCGTGAACCAGAATTGACTAATCAGCGGAGTGTGTATTGGTTTGGACGGGGAACAGATGGCTTCAGTGCTGTCTGTGTTGACCTGCCCTTGCACTGATGAGAGGCAACAACCTCGAAACTAGTCTGCAGGTGGTCACCCCGTCCAAATCAAAACATAATTCTGCTGGTTGGTCATAGAGGGCACTTGCAATTGCGTCCTCTGATGTTTTGAGGAACGTTGCACAAGTAGCTGTTAGATTTAATTCAATACCCGTCGTGGTCTTAGCCAGGGGAGTAGTTGTTTTCTGACAGGTTCTTGCCATAATAAGCCTACATAGTTAGGTGTTTATGGGAGTAAAGGGTTCATCATCGGTCGGTAACGACTGTTCGTTAGCAAACGATCTCCCAAATATTTCTGTCTTCTTCGATTAAATCTCTCAACCCGGAGATTCGGAGTGTCTTCCTCTGCTCGCTAGGTGGAGCGGCCTAGAAACTGCTTTCATCTCGTGAACCAGAATTGACTAATCAGCGGAGTGTGTATTGGTTTGGACGGGGAACAGATGGCTTCAGTGCTGTCTGTGTTGACCTGCCCTTGCACTGATGAGAGGCAACAACCTCGAAACTAGTCTGCAGGTGGTCACCCCGTCCAAATCAAAACATAATTCTGCTGGTTGGTCATAGAGGGCACTTGCAATTGCGTCCTCTGATGTTTTGAGGAACGTTGCACAAGTAGCTGTTAGATTTAATTCAATACCCGTCGTGGTCTTAGCCAGGGGAGTAGTTGTTTTCTGACAGGTTCTTGCCATAATAAGCCTACATAGTTAGGTGTTTATGGGAGTAAAGGGTTCATCATCGGTCGGTAACGACTGTTCGTTAGCCATAATTTATGATAGTATGAGTGAAAAGTATACTGCTTTCAAAGTTTTATAGTGCAAAAAGTTCCATGGTTCACAAAATTTATAGATATGCTTTCTCATTTTGTTTGTAATATATTTTATGTGCTCTTTCCATTTAAAAATTTCATCTACGAGTGTTTTAGAGATGTTTCTCTATACATTTTTTATGTGCATGTACATTTTTGTTGTTCTAAGGTGCAACGAGGTTCATGCAATTGTATATTTGTATATCCGTAGGTAGGGATCTACTTGAGAGAGCGAAGGTCATACATTTTGTTTTATTTGCGTTCAGGGAAAGAATACTACTGCCTAACCACAACCGGCAACAAATCACCTAACTCTGAAAGTACAAAAAATGGTATTATTGAATTTTTCTCTGAGCATTCAAACCGAAACCCTGTCTATCATTGAAAATGAGGATATAAGAGTAGATGCACCAGAAACAACTAAATTACTGGGTGATAATAAATGGAGCTGGGAAACACATATTGATAGTCTCTGTGCAAAACTACATAAGAACTGTTATGAATGGAGATTTATGTTTGTAAATTAGATTTTATTTATTTCAAATAAACTACTACTACTACTGTACCAATCACTGTAGCAAATCTATATTAAGTCTATATTATGCCAACATCAATAGCCATTTGAGATCATAGACAAAACCTACCACTCCAATCTAGGATGGTTAAAAAACATCAGCATTCTTGTAAAGTAAGCTAGTTCAATGACAATCTTAGGAATATGAGGGTAAGCTACAGACACTAAGTATTTTGCACAAACAAAATCCAATTCTGGTCCCCGAAAACATGGTCAGTAACTATAAACTTCAATATAGGAAAGAGATAACCAACTCCAAAAGAACTGCCCATGATAGTTTTATTAACAATGCAGCTAATAAATCTCAAGCAATGTGGCACATCATAAATTCTCACAGGAACTCTTCCCCCATCCCTGAGGGTACTCGGCTTAATGCTCATGACTTTAATAACTTTTTTACCTCAATAGCTGAAGAAATAATCAAAAACCTTTCTACTACAAATTGCTCCTACAGCGATTACTTAACAAACCAATATACAGGCCATAGCTTTGTGTTTCGAGAAGTCAGTCTGGTATGGTTCTAGATAAAATCTCATGCCTTAAAAACAGTAATAGCAAAGACTGCTATGACATTAACTCTAAAATTATCAAACACCTTAAGGATATACTATGTAAACCTTTGACTGACATGTTTAATCACTGCATTCGTGTTAGTAAATTCCCATCTCATCTTAAGCCAGCAAAAGTTATACCCATCTTTAAGAACAAGGGTGATCCCGAAGATCAAACCAACTACAGGCCAATATCATTGTTGCCAATAATAGCAAACAAATTTTAATCACTGTTAAACGATCAAATGAATGATTATTTTGAACAAAATGGCATTTTTTCACCAAACCAGTTTGGTTTTCGCAATAAGATCTTTAGCCATAGATCGACTAACTGAGTTTGTAGCTAAAGGCCTTGATAAGAAACAGAACACTTATGCTACCTTCCTTGACTTGACAAAAGCGTTTGATTGTATTTCTTTCGAAATCCTTTATAAAAAACTAATTCACTACAATTTTCATCGAAGCAGTGTAGCTCTTGTCAAGTCTTACCTGGAGGAGAGGGAGCAATTTGTTTTTTTCAATAATGTGGAATCTAAAAAACAGAGAATTCAGCATGGAGTTTCTCAGGGCGCTGTGCTGGGTCCTCTGCTGTTCCTCATTTACATAAATGACCTGCCTAACTTCACCAATGTCATCACTCTCCTTACAATCTTGTTTGCAGACGATACCACTACATCAATGCGTTACCACCCCTCAGACCCAATATTTCAGTGGCCCCAAAATAAAGATGACCGGATTAACAATTGGTTTTTGGCTAACAAATTAAGTCTAAATGCCGACAAGACACATAATATGAACTTTACTTTGCAAACTTCTTCATCAAACCTGGAAAGTCAGGCATCAGTTAAATTCTTGGGGGTCTACTTGGATCGAGTAGCCATTTTTTGTACACCTAATGAAAATAATGCAGTAATTAACTCTAATGAAAAATAATTACCATTAATGATGTTATACTATTCATCGGAAAATCACTGATTAAAATCCGCGTCTGCTCAGCGATCACGGAGGCGATCACTTACCGATTGTCAGACGGCATAAATTTGCCAACTTGGAACCGAAAAAAATCATATCACGGATCCCCAGAAACATAGATTTCGATTTTTAGTTGAATATGAAATGATTAATGAAGTAATGAAAATGTTATGATGTACACCTAATGAAAGAGTTACTTCCCCCTCGACTTGGATCCAGGGTTGACATGGAACGTTCACATCAATCATCTAAGCTCCAAGCTGTCTAAAATAACTTTCCTAATAAGAAGTCTTTCTAAAAATGTATCCAGGGACACTCTACTGTCGGCTTACCATAGATACTTTAATTCTAATTTATCCTATGCAATCTTAAACTGGGGTCATTCCCCCAATACTGTTCAAATCTTTAAATTACAGAGACGTTGTGTCAGAATTATTGCGGTTTAAAATATCGAGATTGTTGTAGAAATAGTTTTGCAGAACTGAGACTCCTTACACTTCCATGTACTTTTATATTCCACTGTCTAACCTACATAAAACTAAACCAAGTAAACTTCAGATCACATAGTGATTTTCACTCATATTCAACTAGAAATAGAGATAATTTGGTCCTCAGCTACCACAGGTTGCAACGCACAAGAAGGGGCGCCGATTACTATGGCATACATTTTTTTAATGCTCTTCCAATAGAGGTCAAAAACCTAAATTTTAACTATTTTAAAACCAAAGTCAAAACGTATCTTATAAAAAAAAGCCTTCTATTCCATCGAAGAGTATCTAGAAAGTGATTTTAATAAGTAAATGTATTTGTTTCTATATTTTGATGTTTGTCTTCCTATGTATTGCTACCATTAGTATATTACCTAATAAGCTTTATCTTACTATTGCCAATTTTTATACTATTTGTTACATTTTTCTTTCTCTTTCTTTTTTTATATCTGACCTGTAAAAGCACTTTAGTGTAATACTTTGCCAATAAATAAACTAAACTAAACTATGGGATACTTAACTGAGGTTCATCTGCATCATGGAAAAGAGTTTTTAATTTACAGAAAATGGCGATAAGGATATTGGAAGGTCTCTGATGGAGGGTCTCATGTAGAGACACTTTCAAAAGTTCAAACATTTTGATTGTAGCAGGCCTGTATATATATATATATATATATATATGCCTGCTACAATCAAAATGTTTGAACTATATATATATATATATATATATATATATATATATATATGTGAGATGAGTATTTTTGTCTATCTGAACAGAGGTAAGTTTGCTCTAAATGGAGAAAATCATCTGCACAAAACAAGATCTAGAAACATGCTTGTTCCAGGCCAACAACGTACAAAAAAGTTTAAGAGAAGCCACCTGTTTTTGGCTGCAAGGTCCACAATAAATTGGATCAGAATATTAAAATTACCTCTGATGTAAGTATATTCAAGAAAACATTGAAAACCCATTTGATAAATAAGAATATCTACGAAAAATGAGAAATAAAACTTTCTACATTGTATTGCTTGATAATGTCCATATAGGACGAAACTGCAGTAACGTTGGTTACAAATAGAAGTGGTATAAAAACAGAAAGTTTTATTTCTCATTTTTCGTGATGATTTCCTACCACATAGTAACGGCTACATCCATCAATTTATTGAAAGAATATCTACTCTGTAGACGAATTTCTCTTATAATTAGAAATAGTTTTATTCATCACTAAAAATTTTCACACACAATTACAAAATTAAGTACATGAGAGAACTTATTGGACTAGTCAAAAAGAGTAAAAAACGCTAAAAAAGCTAAAACACAAAAATTTAAATAGACTACATGTATAAAAGAAACTATGTCATTTTAGCACTGAAAGCAAGAAATTCATCCATAGTGTAGAAGCAGTTATCCAACAAGAAACCATATAGTTTATTTCTCATTACATTTCTACTTTTATTGATCCCTATAAAAGATATTATTTTATTGTAGCATTTAATACCCAAATATTTTGGGGAATTCTGACTCACACTCAAGCGAGAGTAGGGGTGATATAAAGTATCTTCACCCCGAGTAGCGTAATTATGTATATCAGAGTTTTTTTTATATAGGTGTTTATTATCATTGATGAATAACACTAGTTGTAATATGTAGAGGCACGGCAATGGTAAGATGCTATATTTTTTGAATAATGGTTTACAAGAGTCAAGTGGACGAGCCTTGTCCATACAGCGAATGACTCTTTTCTGAACTTTAAAAATGCGGTCAGTATATGCAGAGTTACCCCAGAAGATCAGTCCATACTGTAGCCTTGATTGTACCAATCCATGATACATAAGTTTTAAAACTTCTGTAGAGACCGTGTCTCGCAGATTCCGAATTGAGTAGTTTGCACTGCTAACTTTTACACATAAACTGTCAATGTGTGCCTCCCACGTTAGCTTTTGATCCAGAATTATTCCTAAAAATCTAGCTACTTGACAGTATTCCAAGGTTTCACCAGACATATTGATGTTGTTCATTAGATCTGGGTTTGAGGTACCGTTTTTGGGTAAGAAATTGATAAAATTGGTTTTCTTTACATTGCAGACAAGGTCATTGTTGCTACAGTATTTACTGAATTCATCACATGCATAATTGCCCAAGTTCACCAGATTTTTCAAGTTTTTATGGGCTAGGAGTATATTTGTATCATCAGCATAAAGTACCATTCTATCTGGTGTGGTACACGTATCGTAGATGTCATTTGAAAATATTATAAAAAGAGTTGGTCCCAATATAGACCCCTGGGGTACTCCTAACTCAGCACTCTTACAGTCAGATTTGCTATTATTTATTACTGTCACTTGCGTACGATTTGTCAAATATGATACTATCCAGTCATGTGGTATACCACGAATTCCTATACTGTATAATTTACGAAAGAGTAAGTCATGGTTAACCATATCAAATGCACGTGTTAAATCGTAAAATATACCTAGTACATTCTTCTTGTTGTAAAGCTGTTCATAGATAAAATCCAGAGCTTGCTCAATAGCCGTTGAAGTTGATTTAGCTTTCCTGAATCCGTTTTGGTTTTTGGAAATTATATTGTAATGTTCAAGGTAGGAGATCAGTCGGACAGAGTAGGCAGCTTCAAAAGCTTTGGAAATTTGACTCTGAACACAAATAGCGCGATAGTTTGCAGCATCATGTTCAGAACCTTTATTTTTGAATATTGGTATTCATTTTGATTGTTTGAGGTCCGGAAAAATACCTCTTGAGAATGACTCGTTTATGAGATATGCCAATGGTTCACAGATTAAATCCACAACTGATCTCAATACTCTTCCATTGATGTCATCAATTCCTGAAGCTGTCTTTGAGGTAGTTTTCATTAAAATTGTTTTCAATTCATCTGGCGTTATAGGCGTAAGAAAAAAGCTAACAGGACTAGTGTTCATTTTTTTGTTTATGTTGGAGCTTAAGCTAATTTTTGGGAGGTTAGTGAAATAATTGTTGATGTAATTACATTTGTCCATTTCATCTTTAATAGGCTCTCCATTCTGATTATATATGTCAGGAAATGGTTTCTTATCTACTCTGTTGGTATTTTCCTTGATTATTTTCCAACTGTCACATGCAACATTATTGGACTTTTTTATTCTAGCGTCATTGATCTGTTTCTGATATATTTTCACAGTCTTCTTATAACTTTTTTTAAATTCCTTATATTTAGAGCTATAGAATTTGTTATTGATTTGCTTTTCAATTTTGTTCATTTCGCACAGCTGGCTATGCATGTTTTTAATATGAGGTGAAAACCACTTTTTTGGTGTTGTCTTCATCTTAACTTTCATTATAAGAAAAGAACAGTTGTAATGATAAAGAAGTGTTGTGTAAAAAGCTTTAAACTTATCTTCAAACGAGTCAACAGTAATCATGTCACCCCATGTTTCATTTGCTATACGGAAAGAGAAAGTTTCAATATTTGAGTCATTATAAATCCTTTTCATAGTAGTAATTGAAGTATTTAATCTAGATAAATCCACTTTGAAGGAACCTGTTTGAAATGTGTGATCAGATAAGAAGGAATCTTCAATGCGTACATTTTGTATTGTTAAATCAGAGAAAATATTATCAATACAGTTATTAATTCTTGTGGGTTCATTGACATAGTGTCTTATATTGTAGCTAGCTAGTAAATTTATGAGTCTTTTTTTATCTGATGATTGTTTTAAAAAGTTTATATTTACATCTCCACACAAGACATAGTGGTTTCTTACATTATAGATTTTATGAAGTAGTTGCTCAAGACACCGGATGAACTTCTTGATATCACCTGTGGGCGATCGATATACAGTAATTATATAGACATTGTTAAATGATTTACATTCCAATAGTGCTATGCAAGCCTCAAAGTCTTTTTCTATGCATGAATTGAAGTTTATAATTTTAATATTAACATTATTTTTGGCATAAATACACACCCCATCATTTCTAAATTTCGTTCTTGAATAGAAAGAGACTAATTTAAAATTATCAATGTATGTCATTTTCATTTCATCTTCTTTCAGCCAATGCTCGGACATACACAGTATGTCTGTATTGTGCTCCATCAATATCAGCTGTAGGAGTTTAGTTTTGTCCAACAAACCTTGAATATTGAAGTGCAAAATAGAGTAGTCTTCCCCGTGAGATTCGGTGATAGGCACTTGATTTGGGAGTCTATAATCCTCCGTCTGTCTAGTAAAGCTATTTAAGATTCTTGAAGGTGAGGATCCATCACTTCTGCTGGCCTCCTCTTCATCGAAAAAAACGATATCATGGACCCATTTGGCCACGTTTCACGTTTCCGTGCTTCATTGAGTAATTCTCGATCGATGATGACCTTCATGGAGGAATACAATTCAGGTTTCCTAGAAGGGTGTACCTCACACTTAACTCCCGGTAGTTTACTATTCAGAAACATCATGAGGTCATCCGGCTTAGTTCCTGCTTTCAATCTAGTGGCATGTAGGTAGACCTTTCTTGGGATAGTCTCTATTGTACTCGACTCTGTATTTCCTACCAGGAATTTCCTTTTTCTCTTGTGCGTCACCTGAGACCAACCTTCATCCTTTTGTACATGTTTTTCGCTGGAGGTTTGAGCCAGGTGTTGAGTCTTGTTCATTGTTGTATAGTTTTGGGCTTGTGTTAATGCCGTCTTGACATGTTGCGGAGTTATTAGTTCCCGCGGAGTTTCCAATGTTGGACTAGTAGTCACTGCCGGTTCAATTTGTTTGGAATTGTCTAGGTTATTCATGACTGTTGTGGGTTGTGGTTTTTTTCTTCTTTGAAGGTCAACTTCGTTTGTCCGAGATTCACGTGGTTTTTGTTTGATTTTTTCTTCAAGCAATTCATTCGTTCTCTTTAACAATTTATTGTTTTCAAGTAGAAGTTGATATTTTTCTTCTTTCTCTAATAAAATTTTCCTTAGGAAGTCGATTTCTGATTTTATTGTAAGAGCATTTTCATCTTGATTAACATGATCTTTATTTTTATTACCTTGCGGGATTTTACACACCTCACAGATGATTCTAGTGTCACATAACTTCTCACATTTCTGCTTTTTCCTGGCAGCACAGGATAAATGAAAAATTGAACCACACTTTACACATACTAAAACGTTGGTAGTTTTTTGGCAACATTTGAAAGTTTTTTCATTAAAATTTTCATCGTTTATAGAGCAGAGCTCTTTCACGTGAGTATCGCTCGACGCCATTTTATACGTTATTATTAGTGTGTGAAATCAGAATCGTTTCTTTTCACTTGATCAATGCCCCTACTGGTATTTTTATATTTTAATTTTATTTACATTTATTTTATATTTACTTATTTATTTAAACGGGCAAGCCCAATTCAGGTTAAGGTATTACGGTAGTATATACAAATAGTTAATATAATACAATAAAGTGGTTAGAAGGTAAATTATGTGATTAGTACAGTTGCAGTATTGTTAGGTAACAATTAAATCAAATAATAGAAGAAAAAAAAAGAAAAAAAGTACACTTGAGTAGCAATATAATCAAGTCTGATTCATGTAGGCCAAGTATCACTAAACCCAACAAAAGAGCAAAAGCTGTAAATATCAAGTATTATATATCAAATAGCAAGGTCATGATTATGGTTTTTGAAGCGAGGGACTGATTTGTTAAAGATTTGAAGATTATCCAAGGAGTTTTCTTTGTTACTGTACAACTGTACCTTTTAACAAACGAAATAAATTATATTATTAATAAAGCCTATCTATCTATACAATTATTTCATGTTATACATCAAATAGTCATAGATATTTAGCATTAACACTGAATACTTTTTTAATTAATAGCATTTTTAGCATTGAAAAGATCCAGTTTCCACTCACCTGCATTCCACAAATATACGTGAGCTCCTAGGGCTGCCGCCAGAACATTATTGGTGCCCCAGTCAATCAAGTTCAAGTAGTAATCGTCAATAATATCAGGGGCATCCAGAATTCTGTCAGGAGCTTGCGGAATATACCTACTGCCTTTAGCTGAGGCAGGCGTCTTTATTTGTGTATAAATGACTCTCATAGGGTTCTGAAACCCTTCGGGGGCAGATGGGGCCTTGTTTTTATAGGAAAGTATACGCTGCACGTTGATATCCCCTCCGTGTAAGTTCTCTGACATTACACGTTGCAGTTCTTTCCTAGTGGGGCTGTCGCTTTGTTCATTTTCATCCTGCGTAAGCTTGTAATGGGCCAGTTCAAAGTTGCTTGCACTCCTCGAAGGAATAAAACGGTCTCCTCCGGGTGTTCTTGCAGATTTATTCGGTGTGGGAGTTTTGGACTTCTTCGGTGTCTTTTTGGCTGGGGTTTTGCCCTTTGGATTATCACTTTCTCTGCCTTTTATTGGAGTTTTTGTTGAATTTAGAGCCGAAGACGATAGGGATCTCAGTTTCGAGGAGTTATTGGAACTGCTGTTTGATGTTGATGATCCAGGATCGTGTTTCTTCTGCCAGCGGGGAACTGGACCGTTTACAGGACCTTCCATCGTCAGTAGACTGTTAACTTCGTTCCAAAATTTGAACTGTGACATAATATAAACAAGTAGGTGTAAAAAAGTAGGAAACTACTTCCAAAGAAAAACAACTCTGCAGTCAAAATGGCAAATGATAAATAAATGACACAATTACCGTTGGAGCTTTGAATTTTAAAGTTTTAAACTTTCAAAGGACAAACGGGTTAATGTACATGTCAGCTGTCTTGATCGCACAGGACGGACCCGTTACACAGAACTCAGAATTATATCCCAGATATATATGAGATATAGTTCTGTGACCCGTTACTAAACCATAGAACACGTACATGGGTTAGGTGTTCTGTGACTATACGCCCGAAAAAACCGTGATTTTCGTTTTTTTGGCATAACTATGGTTCTTACGAAAGCACCCAGCACTTCTTTTTTATGCAAACTCACTATAATTACTTTTCTCATTATCATGACTTTTATACATTGTTTGCCTCTATATTTTCTTGGTGACGTTACGTTATTGATGGGTGCTTGGAAATAATTAACTTTTTTTTAAATCATTATTATCAACTGTGGTATTATTTTTAAAATTCAAATTTGCCGACATCTGAAATTTTCTCCCGTTTCATTTCCGTTACGGAACTTGACAGTTGACTTTCCAGAAGTCAGGCTGGGGTGGAATTATGTGAGCCATAGAATTCTATAGTCGACAGTTATGTCTCTGTCTCTCCCGTGAATTCAACCATAGTGACACCTCACTTATTCGATGAAAAGTAGAATTCTATGGCGCACGGAATACCACCCCAGAACATTCGAGAACATTTGCCTTGTTTCCTGTTCCATCGTCTATTGTTCTAGCTCTTAGCCATCATTATGTTTTATGATGGTGTAGTGTTTGTGTGGAAATGTGTAGCATATTCGCGAGAATCAATGTCACCAGGTGGCGCTCTGTTACGCTAGATTGTCATCGTTCCATGTCAAAACTGGGGGATAACAAACCTAATCCCATAAGCTTGTGTGCTCATAAATTGTTAAATTTCTTGATATTTCTTGATATTTGTTAATATTCAATTGAAATCGTTAATAATGCCTGTTGTAGAAATTCTTTTGGCAGATATTTTGCTTTACTTAGATGGAAAAAGTCGCCCAGTATTGGAAGGAGAGGCAGTTTTTCGGGCTAATCAGATTTTGTGTGAGGCAGAAGATTTCAACAAGAGACACATTTTTGCACTTTGCCTACAAACTTCGGCGTTGAAATCTTCCCCACATGAAGTGAAATTGAAGTTGGGTTCTATAGGCACTCTGTTGAACAGTGGATTTGCATTTGTTCCTGAAAGGCAGGACAATCTGGGTATTGTAAACATGTTGTAGCTGTTCTTTTATAAGTCAATTGGTGAGTATCAATAGTAAATTTGTTGAACTGTGGTAAATAATGTCTGTTTTTTTGTAGTAATCATGACGTAGAAGCTCTAAGTTGTACGAACGTGAAGCAAGTGTGGAGTAAAGAAAAAAGGTAAGTCGACATGCTTTATTATATAAAATATAATTATTGCATTGAGGTACTGAGCAGTACTTTTTTGACTTGCTCGTCATTATTAGTTCGTCTATCTTCTCGCGTTCACTAAACTAATTAAACCAGTAAAAAATCAAAGAAAATCCAAAATGAACCAACACGTTATCTTATGGAAAATAGTTTGTTTTCCCCCAGTTTGGAGTTCGAATTATGTAACCTAGATGTCGCCCACTTGGTGGGTTTCGCGAATATCTATTAAATACGAATGTCAATTTTTATCGTTTGTTTGTGCGCTATCATCTAGCTAGATGGTCGTAGCAGCTGAGGCCATTAATTAGAAAATAAGAAGATTGTTTATTTAACGTAATTTAACGTTCAATAATCTTCATAATTAGATTAGGTTAGGAGCATCCTAGCACTGGGTATTTTTATAAGATTTTGAAATAAGTGTATGTCTTCAAAATAACCTGAATGGCTTCTACAGCGGGAAAGTATAAACGCATTCTTCAGTTGCTCGAAAAATGGCCTTTAGATAAAAGCAAATCGCAGGGAAGGTATATATTGTATAACTGATTCCACTTTTACTCCAAACATTTCTGATATTGACAGGGATATCGGTGATTACTTGAAAAAGTATATGAAAACAGCTCTAGAAGAAAACAAATTTCAAGGAAACTCCACGTACTGGGACAAGCAATACCTGGCCATTCAAAAACTAGTGGACAACGTCAATAAAAATAAATACAAGCGAGCAGCCACTTCCACCGTAACAGGTCTCTCTGCGGAACAGTGTAACATTGCTCTGTCTGATGAAAACTTGGCTGAAATTAAGGAAAAAGAAAAATCCTTTTTCAAAAAGCTTATATCCTTAAAGTAAAAGGTAAAGGTAAGCTTATCGGGCTCATTCTCGAAACAAAAAGAAAAGTGGTGTTACGTAGTTTTATCTCGTAAACACGAATCCGTGAATATTTTTCGAGTTATGACCTTTTAAATCTTGAAAATCGACCATTTTCAGACACGATTTTTTCGGTAAACACGAATCCGTGAATATTTTTCGAGTTATGACCTTTTAAATCTTGAAAATCGACCATTTTCAGACACGATTTTTTCGGTAAAAAATTGCAGAAAATGCCTTTTTGTTGACACTTTTTTCAGTCCCTGATCAACTCTTATTTCACAATTACAAGCACCAGAACCAAACGTTTTACGGAAAAAATTAACCTTCTTTTATCACACTATTCTTAACCTCACTCTTCGTTGGCGTTCGTTCTAGAGAGGTTATGTATACTTTATAATGTTGATTTTTTGTATAAAACGTTTGGTTTTAGTGCTTGTAATTGTGAAATATGAGTTGATTAGGGTCTCAAAAAAGTGTCAACAAAAAAAAGGAGGCATTTTCTACGATTTTTTACCAAAAAAAATCCTGTTTGAAAATGGAAGATTTTTAAGATTCAAAAGGTCATAACTCGAAAAGTATAAGATACTCCCACGAAATTCTTTCGGATTCGTGTTCAGGAGATAAAACTACGTAAGTAACACCACTTTTCTTTTTGTTTCTAGAATGAGCCCGATAAGCTTACCTTTACCAGTACCTTGAAAAAATAACTTGATATTACATTATTGTTATATTTTTCTGAGCTAAATTTGCTGAGAAGATGAATATTTTTATAGTGTCTATCTAGTCAATATTGTAGAATATCAACTGGTGTCTGAGTAATAGTAAGTTTGTTTTTCATAAACTTGTAGTACCTTTGATGCCCCATAAATTTATTTTCTTGTACATAATCAATAATAATGTTGATAAAGAAGCAAGTTCTGATTAATACACAAGTTTTATTCAAGAATTTCCAGTTTTATTGCACTTTCTACATCTATTATTTATACGCAAGTGGTAAGTGTTGTCAGTAAACACATTTTAAGTTATTTTTCTGATTGACACTGCCATTATTTGAAGAAGATCCATGGTTATTGTAAACTACACAGAAAACGATTCAATCCAGTTATCCAACAGAAGATCATAGACCATTTGTTATTATGTCTAAAAAAAAATATTTACAGTTAGATATCAAAATCTATTCTTCATCAAAAAATTTAATCACGGAAAATCCTTCAAGTCTCTTACTTGCGGGAAATTTTCATGGACAACCTAGAGAATTGGATCCTTAGACATCCTTTAATAAATTATTTATTGTATTGGTATAGATACGTGAATGACGTTTTGGTATGTTTTACCATTGTTTAAATAGAACATAGTCAATGCCTGTGGAAAAGGTATTGGACACAAACGCGAGTGTCATCTAGCGTGATTAGTTACAAACATGAATATTTGACGTCATTTTAATGCAGGTTTCTTCAAAAAACCCTGATTTTAATGCTTTTCCATTGTTTTAATCAAGTTACGACATGACTTGGAGGCCAGATGAATGAAGTTACGACATGACTTGGATGCGAGCTCACTATCGCCATCTACATGTCGCATCCATTTTGATCCAATTATAATCCCATAAGGTTGACTAACTATGTTCTATATAAACAATGGTTTTACACATACCAATAGACAATTCGATATTTTTCATCAATGTATTAATAGTATTCACAAAAACAAAGTTCACAATCGAAGTAGAAAATTCAAACTCAATTAAGTTTTTGGACTTGACAAAAAGTGATATAAACAAAAAGCATGTTTTTTCAATTTACCACAAACCTTCCCATATGGATATAATAATTAGGTAAGGGGTTTTATTTGGGCAGCAGTCAGAGATGACCAATTCAATGATTCTTCGTTTTTTCAGTCAAACTTTCGAAAATGTTTATTTCCTTTATCAAGACTTCTTTCTCTACAATAATACATGTGATCAATATTAAAATAGATACATTGAGAAATAGATACTTAATAACATGAAATTATTAAAAAATTATTACCACGAGGAACATGAAGAGTTTTCTTTTTGAAAGAAAAAGATGTAAAAGACAGTGACAGTTGACTTTTCGACAGCATTTAAATACATATACAGGTGGAATAAAATTAATGTTAAAGGAGGACGGGTACTTGAATTTGATTGACTTTGTGAAGAATATAAGTATACAGGGTGGGGCAATAGTGCGTCAGAGTCCGATTGCTCGAGTTCTATGGTAGTCAGGAAGATAATTCAAAAACCAAAGTAAACTAGACATTATTGTCTACATCCAGTTATTATTGTATTATATACAGGGTGAACCAAGGAAAATATACAGGGTCAACTGCATTTTTTTTAAATGGAATGCCATGTATATCAATCCATTTTTTCAAGCACATTAGTGGTCTCCATCCACCACTCCAATATCATTTACTATCTAACCACTTAAGAGCTATAATTTTTTTTGTTAAAATAATGATATCTGCAGAAGCTTACCAAAAAAATCACTGTTCTCAAGATAATAGAACGCAGGAGAATATAATTATAACCCTATTCGTCAGACAGATGAATGATATTTTTGAATCATTATCATTCCCAAAAATTATACAGGGTGGCTGAAAATGAATTTTCAATTTGGAAGTTTTCGAATTGAATTTTCTCGAGTTTTTCAAATGGAACACTCCGTATATTTTTCGACCATGTGATGTAGGTTTGAGATGCGAATGTTTTTTGTATGTACACCCCTGAGGCTATTCCTAGCCGTTTTCGAGTTATTCACTTGGAAAACTTTTAGTATCTCATTTTTACTGACACCTCTTATAAGGGTTATGGAAACACATTAGTTCAATTATTTTAACGAACTCCAACTTCTTTTATTTACAATTGATTGAAACATTGAAACAAAAACATGAAAAAACGAATTATAATAAGTGCTCCACATGTTGCCCATTTTGGTTAACACACATTTCTATCCGCCTACGGAATGATTTTTCCACTGCTCCCAACACTGCAGGTGTTATACTCCTGAATACATCTATTATTCTTTCCTTCATATTGTCTATACTTGTTGGTGTGTCTCTGTAGACAATTTCTTTAACGTATCCCCATTAAAAAAAATCCATTTTAGTAAGATCTGGGGATCTTGCAGGCCATCGAATGGGTCCATTTCTTCCAATCCATCGAGGTGGGTAAGTATTATTCAGGTGCTCCTTTACTGGATTGAGATAATGAGGCGGAGCCCCATCTTGTTGAAACCACATTCTTTGTCTGTCAGGAAGATACATTAATAAATTTGGCAGATTGTGTTCTAGAAAATTCAAATAAACAGCTCCTGTCAAGGTATCATCAAAGAAATGTGGACCTATTACATGTTCTCCAATGATTCCACCCCAAACATTCAAAGACCACCTGTGCTGGTTATCCAACTTGCCTGAAAAAATGTGGATTTCTGTTGCATAATAATACAAATTATGCCTATTAACGAATCCATTTTTATGAAACATTGCCTCGTCAGTAAACAAGACGTTATTGAAAAAAGCAGCATCTTCTTGCCTTTTTTCGCTCGCCCAATTGCAGAACTGAAGACGCTTTTGGAAATCATCTTCCCTTAGTTCTTGATGCATTTGAATACGAAATGCATGAAACTTATTTCTCTTCAAGATTCGACCAATGGAACGTCTACTTATTCCTACTGATGTACTTATTTCTCGCTGACTGATGTGGGGATTCTCAACAGTTGCTAACACTACAGAGAACTCATTCTCTTCGTTGCATATATTTTTTCTCCGTTCCTTCCTTTCATATTGCACATTGCCAGTTTGTACAAATCTTTCAAGCAAGTTTTGGAAGCTGTTGACTTCAGGGCACCTTCTTTCAGGATATTTTTGATGGTAAATTCTAGTGGCGAGTAAACAATTTCTTTCAGACTCTCCAAGAACAAAAATCATATCTACAAGTTCTTCTTTGTTGAAATTAATTTCAGCTACTTAACTTTCAAAACTTCAAAATTGACATTGATGGTAACTGACTAGGTACTGCGAAAATTTCACACCTCACTTGTTCTTGTTTAGATGCCATGGCAACCCTATAAATTTCCGGAAACTGTTATCTTCCTGGGTACCCTGGGCGAAATTAATAGGTAAGTGGAAATTTTTCTGTCAAACATTTGACATGTGATGAGTTGATATTTTTCTTTACTGTACAAATGGAGGTCTGTTTTTCACATGAAAGGAGATAATTATGTATTTACTAGATATTTGGAATGTGCCTGAAAATATTTTCTCCACGATCATAGCAGAAATTCTGAAATCATATTTATGAAGAAGTTCAATACACCATTTGTCACAAGTTTTCATCACAAGTCCCGTAGCTCAGCAGTAGTGTGGCGGCCTTTGAGTCGGTAGGTCGATGGTTCTATCCACGATAAGAACACATTTTTTTTTTTTCGAATTTAAACACATTTATTGATGAAAAGTGTTTTACATATCAATATTTCAGTGGTAGTATATAAATAGTTCAGGTGAAACCATCTTTAGTTATTTCTTATGAATTGTTGGATGATGTTCATTTCTTGGTGTGAAATTTTCTTACCGAATCCCCCGCGTGCTTGAATTAATTGTCGGAAGTTTATCTCGAAACATTTCCGGCAATAATTCAAGCACTTGGGAGATTATAAGTGATTATTTCTCTCATCTGTCTGAATGTATGTATGTACCCAAGATAAATATGTTGTTCAATTAATAGCACACAATAGCAAACGAAAATAATTCCATCCATTCACTGAAAAGTTATGCAAAATCGGGAATCAAACACATGAAATAAAGTTGAAGAATAAAAGGAGTTGGGATTCGTTTAAATAATTGAAACGATGTGTTTCCATCATCCTTATAAGAAGTAGGTATCAGTAAAAGTGTGCTACTAAAAATTGTCCAAGTGGATAACTCGAAAACGGCTAGGAATAATAATAATAATAATAATAATAATTTATTTCTTCAATTTAAAAGTACATGTATAATACAAACAGTAAACATAGCACAATAATAAAAGAAAACGTCAAAGCCACGTGTGGAGAATTACATAATACAGACTGAACGTCAACAAATTAAAATATCATGTAATAAAAAATTCTTAGAATTAATAAAATTGATAAAATAGACATTTACAATTCAGGGACAATTGAAATATTCCTCCAATGTATAACAGATTCTCGCTTGTAGTAGCTCTTTCACCCGTTGTTTGAAAATAAAGAGATTTGGGGATGTCTGTATATCTTTGGTTAGTGAATTAAATACTTTACAGCCCATAAATTGAAGATTTTTCTGATAAAATGAGGACCTGTGTGCTTCTGGCATTAATAGATTCTTGGATCTAGTTTCATGCTCATGAATGTTTTGATTGGAAGCAAATAATGACCTATTTTTGTACACATATATACATATTTCATAAATATATATTTCCGCCAAGGTGAGTATTTTCAGGTTTTTGAATGCTAATCTACATGAATCTCTATATGCAAGTTTGGCTATAATCCTAACTGCATACTTTTGTAGAAGAAAAACTCTCTCCATGTTGGTTGAACATCCCCAGTTAAGTATACCATAGCGCAGATGACAATATCCCCAGGGATGTACATACAAAAAATATTCGCATCTCAATCCTACATCACATGGTCGAAAAATATACGGAGTGTTCCATTTGAAGAACTAGAGAAAATTCAATTCAAAAACTTCCGAATTGAAAAATCATTTTCAGTCACCCTGTATAATTTTTGGGAATAATAATGATTCAGATATATCACTCATCTGTCTGACGAATAGGATTATAATTATGACCTCCTGCATTCCATAATCTTGAGAACAGTGATTTTTTCGGTATGCATCTGCAGACAGCATTATCTTGACAAACAAAATTATAACTCCCAAGTGGTTGGGAGATAGTAAAGAATATTGGAGGGGTGGATGGAGACCACTAAAATGCTTGAAAAAATTGATTGAAGTACATGGCATTTCATTTGAAAAAAATACAATCGACCCTGTAGATTTTTCTCGGTTCACCCTGTATATCCGGCAATAATTTCTAGATATAGACACTGTTCTCTAGTTATCTTTGGTTTTTGAATCATCGTCCTAACTATTTTAGAACTCAAGCAATCGGACTCTGACGCACTATTGCCCCACCCTGTATATTGAACTCAGATCATCAATATCAGCCCTTTTATTGATGGTGTTAGATTTTTTATTGTTAATATGAACCATTTCTAAAAATAGTCTTTTTGTAAGGACAGACTCAACATCTAAAATTTTGGTATTGTTGTATCAATACGATGATCCTCATCAATGAAATGGCAGGCTAGAGCACACGATCTTATGTTCTTAAGAACATAAGGTTGAGTCTGTCCTTACAAAAAGACTATTTTTAGAAATGGTTCATATTAACAATAAAAAATCTAACACCATCAATAAAAGAACTGATATTGATGATCTGAGTTCAATATATACTTATATTCTTCACAAACAAAGTCAATCGAATTCAAGTACCCGTCCTCCTTGAACATTAATTTTATTCCACCTGTGTATGTATTTAAATGATGTCGAAAAGTCAACTGTCACTGTCTTTTACATCTTTTTCTTTCAAAAAGAAAACTCTTCATGTTCCTCTTGGTAATAATTTTTTAATAATTTCATGTTAGTAAGTATCTATTTCTCAATGTATCTATTTTAATATTGATCACATGTATTATTGTAGAGAAGTCTTGATAAAGAAAATAAACATTTTCGAAAGCTTGACTAAAAAAACGAAGAATATTCATTGAATTGGTCATCCCTGACTGCTGCCCAAGTAAAACCCCTTACCTAATTATTTCACAGTCAAAATATATTTAAACTATAATAATAATAACAGATAATGAAAATTACAGAGCTTTGGCCTACTTTGGACTAGCAACAAAAAAGGTACAGTTTGGCAAACATAGCTGAAACTGTGAAAATAACCACGCCCAGGATGCGCATTCGTCGTATGACGGACTATCCACTGTGATCCAGTGATAAGTAAAGCGGCTAGCGATACGCCTGCAACTTTGGACTGAGCATGCGCCAAACTCGAGCATGCTCCGTAGACTCCAAAAATGGACAAATATGGCTGACATGGCTGCTACATCACTGCTCTCTCTCTGAATTTTGGATAAATAGTCGTTATCTGGTAACAATTTTCAAATCGCAAGGTAGGTTAGTCAGGTCAGGTTAGGTTTGGCTAATAATTCACGCATTTTCGACTCGCAAGCTAGGTTAGTTTGCTCAGGTTAGGTTTGTGTGTAAATTGCGAGCGAAAAACAAAATTCAACGAATTTTCGAATCGCAAGCTAGGTTAGCTTGCTCAGGTTAGGTTTGTGTGTAAATTGCTAGCAAAAATACAAATTCACGCATTTTCAACACGGTTTGCAATCTTGTTTTTCCTTCCTCTTCTTGCTTCTCCGCCATTAAATGACCCTCTTGTTGTACATCACTTAAATTCGAGTTTGGCGCATGCTCAGTCCAAAAAGTTGCAGGCGTATCGCTAGCCGTCTGTAGTGATAAGGCACTCACCAAGATGCATATAACTCCTGGTGCGTTTACTGATTCGCTTTTGTTTCAACTAAAGTTCTTGATCCTGTAATTGCGTCAATAGAGTTTGTTCCATTCGTCAATGGATGACGCTCAAGTCGAATATAGTGGAGTTTCCAACAATCCAAAGTGCCTACTAGATAAATTTTTTGAGTTTTTGAACGTTAACATTATTTTGAGGTTATATGTCAATTACATTGCATATTAGGCTATCCAAGATGCTGTCAAACTAAAATTAAGATGGCCGCCTGAAGGCACACATTGTATTTGTTATTGTTTGAACGAGACTGATTATTGTTAATTTTTGTATGAAACTTTGCCGAATAAAAAACATGCCTACAAAGTGTTATGTTGTAAATTGTGGAAGCCGTGGAGATCGCGACTTAGTGAAGTTTTTAAAAATTCGTAGCTAGCTACATTTTGATAATGTGGTATATTAAATCAAAGACTAGATAGATAGATGTTTATTAAGTAGGATACCCTAATATACATAGTTCCATGTTACAAAATAACAAATTAGTAGGTAAAAATATGTAACAAGTGAAAATAAATTACTTTGCGATATCTGACACTCGGTGTGTAAAATAACGACCAATCCAATGAAGATTTGAAAATAAAAATAGATAAATGTGTAGGCAATCATATATTACAAATAATAGTGTTGAGGAAACAGTCATAACTTCATGCACTGAGAACCAATCCAGGGGTTTTTTGGTACATCGGACAGTCCTATAGGGTCCAATAGAATTTCACAGATATTTTCACACTGCAGCACAACTCGGCCATCCTCACCTTTTCACAAAGACACCATCTTTACTCTAAAAAATGTCTTCCTTTTATGAAACTTAGGTAGCACAACTACTTTACGAAAATTGTACGCTTTTGGGAAATCAACTATCCAGAATTATTCATCTGGGAAAATTTACTCATGAACATATATCCTTTGGGTGACCAAATCACAAAATCGCAGTATTTTCATTCAGTTAGTTTCATTTGTAAATGAGTTTGGTAATAATAAGCATGGTCACGTTTTAGGGTAATTGCAATTCCACCGCTTATTATATTTGAGGTTTTTAAATTTGAATACTGCCCCATATCAATATTCCTTAATGAATATGGACACTTCACTTCTATAGCAGTCACAAGACATCGTCGCATCAGGAGAACTATCCATACTTTCAACAAAGGAATATCCATTCGCTGTGAATGCCTCATCTGAAAATTAATTGAAAACATTAATGAACAGTTCATAAATTACGAAAAATCAGTACCTACCTTGGCAACAACAACAGTATGTTCATCCATTTTTCTTGCCTCACAATCATGGGCAAATCCAGCTTCAAGATATTTATAGCCTGTTAAACTTTTGTAGGCCTTCATTGGCTTTCTTGTTTATGAGTCAACAGTAGATATGTAATAATGTCGAATGCCGTTACTGTTGTGAAAAGATCTAGAGATATGTCCATTTCACAAGGAGTGAAAGTAAAAGGATCCATGCACTTTATCACTCTCCTTTTGTCTCTATAGATCGATGCAGTGTCTTTGTTTACTCGTTCTAATGATAATAAATAAATCACTTTTAGTTAAAACAGCCATAATAACATTTCAAATCACAACTAAACAAAACTATTAGCAGTAGAAGCTAGTGCCAAACACAAACACCATTCATGTGTGCCTACAGCCGGCCATTTTTAAAGAGCCGTGGTCACGTGTTGTGGATAGCCTAATTGGTATTTATCGTGTGATTTTTCTGTTCTTTTAATACTTTTCGCTCAGTTCGGTAGTTTTGCGACGTTTTTAGTTGTTGGGTTATTGTTATTTATTTGTTCTTGTGTTTTTCTGTCATTCGTAAAAGTTAGGGTAGTGTATATAATTTTTTTGCGAGTCTCGACTTCGACATGACAATCATGACATGGTTCAATTTGAGGTTATGTCGATGACGCAGCATGCGTTTGTCAAAACGACATGTCAAGTTATCATGATCGGTAATGATTTGCCTGCCATCTATGTTAAAATTGAGTAAACTCTCTTGACGCAATAAAAATGTCATGAATCAAGCAGGCCGTACATCAACAGTTTTGGATGACAATTTCACAGCTATAAGTAATTCCACCAGGAGTTATATGCATCTTGGCACTCACCACAAAACAACAACACATGTTTTGTGGCACTCACCATCAAACGTGTAGGAAGTAAACGACTTGGTACAGTCTGTGAAAAATTAATACACACAATAAAAATGGAGTTTCAATCGAACCTAAATGGCAAAGTTTTAAATAGTCAGACACGGGAAGTAGTAGCTAATGTTATTCATTTTATGAGAAAGGAGCCAAAAAACAATGAACCACTGAAAGATTTTAAAAAAGTGCAGGAGCGTGTGGCATTGGCAAAAGGTGTTGGGTTAAGTGGCATTCGAAAAATTTCTCGCGAAATGAAATTAATTGAAGACGGTGAATGTTCATCATTTTCAACACCAAACAAAAAGATGAAAAAAAGCGCTTCAAAAACGTGCTTTGACGATTTCGATACAGGGCGTCTTCGACGTTATATACCTAATTAATTTTTATTTAACAGTAAAACAAGTGCCAACTTTAAGACGTATACATAGAAAATTTGCAGAGGACTACAATTACTCAGGTTCCCGATCAGAAAGATGGGATTTCGTTGGCGAAAAACCAGAACAAACAGAAAATTATTGATGAAAAAACCCGATATTCAACATATGAGACTGAATTTCTTACGTAATATGAAACGTTACAGAGCCGAAAATCGCCCAATTATATATATATATATATATATATATATATATATATATATATAAGTGAAAATAGAGTATATTTCGTTTTAATTCCGAGAGTTCTAACCTTTGACAGCTGTTTCGTGCTAACGCACTCATCAGAAAGGATTTATGGATCTCTCGAAATCAAAACGAATCCACTCAAGAATTAATACAACTAGTGACTGTAGATGTCATGAATAACTTCCTGTTATATATATATATATATATATATATATATATATATATATATATATATATATATATATATATATCTATATATAACAATATAAGTAAAAAAGTTATTGGGTATAACCCTCAAAATGTTGTGCAACCGTAGACACGTGTTTCGAGCTAAAGCTCTCTTCAGTACGGTAAAATCAAGTGCGAAGATGTACAACACTTGGATATAAAAATAGAAATAAAGGAAGTCAACAACAGGAAGCCAACCACACATTTGTGGCATCGGTTAGAAGACCTTGTACTCACAAGGCAACAATAACTAACGTCGCCACGGAGGTAGCTATAGCTACCAGCGTGACAATCCTACCCAGGATGATACAAATAAGGATGGATTTAGCGAGGGGCAATATATGAAAATATAAGTAAAAAAGTTATTGGGTATAACCCTCAAAATGTTGTGCAACCGTAGACACGTGTTTCGAGCTAAAGCTCTCTTCAGTACGGTAAAATCAAGTGCGAAGATGTACAACACTTGGATATAAAAATAGAAATAAAGGAAGTCAACAACAGGAAGCCAACCACACATTTGTGGCATCGGTTAGAAGACCTTGTACTCACAAGGCAACAATAACTAACGTCGCCACGGAGGTAGCTATAGCTACCAGCGTGACAATCCTACCCAGGATGATACAAATAAGGATGGATTTAGCGAGGGGCAATATATGAAAATATAAGTAAAAAAGTTATTGGGTATAACCCTCAAAATGTTGTGCAACCGTAGACACGTGTTTCGAGCTTAAGCTCTCATCAGTACGGTAAAATCAAGTGCGAAGATGTACAACACTTGGATATAAAAATAGAAATAAAGGAAGTCAACAACAGGAAGCCAACCACACATTTGTGGCATCGGTTAGAAGACCTTGTACTCACAAGGCAACAATAACTAACGTCGCCACGGAGGTAGCTATAGCTACCAGCGTGACAATCCTACCCAGGATGATACAAATAAGGATGGATTTAGCGAGGGGCAATATATGAAAATATAAGTAAAAAAGTTATTGGGTATAACCCTCAAAATGTTGTGCAACCGTAGACACGTGTTTCGAGCTAAAGCTCTCTTCAGTACGGTAAAATCAAGTGCGAAGATGTACAACACTTGGATATAAAAATAGAAATAAAGGAAGTCAACAACAGGAAGCCAACCACACATTTGTGGCATCGGTTAGAAGACCTTGTACTCACAAGGCAACAATAACTAACGTCGCCACGGAGGTAGCTATAGCTACCAGCGTGACAATCCTACCCAGGATGATACAAATAAGGATGGATTTAGCGAGGGGCAATATATGAAAATATAAGTAAAAAAGTTATTGGGTATAACCCTCAAAATGTTGTGCAACCGTAGACACGTGTTTCGAGCTTAAGCTCTCTTCAGTACGGTAAAATCAAGTGCGAAGATGTACAACACTTGGATGTAAAAATAGAAACAAAGGAAGTCAACAACAGGAAGCCAACCACACATTTGTGGCATCGGTTAGAAGACCTTGTACTCACAAGACAACAACTAACGTCGCCACGGAGGTAACTATAGCTACCAGCGTGACAATCCTACCCAGGATGATACAAATAAGGATGGATTTAGCGAGGGGCAATATATGAAAATATAAGTAAAAAAGTTATTGAAGAGAGCTTAAGCTCGAAACACGTGTCTACGGTTGCACAACATTTTGAGGGTTATACCCAATAACTTTTTTACTTATATTTTCATATATTGCCCCTCGCTAAATCCATCCTTATTTGTATCATCCTGGGTAGGATTGTCACGCTGGTAGCTATAGCTACCTCCGTGGCGACGTTAGTTGTTGCCTTGTGAGTACAAGGTCTTCTAACCGATGCCACAAATGTGTGGTTGGCTTCCTGTTGTTGACTTCCTTTGTTTCTATTTTTACATCCAAGTGTTGTACAACTTCGCACTTGATTTTACCGTACTGAAGAGAGCTTAAGCTCGAAACACGTGTCTACGGTTGCACAACATTTTGAGGGTTATACCCAATAACTTTTTTACTTATATTTTCATATATTGCCCCTCGCTAAATCCATCCTTATATATACCCACTAAACATGTAATGTTACAAAATATTGCCACAACATTATGTATGGCTTGCCATCGTAAAATGAAAATATAATATTGCATAAAGCTCAGTGCTATATTTAAGTTTTTAACATAACAGAATAAACTACAGACAAGTTGTTTGTAAGTTATAAAGCAAGCTATTGATTGAGTTTCAAGTGCAATGTTACATGATCCATGAGAGTTCATTGTAAATGCAACAATACAGAAACTATCTACGAACAATGTGAGTGCAAGTTACATTTGGAACTATCGAACAAGTTCAAATCGCAATGTTGCACTGAGTTTGAAATTCCATGATATTTACAACCATACATAAGCTAACTACAAACAATATTGACAGTATTTAGAAAACACAATACACTTTCAATTTTCGATTGCATCATCGCAGAAATATACAAAATGATACGCTAGGACAATTTTAAATGGTAAGTATAAAGAAACTTGAAATAATATTTCATTTATCAGGAATCCTACCAGTTTTGAATTTCCCGGTCTTGATGAGATGCCATCTAACGGGGTGACCCACCCAGTAACCTTTGCGTTAGTTTCGTTTTGGATACTTTCATTCGTTCTTAACCTAGGTACCTGAGTAAAGTACATATTCTTCTGCAATTTTGTTTTTTGATTAAGAGTTCACTGAGTGTTGAAACAACATAATGGATAATGCTAATAAATTTAAGGCATCTTCATGTAAGGTAAGGCGATACATCAAATATTATTTTAGGTTAGGATGGTCTGGTTTGGTTGCAGGTTTTTCAATATATTGGTGGCTTGAATGAAAAATTTTGTGTTGGAACAAGTCTTGAACGTTTTTTCACAAATCATTGTGCCATGTTTTGCAATTGGATCAACAAAAAAGACAATTTCAGAATCAAAGAATTGAAATCTGAACAAATTTTAAAATTCGAGTCAGTTCAATTTTAATATAAAGCGAATATGTAAGCACAATAGTGTCATAATCAAGGACAAGTTCAATTGTACATTCTATATTGAAATAAGTCCATAATTGTTGAGTTGACTAATTATATATTCATTTATAATATTTTTGTTCCAGATGCAGTGAGAAATTAATCTTCATGCATCAGAAAAGATGCATTTCAAATAAATGTAATGGCTTGGCTACAATTCGCAAAAACACGTTACTTGTAGGGTTAGGTAGTAGATCGAGATGTCGATATTTAAGCTACACATTCAATTCAATGATTATTTTGTTTCAGGTACCTGATAAGGCCAAACAGATTTTTATTTTAAATATGACATTTCAATATGAGTACTTATTTGTTTTTTTGTGATATTTTAATTAAAGGTTTCAATATCAAATTTTTGTCTTTTTGATCTCCAAGATTCAAATGGACATTCAAATTAATATTCAATTCAAATCAAAATCAACAATTCAAAATCAACATTTCAAAAGATTTTTTGGGTTGTCACTGCTTGTTTCTAAAAATTAGAAAATGATGAATCTGATTTCCATAGAGGACACATCAATACTGAATGATCTGTCTCCCATGAAGATTGTATTCATTTTCTATCAATATTAGTAGCAAGTAGTGAAAATCCAAAAATTCTTCAGTAGCGAACAAACCTACTGGAACGTAATTTATGAAATCTTACTGTTATGTTATGGAAAGGTCGAATAGAGAAGATTGGTGGTGAGTTGCTGCTATATAAAAATATTGAATATGTTATTTTCCACTAATTTATATTCTATGTTGAGGTAACCTTGCTGCAATTACTAATTATGAAAGATTACATCCATCAATTCATTTCAGAAGTTGCTGCAACATTGTCATAAGACGTCATTTTCAATATTACATTTGCAATTTTCCCGTATATTATATGCAATGTTGCAGAAACCTTGCTGGAATAATTGATAATGGCATATACCATTTGTAATATTGCTGAACGTCCGTTTCAGTAGTTGCTGAACTTTTGCAGTAAGGTAGCAGAAAACTGATGTAACATTACACATTACCATGAAAGGTTACTGAAATATTGAATGAATGTTACTTTGCTTAGTGGGTATATATATATATATATATATATATATATATATATATATATATATGGATGAGACATACGTCCATTCCTGCCATACAAACCAAAAGGGTTGGGCTGATAGTTCAAATGAGGGCCTACATAAACCAGTGTCAAAAGGACAGATGCTTGTGATAGTGCATGCTGGAGGTGTAAGTGGTTTTGTTAAAAACGCCTACCTTCGCTACAAACCTACTGTCAAAACAGGAGATTATCATGATGCAATGAACTATGACAATTACAAAAAGTGGCTGCAGGATAAGCTGATACCAAATTTGCCCCCGAACAGCGTTTTAGTGATTGATAATGCTCCTTATCATAATGTACAAACTGAGAAATGTCCAACTACCTATGTCTTCTAGAAAAGCAGAAATGCAACAGTGGTTGACAACTCGACGTATTGGATTTACAAATGAGATGTTAAAAGTTGAATTATATAATATTATAAAATTACACAAACCTCGGTTCAAAACCTATGAAATCGACAAAATACTCTCGGATAAAGGACATCCAGTCTTACGGTTACCTCCCTACCATCCGGATTTGAACCCAATAGAGTTAGTGTGGGCTTCTATGAAGCAATATGTCGCTGAAAAAATGTCATATTCAATTTTAAATTTGTGGAAAGTTTGACAAACAATGGAAAACGAGATGTGAACATGTTAAAGCAATAGAACAAAATTATATGGCAAAACAGCCAGCGTTCGACATCGTAATTGACGACATAATAATAAATGTTGGATCTAATAGTGATAGTGACTCTGTCACTGACGAGACTACCTCGGATTCTGATTTACATGGTTCAGATATCTTATAAAACAGAGACAAGCGAGAGAAATAAATGTTGAATTGCAAAAGTTATCATGCTTATTATTTTATAGTCGGATGAGTAAAATGTATATTAATAAGTATAAATGTGCAGTATTAAAATAAAATTGGGTTCAAAATTCAATATCTGTTGTTCAAAAAATATCATCCTGTTACCTATATTTCAAACAAATATTCATTAAGTTACAATAGCCAACGACTTCTAAGTAAGTAATTAAAATAGGATCTGATTAAAAAAAATTGTGATGAGCAATTAACAGTTTTTTAATTTCAACAATAATGAACAGATTTGAATTTAAAACGAATATGAAATTAGTTTGTCATGCCGTGATTTTGTACCGATACCTATGTATTTTATTAAACAGACCGAAACCTTAAGTAATTAATTTTTATCATTCATTTTAAATTTTATGTTTTTAATTTGCTTAGGTGTATTGCAAAACGCCGGCATCATGAAAAATAAAATATAAGACTGTACGTGAAAATGCGGTAATACGAATTTATTGAATTATCTAAATTATTTTCCTCATCCTAGTTTCATATAACATTCTAACATTTTTATTGTTCAATATGCCGTTTTTCCATACGCCTAAGCATTTTTCAAAACGACTGCTTGGTAAAAATTCTGCATGAAAATTGTTTTATCCTGTTAATTCTTTCAGATACATAATGGTTTCTATATTTGTGTATCCGATTGTCCCTTTTTTGCGCACTGACCCGAGCGTACTGTCTATCCTTTTCCTTCCGAATGCGTTCTCACGTTATTGTTCGCGCATCGAGTTGTGTAGCTTCATTTTTAAGTAGACAAGATATAAGAATTACATAGAACAGATAATACAATAAATACAGAATTTCCAAATTCGAGACGAGGTATAAAAGAACTGTCACAGTTGAAACTATATAGATTGAATAAAATAATAAATTTCATTCGCATTATCCCAAATTGTTCGACATGCTACCAGATATTATTAAAATAACTGAATCTATGTTTTCTTACAAAGATAAAGTAAAGGACTGGTTGAATACCACAGAAAGATATTTTTATAATTTGATAAATAATATTTAATTAATGGTTGAATTTATTTTGTTTCTGATACACAAAATTTTGAAATTTTCAGTTTAGAAAAAAAATCAGAAATAAGATTGGAAGTGAAAAATAAAAATTTGTTTTGAAACATGTTGTGGCGAAGCTGCGGGCGATGCCGGACCTGAACTCTCACGTATAGCTAGCGACAAACCGCGGGAGACTGTCGATGCGCTTGCACCGAGAAGAATCTGGACGGTTCGGTGAGTCTGGGCGATTTGAAGGAAAATTCTGGAGCATTCAGAGAAGTCAACGTCGGATATAAAAAGAACTACGCAGCGGACAGTCGGATAGTCAGTGAAGTGAAAGTCGAATATAAATAGTAGAGTGATTGTTATGTAAATTAGAGTACTGTGAATCATTGTATTTCGTTAAATAAATTATTTTAGAGTGAATTGGACTATAAATATATTACAATGTTTTAAATACGAGCTTCTGATTAAAACATTTTTGTTTTCAATCAGTTTTTTATTGATAGAAAAAAAAACACTAGATGATTAATAAATTAAGGGCCAATTTATGCAACATATCATTATCATAGTCATAATCACAATCTTAGTCTTTGTCTTAAGAAATTTTTATATTTATACAACATAGTCATTAGCTAAAAAATAAAAAATTGCCAGATGACAAAAATTCAATTCTCTGCAATTCACTACGTTTCAACTGTTAAAATCTACAGTCGTTATCAAGTGTATAAATTCGACACTGTCAAAGATACTTCTTATATATGATATGGCTGATTTTGTGTCATTAGCCTAGGGGTAATTTGCCTGTGTTCAGTTAAGCTTGTTAATAATAGTGCCGGGCCCCTCCGGTACAGCATTGTTAATTCTTATCGCAATTTCAATTGATCCATGCCACTAATTAAGGGTTTCCACACATTAAAGATTTCTATGCTTCCTTGACTGAATACATTGTTGTTCATATATGCACTCTCTTTAAACTTCCTTCTATACCAGCCCTCTTTATGGATGACTTCGTCTTCAGTCCATTTAATATTGTGTTGGGTTGTCCAGACATGATCCGCTATCCCTGACCTTGATGTTTCTCCTCGTTGAGTATTTTCAAACGCTAAGCGGTCTCTAAGTTACTCCAAGATAACCTTCACCACATTCACAAGGGATGCGGTAGATGCAGTTTTTGGAGTCAATGTCAGCGTTACGTGGTCTCGTTTTTGTAAGATGGCTGCGAATGGTGTTACCTGACATGTCCGTATTTTGTATTTCGACCCAATTCGCCTTATTCTTTCCAATAGACCTCTAACAAAAGGAACGCACAGAGTGGTTTGTGTCGGCTCTTCTGATGGTTTCTTGTTGGTATCTCCCCTGCTGGCTAGAACCTCTTCTACATGTTTTTTTTTGGGTTCCCATTTCGTCGCAGATCTTTCTTGATATCGTCCAATTCGATGGTAGGTAAAACTTTCCTGTGTTGCACAGGTTATAGGCACGGTCCACCAGCGATCGAACAATCCCTCTCTTTATTGTAGCACCATGATGGTTCGATTCTAAGTTCAGCTACTGTCCAGTGTGAGTCGGCTTTCTGTACACTGATGTTTGGCACCTACCAATTATGTTTGCCAAACTGTACGTTTTTATATTCACCAAATTGGTGTGGTGGATTCCATTCGACCAATCACCGCACATTTATTTTTGAATAGACAAATCAAAGTACGAGTTTACAATCCACCACACCAATGTGGTGGATATAAAAACAAAATACAAACAACCAAATACAAACTAATAAGCAAAGCAGCAAATTATCAACAGATAATCTCACCATTCTCACCTAAAATTATTTGTTTGGATTTTGGAATCAGTTTTTGACAAGTATGAAATTTGTGACGACACACTTTCCTCGTCTATTTCGAAAGACGATCTAGTACAAAGAAAATACTGGGGTGGGATTATGAACACTCGATACGAGAGCTGTCACGATACGTAGGCTAGAACGATGTATGTTCTCGATTCGAAATGAAATCAAAATTATGATATTTCTTTGAATAGAGATAGAATGGAATTTTATCTACCATAAAGACCATTGATATCGACTCAAGTTGCAATATATTTTGAATAGACGAGGAAAGTGATGTCCTTCTTGTCAAAAACTGATTCCAAACACACCTTCGTCGAATTTAAATCAGCTTGTTCGATAACTCCGATTGTTTCCGTTAAGGTTTTTCAACTTATTTTGCCTGAGAAAACAAAATCCAAACACCAAACTCAAACTAATAAGCAAAACAGCAAATCATCAACAGAGATTGTCATCTAAAATTCTTTGTTTGGAATCAGTTTTTGACAAGTACGACACTTGTGACGACACACTTTCCTCTTCTATTGAATTGGTTTTCATAATTGCTAAAATCTGACATATGTCAAACTCACTACGGATCGAGTATTCGTAATTACACCCCTGGGACCCAAAATTTTTGAATTGTCGGAATTGATTCTCTAGAGAAACATGAGACAATATGACGTCATTTTTTCTCAATTTCGAGCAATAGGTACCTATCTATCTAGAAAATGACGTCATATTTCTCTAGAGAATTAATTCCGACAATTCAAAAATTGGGTACCTGGAGCGGCAACGCTGCATGAGTGACACGACGGTGGACATGACACAAGGAAAACATTATTGAACAGGAGAGTCTAATCCCCATAAGACAATGGGGACACCTCAGATCAATAAGATCATAGATGGGCCCGATGCTACGTAAACATCATATTTACTGAACCAAAGATAATTCTTGCGGAAACTGTTTTGTTTTGGGTTTTTGACATTCGAACCAAAACAAAACACCTCTAGCACAGTGCCGTGCTTTTTTAAGGGGGTCAAAATTACTTATGCAAATGCAGTACCTGTGAACTGCAACAAGTTATGTCGTGGTTTTGTCTTAAAATTCCTAGGGTCAGTAAAAAGCCGGGGGTTGGCAGCAAAAACCTTTTTATCAAAATTTGGGGATTCAAGATAGCGGATTAGTTTTGTGATTTATGATGATATTCTTGTTGAATTCTAGGAGTTTTCAGCTATTAAAAATGCATTATTTTTATGGTCTAAAGTAATTAATTCGAGAGAGGTAACAAGTTCCTTGACTATATTTCAAGTTTGGAGTCTGGGGGTTTATGTTGTGTAGATCAAGTTTGTACGAATCAATACGAATATTTGAATAAATATGGACCAGTTGCATAAAGCCTTCTGTTAACGTAGGTAACATAACTGGTGAGCTTAGACATGCGTTGCCATAGTCATCATATATCAAATCAAGTATTTATTTGTCTGTTAAATTCTTTATGCAACTGGCCCCATGAGTTAAGAAACATTTTCCAACATCTATTATTTCAGAACCCATTTCCTTTTTTTGTAAAAATTGTTCATTCTGTTGAGTATTATCCTTCCTAAATTTTGGACCAGTTCATTCATATGGCAAGTACCTGTCAGAAACCAACTACTCCCCTGGTTAAGACCACGACGGGGATTGAATTAAATCTAACAGATACTTGTGCAACGTTCCTCAAAGCATCAGAGGACGCAATTGCAAGTGTTTTGTGTTGATGAAGTGTTGTTAAAATTTTCCTGTGTGTTTTCGTGGTTTTTGTCCTGCTTAAACAACTTAAAGTTACATTTGGAATATTTTTCAAAATAGTGCAGTGGTTTAGTGAGACACAATGTCTAAATACTGCTTTGTTTGAAAAACAAATGATAGTAAACAAACATTCCACAGGCGAGGTTCCAGTGGCGTCAAATGCACGATGCAAATCATGCAATCAAACGTATTCGTCAAATATAATATTGGAGGACAAAGAAACTCTTTCAAAATTACAGATAAGAAAAGCCTATGGCAAAATGGTGAATGCCTCAATGTTTGTTATAAATATCTGTAAGCAGGAGGAAAAAACATTGAGGCTTATGACAGGAAAATTGAATTTATTTTCCAATAATATTGATATTGTTAAAATTCTAACAGTGAGGACAATTAATGATATACCAAAGGACTTGCTTAAAATTTTTGGAAATCATTTCTGAAAAGAAATTTCAATGATTCTCAAGAAAGCTCAGTACATGAGGATTTGAACACTTAGTATTTATTGATTTTTAAATAAAACTGTCTTTGTCAAAAGAGACCTGACCCTTTCTACTTTGTCAGTTCCGCTTATTGACAATTCATGGTATATTCGAGTTTTGAAAAAAATTTGAAGTATAGCCTTTACCAAGGCTTAACTATGGTTTGATAAAGGCTCTTCCTCAAAGAAATGATTTCCAAAAATTTTAAGCAGGTCCTTTGGTATATCATTAATTGTCCTCACTGCTAGAATTTTAACAATGTCAATATTATTGGAAAATAAATTCAATTTTCCTTTCATACGCCTCAATGTTTTTTACCCCTGCTTACAGATATTTATAACAAACATCGAGAAATTCACCACTTTGCCATAGGCTTTTCGTATCTGTAATTTTGAATGAGTTTCTTTGTCCTCCAATACTATATATATTTGACGAATACGTTTGATTGCATGATTTGCATCGTGCATTCGACGCCACTGGAACCTCACCTGTGGAATGTTTGTTTACTATCATTTGTTTTGCAAACAAAGCAGTATTTCGACATTGTGCACCACTAAACCACTGCACTATTTTGAAAAATATTCCAAATGTAACTTCAAGTTGTTTAAGCAGGACAAAAACCACGAAAACACACAGGAAATTTTCTAACAACACTTCATCAACACAAAACGACAAGGTCCAATGATCGCCACGGCCGGTGTCACAAGCGGTGTTGCCAAGAGTAAAATAATTCTAGTAACCGCTCGAAATTTTCAGAGTGCCTAAAATTTCATCAGTTCAAAACGACATATATCTTCCGTGTTGGTAACTTTTTCACACCTTTCTGGACATAAACATTTCTCTAGAATTTTTAGAATAATTTATCTGAATATAAGATATGATTGATTATGCATTTATTGGTAGGTTCCTACCAAAATCATATTTTTTTACCAATTTGACAACAGGGCGTCAATGTTTGAAAACATTAGGGATGAGAGGTGTACGTAAATAAACAAAGTTGTCTTCGGTTCAGTGAATATGATGTTTACGTAGCATCGGGCCCATCTATGTTTACTTATTGATCTGAGGGGGACACCGATAGAAAGAGATGAAAGAACATTTGTGACGAAATGTGACGTAGTTGGACGTATCATGGGCCATGGCCGCCAGTGACGGACTAGCTCTTGGTATATGAGAGTTACTGCTGACAGATTTGTTGCTTGGTTCGAGTTCGACTCTGTACTCATATCCAAGTACGTCACTATGACGCGTTGATGCTACAAGATTCTGATTGGCAAGAGCTTATTGAACCCTCCTTGTTAGTTTAGTCTCTTTGGACATGACACTCATCTGAGGGTTACCCCTGTGATCACTTCAGGATCAGGGGTGGGATTATGAACACTCGATAAGAGAGCTGTCACGATACGTAGGCTAGAACGATGGTTGTTCCCGATTCGAAACGAAGTCGAAATTATGAAATTCCTTTGAATAGAGATAGAATGGAATTATATCTACCACATAGACCATTGATATCGACTCAAGTTGCAATATATTTTGAATTGTATTCGTTTTTATAATTGATAAAATCTGACATATGTCAAACTTACTACGGATCGAGTGTTCGTAATTGCACCCCAGTTCAATTGACAGAAATACATGTTATTTACATAGAAATATTATATTGCTATGGTTATTTAATAGAAAAACGTTCTTTCGTGGTCTATGAGATCTCTTCAGGAACTCCTCGGAGTTACTTGGAGCTACCCACTGGGTCAATGGCTCTGAGAGGACATGACTGACATATGTGACCACAAAGTTGTTGTTTTGTGAAAGTGACAAAGGTGATGTCAACATGGACCATGAATATGATGAAATGAATGTTGATTACAAATCTTATAGATAATACTCATTATTTATCTTTACATTGAACAGAACCTGACAATTGAACAGGACGGTGATTATAATATTTATAATTTACAAGCATGTCATCTTCAGTAATATCCGTTATAACCAAAACCCCAACTCTTTTAAAAGAATTGCAAAAAAAGTTGCCGCACATCAATTTTCACAAAGTGGAAAACGCAGGTAGGTAATTTCAATCATCTTATACACCCACATAGATCTCATTTCAGATAATTTTCACTAACAGATGAACAGTTCAAAAAGTCCCACATAATCGTCGGAGATTTTGATTTAATTGGACCGCATTTATATGAACTTCACAACGCGAAATGGATACAGGGAACTTGGGCAGGCGTGGAACTTCTTTTGAAATATGCCAAGCCCGACACTCCACCAAATCTTTTAGTTACCAGATTTACTGGTAAACACTTTGGCACCGAAATGAGCGAATACGTTGTGTCACACATGATCAATCACGAGAGGAATATGTTTGAAATAAGGGACAATCAGAAGCTGCAACAGTGGTCTAGGGAAGGGAAAATTTGGTCCTACAGGACTCTGCCTGATCTCAATGTGGGAATTTTAGGACTTGGAACAATCGGCGTTCAAAGTAAACTGACTTGATGAACCTAAAGATATATTCATCATAGCCTTGTTTCAGTTGCAAAAACCTTGAAGTTTTTGGGGGCCAAGGTGTGTGGGTTAGGAAGAAGAGAAACGTTGGATTCCGAAAAAAGCGTGCATATTGACAAATACTACAGTAAAAATAGTCTTCCGCAGTTCCTGGAGAATTGTGATTATTTAATAAGTATACTACCGAAGACGACAGAAAGCAACGGATTTTTGAACGGGAATGCTTTAGAAAGTTGTAAAGGTTGGTATGTACCTCATATTTCTATATTAATAATAATAAACTTTACTTAATAATAATAATATTTATTAGGGCGGGAAAATAAACATTACTATTATTACATATGAAAATGTATAGAAATAGTCAATTAGGAATTCTACTAATATAATAAATTCATTAAAATATGATGAGAGCATATCATTAATAGTTTTAAAAACAAATATCATGGCTGCTTTGTACAACCTGTCTTGAACTGTAACCACCGTAATGTATCTAGCACAAATGCTATACTGGTATACTGATTGCATTTCAGAATTACTCTCAGGCCTCGATTTTGTAATTTTTGTATTGACATGATTTTGTTTTGATCGAAACTTTGACCGCTTACATTTCAGAAACGACACATACAAAATCATTTCAACTTAGACATTTTTCGAACAACCCATCCCACTAACGGAATAAAATTTCAGCCAATTCGACCGAGGACAAATTTCCCATATGTTTTCGTGAGGGGTCCTTTGAAAGATACTTGTAGTTAAAGGAAATTTGTTTTCAGGACGTAACACAGTTTTTATTAATATTGGTAGAGGTTCCATAATTTCTGAAGAATGCCTGGTTAATGCCTTGGAGCGCAAATGGATTTCCGCAGCCATTCTAGATGTGTTTGAAAAAGAACCATTGAGCAGTGAGAGTCCTTTATGGAAAATGTCAAATGTGAGTGATTCAGTATTCATGATGCCAACAAAAAATTCGTATGCAGGGTCAATCTTACGTTACAAATTCCCATAATGGCAAATTTGAAATGAGAATTGTTCAAATGAAGTACTTCGGACAGGTTCTGTTTGTCTTCACTGGATGCATTGCAATCCAAATGGCTTATTGACCTGATAAAGCTCTTTACGAAAATTTATCATACAAAGTTTTTTCTATGACAGTTATTATATAGACAAATTGTAACAATGTTGAATGTTTTATCTTATGAATTTTTTTAAATTTTAGTCATATTATCAAATGATGACTTTCAAGTACAGTCTTACGCAAAAGACTGTATTTTTCAAAACCGAATGAGCAGTGCGTAAAACATTACTTTACATACAGTTGACTTTTTACATACTGAAAAGTATCAATTTTGTAAAACATTAGTTTACGCGCTGTCGTAGAAAAAGTTCTTTGCGAAAATGTATCATACAAAGTGTTTTCTACATCAGGTATTATATTGAAAAATCGTAGCTACTGTTGAAACGAAACGAAAACACAAACACACTTATTTTCAAATAATCACAATACCCATTGCACTGTTTCCCAGGTGGACTCAGTAAAATTTTTGGGAGTAAATCTTGACCCATCTTTTACCTGGGCTGCACATAATAAGGCCCGGTTTCACCAAATGATTTTCAATCTCAGATTAAGTAATCTTGACTTGATAGTGAATCTGGATTAACATCGTTTCCCGTTTAACCACAACTCAATCATCGGATGAAGATCGCTATTAATGAAACCGCGATTAAATCATCGAACTATTTGGCATCAATGGAAATCTGGCGTTTCATATCATAATTTATAATATCAGTGTCATAGATGCGGAGCAAGCATAGAAATATATATTATATACTTACTCTAGAATGCTAATTCCCATGTCAAAAGTGTTGTAAAAAGTTCAGGCTAGTCCACAATGCGCAAGCGCGTCATTTAGTAAAATATTATGGTACTTGTGAAGATTAACAAACGTTAATTCTGAATCTCGGAGAATAAGGTTGGAAACCTCATTGTACCTACTTATACCTGTTATTTGTATTTAGCCGATTTGAATACATATTTTCACATATTTATGATCCCAAATATTCAGCAAAGGCCATCAGAAAGTAGAGTACGGTTAGTATTATTATTTACCGCTCTGAAGCGACTGATTTTTGGTATCACATTCACTTTTCAGCTGTAGTTCACCAACAAAAACCTACGGAACCACCCCAAATCGTCGGTGCAAATTTCAAGGAAGCACCTGATTGGAAAATAAATTGAAAGTACAAAAAACTGAAAATTTATTTCCGCTAATATCATGAATAATTTCAATTCAAATTGGATTTATTAAATTGGATGCTTGGAAGCCCGAGGTTTTTTTCTAGAACGATTCATGTCAAAATATGCAACTGCATTTAATTTAAATCATTTGAAGAGACTAACATGCTATTTCTACGAGTATTTCTGGTTGTATTACCTCAGTGCAATTTCCACAATGGGGGTGCATGACAAAGTGAGGCCAGAAGCATTTTTCTTACCATCAAAGAAAATCACTTCCATATTGACATTAATTTTCTGAGGTGATTCTGTGTATGTTTAGTACTTTTTGAAGGAATCTAGAACTCATAATATAACTGGTGTGGCAGAAAAGTTGGATCACAAGCCATGCGTGCTTACGCAGACACAGTATTGGTATTGCAGTAGGTTTCAAATTATTCTATTGTCGTTTTCACATGAATCTTCATGAGGAAAATGTCTGCCACAAATTACAATTTTCTCACTCAACGGTTCTGCTGGGGTCTCTTCTTAAAAATAATAACCAAAAATCATGCCTTTTTTGTTAAACTATTTTGAGCAAAGCATATAGGTACATAAAAAATTGCATTATCTACCAAAAATGATTTATTTCAGGTATTTTTCCTTCACACAACACTAAACAGTTCATTTTTTATTTGTAGGAAGAAACGGCTTTATTAGAAATAGTCTTTAAAGGAAGAAGATTAATACAAATTCACGAATGATGAAAGAATAACCAACGACAACAAACACCACACAAAACGACAAGAGAAAATCTGAAATTCTAAAAACCGTCTCTGATCTCTTACAAGAGTGACAGATCTTAGCTTAGTGACAAGTCTTCCTGTTGATGAAAAAGCACTTTTGCACGGTCATTATAATTACAGTAGCATAGGGTACATTATTGTTTTAAATAAGTTTCTTTCGCGCCTAAAATTCGGAGTAATCTATCTCTAAAAGGTTCTTTTCGGTTTTAAAAAGTCCTAAATGCGCTGTCAAATTTCTCTCTTTTAAATGACATTTATTGCCTCATAACAAAAAACTCTGAATTGGAACACCAAATTATTTTCAAACTTGGCAACTATCTACTCAAACCATATTGATGACGCACATGCGCACATCGTAAACGGGTCGCATACGCGGCATGCTTTTCGCCGTGAAAATTGGCGGGATTAGCATTCTAGAGTAAGTATATAATATATATTTCAATGACTATGTTTATCTGGACGATCTCTATCCGCTTCAAATTCAATAGCATTGAGTCGAGTGAAACCACCCTTCTGTTTATATCGCAATATTTAAGTGGATCGAAGAATCCTATTCCTCAATCCGATTGACAAAAGCTAACTTCACAGCAAAATGTGGAATTTCGTAACCTTAAATTTCTTGTGTTGTGCGAATTAAATCACGATATAATATGATAAATAAAGAGGAAATAAAATCTTCCGTGTGTCGAAACAATTGTAAGCACGTTACAAGTATATATTTTTTGTGTAAATTGGAAGATTTTATTTCATCTTTATTTATCATTCATGATGAATTTACACATATTAAATGCCACCACGATAGAACACGATATAATATGTTTTTCCTTAATCAGCTGAATAAAAAAACTGCTCTCTTCTTTGGACCATACGTTTCTTTTCTCAATTACTATTTTGCTCTCCATTTTGAGAAAGACAATTGTCAATATAAACACTAATCTGAATTTGGCTACTTTTTCCTGTCATTTTTCAATTTCAAACTTGTTTATCTCGTAATTTCACTTCTCTTCCAATCCAATCCTATATTTTATGGAATTGACTTGAGTGATTCAATCCAATCCGAACACTGTATATATCGATTAGGTGTATCGGATCCAGTCAAGTCAAACCCGTTTTGAGCGGATCCAAAGTTGTGAGATAAATGTAGTCTATGGGAGCAAGTCAATCCAATTCAAATAATTACCATATTAATCAACTTGAACAGGGTTCATTTATATTTATAATAATTAGTTTAGGTGTCTAGCAGTCTGGTGATATGTCCGAACATATTGAAAAGTCGAAGAAACGGAGGTATCCTATATTTAGTATTGATGATAAGAATATTCTGTACATTCCAAAAATAGTTGTTGGAATAACCGGAGTTCGGAGTCTGAAATATAACCCGGCAGTAGAACGAGACACACAGGTTCCTAAAAAGCTTGCAACTAGGCCTTCAACTGCAGAAGAAATAGCACCAAAAAAGCAAACATAATATAGAACATTTTACGAGGCACTTGCCAAGCAGAAGGCGACCTGTTATAGCACAGGCCAAAAATGAAGACCTTGTAGCCAAAAGGTTGATGGCCTTAACATCGGTGACTTGCCGAAAAGAAGCTACAGATGGTGATGGAAATAAAACCGTGAAAAATTGAGACAGGAGAGAGTTTGAACAAGAATTCTCCTCCTGAAATTGAAACATACCAAGAAAAGCTTAAAGTTGAAATGGTTTTTTATTTTTTTTGCTTTCTTATTTTCATTTGTTATTTTCGTTCATGTCGATTATACTGAGTTGACTTCTATATTTGAGTGGATAACATTTCATATTCTTTAATGCATAGGTATGTAATTAATATTTCTTCAAGTTTACATATGTAGAATTTTGAAAATGAATAATAAAAGCCAGTAAATAATCAACTCTTTATCTCAAACAATCAAAATCCGAAATATGTCTCGATATTTTCAGCTATTGCCTTACTTCTGGATTTTGAACAACCACTTCGTATTCTTCCTCACCTCTGTTTCTTTCATTGTATCTGTTGCTGCTCCAGTTTAGCTAATTTGAAATAAACGTATACGATATCAGCATCAGCCTTGCTATTTCGGACCTTTCCACGACATATGAGAGAACACTGTAATTAGAAAGTGTATACGCTAATATCACTCGGGAATTTTTATTTATTTTTTCTGGCCGCTAGTTTCTCTATAATCAGAAGAAAAGTGGTTTCGTGACGTCACGTTCATCAAAAGTAGACTTGGCAACGTTGTAAAAATTGTGCACCGTGGAATCTCAAATTCTCATTTGAATATAATGTGTCGTATGACAGTTGTCATTTGATACCAGATGGCTTTGTTCGTCTGTTTCACGGAGCATCAATAAGAATTGTTTGTGTCTGTTCAACTCGTTTGCCTACTTTCATATTTATTACAAGTAGAGCAGTTCCATCAAATATGTAAGCTGCAAACGAACAGGCCCTACTTGATTTCTTTTTTGAGGTTAATGCGGTTTTCAAAGTTTTGAAATGTTTTTGTTGTTTGTGCTCTAATTTTTTTTCCTTATTCCTGTATCTGTATCCCTGCAATAACTGTGAACATGTTGAAAAGGTGCTTCGTACGTGGTTGTCTGTGTAACAACCGTTAATGGTACATCAACGATTGTATAATTTTTCATTGTTATTCTTCGACACATTTTAAATTCATTAACACTATAATTATCTTTCGTCAAAATATCGGACTACTTGAATATAGATTGTTATGTCTACGAGATTTTCGTGTGGGTACCTACATACATTGTCGTGAGGAAAGATAACATTGGCTAAATCGGACTTAAACCAGGACAGAGCAAAATTGCAATATGAGTGTTATTTTAACTGAATGAATAGACTTGATTGTTTGGGCGGTTTTAAGAACGTGAGAAGAAACTTACTGACGCTGATCCAGACTTTTGTAACGTCGGCAAAATGCGAGAGAAAACCTTGTTTTGGTTCAATGGGCAGTGGATGCGAGAAGGGACTGGAGATCGGAGATTAGTCGAGGACGGTTCGGCATATTGAGATTTGAAATTTTTGTTGTTTCGCGTGACCGATACACAAACCCGCATAGTAGTTTGAAATTAGATTCTCCCTTCGGGGGGGAGATCGGAACTTGAAATCGGTTTAATAGTGTTTTTTTTGGTGAAACGTACAATCGGAACCGGCTAAAATTCTAAGTGCGATCCAGCCAGAGAAGAATGGTACTACAGCCAGGGTTGGGTGAGCAAATTCCGAAATTGTATGTTAACGTATATAACATTTATTCGTTCAAAGGGGAGTTGTCTTTTATAGCTTTTGTTTGGTCTAGTCTCAATTTTACTCCACTAAACGTTTTAGTCTGCTAGCCTTCCTCGGTACAGGGTGCGAGTTTTCGCAAATGTTTATTGTTTTTGGTTTTATTTCTTTTCATAGTCATTTACACAAAATTTAATCACATCGTTCCATTTTAATTTTATTGAATATATGTGTCAGATGATATCGGTGTTTCATTAAAAGTAACACTTCCTCAGAAAAAGTCAACTCAATGCTAAAGATTATAAGTGTTATCATCAAATATAGTTGATCAAATATAATTTGTGGGTTACTAAATCCTAACGGTAGGAGAAGATGATAATACATAATTAATGGTGGAAAATATGATCTGAATGGTGAGATATTACAGGGCGATATTTTAACGTGTATTTATAGAAAAATCTACAGTTAGTAAAATGGTAATAGCTCAGTGAAATAATTATACGAGGATGGTATATTCATAATTTGAACGGAGGGGTATCAAATTTATTAAAATAATTGTACTCTTGAACTCAAAATTCTCAACTACAAGACCCTCTCTTCGTGCAGAGGGCGGGACTCAAACCTTTCAGGACACCAAATGGTCAGAAAATCCAGTAAGCCTCATAGGAACCCATAGCTGGTTTCCCTTATCCAGCTAACTAACTTTAAGGGGTTTAACATCATCGAAACACCCTCAAAATAGGGGTGGTGACAGCGTAGCTGCCAATTTAAACGGGTTCCTAAGGTTCGGTAGCTCACTACCGACCAACAATAAGATACAGCCTGGGGTTGCAATTTTAGGGATGATCTGAGCTAATAAAATATTTTGGGGTAGTTAAAAGATCATAACCGCCAACGCACTCCAGTGTCGAGTATCACATCTGAACACCAGTGAATATTCTAATGAACAATTTTTTATGCTCCTATATACCTGTGAAGCGCATTGTAAAATGTGGTTCGAAGCAATGAATAAACCTTGTGTAAAAAGCGGAAATATATTTGTTTTTGTGAAGAAAATTTCCAACTGAATGTTACTGTATTCAAGCAGCGTTCAAGGAACGATTTTAAATTTAAGTTATTGCAAAAAATAAATTCAATCAATCAATATATACTTTATTGTATTCATGAAGAAATCATGGTTACAAAGCAGTATAATGTAAAGGTAAACTTACAATAAAAATCAGTATAAACATATAAGGTACAACAATAAAATATTTTAACCGAGTAGAGACAATTAATCTACAAATAACACTCAGGTCAATACATCACTAAAATATACTTGTTAAATAGAAAGAGTCAATCATCTCATAATCTACCCTCGGTAAATTATCCGAACTTCCCTTCACGAAGCCTTTCTATATTTTAATACACAAATAAATGCACACCAGATATATCATAATAACATCTCGCTACAGTATTAATGAAATGTATCAGTTAAATGTCGAATGTAAAAAAAACAAACATTAACCTCAAATCTCGAGATCACTTTTGTTGCATGAGAACTGTCATAATGATTTGCGGTGTTGTCAATGCTCGTTCTTCATCGAAAAGATGGTCAGTACAGGAAATTTGAAAGTTACACTGATGAACGTGACGTCAGCGGCATACTTTCAAATGAGTTATTCTTTCAAAATGAGTTATTCTTTCAAAATGAAAAAAATATAGTGGATCTCTTTGTTAAATGGACGTTTCAGACTAGAATCTATCGATATAAAAGAGTTTTGCAATTTATTTTTCATAAATGTAAAGGTCCATTCCATTATTCAAATACCTCCCGGCCACAAACACCAACCTTGTAAAGTATTGTCTTACAATAGTTTGTCTTTCACGATGATGACGGTAATCTCTTCTGTTCAGTGTCTCACCTAAGCCTACAATAGGATTTCCACCCATGTCCCCTTGAGCCATAATGGTTTCCCATAGTGCCGGTAGATTGTCCTCAAACTCGGGTTCGAACGGTTGAACACCTTCTCCTCGGCGTCGTAGGACTATTATGGGAAATACTTTGTCTAATTTTACTCTCAAACCTAATGATGCACAGGAAATCGTCTCTTCCACACACCAAAAATTCGTTTAAGGGGTTAAACAATTTTCAAACGGGGTCATCAGATATTTTGTACAGGAATATTCACTATTTCCCACTAGGACAGCAATTCAATCTGGTGCTCAATATAACCCAGAATTTGAAGCGCAGCTACTTTCGAAAGACGAAACCTTCTTTCAAAATCAACATCATCCAAATTCTGAAAATGATTTTTCCGTTCTTTTATCCATCGAGGACGTCGAAAAACAAACTCATCTTCAGCCATTTTCACGAAATTACTTATTTTCCCTAGATTTGACGTCAAGTCGATCTCTACTTGACGTGTCAATCGCTCAAAAATGGCCGATTAAAGCCTGATTCACATAATGGCAGTAGCAGTGGCGTCACCCCCCTCTATTGATAAGGTCACGCTCCTGAAAGTTTGATTCATTTCAACTTTTTGCAGTAAAATATAGCAGTGTTCGCATTTCTAACTAAAATTATCATGAAATCGAGATTGCTGTTATGATTCCTTTCTACTGCTTTTAACAAACAATTAGTTGAAAATTTTCATCCCAATGTCACTCATTCGGATAACAGCGTCAAAAGGGGCGGAGTCACTGCCTTTAGTGCCACTGCTACTGCCATTATGTGAATCAGGCTTAACACTGAATCGCGATTAGGCAATTAAATCGCGCTTTGCAGTATGGTGAAACGATTCAAGGCGGTAATCTCGATTTGAAGCTTCACTTTAGATCTGAATCGGGATTAACAGATCTATTCACTATCTTTTAACGATATCGTTAGCAGTCGTAACCAAGCGATAAGCCGTTAAATAACGATATAATCACAGAATCGTATTCACTATCTGTTTCCTTATCGTTATTTAACGATATATCGTTGCCAAAACATCGCTGAGCAGACGACACCTATTTGGCTGTCATAAGTTGTAACAAAACAGACTGGAGGCTTGGTAATGAGACTTCTCAGAGACGTATTGGTGATGAATTAGCAATCTGTTTTGTCCAATGTAATGATATTCGAGATATTTCGTCAATTATTTATTCAAGAGAATGATTTTCACACTGAAATGGAAATACACAGTTTTTCAATTTGTAAGGGCGCTTTCTAGAATCGAACGAGTTTCTGAATCTACGATATCCTTGAAGGCAGGAATATCGTCTATCAATGAATGACAAACGGAGTAACTCCAGGAAGCTTCCAGTAATGAAAATTATTAAATTGATAAATTGACAACTACTGACAAACAAATTATTGTTTGTCATAGAGATAGATATATGGCCCACTTCACAACCAACAACTGAAAAATAGCTCGGAAATAACTCTACAGCATGTTTTATGCTGCAAACTGTCAACGATAATAGACGTGTTCAGCAAAAAGATTATTCCCACTCGTTCTTTGCAAAATTTAAATAGTAATCCAATAGAAATGGATCAGTTCGAGCGGGACGTATTGGTTGTGATCCTAGAAGAACTGTGAAGATGGTGTTATGATGATTTATGAAGGTAAATCGGATCACGTATCTGTTGTTCCGTAGAGAGTTGAATCGGATATTCAATAGATAGCTGAGGAATATCAGCAACCCTCTCGAGACTCCTGAAGAAAATTTTCGGAAAGATTTAACAAAATGAGCGATCACTCTGCAATGTCCTTCAGGAATACGAGGAAACCTTCAGTTATATAAGTAAACAAAAAATAGTAAATTTTCATTCATAAACCAATTACACAGTTTTCTTTCAGCATTGCATTTTTTTGCTCATGGCAATTACGAGAAGTCTATGGCAGAAGATAAGTTGTGTGTCATATCCCAGTCTTCTGTAGGCAGCAGGTGTATTCACGAAGTATCAGAAATATTGGTTGCTTATTTAGCCCCTTTATTTATATAAAATTACCAACAGAGCTGTTCAGTTAGGCTGGTAGGAGGTACCAAGTTTCTTTGATAATTTCTGGTTTACTTGGTTCATACTTATTTGTACGAAACCACTAATTTGTTTTTCAATTTATCCAAATATACGGAAAATTGTTGCCTTTATAATAGTTTCACTACGTTTTTTCACAATTCCGTAATATTCACCAATTTCCATAATTGATTCAAGTTTTCTTAAAATAGTCAAATTACTGAAACAGGCAGTTTCAAAATTTTGTTTTCATCCATCATTCAATCACAAAACATGAATTTATATGTACTACCCGTCTCAAAAATTCAGGTTGGTCGTTTTTCATTCGGTAACGATTGAAGCCGTAACGACATAGTTTACAGAATACGAATTTCCGATTTGTCGTTTAGATTGACGTAATCGTAAATTGAACTACAATCAACGACTCGTTACATAACGACTTTTTAGAGAATAAACCTGTTACAACGAGTCTTTACATTACAAAAAGCTGCTGTGCGTAGCATTGTAGGAGCTGAATTCACTGAACACTGTAAACCACTATTTCAAAATTTAAGTATTATGACATTATTTTCACAAATTAACTATGAAAATATCACACATGTTATCAAATTAATGATTTCAGTGGATCACTTGTGGACTTGCTTGCAGGCAGCTAGTGTTCTTGTTAGTTGATTGTAATATTTTATATTTCATGTGTTGAAATGTAGATGTATTTTATGTATCTTGTGTATTTTGTGTATAAACATTTTATACAGGGTGACCCAGGGGTGTGTGCATGGTCCATAACTTTTTTCTATGCAAGGAATCGACTTGATTTTTTTTTTCAATCGATAGGTTCAACAATGAGTACATTCTGAAAATATTTTCATTAATATACAAGATGTTTCAAAATAAAATACACAACTACGTTCAATTTTTTTAAATGGCAACCCTCCTCTTTTATTCCATTTTTGGATTCTCCACTAAATTGTCAACATAACGCACCCTGGTTTCATATACCTATCTGCAATAGTTTTTGACTTATGCCAATTTATGCGTCAAAATCGTGTCGTGCATGGACCCACAGAAAAATTCATAACTTCAGAACCTTTCAAGATAACTCAACCCACTTTTTCCCAGACTATTCCTCAAGCTTCAGAGCATCTTTTGAAATGCTGGCGAACTTGAAGTCAATGTTCCATCGCCTAGTACGATTTTTTTCAAATGACGGTTTACAAATGGCAATAACTCGATTTTTTCAAATGCAACACCCTGTATTTTATTACACCATTACATGGCATTTTCTAAGAGTTTTTCGTCAATATAGCATTTGTGGGGTCTACTTTGTGTAGTTTGCGAAATATGTTGAAAATAAGAAATGTGGATGATTTTTGAGGAATCTAGTAGGCTGCTTTCGTAAAATTTGACATCCTTGTACTGTCAATAATTGTACACGTAAAATTGTTGAAAATGAATTTCACTCGCGAAGAATTAGTGAATATGGTCTACTGTATTGGCGAAGCTGACAGAAATCCTTTATTAGCAAGCAGAATCTACCATGAAACATATCCGGAAGCAAGAACTCCACGGGTGTCTTCATTCCAAAAGTTAAGAGATCGGTTTGAACTCGGTGGTAGTGAGTCTTATACTCAAAAGGAAATTGTTGATGGTCGAATTGATGAGGAAAATGAGTTGCAAGTTTTATTGATGCTACAGGAAAATCCTCACGTAAGCACTAGGGAAATAGCAGCGGAAACGGATATTTCACAAAGTAGTGTGAACAGAATAATATTGAAACATAAGTTCCACCCTTTTCATCTGAACCTACATCAAGAATTGTATGGTGATGATTTTGCCAATAGAGTTGCGTTCTGTATTCAAATGAATGGCATAATTGATGAGGATTATAATACTTTAAACAAAATTCTGTTTTCTGATGAAGCAACTTTCAAGAACAACGGTTCGGTGAACAAACACAACATGCATTATTATGCAGTCGAAAATCCTCACTGGTTGAGGATCCTTGACTACCAACAGCGATGGTCGCTCAATGTTTGGGGAGGAATTATTGGAAATCACATTATTGGTCCCTACTTCTTCGACAATGTGCTAAATGGTCAAAGATATTTACGTTTCCTTCGCGAACATCTTCCAAGAATATTAGAAGAAGTGGATTTGAATACCCGAAGAACCATGTGGTTGCAGCACGATGGTGCGCCGGTGCATAACCATAGTATAGTTCGAGAATTTTTAGATCAATCCTATCCTAATCGTTGGATAGGCCGAGGAGGTACTATTCCTTGGCCCGCGCGATCCCCAGACCTTGCGCCTCTAGATTTTTTCTTTGGGTGTACGTGAAAGAAAGGGTTATCAGAGATCGTCCGACAACTGCAGATGATATGAAAAATAGGATCACGGAAGCCTTCCGTTCAACTAATGGAGCAATGCTTGCTAGGGTTCGGGACTCATTCACAAGAAGACTAGCAGCTTGTGTGGAACATGATGGGGACCTATTTGAGCATTTATAAGTGGCCTTTCCCCAAAATTTTTACATGTTTTTTTGTTAATCACTCTTTCCTGTTATTGTAACTATTAATAGAATTATTTTCTTTGTAATGTACTCCTGTTTATATTACAATTTCAAAAACATATTCTTTCCATAATTTTAAGAATGTGTCAAATTTTACGAAAGCAGTCTACTAGATTCCTCAAAAATCATCCACATTTCTTATTTTAAACATATTTCGCAAACTACACAAAGTAGACCCCACAAATGCTATATTGACGAAAAGCTCTTAGAAAATGCCATGTAATGGTGTAATAAAATACAGGGTGTTGCATTTAAACCGTCATTTGAAAAAAATCGTAGTAGGCGATGGAACATTGACTTCAAGTTCGCCAGCATTTCAAAAGATTCTCTGAAGCTTGAGGAATAGTCTGGGAAAAAGTGGGTTGAGTTATCTTGAAAGGTTCTGAAGTTATGAATTTTTCTGTGGGTCCATCACGACGCGATTTTGACACATAAATTGGCATAAGTCAAAAACTATTGCAGATAGGTATATGAAACCAGGGTGCGTTATGTTGACAATTTAGTGGCGAATCCAAAAATGGAATAAAAAAGGAAGGTTGCCATTTAAAAAAATTGAACGTAGTTGTGTATTTTATTTTGAAACATCTTGTATATTAATGAAAATATTTTCAGAATGTACTCATTGTTGAAACTATCGATTGAAAAAAAAAAAAACAAGTCGATTGCTTGCATAGAAAAAAAGTTATGGGCCATGCACACACCCCTGGGTCACGAGTTGTATATTATTATTGTGTTGTATGACTTATTCAGTTAGGCATAAGATGTCCGGAGGACTGGTCATTGCTAATATCCTATACAATAGGAAAAGTTGGGTCGAAAATCCATCAGAAAACAACTACTTTCCTTGCTAATGCCACGACGAACATTGAATTACATCTGATGAAATATCCGTGCAGAGTTCCTACAAGGTTATCTCCGCAATTGCTTGGTTGCATGGGAATGTTCATCGAAACATTCGGACCACCTATATATCGATTTCGGAGTGTTGCTCCTCATCAGTATAGGGTAGGTCTAGCAGTCAATAACTAATGACTGCAACGAATGAATCGACAGCCAAACCCATTTACAGACCGAAACTGAGACCGCGCCCGCACAGTGGATTAATGCCAAACTGCGAGCGCCATCTCAGTGCCGGAAGCCCAACCAAAGCAATATCCATGCCACGATCGTCAAGACCGTATATGAAACGGAAAAGAAAACTGTAATTCACAATGAGCTTATGACTTTAGGCATAAGATGTCCGGAGGACTGCTCATTGCTAATATCCTATACAATAGGAAAAGTTGGGTCGAAAATCCATCAGAAAACAACTACTTTCCTTGCTAATGCCACGACGAACATTGAATTACATCTGATGAAATATCCGTGCAGAGTTCCTACAAGGTTATCTCCGCAATTGCTTGGTTGCATGGGAATGTTCATCGAAATTATTCAGTTAGCTTATGGATGCAATAAAGTCTATTCTATTCATGATGGTCCTGATTTCAAAATTTTCAAGGTAAAAGGAGAATATTATTTCATTAGTTTTTTTTAGGTTGTTATTACTCCTCACGTATCTGGAGTTAGCAGACCACAAGATGTTGCAGAGCTTATGAGTGAAAATTTGAAATGTTTCGAAAAAAACTTGCCACTCCCAGGACTCGTTAACTTTTCTACAGGATATTAAAATAGAAATACAGAAATAAGAATTGTTGATTGCTGATATGGGTTACTTAAGATAGATACCAAGTGATAGAGATAGATTTATTAAATTGTAACAAAAAAGAGCTTCTTTAGTTTTTTTTTTAAATTGTAACGAAAATTAGCTTCTTTAAAACATAGTAGACCAAGCTATAGAGGGTTTTTCCCCCACAAAATAAAAGACGCAAATGGCATATACTAATTTTTATAAGATAGCTCGTTAATGAACCCCAGTTTTCGTCCCAGCGCAAAATCGCTTTGCGGAATTTTTTATACAAGAAATAGTGAAAAAAATTACAACTTTTGCAAAGAACTCAAAGATTATTCAAGGAATCGTTTACAGTCAATGGAACTTTTGTAGAGATTTATAAAAGCTACAAATTGGATTTTTACACGACCGGATCGGTGCATTTTCCACTGAGAAAATCCGGGAAAACCTCAAAAAAGAGAACATTTTCTCGAAATTTTATAATTTTTATAAATCTGAAGCTGGACAAACGATATTGCGGAAACTGATAAATAATAATAATATGTGGTTTAGCTGTGCGCAAGATGTTTTCTGTCCGATGTGCAGTTTTTGCACAATCGCGTTATAAACAATGCAAGGGAACATCTTGCAAGATGCACCGATTCAATGGAAATCTGTAAACGGCATTTGGAAGAAGACATCAATATCTACAATTTGTATATTTTGGATTTTCACCTGAGAGGTGGGAAATGTGTTGAAAACGTCACTGAAAGTTGATCAAAACGCTTCAAAGTGCGTCCGAAGTTACCCAAGGTCACCTGAAGTCGTACTGAAGTTAACTCGAGTTTGGGCGACTTTGGGTGCACTTTGAACCATTTTGAGTAACTTCCAGTGACATTTTCAACACATTTCCCAACTCTCAGGTGAAAATTCAAAATATACAAATTGTAGATATTGATCTTTATTTCCAAATACCGTTTATAGATTTTGAATAAGATGATTTCCCTTAAGGTTCATATAAACCCATGAAAAAAGTAACGGCAAGTTTAAAAATTCTGAAAAAAATTCCAGTTATTTTGGCATTCAAATTGAATAATTAGAGAGATGTAGAAGAAAATCTGATGAACAGTTTTCGAGGAAAAAAAATAAAATCCTAATTTTTAGAGGTATTTTTAAGTTTTCCCAAAAACCACTCATTAGATTCCATTTCAAATATCATGACGATTTTTTTCAGAATTTTCAACTTTAACGTTCCCTCACAATTTAAAAAAATTCTGGAAAATCTTGTTATAAAATTAAAGACAGTTGAGAAGATTTGCTTTTGCAAGTGATATTTATATGAAATTTAGAGGACTGAACTTTGAGGAACTATTCATACTAGTTTTCAGACATTTATTTATATTTTTAATAATGATTTTCAAAACCTCTGACAAAAAACGGTAAATCGCTCCAGTAAGTGAACCCTCTGTAGTACATGAACGAAAAGACGAAAATAGTTCTGCTACTGTCCACAAGGTATTGCACAGAATTATTGTCACTGTCATATTTACTGTACAGCGTTGCCAATAGTTCTAGACAGCGGTAACCGATGTAATTTGTTTAATTTTTGGAAAATGAAAGTTACTTCGATAGGGGTTTGTCAGTTCATCAGTTGAATGTTGGTGGTCCACCTGAAGCCTTGGAGTCCCTGATTTAAAATATCAGTTTTGGAAATAAAACAGGACGCAATTGAAAAATAATAATAATCATAATAGCGTCTTTATTGTCCATTCCAGTTGTTTTTAAATAATATTGTATTATATATACATTAAAAAATAACGGCATAATAGGCGGAGTTCAGCTTACAAAGTTGAAAAATATTGATAAAAATAAATTATAGCTGCTCTTTTTGAATTTTACCAACAATATTGTGGTTTGTGCTAAAAGCAAATCTAATCTAAACAAGATCAAGGACGAACTGACTATATCTATAACAAACCCATAAGGGCACTGCAACCCCGAATATCAGAAAAACAAACGAAATGAATACAATAAATAATATACAGGTGAACCGGGAAAAAGGGACAATACCAAAGATTCCCAAGATCTCCTCCCACAGGAAAACCGACTACACAGGCATCATCAATAAAGCAAAATGTATGACAAAGAATGAACCAACTTTAAAAAGAAAATGGTCCCCATCTTTGGAAACACTGAAAACGATTCAAAAGATAACCCCTTTTAGAACAAAAGGATGTCTCTATCCATGGTAAGCCTGGATGTTCTGCAAATCAACAGAAATTTGCAGGCAAGGAAAATACATCACTGTTTCTGAAAAATATGGTGTAGTATACTCATTACAAAACTGAAGACTGCAAATTTTCCGAAACTTGCAGACATGATTCGACACGGGGGTTAAGTTCGGAAAATGAGGCCTCCACCCAATGCAAATCTGAGGGCGCTGCAAATTTCCTGAAATTTTCATAATTCGAATAATGAAGTCTCCGAGGTCTCCACCCAACAAAAACCAGAGGCACTGCAACTCTCACCAAATTCACAGACTTGGCAGAGGCCACTGAATTCGATTATCGAGGTCACCAGACAACAAAAGAGCGAAGACACTACAAATTCAACCAAATTCGTAGACATGACTCAGCAGAGGCCCACAGTATTCGAAAAACGAGGTCCCCGAGGTGTCAGGACTCAACTGATCTCGAAAAATTATTTCCACGAGGTTTCCACCCAACAAAAACTAGAGGCTCTGTCAGTTTCACTAAATTCACTGACAAGGCTCTGTAGAGGTCGCTAATCAACAGTAATGAGGACCGCGAAGTCTACATTCACAAAAAAAGACGGAGATACTGTAAAACTGAAATATTTTGTAAACCACTGAACAATAAACCTATACGAAGAGCTGGAAAAGATAAGAAAAGAAAAAAGAGTATTGTCCGTGAATTTGGTGAAAGGTGTAGTGCTTCCGGTTTTGGTTGGATGCAGACCTCGGGGCCTCATTATTCGGTGTCAATGTCCCTTGCTGTGTTTGTCAACAAATTTCAGGAAATTTGTTACGCGCGCCCTCAGATTTGTCTTTGATACAGACCTCATTGTTCCAACTCAACACCCGCCCGTACCGAGTTATGTGTGCAAGTTTTATTTATTAAAAAAGGAATTGGATGTTTTCCACCATCATGAAACATGACTTTGTATATGTCTCATCAATGTTAACTTGTTACTATAAACCTCATGTTTAATGTCTAGATAAAGAAAATAAACATTTCCGAAAGCTCGACCAAATAACAGAGTATTATTTTAAACAGCCCAGTATTTTGACTGCATTGAGGATGCAGTCATCCGCATTTTTCCTCAACAAGTCAGTCAAGACTACCCTTCGCCTTATACATATTATTTATCTCTAATGTAGATAATACAGTAAATAAATAATTAATTATTGAAGAGAAAGAAATCACAAAATCATCTCCACAACCAACAAGAATTGTAATAATAATTATTATTACTAGTAATCCGGCTATCCGTAATATAGCTACAAAAAGTCTCTATTCAAAAAGACAAACTATTACATCACAACTATCTGGAATCAACATGGGTGTACCTCAGGGCAGCATAACTGGCCCTATTTTATTTATAGTATATCTGAATGATATGTTTGATATCCTGACAGCCCATTCTGATTGTAAATTGGTTAACTATGCTGATGATACTAACGTCATGATTGAGGAGAATGAGTTACCATCTTTGTTACTGCATTCTTACTTAGTTTTCAAAAAAATAAATAACTGGTTCGCAGAAAACAAACAATTTGTTAATGAAGAAAAAACGAATGTATTTCTTTTCACAACTAAAAATTGCGGTTACAATGAATGATCAAAGTATAAAAATTGCTACTAGCACAAAAATTTTAGGGATGAATATAGACCGTTACCTGAATTGGAATATCCATGTTAACGAATTAGCAAACAAATTGAGTAAAGTGAGCTATGCGATGAGAATACTATACAAATACTTGAATCAATTTAGTCTCAAAGTAGTGTACCATGCAAACTTTGAATCATGTTTCAGATGTGGTATATTGTTCTATGGCAGCAGTAGCTGCGTAGAGCACTTATTCAGTATTCAAAAAAGAATGTTAAGAATAATAATATACAATATGAAATATAGGGAATCGTGTAGGAGTAAGTTCCGTTCTGCAAAAATATTAACAATTAGTGCAGTATATATTCAAGAATGTATCTTATTCTTTGCAAAAAATAAACAGTTTTTTTTTTCAGAGTATTCACCCCAAAACATTTATAACACCAGAAACATAAACTACGATTATCCACTGCATAGACTGACGGTGACAGAAAGAAATGCTTTATATACTTCTCTAAAATTCTTCAACAAGTTGCCAGTAAGAATTAAATCTGTCTCTTCTCCGAATGTTTTCAAGTAAGAAATTTGGAAATTATTGATTAATTTAGAGCCATACTCCATAAATGATTATTTAGAGTCACAACACGAATGATTTTCATATTTGTCTTTACATGTTTGTACTAAATAGATATATGTGTGCATAATTCTTATACCTACGTAATTACAATTTTATAAAAATATTTATAACTGTTTGTGTAATGGTTTACTTGTGTGTTGGCGCCCGTTTGTTTCAAACCTCCTTTACAGGTTGTTCATGTTTGTATTTGGTTGTTTTTTTCAAATAAAGATTATTATTATTATAATACATTGAACCACATTACCACAATTGATACCAGATAATGATTAATAATCCTGTGAGCTATTTCGCAGTACTCCGAATAATGTTGAGATTTGGCAACAATGCATTAGCAGTAGGGTTGACCGTTGCAGAAAACTGTAATTTATATGGAAATATTATAAAAGATCGCTGTAACTATGGTATGAAAAACATATCTTGTCAGTGCCATCTTACAGTTCAATAGTTTTCTACGTCATAGAACACAGAAGGTGAAGTATAACAATGAATTATCTCATGAATTAGAAACACAATATGGAGTTCCTCAAGGTTCCATTTTGGGGCCAATATTATTTATTTTGTTTATTAATGATATTATTAGTCAAGTGAAAAAATGCCAACTGAAATTATTCGCTGATGATACATTGATTTACCTTGCCGGTGAACCAGATGAAATAGAATCCTCCATGAATGAAGACTTAAATCGGGTTTCCACATGGTTGTGTGATAATGGGTTAATGTTGAATATTGAAAAGACCAAGTATATGTTGATAGGGAGCAGAAATAAGCTTAAAAGAGTGAAAGATGAGGATTTTCAAATGACCTTGATGATCAATGACTGTAAAATTCAAAAGGTAAAAACAATCAAGTACTTAGGAGTAATGATAGATGAAGAATTGAATATGAATGCACACTGTGATTATATAAAAAGGAAGGTTGCAAAAAAAGTTAATTTTTTATACAGACTTAACGTAAAAAGTTTCAATTTTTTCAAAATTGACAATTTACAAATCAATAATAGCACCTCATTTTGATTACTGTGGAACCCTTTTATTTTTCCTTAAGAATGACCAGTTGAGTACTATTCAGAAAATACAAAATCGAGCCATGAGAGCTATACTCAGGTGTAACAGACGTACTTCAATTAAGAACATGCTAGAGATATTATCATTAATGTCGATAAAACAAAGAATACACTATAATATGTTGGTCTTTGTATTCAAGCTCAGACATAATATGTTACCGACCTACCTGTGTGATGAATTAAATTATATAGGTAATGTACACACTCATAACACTAGAGCACGTGCTGTGAATGATTTTTATATAAAAACTGAAGACATATTGTGTAACACAATATTCAATAAGGGTCTAACACTTTTTAATGGTTTACCACCAGAGACCAAAAACATCACTTCTTTGAGCCATTTCAAAAAACAATGTAGAGAATATGTATTAAACCAATTCTGAATTTGAATTTCTTGTGGTAGTTTTTAATATGTTGTATTGTATTGTAATGACTTTTGTTGTGTTTTGTATTTTATTGTATTTTATTTATTGATAGGTACTTTTAATGTCTTTGGGTAGTTTTATTTGCTGTTTGTTCCTTCTGTAAAGAACAAATTGTGCTAATAAAGAGTTATATATATATATATATATATATATATATATATATATATATATATATATATATATTTGCTTAGCCCACAAGATGTATCAATCTTTGACAATAAAGTATATTTGATTGATTGATAAAAAGTAGTATAGGCCGTTTGCGTCTTTTATTTTGTGTGAAAAGAGCCTCTTATTATTATCTACAGCTTGGCCTATAACTTAAATTGTACAAACTACACAGTAAACGATTCGATCTTAACAAACTTTATTTAATCACGACATGTTTCGCCAAAACATTAGCTTTTTTAATTGAATATACAGTGACCGCCAAAAAGTATGTACCATATGGGAAACATTTTTATTATTGGAGTATTGGAAAAAATATTCTGGGGAAAAGTTTGTGCACGTCCGATAACCTAAAAATCGATTTTGACGCATGTCACGTGATCGCTAGAATGGCGGCAAAATGAAAAAAATTGTAATGCAAAGGCAAAAAAGGGGTAAGATGGCAAGATATCAAAAAAAGTTATTTGAAAAAGTCACTTAGAATTCAATTTTATACACATAAACGAAGTTTCAAGAGATAATTCAAAAAAATTGAAAATAGCAATTTTTTAAAAATATTTTCCCATCTATTTAAAAATATTATTTTTTTTCTTATGAATATCTTGACTATACTGAAACATTTGCATTTTAATGATAATGACAAAACTTTCTCATTTTCTCCACACCAGAGGGCACTAAATTGAAAAAATGGGAATTTGTCAGAACCCTTGCTGTTACATCGGTTCGTAGCTAACAGTTATATCCGAATTCCACGACCATTGTGATGACATGACACTACAAAAACATGGTAATTTCCAGATTATAATCAAGTTCCGATGATAATCGTGCATGAGCGTTTTACTTCGCACATAAACTTGAAAATAGTGCGTCAAATTAAAGATTCTTAAAGTTTATGTGCAAAGTAAAACGCTCATACAGCATTATTATTGAAACTTGATTAAAATCAGGAAACATGGTGTTTCTAGATTGCCATATCAACACAATAGTCTTGGAATTCTGATATAACTGTTAGATAAGAACCAATGTAACAGCGAGGGTTCTGGCAAAAACCAATTTTTTTAATTTAGTTCCCTCTGGTGTGGAGAAAATGAGAAAGTTTTGTCATTATCATTAAAATGCAAATGTTTCAGTATAGTCAAGCTATTCATAAGAAAAAAAATATATATTTTTAAATAGATGAAAAAATATTTTTAAAAAATTGCTATTTTCAATTTTTTTGAATTATCTCTTGAAACTTCGTTTATGTGTATAAAATTGAATTCTAAGTGACTTTTTCAAATAACTTTTTTTGATATCTTGCCATCTTACCCCTTTTTTTGCCTTTGCATTGCAATTTTTTTCATTTTGCCGCCATTCTAGCGATCACGTGACATGTGTCAAAATCGATTTTTAGGTTATCGGACATGCACAAACTTTTCCCCAGAATATTTTTTCCAATACTCCAATAATAAAAATTTTTCCCATATGGTACATACTTTTTGGCGGTCACAGTACAAGCTAAGTAATCATTTATATACCCATTTGCAATCATTAATAAGAACTACCTTTTCCAGGTGAGTAATAATCAAAATTACAGAAAGCATAACCCTTTTTATCTACTTTAAAAAAATTACCTCAAAGATTAAGATTCTAATAATTTCTACATCCAAGAATATAAGTACGAGCTTGAGCTCGAAACACGTGTCTACGGTTGCACAACAATTTGAGGGCTATACCCAATAACTTTTCTATTTATATTTTTATATATTGCCTCTCGATAAATCCATCCTGATTTGTATATATAAATATATACTCTGTCAGCAACGACTACCCTTCCTGTACAGGCATGGGGTTCTACCAACCATCGCAACAACCTTTGGTGACAGAGCAGTTCAAGAATTGAAGCATTGGTCTATAAATATAATAAATAATAATAACAGACCAATCACTCTACTTCCAGTATTGGGCAAAAACCTCGAAAAACTGATGAAATCATTTATGGAAGTGAAAATAGAAAATGCAATTACAACTCATCAATATGGATTTCGCCATAAATGCGGAACAACTCACCCTATATCAGTTCTGATCTCAAACATAGCTAGCAAACTCTCAGGGTATCGCAGTGCTGCAATTTTTTTGGATATCAACAAAGCCTTTGACAGTGTTTGGCACAAAGGAATTCTATACAAACTGTACACATTAGACTGTCCGAAATATATGATACATCTAGTAAAAGACTACCTACTAAGACGGTCCCTTCAAGTGAAAGTAAATCACCAGACATCTGCCTTCTTTCATCCAAAACAAAGTCTCCTGCAGGGTTCACCTCTATCCCCACTCTTGTATAATATCTACACTTGCAACCTATTCATAGAGAACAACCCAGACTCCCAAGAACATTTCACATCATCAGCAGACGACACTGCCATAATTAGCCACAACAAAATGCTGGAGAAAACAGTAAGGAAGTTACAAGACTCGATTGAAGGCACCATGAGATGGTGTGACAAATGGAGGCTGAAGCCAAACCCCGAAAAATCTCAACTGATAATCTTCAATCACAAAATATCAGATGATTCACCAACAGTAACTCATACAGTAAGAAGTAGCACAGTAGTTAAGTACTTAGGAGTTCACATAGACCCAAAAATTAACTTTAATCATCACACTCAGCTGATGAAAAAAAAGTGTGTTACAAGAGCCAAACATTATCCGAACCTTACATATAAGAACAGAGGAATCAGCTGCACACATTTATAAAACCATATGCCGCCCAATTCTTGAATATGCTCACCCAATTTACCTCAACATCAGAAACCCACCTTTAAAAAACTTGGAAGTTGCTGAAAGATCCAGCCTGCGGACAATCACCAAAATACGACACCCACAAAACCCCCTTCATAATCATCCAAATCATCTCCTTTATCAATGCACTAATTTACAACCAATCGTCGAGAGACTGAAAAAATTATTCCAGAAGTTTGCTAACAATGAAAACAATATTCAAATTATCCAAACCCAATCCATTCAAAGCGACCTGACAGTGAACCAAAGATTTAAGTTTCCAGCAAACACCTTGGTGGAATGCCTCACCACTTCAGCAGAAAGGCCAGAAAATTAACAATATAATTTTTTTACAATCCTCAAATTGATGCATATTATAATATATAACATAAAATAATGTAAATATACACTAATGTAATGTATTATAACAGGCTGAAGGACTCTGGTTGGTAGCCTATTTGGTAACCAATAAAGTACTTCTATTATTATTATTATTTAATATTTTAAACTGTTTGTTCTGGGTATTATTTTTTAAATATGATTAATACATAAAAATGTAAAATTTTAAAATGATTCGTCATGTATTTTAATGTTTTAAAATTGGATTTATATTATAATTGGTGATGTAACTTATATTAGGGTAGGTACTATGGAAAAGTACTACTTGTGAGCTTTGATATATACACTATGTCTTTTCTTAATTTTTTTTTTATATTCTAGTATATTTGTCATATGTATATTAGGATTCATATTTAAATGAAGATCTATCTATCTATAGATGTAGAAAGTGCAATAGAACTGGAAATTCTTGAATAAAACTTATAGATTATTCAAAACTTGCATCCTTATCAACATTATTATTGATTAATGATTATGTGCAAGAAAATAAATATATGGTGCATCAAAGGTACTTGAGGTCTATGAAAACCAAACTTACTATTATAGAGATATCAGTTAATATTCTACGATATTTACTAGGTAGACACTAAAATATTCTTCAGCTTGGCAAATTTAGTTCAGAAAAATATAATAATTACGTAATATGAAGTTATTCTTTCAAGAACACACTTTGCACGCTTCATCAAGTTTTTCCATCTTCATGTAGATATTTGGTTATAATCAAATTCTGCCTGAACCATTTGACGTATTACTTCAAGGATATTAGCTTTTTGAAAAAGGATTTTTCTTTTTCCTTAATTTCAGACAAGTTTTCATCAGACAGAGCAATGTTACACTGTTCTGCAGAAAGACCTGTTACGGTGGAAGTGGCTGCTCGCTTGTATTTATTTTTATTGACGTTGTCCACTAGTTTTTGAATGGCCAGATATTGCTTGTCCCAGTACGTGGAGTTTCCTTGGAATTTGTTTTCTCCTAGAGCTGTTTTCATATACTTTTTCAAGTAATCACCGATATCCCTGTCAATATCAAACATGTTTGGAGTATAGAGGAATCAGTTATACAACAATATCTACCTTCCCTGGGATTTACTTTTATCTAACGGCCATTTTTCGAACAACTGAAGAATGCGTTTATACTTTCCCGCTGTAGAAGCCATTCAGATTATTTATTTTTTTAAAGGTTAAATTAAAGGTTAAAAAACGATCTTTTCTTCTTCTTTCTTACACTAATAATGGTGTTGCTCAATCTGAGCTGTCTTACCAGCTCTCTCCCTCTTACAATCTAACCTCTTTCACTCCCGTGGCGAAGGGGTGTATAAAGGCCACTGAAATGAAATTATAATATGATGACTGGAAATTGGAATGCTATTAGTTCCTCTGCGCACCCGTATAAAGTGATAATTCTGCAATGTAGCAAAGAAATATTTTATTGCTTACTTGTATGGGTGCGCGAGAGATACTCATCTGCACGTACGTATTATTAGTTTCGCAAATTTATGGTTTGTAAACACGCCAGTGCAGTGCAGCGCGTCTTTGTATCAGTTTTATATATTCCATTCAACTCAATTTCGATTCATCCGCCACTGCCAGGAACCACAAAACAAACATAGCTGCCTCCGTGAGAAATCCAATCGCGCAGCCTGACGAGCATTCTAGTCATCATATTATAATTTCATTTCAGTGATAAAGGCATCTTAGAAAGAATGACAGGTGTGAAAAATGCGAAAAAATATTTAAAGAGTCTTAAAATTTTGTGAAATGTGGATCGACATTTTGGGAACCTCTGTCCGCCATCCTTCCAGACTAGAGAAAGCAATTGCCTGCCGGTGAAGGAAAGACACTGAATACGGAACCGAATTGAGATTACGTTTCCAGGTACCCAATTTTTGAATTACCGGAATTAATTCTCAAGATTCTCAAGAGAAATATGACGTCATTTTATAGGTACCTACTTACCCATTTTGCTCGAAATTGAGAGAAAATGACATCATATTTCTCTAGAGAATCAATTCCGACAATTCAAAAATTGGGCCCCAGAGGTCTAGAGAGTCTCTCACCCATAATTATGGGTTGCAGCTGCTGGAATAGGAACGTTTCACAGCAAACTGAAAACAAACAGGTATCCGAGTATCCAAACTGGTACACTGGTAGCTTAAGGCAGCACTAGTAGCTGAAGACATAACACATCACAAGTTAATCAACGAAACAGTTCAACAAAGGATTCACACAGGATTTGTTTTATGACCGGACCATGGCTAGACATTCTGCATAGACAGCGACAACAGCGCTAACAACCCAGCAAACACATCTGTGACATGACATCGCTGCGATGTACAGAAGCAAATACATCTGTGACATGACATCTCTGAGATGTCGCAATGAGGCAACAGTACGATATTACATACGTTGCATCGCTGCGATGTACAAAAGCTAATTTATGACTTTCTAAGATGTCACAGTTGCGATTTTACAAATTTCTCCTCGCCGCGATGATGTTATCGTCATATGTGTTTTTTGCGATGTCAACAATGAACGCCATTGCACATGCGCCTGAGATTCGTAAATTTCCATATTCGTTCATTTTGCTTCTCGATCATAAATATTGAACATAGATTCGACTTCCGGCAGCGATTGAGGTCAGACGGCGGCCTCGTGTTGGAAGTCAAGTAAATGTAGAAGTAAATGTCCGCCATTATAGATAATGTGCATGAAGTGTATGTAAATGTTAGTGAATGTTTGCCATTAGGTCTTAGTCCATCTAATATCTAATGTGCATGAAGTGTAAGCAAACAATAGACCAGCAAGACAATCCTCATCCCTCGACGAAGCCCGTGTTATTTACGCCGGTTAGAGGCCGGGGCGAGACGGATTCTTGCATAACACATATGGGGATTCTGAGTAAATTGCGCAAGCATAGCTCATTAAAGGATTAAGAAGAAGAAGAACATGGAAAATAACCAAAAATGGCTTGTTGCACCAAGTTCTATTAACTAATTGATCATTTTGAGTCACGTGACTTTGACAGAGCGGCCATTTTATCGGTAGGGCACACAAGGACGGGTCTGCTATTGAGTTTTCATTGTTATCTGAAACTTTGTCCTGTTTATTTCGAGTTTTTAGTGCGTGTAGCATATTTTATCAACTTTAACTACATATGGCTAGGAGTGAATACCACTTATCTCTCAAAGGAGACGTGAAATCGCGTTACGACTCCAAACTTCAAATTATAGACAATGTTGATCCCTATTCTCTCGGTGAAAGTGAACTGACCAGCAAGTTATTTGAAGGGACCCTATCTTCCAGTTTGGCTTTGGCTTTGGCCCTTTTCTGCCATTTTAGAACACCCCACAACAGAACAAAACGCTGGCATATTAAATTATTCACACTTTCAAAATCGATTTTTCCTATTGTTTACAATGACGCGAACGGTTTGTATGCCCTACCGGCAATATGGCGGACCTGTCGTGACGTCACCTCAAAATGATCAATGGTCATAGTAATTTAATAAATGTTTAATATCCTTTGACAAAGCTGTGAAAATAACTTTTTCTAGGAATAGTTCCCAGGATAAAAGTAAGTAACAATAATTTTTCACTTGAAACTATAGCAAAGCGTTCATTTCCCTCTTTCTCCTATCGTCATAAAAGACGGATGATAAAGTTTTATTGTTTTAGGTATCATTATTTTTTACTGTTGGAAAATGCTTCGATTAGAACAATGTTGATTCATTTTGAGTACATCATATTTATTGAAAATAAAATGTTTAAATACATATTTTCTATCCAAAGCTTTTTTCATTAATATATTTTCCTTTGTATTACCTAACCCTTGCGTGACAAAAGTACATTGCTGTAATATGTCACATGTTCACATACCTGCGATATCAATATGGAATCATCTCGTATACATCGCAGTTACATCTCAAAAAATATATCGTTGTTACATCGCAGAACTTGTTGCAGCGACGTCGCATGGATGAATCTTGAGTGGGACAAAATAACATCCCTCCGACATCGCAGTGACGTCTATTCGACATAGAATGCGATATCGCAGGTCACATTGTTACATCGCTGCGATGCATCTGTGATGTAACTGTGTTTGCTGGGAACGAACGACAGCAATGTTGTTGCCAGTTCTCGCCTAAACTAACAAGTAGGGTTTAATAAGCTCTAGCCAATCAGAATCTTGTAGCATCAACGCGTCATAGTTACGTACTTGGATATGAGTACAGAGTCGAACTCGAATCAAGCAACAAAACTGTCACCAGTAACTCTCATATACCAAGAGCTAATCCGTCACTGTCTATAGAGAACGGCGGCCATGACACGTCCAACTACGTCACATTTCATCACAAATGTTCTTTCATCTTTCTACTAGTGTCCCCACTGTCTTATGGGGACTAAACTCTCCTTGTTAAATTTTAGTCTCCTTGAGTTCTCGCCACCGATCTGTAATATAACCAGATCGGTGGTTCTCGCGCGTTCACGTGGTAAAGTCTTGTTCATACCCTCGCGAATTTCGAATTCTACGCAAAAAATGGCTGCCGATATGGTCCGGCATGACTGGTATTGGCAACCATGACCATATGACGTTATTGTTTTGTATTCATGCATGACATCACATAGAAAATGAAAGTTCCACCAATTTATTCCTCACCCATGTCCATAACCATGTCCAATAATTTTTCAGTAAGATTTATTAGCGGAATAATTCATATATCGATAAATGTTGAAATGATCTGCACCTCTTTTACTATTGTCACAGATGTGCTAAAGCCATGCATCGAAAGAAGAAAAATTTCCAATTAAGAGCTTGTTATACCTGTACTGATCCTAAACTAATCTCAACTGAACTGAACACATGTTATTCTGATATTTCATGGTCTTTCACTTGAAGAGGGGTCTACTCGGAAAGTGGCTAAAACGACGTTTAAGGCTAGCTCATACCCTTCTGAATGTACGCATTTTTTTGCAATTGAGAGCTTGTTACCTCTAAACTGATCCTGACGCACTTTCCAATTGAGAGATTTTTATCCTCTAACTGATCCTGAATTGAACCTTAACTGAACTGAATACATGCTATTCAATTTTTGGAACATGTTTTTCGTGGTCTCTGAGATCAGATCAGGAGATACCCCGAGTAACTCATTGAGACATTTGGAAAGCGGCTCAGTTCAGTTCTGGTGTAACAAGCTTTCAATTGGAAAGCGCCTGATCCAAAACGCGTATGGTTTGTGGAATACAGCTGAACCCCAAAGAGAGTAAAATAACAGGAGGGTTTAATAAGGTCTAGCCAATCAGAATCTTGTAGCATCAACGCGTGACGTACTTGGACATGAGTATAGAGTCGAACTCAAAACTAGGAACAAAACTATGACCTGTAACTCTCACATACCAAAAGTGCGGAGCACAGAACTCATATTTGTATCTTATGATATAAGTATGAGTTCTGTGGTGCGGAGTGCGCTAGTCCATCACTGTCTATAGAGAATGGCGGCCATGACATGTCCAACTACGTCACAAATGTTATTTCATCTCTTTTTATTAGTGTCACCATTGTTTTATGGGGATTGGACTCTTCTATGACCCCTACTCTTTGCTTCTAGGCAGATAACGTTTAAGTCTTGTTCATACCTTAGCGAATTTCGCAATTTTTCTGAGAATAAAATAGCTGCCAGTCATGATGGACCAATCGTTGATGCAGAACCATGTCGACAGCCATTTTATTCGCAGAAAAATTGCGAAATTCGCCAGGGTATGAACGAGACTTTAAACTCTTTGGCAACCCCCTTTAAGAGCTGGCAAGAATCATAATAAGTGAAAACGATTAAAAAATTATTATTGCGACATCTAGTGATGAGAGGTGATATACTCGATAAAAAGCCGTGACGAAAATAAAGTTTTCTCGAAATAACTAATAAATTCAAAATCGGGATTGAGCATAAAAAATTACAAAATCGATATTGCTTGGCAACTTTGCACAGAGAAAATTATCATCTATATTTGCCTTGCATTTTTATTAAATTGCTATTTACAAGAATTAAATAGTTTCACTTCATTCATACCTACGTACTTAAAATATATCAACGATATAGACGTGAAATAAAAAAAATACTCAGCAAAAGCACAAAATTAATTAACTACTCATTTCCATTTCTCCTCACTTGTAGAGAACTATATTCTGGTTCGGTGGAAGGGGGTTAAAACAGGTAGTCGGTCGTCCTCTCTGCAAAATTTGCCCCGATCGGCCCAGTCGCCAAGCTCACTCCAGTTGTGTTCTATCTCTCTCGTCGTTGTTCAGTTCTCTCACTCTAGCGACATGGCAGACATCTCAAAGGAAGATCTTCGTAAAGAAATTGCCGGTAAGTGCTATTTTTCTATTAAATTCAGAACCAGTAGTTGCGAGATTCACAAAACCTAGTTTGTATTTTTTTTCTGAACATTTTTTTCCCATGGATTTTCGAGGGTTAACAGTGGAAATCAAGCATTTTACTCTTGGCCAATTTCCTTCGCCATACGTACATATAAACAATGGCTGAACGACGCTATGGTAGAAGATACAATTTTGTGCGATATTGAATTTGGAATTTTCTCCGAATCTACTCGTTGAATTCGAATATACTGTTGACAAAATCGGTGTGAAAAATAATTTCTGATTTTCGTAGGAGTTTATCTCCCCGAAATTTTGCGTATATCGAGAAGTTTTCTGAAAAATCTGATCGTGTTTGACATTCTATTTGGAGTGTACTTGCAACGAAACTTTGTAGGCAGGCGTACATTTTGTCATTTTTCGAGTTCTGAAAGCCACGACAGCAAAAAAACAGAAGGAACTAAGTGTAGTCTAGGGTTTTAGTAATCATTTTCTGTAAAAGCTTTTCTTCGATATATTGGGTGTAACCCAGTTTTTGAACGTTGAAAACTTGGCTTGGTTTTATTCTCGCTTGCAGTTTTCAAATGGATTGTTCTGTTTTATCAGTTCTTTTGCACACCATTCGGTCGTTATCGTTAGTGCAACAATAAATTGCTGTTTATGTCTTCATTTATAGAGATAAGTACCACTTTAATATTTATTTTTGCGATTTGAGGTGTTCACAAAGGAATTATCAATATAGGTATAATAGATGCTCCAGTTAAAACTGCATTTCGATGTTTAACGACATTTTCTTTACTCCAGGCGAAAATGGCGGGTGATTGATATGGAAAAATGATATTGAAATTTTTATTTTCGTGTGGCATTTTCAAAAATGTTTGTTGGAGGTATACGCATGCGCAAGTACGTGAGGATAAGGCGCGAAGTCGTCTCTTCAGCTAGGGAACAATACCAGTCATCAGTTAGGGGGGAGTGGGGCAAATTTACACCGTTCCATTGTACTTGCTGTAATATGTCTCTAGTGCTCATGCGCAACTTCCAGTTTTGGACGTTTTGGTTGTTTTCAAGTACGATTATGAAGCGTCTTGTAATTGTAACACTAATCAGTTTGACGACAAATAGGAAAAATGTAAGAAATGGAAGAGTTCCATGATTTGACTGGTATTGAGTAATAAAATGTTAGTTTCGAGTGGAACTTTCAAACATGTTTGGCGGTGGTATGCGCATGCGCAAGTACATTTCGGATAAGGCGCGAAAAAATGAATCCTGTTCATTACAGGGTTGCGACGATTTGAATCAACTGATTTAAATCGACTAATTTTTTCAATTTTATTATAAATTGCTGTAAAAACAAGTCGCTGAAGCAGATAACTCATAAGAAAATTAAAAAAAGGGAGATATGTTTAACATGCATTTTGTATAACTGATCGTCATCAGTCTTGTTGTATTTGTTCATCATACTCTCCCAGAAGTATTATCAGATTATCTATCTCAATCAATCAATTAGTTTATTCAATTCAGATACTTATTATCATATAATAGGATTGAGGCTTATCTTAAATAAATGTAAAAAATGAAATAACAACAGTGGTTGTGTTCATTTCTTGGAAAACGCCTAAGCAGAGCTTGTGTTGCGTATTTTCCTAGATCTGGACAAAACCGTGAATGGAAGTAAGAATTAACTTTTCATTCCGTTCAGTAAAAAATAAAATCAAAAGTCAATGCTCAACTTACAAGAGAATGGACAATCACACGCGAAAGGGATAAAGGTTTGAATTAAATTGTAAATTATTCAGGCATGTTTCAGTATATTGTATCAAATGTTTCTTTCAAACTATCAAGATTGTGATCAACGATGTATCTACTTTTTTTCTTGAGTTTTAAAATATTTTTTATATTTCTAAGTTCAGTGGGAACTTGATTGAGAAGTTTTGGTCCGAAATAAGTAATAAACCTTTGGGTATATACATGTTTGCAAAAATGAACACTAAATTTTTCTCTTAGACTTGTCTCGGGTGTCGTATGAGTGTGTCAGATATGTAAGTGGTGAATTTATCTTCCATAGTATACAATGACAGGTGTATAATTTTCTGATATCGAACAAACTAGCCTCTATATAAGCTTTCAGTTGGATGTCTTCTATCTTTTTTTAGTGCTATTTTCAGCAATGTGTTCTGGATGACTTGGAGATAATGTAAATGTGATTTATTCAATCCACCCCAAACAATAATCAGTACCTTATAACTGATTCTGCTAATGCATCGTATGTCATTAGCAGTAGATGTTTATTTAGTTTTTTTCTGAGTTGATAGAATTTGAAAATGAGTTTTCTAAGTCTTTTTACGACGAAATCTATATGTTTGTCCCAGCGTACATGTTGGTCAAGATCACACCCAGATATTTCATTGAATCAGTTTTTTTATACGTGGACAGGAACAAATTATGGGATTTTGACAATTGGGGGTATATATGAAAATGTTTTCCTGTGGTGGTTGGTCTCTGATTGTTGATGAGAAGGTCAAGAATTTTGTTTTATCGATGTTTAGACTCTGAAGACTAGAATTCAGCCAGGAGAATATAATTTTCAGTCCGTTTTGTGCTTTTCATAAGCAGTAGTGTTCCAAGTATCACCACAGAAAATCAATGCCGTGTCGTCAGTCAATGAAACAATATCACCTTCATTATATCATATAGTTTAAATTATAAACGATTTTTAATTAATATTTATCTAACTCGTTTTTTGTTATATGTTTTGCAATATTTTAATTTTCTATGCTTTTCAATAAGTTATTGTTTATTTAAAAAATAGTTTTTTCTATCAAATTATGGAGTTTTCTTCAATTAACAAATGAATTGACCATCGCAAGAAGCGGCTGCTCACTTAAACGTTAGAAACTCAGAATAACTTATTATAAAGCATAGAAAATATTGCAAAATAAGGTAGTGATGTAATAGGGAATATGCATAATTTATTTTTATTTGTTTAATAAATTTTTTACTTCGTTACAACATATTAAAAAATATAAATACGGTTGAAAGTCTTGGAATTAATTATTAAAATAATATATAAAATACCGATTGAATTTGACCTATTTGGACGCCTCCATTTTCGCGCGCTGTGGATGACGTCACATGGCGCGATCAGTGTTGTTCTTCTTCAGTGTCGTTCGTTGAGACGTACTCTGATTGCTCTACTTGCTTGAAGTTGATATTTTATAAAAGAGTAAGACAAGTGCAGTACAAGTGTTAGAGAGAGATGAACACATGTGAAAGTGATCTCGATCAACACATGTGAAAGTGATCTCGATCAACCAGAGCAGTCTTCAATGAACAAGCCTTTCTATAGTTATGGCCATTGACACTATTGACAGTTATTTATTAGATTAGTGATTTGCAGTTTTAATCGCTATTACGATAATGGAAAATGCTAAAAAACCATCTCATAGGTATTGTCTAGTACCGGAATGCCAAAACACAATTATAAGTACCCCAAGTAAAGTATTTTTTTCTGTTCCAAGAGATGCGAAAATACGTAAACAATGGTGTAAGGTTATGAGAAGAGGCGAAGTATCTCCAATATCACATTTACATTGTTGTGAAGATCATTTCAATGTGAGTACATCGTATTTCGATAGTTAACATGAAGTGAATTGATCAGAAGTAAGTTTTGTATGCATAAATGTTTTGTATATACCTGCCTCACCTAAATTACAAGAGGAAAACTATCATTTGATAAACTATTACTACTTATCAGTTCCGGTATTGTCGGATTGGGCTTTGACAAAACCGCTTTCAGTCATTTCTCTTGATAATTTACAATTGTCACAAGACCAAAATCGAACTATGTAATGGAAAACACTACAAATATATAAATAAAAACAAATTTTCTATGAAAGACGATTAGCACTGTATGAATATGAACACAGATAAATTTCATAACGTGCAATGTGACGTCATTCTTCGTTTCGACCAATGGTGATGCGTTTCGCAAATTTGAATTCCGCGCGCTTATTATGCACTTCTTGATTGATGTTTTATGGAGTTTAATACAAACTAAATGATAAACTAATGGTTTAGGTGTAATTTCGAGACAATAAAGTATATGTGGTAAAAAAATCAAGTAAATTTAAATCACTTGCATATTCCCTATTGAGATATAAAAATTCAAACATGACGAAAAACGAGTTAGAAAGATATTAACTAAAACACGTATATAATTTAAACTATATGAGATACAGATATGATGTAGAGGTTAATTTATAGATATTTTATCACTGATCAAAATTGTATTAAGGTTTATTTCATTATTTAACAAGTTATAAGTCATAAAAGAAAAGAAAATGCAAAACAAATCTCAAATTTTTATAAACAAATGCTTATAATAGCTGATAAACAATAGTTATAAACTTGTTCAATAACTTATTTCAAAGATTGAACAATCCAATTTAAGAACAACCTCAATGTTCATTATCGTATCTAAGCTATATCAATTTGTTTCTTGACAAGTCATGCTGCCGGTTCAACTTCGGTTCGGTGTAATATTAAAAAGTTTTATAAAGAATAGATTTTTTTTAGTACTTCCATGTATATGCTTCTTTTTTACTTTTTTTCAGCCCTAGAAAAACAAATATAATGGTTGTTAGAATTTGTTTATAACAAATTGTTAAGTTAACAAGTGAAATTATTTATAAAAAAAATATTTTATTTTGTTAATCGATGAAGAAATGCCTATTATGATTTTTAAAGAGAAAATAATTTCTTAACTAATTATTTTAATAATAAAAAATGAAAGAAACGATTTTAAACAATTAAAAAATTAATTTAAGAAAAACACTCTTTTTTTCAATCTTTATCTTGCCAAGACAATAGAGTGGTAAAAATTTTTTTTTCTGAAAATATTAATCTATAAATACAATAAAAATAAAAAAAAATCCGACGTGACTGAATGCCATTGTTAGATATAAAAACAGCATAGTATATTTGGTGAAAAAAAAAATTATCAACAACATTTCTTCAACTTTAATTCACTTTTATCGCGTGATCTTATAAGAAGGGCTCCAAGAAGCCAAAATTTTTAGATATATTATTTAAACTTTTATGTAGTCATTTAAGATAACGGAGATTGGAAAGAAAATAATTACTTCACCTTGTGAAAAATTGACATTTTTTTTCCAATGGGGATTTATTGTTTCAAGTGTCTAGATGATAGTACCATAATTTATTCAAATTTTTAAATTAACATTTGTTACTAAAAAAAATTATTTTGTGGTACCCCGTCTTTAGCGGTAGGCGCCTGTTTCGTTCGACGTTGAATTGAAATTATAATTAATACAGATAGAGTTCCGGGATTCAAAACTTTTTTCTTGGAAATTTCCTCTATAAGAATCTTTTTTCAAAATTTCTTAAATGTCAATAATTTTTGAGTTATTAACAAAAACACGAAATGCTACTTTTTTCCACCTTAGTTTGTTAATAACAATTGCAATTTTTTATGTGCTAATACATACTTTCGATACATTTTCTGGATGTCATGTTTTTAGGAGCTTGATCAAGAATTAACACGTTTTTGAATTTGTTAATCAGACTACCAGCAATTAGCGAACGTTCCCGTCGTTATGAACAATTTCAATCATATTACGGGGTTCCTGAGGCTGCCAGGAACCCTGACATGAAGAAAACTTGCCGAAAAACGTGCCAGTAGTTTTAAAGCCAAAAGTTGTGTGGTGGCATGACTGAATCCTTTTCCGAAGTCCTCTATTGGAATAAATCGGAACCATCATGGCACACTTAAATGGAAAACTAAAAATTAAATTATCAAAAATTTATGTTGACGTTTGAAATGTCACTTATGTTCAGAAAATTCAGAAAATCATGCAGATAAATTCTAAAATTCCTGCCAGATTTAAAAAATTAAATTTCTTGAAAGAATCCCTACATGAGCATTGAGAGCTTATTTTACTTAAATTCTCACAACATATTTCTGATTGCAGAGGAACAATTACCCCAGTTCAGTATACCATATTTTAAGTGTGAATATAAATTAGCATAGTATAGTGTCAGCAGCACCATTTCAGAATGATTCTGAATTTATAGAATAGATTGTATACCGGGTGACAACAATATCACTTTTGGTCTGCCATGTTTTTATTTTTTCACCTAGTATAACGAAACTTGGCACAGTTATTATTCGAACTAAATGTCAATTGACTGGTGTAACCACAAATTTCTACAACTTCCGGTTTCCTTGGAAATGACCTTAACTTTCGATATTTAAATGGGACACCCTGTATATTGATTACTTATATTTCGGACCTCCATCATCTTAATGGTTGAAAGATTCAAATTTTTTACAACGTTTCAATTGCTTGAATCCGCAATCGTCTTCTGGTGAATAATGACAAAATCAGATGCTACGCGACCTTTTATAGGTCTATAATTAAAGTGTAATTACGCGCGGTCTTGTGGCGCGCGTGGTTTCGCGCTTTTTCTCCCTTCAAAACGGTCCATGAGCGGTTTCCATACGTTTTCAATATCCACGCTTTGTTGACTGATGGCACTATTGGCTTCTATATAGGTGGTTTCCATAAATTTCCGTTTGAACCAATGTTCCTCTCTATGAAGAACACTAGCTTCGTCCCAAAGAATTCGGTGGTGTTTTGTCCAGGCGTGGTCAGCAATTCCCGATTTTGATGTTTCCCCTCGTTGAGTCCACTTTTTGTGTTTGGCTATTCTTACTGATAATGGCCTCTTGGTCTCTCCGATATAGGAAAATCCACATTCACATGGGACTTTGTAAATACAGTTTTTGCTGGATTCTGTTGTGTTCTCTGGTTTCGTCTTGGTGAGAAAGCTTCGTAAGGTACTGCCGGATTGAAAGCAACTCTTGATGTTGTATTTATTTCCGATCCTTCTGATCTTCTCGGAGATACCCCTGATATAGGGAAGAATGAGAACGGGGTTTTGTGGTCTTTCTTCGGTTGTCTTGGTCTTTTCGAGTTGTTTCCGAACTTCTCCTATGAGTTTCTCGGAGTATCCGTTTCGGCGTAGTTCCTTTTTGATGTGGTTAATTTCCGCCTCCAACGACTCCTGGTTGTTGCAAATAGACATTGCTCTCTCCACCAACGTTCTTACGATTCCCCTCTTTGTGGAGTTTGGGTGATTAGAGCCGTAGTTGAGGTACTGCCCTGTGTGTGTCTTCTTCCTGTAAACAGAGGTGAGGATTCCAGTGTCTGTTCTTTCAGCTTTCACATCGAGAAACGATAGGGTACTATTAGTTTCCTTTTCCATTGTGAATTTGATTGAATCCCTCATGTTATTCATTCTGGCGAAGAATTCCCCAAGGTGTTCATCTCCATGGTTCCAAATGATAAAGGTGTCGTCTACGATGGACGTCCGAAATATAAGTAATCAAGTTACTACATCGTCTTAAACATTCAAACACCCTGTATATTGTTTGTTTTTAGGATTCTTTAAATCATTCTACATCCGAATACATAATTTTTTAATTGGTTGTGACATAAATTATATTTTTAAATCAAATTTTAATTTTCAATCTAGGGTGCCATGACCATCCTAAAATTTCTCCTAGACTCTCTATTTACAGAAAAATCTAAAAAGAATATCTTTGTTAGCCTAGAGGCTGTGAAGTTGTATAATTTAATTTTTTTGTATTAATTCAAAAAACGAAGTCGGCCGAGATTCGGCAAATTTTAAATGAATAATGAAATAAAAGTAAGTTGGAATGAAATATGGTAGTATGTGTTATACATTTTTGGATTCGTCTTGAAATAATGCATTTAATAGTGTTATTAAAGTAATATGGTTTTTGAATTAATGTAAAAAAATTAAATTATACAACTTTTCAGCCTTTCTCTAGGCTAACGAACAGAGATAATAATCTTTTTAGATTTTTCTGAAAGTAGAGAGTCGACGTAGAGAAATTTTAGGATGGTCATGGCAAAATCAATTGGGAAATTATGAATTCGGATGTGGAACGACTTAAAGAATCCTAATAACAAACGATATATAGGGTGTCCAATTTAAATTTCGAAAGTTAAGGTCATTTCCAGAAATTTGGCGTTACATCATTAAAATGACATTTAGTTCGAATATTAACTCTGCCGGTATATGTGGAGTCCTGGCCAATTTGTCATCTATTAGTTAAAACTACCATACTTATCTGCTTAGACGTTTCGACCACGTTGTAAGTGTTTTCAAATAGAGTCCAACTTAAATTTTGCCTAAGTAATGTGTATAGCAGTGCACGTGTTTGTTTTAGAGATGTTTAATTTCAGATTATTCATTTCTGACCACTTCAGAACAAGTTCATAGTTTTTTTCAGCTTTGCTTTTCATGGCAATCAAGTCTTTCTCAGCTACCACGATATTTGTATCATGAGCATAATATATTGGGTGTATGCCAGGGTTATTGATGTTTAAATGTCTGATTAGGTCATTTGCAAAGATCATAAAAAGAAAGGGGCCCAGAATTGATCCTTGCGGAATTCCATGGAGTATATTTAGAGGACTACTGCATGTTTCATTGAGTCTTGCCGCCTGCTTGCGATTAGTCAAAAAATCAACAAAACGATTTAATCAAAAAAGTCTGATTTTTTTGTTTTTTTCTGAAAAATCGCGATTTTTTTTGCAACTCTGCCTATTTATCTTGCTTATTTCAAATATTAAAACTTCTCTTTTTTTATACAGCCATCTTGAAAGATGCCGACCTTTCGTCGACATCTGCCAAAAAGGTAAGGCAAGAACTTGAAGAAAAACTGGATGCAAACCTGCAGTCCAGGAAAAAGGAAATCGATGACATGGTTATGGAGTTCGTGAGCTCCAAGCAAGACAAAAAGAAGGGAAAGAAGGGGGAAAAGGCAGAGAAGGGCGAGAAGGGTGACAAGGCAGAATCCGAGGAAGAGGAGGAGGAGGAGGAAGAAGAGGAAGAGGAGGAGGAAGAGGTGAGTTTTCAAATTGAGTAGCCCATAGCTATCGCTATATCAAAAAGTAAGCTGATTCAACACTTATATAAAGTTAGCGAGACAACTTCGAGCAAGTTGGTAATGGATTATTCCATAATTTGCCTCCTTTTTGTCGCTAATTAGCTGCGAGGAAAAAAATCCTTAAAAAATAGTTAAAGTTTTCGATTGGTAGTTTTTAGTAACTTATCATTTGTGAAAAAAAAAATTGTGGATGGGTACATTTAGAAAAAAAATATGCAATTATCTTATTTAATTTTCAAGTTTTTAGTAAAGGGTACCACTTGTAAAGCCTATTCATTTGGTACCCATATTGAGGGGATTGAAAAACAAAGTAATCCGCCATTTGATTTGAATTTAATCCATGGAGTACTGTATTTCTACTAATTCAGCCCTTTCATTTGTTACCCATATTGAGGGGGTCATATGAAGTTGGCGAAACATCGCATTTTTTTTCGCAACTAATTAGCGACAAAAAGGCGGTAAATTATGGATTCTTCAGAACTGTGTAAAAACAGAAATTACGGAAGTTGTTTCGCTAACTTCATATGAAGTAAGCGAAACATCGCAAATTTTTTTTTCAAAGAGCGACAAATTTTTTCCCCACAACTAATTGGCGACAAAAAGGCGGCAAATTATGGATACTTCAGAACTGTGAAAAAATTGAAATTACGGAAGTTGTTTCGCTAACTTAACATGAAGTTAGCGAAACATCGCATATTTTTTTAAATAAAAGAGCGACAAATTTTCTCCCCCTCAATTAATCAGCGACAAACAAGCGGCAAATTTTGAATACTTCAGAACTGCGAGAAAATAGAAATTACGGAAATTGTTTCGCTAAGTTCATATGGAGTTAGCGAAACATCGCATATTTTTTTAAAAGAAAGAGCAACAAATTACCCCCCCCCCCGCAATTAATTAGCGACAAAAAAGGCGGCAAATTATGGATACTTCATAATTGTGAAAAAATAGAAATTACGGAAGTTGTTTTGCTAACTTCATATTATGAAGTTAGCGAAACATTGCATATTTAAAAAAAAAGAGCGACACATTTTTTTTCTTCTCAACTAATTAGCGACAAAATGGCGGCAAATTATGGATACTTCAGAACTGTGAAAAGATAGAAATTACGGAAGTTGTTTCGCTAACTTCATGTGAAGTTATCGCATATTTTTTAAAATAAAAGAGCGACAGATTCCCCCCCTCCGCAATTAATTAGCGACAAAAAAAAAAGGCGGCAAATTATGGATACTTTCATAACTGTGAAAAAATAGAAATTACGGAAGTTGTTTCGCTAATTTCATATAAAATAAAAGATTCCCCCCCCGCAATTAATTAGCGACAAAAAGGCGGCAAATTATGGATACTTCAGAACTGCGAAAAAATAGAAATTACGTAAATTGTTTCGCTAACTTCATGTGAGGTTAGCGAAACATATTTTTAAAAATAAAAGAGCGACAAATTCCTCCCCCCCGCTATTAATATGCGACAAAAAAGGCGGCAAATTATGAATACTTCATAAAAAAATAGAAATTTATTTATTTTTTATTTATTTTTTATTTATTTATTTATTTATTTATTTATTTATTTATTTATTTATTTATTTATTTATTTATTTATTTATTTATTTATTTATTTATTTATTTATTTATTTATTTATTTATTTATTTATTTATTTATTTATTTATTTATTTATTTATTCATTGTTAATAATACAATATTTATCTATAATATAAAGAATAAGAATAAGAAACATGATCAAATAAGTGAAAAACTTGTCCATGTTCATGTAAAATTTATTATGAAATCCACATCAAAATACACATGATAAATATCCATAATATATACATATAAAGAAAGAAAAAAATAGCAAAATGAACTTGAATGTATGCTTAAATAACATTGGTCACATTTTGAATAAATAAAAACAATAACAAAAAACTATGTTGGTACAAATTAAAACATCAAAATTCGAAATTATTTTATATACAAATAATTTTCCAATTTTTCAGAATTCTCAATCAACCAGAATTTGATTGTATACGATTATCAATTTGAAATTTTTTTCTTATGTAAACTGTCGATGCTTTATAAAATAATTGTTTGACAGATAAAATTTTATATTGTTCAAAGAGAATTTTAGAAGAATAATCAAAGGGTTTTTTAAAAATTATTTTCAAGGTATACTTTTGAATTGAAGTAAGTGGTTTTAAAACTTGTTTGTAAATGCCTCCCCAACCTATTATACCATAGGCCAAGATAGACTGAAAAAGACTATAATAAAAACTCATAGTTAATTTACGACTGACAATGTTTCTCAACAATCTAAATTTATAAAGTGTTTTCCTCAGTTTTTTCATCAATTCAGTAATTTGTTTATGCCACTTGAGGTTGCAATCTAAATGAACTCCTAGATACTTTATAACATCAACTTTGGAAATATGTTCGCTACAGTTACACAGTTCTTCATTTTTTATGCATGAAATAGTATGGATCTTTAATTTTTAAATTTTTTCTGGTTGTTTATTCTCATGTAACGTGAATGTCACAAAATGAGACTTTTTCAAATTCAAAGTTAGTAAATCGTGATTGAGATTATTTTTTAAAATTAATAAATCAAATTCAGCATTTGATACTGTTTCTTCCCAGGTATTCCCACTTCCTATATAAACTGTATCATCAGCATAAGAAAACAGCTTTCCTTTAATTTTCGTATTTAACAGATCATTGATATAAATAAAAAATAAAATAGGTCCAAGAACTGACCCTTGGGGAACACCACATTTAACTTTTCTAGAATAACTTTTGATATGACCAATCTGAACAGTTTCGCTAATTTCATATGAAGTTAGCGAAATATCGCATATTTTTTAAAATAAAAGAGCGACAGATTCCCCCCTCCCGCAATTAATTAGCGACAAAAAGGCGGCAAATTATGGATACTTCAGAACTGAAAAAATAGAAATTACGGAAGTTGTTTCGCTAACTTCATACTATGAAGTTAGTTGTAAAACTGGAATGTTTTTGAAACAATAAAATAATAATAATAATATTATGAAGTTAGCGAAACTCGCATATTTTTTTTTTAGGTGCTACATATTTTTTTTATCTACTAACAACAAAAAGGCCTCAAATTATGGAATAATCCGTTATCAACTTTTTCGAAGTTGTCTCGCTAACTTTATATAGGTTGTTTCAACTTACCCTGACACGTTTCACTGATAACTCTCTTCAACAGGCCTCCGAGGACGAAAAGAAGAAGAAACGCGCCTCAACGGGAAAGAAACCAGCTGCCAAAAAGGCCAAAAAAGGTTCCGACGACGAATCCGGCACTGGAGAAAGCGAGGGTGACTCCGAAGAGGAGTATTCTCCGAAGAAAGCCAAGCCCATCAAGACCCGCAAGCTTCCCCCCAAGAAGAAGAAGGGTTCCGAATCCGATTCAGACGAAGATTGGGGCAAGAAGAAGGGAAAGAAAGGCGTAAGTAGAATCTTTGCGTGATGTGATTTGTTGGAATTTACAGTGTGTTTATGGGGTATTCAAGATGGTTAGGTGTCAAATAGTGTAGCTTAAATGGCTCGATTTTGTATTTTTCGAATAGTTCTCCACAGGTAATTTTTGTGAAAAAATAAGAGTTCCACAGTAATCAAAATGAGGTGCTTCATTGATTTGTATATGGCCTCCTTGGAAAAAAAAAACTTTACCATTGAGTCTGTACAAAAATGTACTTTTTTGCAACCTTTTTTTTAAAATCATTAGTGTGAATTCATATTCAATTCGTTATCTATCATTCAGGGTTCGGAGGATATACCGGGTGGCTACGGAAGTATTGCCTACGGAATATCTCAGTTATTGTATGAAGTAGGTTTGTGAAATTTGGAGCGTCGATATAATGACATAAGAGCTAGAATTTGAGCATATTGACATGTCGAAGTTAACTTCCGGTCTGACCGGAAGTAACATCAACTTTCTTATTTTAAATGGAAACCCTATTTTCTTTTCTTTTCGCTTTATTCAGCATTCAATTCCCTTTCTAATGACATATCACAAGTTGGTATCTAACCAGAAACTAGATCAGAAAAAAATTATTATTGAAATTCACCGAGCAGGCCGTGGAAGCAAAATGAAAGCCAAAAATTGAAAAGTTGGCTATGGAAACCATACGTCACTTGATAACAGTTGCTACTACTGTGATATTTTATTTTCATTCGTCTGCGTTATAAAAAGCCGCCAAAAAAAATATTGGAAGAATTGGGAAAAAAACAATACTCTGTAGGTCCATAACTTAAGTAGGAACATACAACTTTTTCTTGCCTGTTCTATTCAGCATAACCATTCCTTTCTAATGATATAATAGAAAATAATTTTTTGAACTGAGATACCAAAAAATCCAATTATTATTCTTCAAATAACGAAAAAACAGATTTACCAAAAAAAAAAAATTTCAAATTGATAGGATTAAAGATAAAATAAATTCAAAACAAATGTTCGAAATGCATTCCCTCAGCGTCAATACATTTATTGACTCTGGTGATATTTTCATGTAAAACGTTTCTCAACATTTGGGTCGTGATATCTTGGAAAGCTCTACGAATTTTTACTTCTAGCTCATGTAGAGTTGTAGGCTGTGTGGAATACACCCTATTTTTAAGATGCCCCCATAGAAAAAAGTCGCACGGAGTAAGATCAGGTGACCTTGGTGGCCACCTGACTGGACCATGGATTGTTATAAGTCTCTCTTGAAAGCGATTTTGAAGATAATTCTCGCTATTCTTGAATTATGCGGAGGGGCGCCATCTTGCTGGAAGTACATTCTCTCAGTTATTTTCGCTGGTAGGTTGTTAATGAATTCCGAAATTTAATGCGTTAAAAAATTAAAGTATCTCTCTCCGGTTAGTTGGCCTTGAAAAAGAATGGGGCCAACAATATGAGTTCCAACTATTCCTGCCCAAACATTCACACCAAATCTCTCCTGGAAGCCGCCTTGTCGAAACCGGTGCTCGTTTGCTATCGCCCAGTACCTGGAACAAAAGACCGTTCACACTTTTAGCACTTTACACTTCGACTATCGACAATAATCCAAATAAAGTACAGTACCTACCTTGTATTATTCCTATTTAATAATCCATTGTTGGTAAATCTTGACTCGTCCGTAAACAAGATATAATAGTTAAATAGGTGATTCTCAGCATTTTGTCGAAGAAACCAATTACAATATTCCAGGTGCCTTTCACCGTCATTTTCATACAAATGTTGATGCAACTGATACTTGAAGGATTTCAATCGATGTTTTTTCAAAATTTTCCTAGCAGAGTTCTTACTTATAGCTAATTCGGCGCCAATCTGCCTTGAGGAAATTGTGCTATCATATTGTACTAAAGCTAATACATTAATTTCAGTTTCCTCATTAATAACAAATGCTTCTTGGCCTTCGTGAACATCAGGCTCAGTTCTTAATTTTTCTTCAAGCCACTGGAAATACCTTCTTGACGGTTGCTGCCTCCCTGGATATCGCTCTAAATACAATCGTTCAGCGGCATAATAATTTTTTAAACATTCACCATAAATGAGAAGCATGTCAATTTGTTCGGTTCGTGAATAACGGGGCATTTTTTGGATATTCCACTAACTGATTTCGATTTCCAAACCCTTTTAAAATGGCAGAATCAAAAACGCTACTTCGAACGTCAAAATAATATGGATAGCAGCGTTCGTGACAGCTCTCATTTCTTTTTTGTTTCATTCCAAAATACATCTTAATCAGCCTACTTGTTGATATTTTGGTTCGAATGATTACTGCAATGGAATGATTATTCTGAGTAGCACAAACATCGTCCATAGGTAGATATTAGAATATCTATGGACGATGGCACAGACCAAGTACGTTTATGTTCCTATTTAACCTAGAACCTACAGGATATAATTTATCATTCCACATTATTTTTAATTTTATTTTTGCGTATGGCGATAATCTGTTTTGTTATTTGAAGAATAATAATTGGATTTTTCGGCATCTCAGTTCAAAAAATTATTTTCTATTATATCATTAGAAAGGAATGGTTATGCTGAATAGTACAGGCAAGAAAAAGTTGTATGTTCCTATTTAAGTTATGGACCTACAGAGTATTGTTTTTTTCCCAATTTTTCCAATATTTTTTTTGGCGGCTTTTTATAACGCCGACGAATGAAAATAAAATATCACAGTAGTAGCAACTGTTATCAAGTGACGTATGGTTTCCATAGCCAACTTTTCAATTTTTGGCTTTCATTTTGCTTCCACGGCCTACTCGGTGAATTTCAATAATAATTTTTTTCTGATCTAGTTTCTGGTTAGATACCAACTTGTGATATGTCATTAGAAAGGGAATTGAATGCTGAATAAAGCGAAAAGAAAAGAAAATAGGGTTTCCATTTAAAATAAGAAAGTTGATGTTACTTCCGGTCAGACCGGAAGTTAACTTCGACATGTCAATATGCTCAAATTCTAGCTCTTATGTCATTATATCGACGCTCCAAATTTCACAAACCTACTTCAAACAATAACTGAGATATTCCGTAGGCAATACTTCCGTAGCTACCCGGTATATCCAGTGATATATATCACGATATATATTTATTACTTGATATATATCTGAAATATTCGATAATTTTATTTATTAAATTAAAAATGTTTTCCATCATTCTAAACATCCGAAAATTTCTTGAAAGGACCTTTTCTTCTTTCGGTTTGGTTCAATCGGATTTACGGAATCGCTTGAGAAACCAAAAAGCCAGTTGACTGGTTTTTATGTTCAAGTGTATGAATCAAAATATAGATAAAAAGAAAACCAACCTTGACTGGGCATGGAAACCAGCCATATCTGAAGATTCTGACGTAATTGTCAATAATAGGAATGATATTGATATTAATATTTCATCTGATGAGGATATACCAATATCAATGTTGACATAATAATATTAATAATGTTATTTAAAATTTAAAATCTATTTGTTTTTAGTTTTTTCTTTTTAATTAGAGTTAGAATAAACCTTTTTGTTGTTTAGAATATAGGTTTTTGTTAATGTATTTGTGTTAAACAATAGTTTGTGCTAGAAACAATGATGTTTCTTGATTAAATAATTAAATTTTAAATATGATATATATCCGATATATATCGGATATATATCATATGATATGATATGATATTTATATAAATATGATATTTTTGAACCCTGCTATCATTACTCTTAAGTATTTCATTGTTTTACCAGTCTTAATTTTAATGTCATTAATCATTAAGGTTATTTGGAAATCATGATCTTTCAACCATTTGACTTTGCTTTTGATCAACATACATTTAGTCTTTTCAAGATTCAACATTACAATAATTTTATTGAGAAAAATTGACCAGTTTCAGGATTTTTCATTTGCATTAATAATTACGTAGAAAATGAATTTATCCGTTACTTTAGGATCTCAGTGTATATTGGTATCAACGAATAAATATATGGGCCTGAACAAATAAATATATGGGCCTGAACAAATATATCTTGATGGAACTGAAATATATGGGAACAAGTATTTTTTACACAAACTGGTGAAAACAAAGAAAATATCACCCTCTATCATTACCCAATTTTGCGACCATTCAAAAGTTTGGCCAAAAAAAAACCTAAAAAAGTGCAATGCAAAAAAATACGTTTCTCTGTATGTCTTAAGTCTCGCCGAAACTTTGCCACCTCCGCCAATGCACAAACAAATTGTGTTTGCATCCTGAATTGATTTTGGAAATAATGCAAACGTTTTTTATTTTTTGAGTTGGTCGCGAACGTAAAGAGCCATTTTCTACAGAACATAAAATTTGCCACCACCACAGTTTTCGGCTCAAATAAATTTTGCTCTTTTTTCATTCTTAGAAATAATACAAATTTAACTCCACACAGCAGGGCTTACCCCAAGGATCGTCTCTTTCCCCCCTCCTTTATAATCTTTACTGTGCAGACATTTATAACCACCACTTTCCTGACCCAGATCATTTCTCTCACTTGGCCAGTTTGCGGACGACACAGTGTTGGTTTCCCACGATAAATCAATTGAGGGAGCTATAGTAGTAGTAGTTTATTTGAAATAGATAAAATCTAATTTACAAACATTGAAATAAATAATCATTGAAGATATACATAATTTTATAAAGATAATATTAAAACTATCGAAGTAATAAAAATATAAATAAAATTAAGAAATATTACATTACAAATCATCTAAAAATGCCACTACACATTATTGCAATTTTTCAGATATATCGGGAGTTTGTTGAATTCATTCAAACCTTTAAAAAATAGGTTATTCATGCATCTTCTCGAATTTGTTCTACTAATATGGAAGTTGTTGTTGTTTCTGGTGTTAATGATGATAAATATCTCTATTTAAAATCACACAATCATTAAAATACGTCAAACTCTTGACAATCTTAAAAATAAAAACCTTTGTTAAAAAGTATAACCTTTTCTTTACTGTTAACCACTGAAGAGAATTCAGCATATAAGAAATTGAAGTATAGCGACTGCATTTTAGAATCATACACATTCCGCGATTTTCGAGTTTTTGCATCTGAGACAGTTTATTTTGATTGAGTAGTCAAAATGTGGTTTGATAATGCAGTTGTAAGTCGTTATTTTAGCATAAGTGCTCAAACAGTTCGGAACTCTAGAAAAGAAAAAGAGCTTTTTTGATATTTTTTCGATAATTTTTTGATAATATACCCAGCATGTTTGTTTAATGTCAAAGAACTGTCAATAATAAATCCGAGGTATTTGATTTCAGGTACAATTTCGATACTTTCACCACTGATATTGATTGTATTCAAATTACTCAGATTTTGCAACTTATATTCTGATGTTATGATCATTGCTTTCGTTTTATTGACATTTAGTTTTAGTTTATTAACTTTTAGATATTTTTCAATGTTACTGATGGAGTTGTTTATATTTGAAATTGCATTATCAAGATTATCATCCGAGTCAAACACCAGAGTATCATCCGCAAAGAGATTCATAGAATGCAAACCTGGTGTGTAGTGAATGTCATTTAATTAAATATATGATGAATAAAAGTGGCCCCAGAACGCTTCCTTAAGGAACTCCCATTTCATTTAAAATTTTGTCAGTTAGAATGTTGTTTATCTGGGTCTGTTGGAAACGATGGCTCAAGTAACTTTTAAACCAACTCTACACATTGCCAGATATGCCATAATATCTCAATTTTTCCAAAAGGATGTTTCGATCTATCGTTTCAAAAGCTCTGCTTAAATCCAGAAAAATAGCTATAGTATATTTACTAAGATCTAATGCCCTTTTCCATGTTGATATGGTGTACTGAAGAGATGTTTCACAAGAGTGATTTTTATGAAAGCCAGATTGAGCACCAATAAAGAGTTCATTGCTATTGAAGTAATTTCCAATCTGATCATAGACTGCTATTTCAAGGACTTTTTAAAGTGATGGCAAAGTGTATGGACAACCTACAAAGACTCTCCGACTCTACATGCCATTGGTTCAATAAATGGAGATTGAAGCCAAACCCTAACAAATCTCACTTGATGATATTCAATCATCATCTGGCTCAAACATCTCCTACGATTACCATGCAGCAACAACTTCTCCGCCCAACAAGAACAACCAAATACTTGGGAATCACGATGGATATCAAACTCAATTTCAACACGCATCTCCAAGAAAAGAAGAACATGATATCCAGAGCCAAGCACTTTAGATGACTCGCGTACCAAAACAAGGGTATCAATTTGAAAACAGCCAGTAGCATTTACAAACTAATTTGTAGACCAATGATAGAGTATGGACACATCGTCTTCCTCAACTGCAAAGCAACAGCCAAGAAGTAGATGCAAGTTGCTGAAACATAAAAACTTGGAACGATCACAAGAATCCATCACCCTAATAATCCCCTACACAATCCTCCAAACAACCTCCTATATGAGCTAACAGATGTAATGCCCATTGAAAATCGCCTGGATTATCTCTTCCATAGGTTCTGTTCGAAGGCCAAAAATGTCGAACTCGTGGAGAAAGGACCCCGCAAACTCCTTATGGAATTTGGGTCCCGGTGGATTTTTTTGAATTTTTGGTATGATGTAGTCCATGTAATTCTTAACCAATGTTACCATTGCGCCAACCCAAAAAAATGAACAGTTTTGCTGCTAGGGGGCGTTGAAATCACCCCTTGCGCAGATTAGACTATTTATTTTTGAGCCCGGTAACAATATTTTCACTTTTATTATTGCTAATATTGCACAATATTGTGCTGTTCTATAAAAAAATTCGTACCCCCTCCCCCTTTTCCCCAACTCCTATTACGGAACGCAAAAAAAAAAATTTCTCGAGTTCCTTCAAATGTATCGTCGAATGTTTAAATATGCCTAAATAAGGAAAATAGCAGTTTTTATGATTATCCCCCCACCCCCCAAATGACACAAAACGAAAAAAGTTCGGTGGATTTTTCTGAATTTTTGATATGATGCAGTTCAAGTTATTTTGAATAGAAACAAATCGGGTGACAAACCCCAAAAATGAACAGTTTTGATGCTAGGGGGCCTTGAAATCATACCTTGCTCAGAATAGACCATTATTACAGGCGGAAACAATATCTCTACGTATTATTGTTTTATTTTATGCCGAACAATTGTGTAAACTTTCATAAATTGAAAATCTAAAACCTCCCCCTTACCCCCAACCCCTATTTCAAAACACGAAAAAAAATAATTCAGGCACCACCTCAAATTCAAATTGTGGATGTCTAATTTTTTATTTATTTTCAAGATATTCGCCCAATTGATTGATATTCAAAAATCATGAACTACGCCCTACTAAGAAGTCAGCAAACTCCATCAATATTTTTCTGAAGGGAGGGAAAGGTGATATTAAACAACTGTACGATTTCCTCAATTTGAGCTGATTAAAACATTTATTTTGATAAAGCATTTACAAGTAGTCGGGAATACATTTTTTCGTGTTTTAAATTAAGGGTAGGGGGTAAGGGGGAGGTTTTAGATTTTCATTTCATGAAAAATTACAGAATTGATCAGCATAATCTAAACTAAAATACTTAGAGCTATTATTTCATATATACAGTGACCGGCAGAAAGTACGCATCATATGGGAATTTTTTTTATTAATAAATTTTGACAAATATTGATATTTGCAATCGCTTCTGCATCAAAAGAAACCCCAAAAGACGTTGTACAGTGCCGTTCGTCTTTTCGAGGTTGGCGGGAAATTTAAAAAATTTGAAAATTATTTCTCAAAACACGCTTGTTTGTGAAAATATCGAGAAATGTTAATGAGAAAAGTTGTTCAGATTGACATTTTATAGCTATGTACAAGTTTTGAAAAAGATCTGAGATAAAAAAATAAAAATCAATTTTTTGCCACAAAAAAAAAATGTTTTTGGAAACATACATTTCTGACGAAGAAACTCATTAGTAAAGCCAACACTAATATTTCAAATAATGTTTTGTGAAGATTCGCAAGCTATTCCTATTTTATTCGGAGAAAATTTGAAATCTGTGATTTTGCAGTGTGATCAGCTGCTTCATAAGAAGTCACTGAAATATCTACAGGACAATCGGGTCAATTCTGTTTCTCAGTAGCAAGATTGTTAGCAAGACAATTTTCACAGCAAAATAAACATCGGCCATTCCATAATATCGACCATTTAGAGGAAATAATACGGCAATGTATTTGTAACATTACACCACAAATGCTGCGAAATGTGTCCAGAGAAATGAAATCTCGAACCAGTACATGTATTGAACGTCAGGGTAGACATGTCGAGTAATGAACAATTACAAAGTTTTGAGTATGTATCGAATTGTTTGGTTCACATAATCATTTCAGCTTCCAATTTTATTATAAAATGTATGAAAATTAAAAGTTAAAGTTGTGTAAGTTCTAGTTATTTCAAAATATTAATTAATATTTTGTTCTATTAAGAATTTCAAATTGAAATTGTGTAGATACTTGGTTCTTAATTAATAATAAAAAGTATCGGAATTATAATGTCCTGTAGATATTTCAGTGACTTCTTATGAAGCAGCTGATCACACTGCAAAATCACAGATTTCAAATTTTCTCCGAATAAAATAGGAATAGCTTGCGAATCTTCACAAAACATTATTTGAAATATTAGTGTTGGCTTTACTAATGAGTTTCTTCGTCAGAAATGTATGTTTCCAAAAAGATTTTTTTTTGTGTCAAAAAATTGATTTTTATTTTTTTATCTCAGATCTTTTTCAAAACTTGTACATAGCTATAAAATGTCAATCTGAACAACTTTTCTTATTAACATTTCTCGATATTTTCACAAACAAGTGTGTTTTGAGAAATAATTTTCAATTTTTTTAAATTTCCCGCCAACCTCGAAAAGACGAACGGCACTGTACAACGTCTTTTGGGGTTTCTTTTGATGCAGAAGCGATTGCAAGTATCAATATTTGTCAAAATTTATTAATAAAAAAAATTCCCATATGATGCGTACTTTCTGCCGGTCACTGTATATATATATATATATATATATATATATATATATATATATATATATATATATATATATATATATATATATATATATATATATTATATCAATTAATTGGGCGAATATCTTGAAAACAAATAAAAATTAGACATCCACAATTTGAATTTGAGGTGGTGATTGAATACATTTTTTTCGTGTTATGAAATAGGGGAAGATTTTAGATTTTCAATTTTTAAAAATTTACATAATTGTTCGTAATAAAATAAAACAAAAATACGTAGAGATATTGTTTCCGCCTATAATGATGAATAGTCTATTCTGAGCAAGGTATGATTTCGACGCCCCCTAGCATCAAAACTATTCATTTTTGGGGTTTGTCACCCAATTAATTTCTATTCAAAATAACTTGAACTGCATCATATCAAAAATTCAGAAAAATCTACCGAATTTTTTTCGTTTTGTGTCATTTGGGGGGTGAGGGGATAATCATAAAAACCTGCTATTTCCCTTATTTAGGCATATTTAAACATTCGACGATACATTTGAAGGCACTCGAGATATATTTTTTTTTGCGTTCCGTAATAGGAGTTGAGGGGAAAAGGGGAGGGGGTAAGAATTTTTTTTATAAAACAGTACAATATTGTGCAACATTAGCAACAATGAAAAAAGTGAAAATATTGTTACCGGGTTCAAAAATAAATAGTCTAATCTGCGCAAGGGGTGATTTCAACGCCCCCTAGCAGCAAAACTGTTCATTTTTTTGGGTTGGCGTAATGGTAACATTGGTTGAGAATAACATGGACTACACCAAAAATTCAAAAAAATCCACCGGGACCCAAATTCCATAAGGAGTTTACGGGGGTCCTTTGCAATGAGAAGAGACCCTAAAGCACAACCCTTACATCGATAACCCCGTACTACCACACTTGAGAAAATACAACATGAACATTAATTTTTTTTCACCTCTATCAAATTATATCTGTATAACTGTATATAATGTCATAGATGAATGATTTGTAACAAAAGGTAGGACTTCGGTCAATAGCCTGTCGGATTGAATTTATTTCAGTTCAATAAAGTTCCTTATTACTATTATTATTGTTTGAAAATTGTTGACAATGTTTCACTTTGAGTAAGGTTATTCTGGACTTTCATTGTCTAAAAAAGAACAAAGAAAAATTCAATTCTCTGCAATTTTTATTCACGACGTTTCAACTGTTAAAATCTACAGTCGTTATCAAGTGTATAAATGCGACAATCTCAAGGATACTTCTTATATATGCTATGGATAATTTTGTGTCATTAGCCTAGGGGTAATTTGCCGGTGTTCAGGTAAGCTTGTTAATTACAGTGCCGAGCCCCTCCGGTACAGCATTATTAATTCTTATCGCAATTTCAATTGATCCATGCCACTAATTAAGGGTTTCCACACAATACGGATTTCTATGCTAGCTTGACTGAAGACTTTGTTGTTCATAATATATGCACTCTCTTTAAACTTCCTTCTACACCAGCCCTCTTCTTTATGGATGACTTCGGCTTCAGTACATTTTATGTTGTATTGGGTCGTCCAGACATGATCCGCTATCCCTGACTTTGATGTTTCTCCTCGTTGAGTATTTCTCTTGTGTTCAGCGAGTCTAACGCTAAGTGGTCTCTTAGTTTCTCCAAGATAAGCTTCACCACATTCACAAGGGATGCGGTAGATGCAGTTTTTGGAGTCAATGTCAGCGTTACGTGGTCTCGTCTTTGTGAGATGGCTGCGAATAGTGTTACCTGACTTGAAACATGTCCGTATTTTGTATTTCGACCCAATTCGCCTTATTCTTTCCGATAGACCTCTAACATACGGACCACACAGGGTGGCTTGTGTCGGCTCGTCTGGTTTCTTGTTCTTATCCCCCCCCTGCGGGCTAGAACCTCTTCTATATGTTTTTTTGGCTACCCATTTCGTTGCAGATCTTTCTTGGTATTGTCCAATTCAATGGTAAGACTTTTATCTGTGTTACATAGGTTGTAGGCACGGTCCACCAGCGATCGAAAAACCCCTCTCTTTGTAGCACCATGATGGTTCGATTCGAAGTTCAGGTTCGATCTTGGAGAGTTTATTTGTTTGGATATTATAAAAAAAATCTTAATACTCATATTTAATCGGTTAAAATAATTTTACCGTTGTTTTCTAGGAAATTACTCCGTACTTTCACGACCAGCTCAAAAAACTTTTGCGGTTGAATTTGAAATACAGCCTGAGCTGAAAAATTAATTATTATAATTCTTTTTCTTAATATACCATTGTAAAATTGTTTAAATATGATGAATAAAGACCATTTATTATTAATATTTCCATAATCAATTTGTTGAATATTATACCAGTGGTGACATCTCTATTTAAGTTAATGTATCAATCGTTTCTTTGCTAACCTAAAATAAAGTTATCTGCCTTCTAATATTATGTCAGTTAAGGAATATGTTGGTAGGTGAATCTGTATGCTCTGTTATGATCACAATATTTAAGTAGGGAATCATGATTCATGATTATTCTAATATGTTCTAGAAAGTATAGTGTATGTGTACAACTTAATCTTCATCTATTGAATACATTCCCATGCAAATGGTGTCAGTTTTTTATGACAAAAAAAAACAAAAGTAAGTAATAAGTTATAAAGTAGTCTTGGTGTGAAAAAAATTGAAAACAAATCTGGACGTGTTTGGATTTGGATATCAAAATGGCTGGAACTGCTGCAGCAAATGTTGTGCCTATTTTGGAAGAAATTAATTTCAGTAACTGGCAATCAGAGATAACAACTATAATGAAAAAGGAACAATGTGAAGAAGAACTAGAAAACCCACCACCGGAAAGTGCGCAGGCAATAATAGAACAGGGTGTTTCAGACAAGCCCTTAGAAATCATAAAGGATTGCCAAAGTGATAAAGACCAAACTACTGCTCTTAAAACAAGTTCCTTTACAAAACTATCCTTATGGCGGAAATTGATAAAACTGAAATTGAGAACCAGTGATAAAATGGAAGATCATTTTCTTGAGTTTGATAAGATTATCAGGGACTTGAAAGAGTTGAAATCCAACATAGATGAAAGCGACAAGGTGTGTTATTTATTGCTATCTTTGCCATCCAAGTATGATGCAGTAGTGACTGCATTGGAGACTGTATCCGATTTGAAAATGGATTTTGTAAAGGCTCGGTTGCTGGATGAGGAAATGAAATTGAAAGCTAGAGATGGAAATAAAGAAAATGAAAACAATGAAGTGAGTAAAATACAAGTTATAAAAACTTCAGTAAACATATAGATATCAAGAACTTTATTTGAACGGAGACATTGATATTAACTATAGTATATTCCAATCCAAGATTCAGCGCATGTAAACAATGATCAGCACGTGATCGCTTCCCGGCTTGCTGAAATCTGCAACGGTATTGGTCAAACAACCATAAACTCCTTCAACGGCTTCAACTGCTCTTCACTGTTTCGATGCAGGTGCATACTCAGATTCAGTGCGAAGTGAAGTGCATCGACGTTGCATCCAATTTATTGAGTTTAATTGTGTTGTTTAAATTGCATCTTTTTGTAGTTTGAATATTGTGTCTAATTCAAATACTTTCGAAGTAGGTATATTAAATAACAGTGTGTTTGCTCCTCGAGTTTATACCGAAAGTTTAAGTGTATTGTTTAAATACTTGTTTGATATATTAAATATATATCCAGGACACTTGAACATTTCTAGCACGGATACAACTGATGAGCCTACTGACATTTCTTTGTCTCCTAGGCAAAGGTCGAAAAAGTCTCATTTCGGCATAAAAACCAAGGAAATGATTTTAAACGTGTATAAGCATGAACAGTTCAAAGACAGTCTATCTATTCCCAACTTTTTCAAAATATTTGTTTAAAATTAGCACATTGTGTATCATGACTTTATAAATACAGCTCTTAGTGGTATTTACAACCTTTATAAACAAACTAAAGAAATTCCCGACAAACATCTTCATTTTTATTTTTTATTTCATACCATCAGATTAATTATATATGTACTTTTGCGTCACCTTGTATAATCTTTTTAATAATTTTCTTTCAATTTTCATTGGTATTAAGGTATTGCAAATTTATATTTCTAAAATTATTAATTTGAATACATTGAAACTACATTGCAATAATATTTTGTCCTCATTGCGACCCTGGTAACAAATTACGTTCACGTGCTTTTGTTTACATTTACTGAACCTCGGATTGGAATATACTATAGGTTAAGGGCTTTTCGGAAAATCACTCTGGGTTACCAACCCGATTCAAAGAGATCAGCAGATCGTACAGATCACCAACCCGAGTACTATAGTTTACGAACGGATAACAGATCCCTGCTTTTGAGTTAGGTTACGGTATGTGAACCTGAGTCAGTGATTGAATAAGCTGACGTTTCCGAAAGAAATCTTTACTCCAAATTGAAAGTGAAGGAGGTAACCGCTGCAGTATTTTGTGATTTGTCGAAAGCTTTTGACTGTGTCAATCATGAGATACTGCTGCGCAAATCGAAGCACTATGGATTCAGAGAGCAGAGCTACTGCTGGGTTGAATCAATCTGCATCAAAGAACCCAAATCGTGAAAACGAGTGGTTTCTCAGGTATTGGTGTTCCACAGGTGCCTGTTCTTGGACCTATTCTGTTCCTACTGTAATTAAAATGACTTGGGGAATAAAAGAACTGAAGGCACATTTACTATATTTAATTATGATGTAACTATCCTGTGACATGATAAGGATATATACAGGGTGGGGCACCGAAAACGAAACAGATCGAATATCTTCAAAACGCATGTGTTGTGAATAAAATGCAAAAGCACGTCGATTTTTAATCCAAGGGGACATCTTCCTACCATAACCTCAACTACTGTCACACCTCTTCCCCCACCCCTTGGCTACTACCACCCAAACAATTTGAATAGGGAAAGTAGTGAGTGTGACTCACTATTAAAAAGGTAATTCGATAAGGAATTCAGCCATGTCAATTTTTGCTACCTAACTTTTTATTCTCTTGCGGAAAAAACAACTGTTCCGTATTCCAAATTATGATACTTCATTTGCAAGCTAATTCGACATAAATTCGGTGACAATGCATTATGTAATTTTTCTAAGGAAATAAACAAAATGGCGGCTCCAAAATGGCGGACAAGATTTGAAATTATGGTCCGATTCGATTCAAAATTGATATGTGGTGGTTTCCATGGCCAGAAGTTATGACTTTTCTGTCATTGCAAAGAAACAAGATGGTGGCTCCAAGATGGCGGACGGAATTTGTAATTATGGTCCGATTCAAATTAAAATTAGTATGTGGGGATTTTCAGGGTCGGAAATTATTATATTTTGTCGATGAAAAAAACAAGAGATGGTGGGCGAAATTTGTAATTATGGTTCGATTCGACCAAGCACCGAAAACGAATTCTTTAAACAACGTGTTGTGAAAAAAATGCAAAAACACAATTTTGAATCCAAGGGGGAAATCTTCTTTCATAACTTCCGCTATCATACCACTCTCTTCGCCCCTTGGTCACTCATACAATTTGAATGGGGAAAGTACTAAGTGTGACACTGCATTGAAAAGGTAGTTTCATAATGAATTCATACATGTGAGTGTTCGCTACCTAACTTTTCATTTTGGCACCCTCTTGCGGGAAAAACAACTGTTTCTTATTCCAACTTATGATATTTAATTTGAAAGCTAATGTGAGCAATTCACGGAAACATAACAAAAATTAAACAAATTAACATTGTATGAACTTACAAATTGGAAATTTTTCCATACATTACTCAAAACGCATGGGTTCCAATTCTTAAGTTTATTCAATATTTTTTTATTTTTCAAAAGCTTTCATTCAACTTGCCCTGTTAGTTAGTAAGTATGTATGTATGTGTTGGACAAAACAAACTTGTAAAATTCCTATATGCCAATTTTGAATCGAATTGAACCACAATTACAAATTCCGTCCGCCATCTTGATTTTTTGCATTGACAAAATAATCTCAATTGACCTTGAAAATCCCCACATACTAATTTTGATTCGAATCGGACCATAATTACAAATTTCGTCCGCCATCTTGGAGCCACCATCTTGTTTTTTGCATTGACACACAAATCATAATTAATGGCCCTGAAAACCATCACATATCAATTTTGAATCGAATCGGGACATCATTACAAATCGTGTCCGCCATTTTGGAGTCGCCATTTTGTTTTTTCCATTAGAAAAATTCCATAATGCATTGTCACCGCATTTATGTCAAATTACCTTGCAAATGAAGGATCATAATTTGGAATACGGAACAGTTGTTTTTCCCGCAAGAGGGCGCCAAAGTGAAAAGTTAGGTAGTGATAATTGACATGGTTGAATTCCTTCTGAAATTACCTCTTTAATGATGTGTCACACTTACTAGTTTCCCTATTCAAATTGTTTGGGTGATGGTGATCAAGGGGTGGGGGGAGAGGTATGATAGTTGAGGTTATGGTAGGAAGATGTCCCCCTTGAATTAAAAATCGACGTGTTTTTGCACTTTTTTTCACAACACATCCGTTTTGAAGATATTCAATCTGTTTCGTTTTCGGTGCCCCACCCTGTATATAATCTTCATGGCAAAATGACTCGAGGTATTAATTGCTGCTGTTAAAGAGTGGTGCGATAGTAATTTGCTTTCATTCAATATACCCAAAACACATCTATTGTCTTTTCAGTGCACTATACCAGACCTTCCTCTGAAGAAAGATACCATCTCGTCTACTAATAGGAATCAATTTTTGTGAACTCGTCTTGACAATGATCTGAACTTCCGGAACCATATGAATAATTTCAATTCACTGTTTTCGGTCAAAATGAATGTGCTATGTAAAATTTAAGTTTAAAATTGCAATTACAATTTTTTTTTTTGAATAGTACCATGTTCTGGTTAGAAAGAAATATCATTTTAGTACAAACTAATGATAGGTTTTTAACAAACTTCCGTTACAATGATTGATCGGAACACAGGTTAGGGATCTTATCAACCCGAGTAGGTTTCCGAAAAACCCTGCAGTTCGTTAGAAAACAGATATTTTTACCAAAGCACTGGGGAAAGAAAAAATTTAAAATTTGAGGACAAGTTTGTTTGGTTCGCGAAAGGTATAGATAGATAGATAGATTTTATTAATCCTTTTTGCTACAGGTTATGTAGATGGGATAAGTCATAGTTTTGTGTATATCGATACAGATGTAGTTAATTAAATCTAAGATGTACAAGCACTTTAATATATACATACATAAAAAACTCGAAGTATAAATAAAATATGAGAAAACAGGACATTTAAGAATAAAATTAAATATATTGACAGATAATTATCATAGGTATGTGCTCGACCTTAATGTAAATGTATGTAGAAGTGTAAATATAAAAAATATATACATGAGTCTAATAAAGAACATGGAACAATACTGTGACAAAAACATTTTAAAATAAAATAACATTTTCAGAATAAGTACGGTAGTGCATTGCTCACTTCAAGTGTAAATTCATCCACTGTATAAAAACATTTTTCTGATAAAAAAAGTTTCAATTTTTTTTTGAAAGTGTTAGGTGACAAGTTCTTTATATCATTTGGCAATAAATTATAAAGGCGAATGGCAGCAAATTTAGGAGATTTTTCATATTTAGCGTGATTATGTTTTTGTGTAGTTAACGTATTTTTATTCCTTATGTTATAATTATGCATTTCAGCTCTCATTTGTAGGAGTTCTTTGTTTTCATGAATATGTGTTAATATTTTCAAAATGAACAAACTGGTAACAGTCAATATTTTATTTTGTCGGAAAGTCTCTCTACAGGAAGTTCTATAGTCTAGATTGAAAATCATTCTCAGCAGTGCTTTTTGCTTTATAAAAATCCTGTCTGATCCAGTAGCTAGTCCCCAGACAGCAATGTTTTGATTTTTAATCGAATGGAACTTGGCATAATACACTGATATCAGGGATTTTGTATCAAGCTTATTCTTGAGAGATTTTATCAGGTAATATGATCGATTCAATCTCTTACATGTGAAATCTATATGTTCTTGCCATGTGAAGAATGAGTCGATCATTGTTCCCAAGAATTTTGTTGATCTGGCCAATTCTAAAGGTTCGTTTCGGAAACTGAGATTGAGGTCATGTAGACTACGAGATGAATTTGCAAATTGCATGTATACTGTTTTTTTCATGTTCACAATGAGTCTGTTCTTATCACACCAGTCATTAAATTCGGTTAAAACTGTATTGACTAATTGTTTCATAACGTCAGATGTTTGGCTTGATAGGATGATAGACGTGTCATCTGCATAGAGATATTTTTTTCCATGACTTATATTAGTGGGAAGATCATTCACATATAGTAGGAATATTAGTGGCCCAAGAACGCTACCTTGAGGGGTCCCCGTAGTTACGAGGAACTTATCAGACATTACGTTATTATGCTGCACTTGAAAACATCTATTCGTCAAAAACGACACTAGCAGCTGATTGATATTTCCTCGAATTCCCATATTAAAAAGTTTTTCTGCTACAAATTTGGTGTTCAAAGTGTCGAAGGCCCTGCTCAAGTCAAAAAAAATTCCTACAACAAAATTTTTTTTGTCAATTAAATCATGTATATGTTGTGTTAGATTGAGCGTTGCAGTTTCTGTCGAGTGATTTTTCCTGAACCCATGTTGACAGTCCGTCAGTAGTTCGAACATTTCCAGGTAATCATTTATCCTGTGACATATAAGTTTTTCAAAAATTTTTGAGAACGCACTGATAAGCGATATTGGACGATAATTCTCGATGTTACTGCTGTCACCATTTTTCAGTATTGGGACTAGGACGGCAATCTTGAGAAGATTGGGATATTCTCTACAAGAAATACATAAATTCATAATATGCCCTATTACTTCTGATAGTATATCTACACATTCTTTGACAATTTTTGTGGAAACTTCATCATGTTCTGTGCTTTTTTTATTGGGTAGTGAGACTATCACTTTTTTTACATCGTCTGGTGTTATGGGTTTAAAGAACATCGTTGTATTGACATTCGGCATTATCGTACAGCTACCTGAATTATTTTCCGGGAAATGTATTTTGATTTTATTGTCAATTATGGTTGAGAAGTATTCTCCAAATGTTTCAGTGACTTCTACATCGTCACTAATATTTTTTTGATTATGATTCAGGACTATACGTTTATTTCCAGTTGATGTGGATGGCTGCTTGATTATATTCCAAAGAGTTTTGCTTTTGTTGCTGGAATCATTGACTTTTTTCATATGCTGATTAATCTTCTCCTGTCGAATCTCATTTTCTACGTTTTTCTTTGCTATCTTATATGCAATGTTGTCATTTTCAGAGTTCTCATGTTTTCTCAAATAATTCATATGCTTGAGATCATCAATTTTTTTCTTTAGTGGGGCGGAGAGGACAATTTTTGTATTGTGTTGTTGAGTTTTTTTCTCGAACATTTGGGGAAGGCTGCTTCGAAGCACCAATGAGCCTCAAAAATTTATTTACAATATACAGGGTGGCCCACGAAGTTTAGGACAGGGAATATCTCGGAACTCGAAAGTAGTGGAGAATTGGAATCTTGGGGTTCTGAATTAAAGCAATTGGTGCAGCTTTTTTGATATTATGTTACCCAAAGAGCTTTTTGTTTTCGGTCACGTGACATCAGATTTAAAATTATTAATGGAACACCCTGTATATTTTGGCATTTTTATGTTCCTCCCGATGAAACAATTTCAACAAACTATCACACTTTTGTTCTAAAACGATCAATTCAAAAAATACAGGTACTCAATCATGTCATCTAATATGTCAGTTGAGGAATATGTTGGTAGGTGACGCTGTATGGCTCTGTCATGATCACAGGATTTGAGTATTAGACCAAGCTATTTTTCCCATTTTCTTCCATGGTTGATCCCGCCTCATTAAACTCTGACCGTTTAGTTTTGCAGGCCAAAATGCCAGCCGGTACTTAAAGTTCAACTACCTATCTAATAGCTTACAGGGGAACTGTACCATCTTTCAACATTTAACGTCGGCAACATTGTCAAAGTTATTTATACGCGCCGGCATTTTTTTGTTATCGCTTCAGTCAGATGTTAACAACTAGGTGTGCCGTTGATCTCTGGCCAGAGGTTCCCAAAAGTTTGCCAGAATTTTCCGAGTACTACAACGTCCTATATCTTCCATGATAAGGTTTTTTTCGAGAAAAATGTATTCTTTCATTCCGCTTTAATTTTTCGTTTTCTATTACGCATTTCATTTATTGCTCCAATTTCGGAAACACCCTGTATAATATACTATTAAAGCAGCCGTAGTAGAGGTGCAAAATCGGCGGTCATTATGACCGCTATGACACCACAGGAAAGTATCGTAGCGGTCATAATGACCGCTATGGCACTCAAGGTGTTAAATGCCAAAATCTCTATTTTAATATCTCATGAAGTGTATTTTAATTTTATTTATTATTATTTGCAGGGTGCCGCCGGCGGTGCCAAGAAAGGCGGAAGCGGCTACACGAAAACCATGACCCTCTCCCCCGAGTTGGCCGCCCTGGTCGGCCAAGACTCCATGGCGCGACACGAAGTGGTCAAGAAGGTGTGGGCGATCATCAAAGAGAAAGACCTGTACGACCCCAAAAACAAACAGTTCGCCATCTGCGACGACGCCCTGATGAAGGTCATCGGGGTGAAACGTTTCCGGACCTTCGGCATGATGAAATACCTGAAGACGCACTTTATCAGTTAAGCTGCGTTCGTTTCGTGTACATTTCACTGGCGCCGTGCCGGCAACTGTTTTCTTTCTCCTTCCGATTTCAGATAAAAAAATTGTAGTTTGATGTCCGTGTAAGTCGCGCTAGTCGACTCGATTTCGATGTTGATAGGAAAGAGTTGGGATATTTTTATTATAAACTTGTATTGAACTGATGACCGTAGATTTAAGTTTTAGGCGATACAGAATTATTTTAGAGTTTCGTAACGTTTGGGAATCCCCGCCGTTTAGTTGATTTGTGTTTCGTGCACCTGTAAATGTTTCGTAATGTATCACATACATTCTAAATTTTTATTCAATAAAGTACTGTAAAGCGGTCGCTTTGGTTTTATTTACCGCGCGCTGGTTTTCGAATTTCTGTAATAATCTCTCTCTAAATTAAAGAGCATTGCAAAAGTACTTCTTATAGAAACCTTTGCCAAGAATCTAACTGATATAATTCAACGACCGTAGGGGGCAGTAGTTGTTTTCTGTTACAGACTTGCCGACGAATTACCTATTGTATATAGGTTGAAGCGGAATAGGTTGAATTCGTCAAATAGAGTCATTATTGTCTCATGAATTTTTGTATCGAGTTACAAAACTTGAAAACCCATTTTTTTACTATAAATCTTCAAAAGTGTCTAAAATGATGAATATGAACAAGTTTTAAGTAGAACAAATCTTGAGGGCACCAATCTTTCTATGAACTTGGTAAATTTTAAACCCAAAAGGCCGTATATTTGACGGGTGTAAAGTTATCCACATCCACAAATGTACACTGAGAAAAATATAAAAATCATAAAAGGCTCAAATGGCTCTGTACACGTTTCTGCTAGGGATATGTTATAGCAAATGCTCTTTTCTGTATCCCGGTTACCACTTAGGAGTTTTCCAGGCCGTTCAAGAGGGTGGTAAAAGGGTAGGTTTCCGAAAAAAAAAATCATGGAGGGCACAAACGGCTTTGTACAAGATTCTGATCGAGATGTGTTATGTAGTTTGCTATTTTCTCCATTACTGATACCCCGTAGGGGTTTTCCAGGCCGTCCGAAGACGTGCAAATGGGGCGAGTTTCCGAAAAAATTATCTTAGAAGGGACAAATGACTTTTTACACGTTTCTGCCCGGGGTATGTTTAATATTTTCTTCATTCCTGATACCCCATAGGAGTTTTCCAGACCGTCCGTCGAGGTTCAATGAGGGGGTGAGTTTTAGGAAAAACAATCATAGAAGGCACAAATGGCTTTGTACACGTTTCTGTTCAGGATATGTTGTGTAGTTTGCTATTTTCTCCATTACTGATACCCCGTAGGGGTTTTCCAGGCCGTCCGAAGACGTGCAAATGGGGCGAGTTTCCGAAAAAATTATCTTAGAAGGGACAAATGACTTTTTACACGTTTCTGCCCGGGGTATGTTTAATATTTTCTTCATTCCTGATACCCCATAGGAGTTTTCCAGACCGTCCGTCGAGGTTCAATGAGGGGGTGAGTTTTAGGAAAAACAATCATAGAAGGCACAAATGGCTTTGTACACGTTGCTGCTCGGGATATGTTATGTAGTTTGAAATTTTCTTCATCCCTGATACCCCGTCGGCCGTCCGAGGGATGCAATGGGGGTGAGTTTCCGGAAAAACAATCATAGAAGGAACAAATGGCTTTGTGATCAAGATGTGTTATGTTGGTTGGTATTTGCACCCCCTCGGACGGCCTGGAAAACTCCTACGAAGTATCAGAAAATATCAAACTACATAAAATATCCCGAGCAGAACTTGTAGAAAGCCATTTGTGCCTTCTATATGATTGTTTTTTTGAAAACTTACCCCCATTGCACCCCCACAGATGTCCTGGAAAACTCCTAAGGGGTATCAGGAATGACGAAAATATCAAACTACATAAAATATCCCGAGCAGAAACGTGTATAAAGCCATTTGTGCCTTCTATGATTGTTTTTTAGGAAACTTACCTCCATTACATCCCCACGGACGGCCTGGAAAACTCTTACGGAGTACCAGGAATGAAGAAAATATCAAACTTCATAAAATATCCCGAGCAGAAACGTGTAGAAAGCCATTTGTGGCTTCTATGATTGTTTTTTTGAAAACTTGCCCCCATTGCACCCTCACAGATGGTCAGAAAAACTCCTAAGAGGTATCAGGAATGACGGAAATATCAAACTACATAAAATATCCCGAGCAGAAACGTGTAGAAAGCTATTTGTGCCTTCTATGATTGTTTTTTAGGAAACTTACCTCCATTACATCCCCACGGACGGCCTGGAAAACTCTTAAGGGGTATCAGTAATGAAGAAAATATCAAACTACTTAAAATATCCCGAGCAGAAACGTGTAGAAAGCCATTTGTGCCTTCTATGATTGTTTTTTTTGAAAACTTACCTCCATTGCACCCCCACAGATGGCCTGGAAAACTCCTAAGAGGTATCAGGAATGACGAAAATATCAAACTACATAAAATGTCCCGAGCAGAAACGTGTATAAAGCCATTTGTGGCTTCTATGATTGTTTTTTTGAAAACTTGCCCCCATTGCACCCTCACAGATGGTCAGAAAAACTCCTAAGAGGTATCAGGAATGACGGAAATATCAAACTACATAAAATATCCCGAGCAGAAACGTGTAGAAAGCTATTTGTGCCTTCTATGATTGTTTTTTAGGAAACTTACCTCCATTACATCCCCACGGACGGCCTGGAAAACTCTTAAGGGGTATCAGTAATGAAGAAAATATCAAACTACTTAAAATATCCCGAGCAGAAACGTGTAGAAAGCCATTTGTGCCTTCTATGATTGTTTTTTTTGAAAACTTACCTCCATTGCACCCCCACAGATGGCCTGGAAAACTCCTAAGAGGTATCAGGAATGACGAAAATATCAAACTACATAAAATGTCCCGAGCAGAAACGTGTATAAAGCCATTTGTGCCTTCTATGATTGTTTTTTAAGAAACTTACCTCCATTACATCCCCACGTCCTGGAAAACTTACGGGGTATCAGAAATGAAGAAAATATCAAACTACATAACATATCCCGAGCGGAAACCTGTACAAAGCCAATTCTTCCGTCTATGATATTTTTTTAGGAAACACTCCTCCATTGCACCCTCTCGGACGGTCTGGAAAACTACTACGGGGTAGCAGGCACGAAGAAAATAGCAAACTACACAACATATCCTGAGCAGAAACGTGTACAAAGCCATTTTTGCCTTCTATGAATGTTTTTTCAAAAACCATCCCCTTTACCACCCCCTTGAAAGGCCTGGAAAACTCCTACGTGGTTACCGGGATACAGGAAAGAGCATTGGCCCATAACATATCCCGAGCAGAAACGTGTATAAAGCCATTTGTGACTTCTATGATTGTTTTTTAAGAAACTTACCTCCATTACATCCCCACGTCCTGGAAAACTTACGGGGTATCAGGAATGAAGAAAATATCAAACTACATAACATATCCCGAGCGGAAACCTGTACAAAGCCAATTCTTCCTTCTATGATATTTTTTTAGGAAACACGCCTCCATTGCACCCTCTCGGACGGTCTGGAAAACTACTACGGGGTAGCAGGCATGAAGAAAATAGCAAACTACACGGGAGCATGTCGTTGTGCCCACATTCCGTTACACCCACATTTCGTTACACCCACATTTCGTTGCACCCACATTTCGTTTCGCCCACATTTCGTTTCGCCCACATGTCGTTATGCCCACATTGCGTTGTACCCACAGCTTCCGAACATAGCCGAATCAAGCGCTGTTGCCAAATGCTTACATGCAATTCTGTAAAAAAATTATTGTGGGCCTAATGAGACATTTCGTTACACCCACATTCAATGAAGTTGCGTTTTGCCCACATTTCGTAAGGCCCACATCTCATCCAAAAATTTGGGCAAAACGCAATTTCATTGAATGTGGGTGCAACGATATGTCTCGTTAGGCCCACAATTATTTTTTCAGGCATGTGGGCGTAACGAAATTTGAGTACAACGCCATGTGGGTGTAATGAGATGTGGGCCTAACGAAATGTGGGCAAAACGCAACTTCATTGAATGTGGGTGTAACGAAATGTCTCATTAGGCCCACAATAATTTTTTTACAGAATTGCATGTAAGCATTTGGCAACAGCGCTTGATTCGGCTATGTTCGGAAGCTGTGGGTACAACGCAATGTGGGCATAACGACATGTGGGCGAAACGAAATGTGGGTGTAACGGAATGTGGGCACAACGCACCGCACCCAACTACACAACATATCCTGAGCAGAAACGTGTACAAAGCCATTTGTGCCTTCTATGATTGTTTTTTCAAAATCCTACCCCTTTACCACCCCCTTGAACGGCCTGGAAAACTCCTACGTGGTTACCGAGATACAGGAAAGAGCATTTGCTATAACATATCCCGAGCAGAAACGTGTACAGAGCCATTGAGCCTTTTATGATTTTCATATATATTTCGCAGTGTACATTTGTGGATGTGGATAACTTCACACCCGTGTATATTTGTAGACTTCATGGAGGAAAATAGTTTTTTCTACAACCTTTTATGAAAAGACATCATTTTGTAATAGAATACTTTCAGCAAAAACAAATTTCCATCGCGAGAGAATTTCTCATAACGTTAACTTTCCTTTCTAGTGACGAAGGTTAAATTTATATTTTCAATCATTTCCCGCCCTCGTATATAATGTTTGAGGACTAAATTATTAATAAACAAAGAAAAGATTAATTTTTATAATTAGAATGTATTTTTTGCACTTTTGTTTGATTAAAAAGCAAAATAGAATCGTAAAAATACCGTGAGATTTTAAACAATTTATATCTAGTTGCCTGGTTTCATTGTCAGTTTTCACGGAAAGCAAAGCATTGTTAGTTTTTTGAGTTATCATGATTAAATAATTTTCTGAATCTGAAAGTGATTTAGATTTTCCAAATACACCACCAGAAATAGTAAATCAAGCTGAGGTACAATCTAAAATGAGATGTAAACAAATATATGCAAAATTTATGGATTGGAGAGTTGACAATCACGTAAATTCATTTTCGAAAACTGTGCTGCTTGCGTATTTTGGATGGTCTATGTTTTCGATGTTGAGAACCACTTTATCAGTTAAAAGAAATTTCGATATCAGTAAATCATATATCTATTAACTACGAATATGGATAATAAGGATAGCCTAAGTGATGCCAAAAAAAATTAGCATCGACTTCGAATTGGACGCTGTTGAATTAATGCGCTTGCGCCAGAAATTCCTATTCAAAGACACGATTTTGTTTTTTCATCTCTTTCTAGCGTGCATGATTCGACAGTAACAATTATCGAAGATATGAGAAGCAAATCTTTCCAACATAACCTCATAATATGGATAAGTTTACAGAGAGCAAGTGTAGATTGTGCTAATTATAAAGAGGGCGGCACTATGAGGGTTTTATTCCTGAGAATATGACACATTTTATAAATTTCTACATTTCTAGATTCATGCCTGGAGGAATTTAAGATCACCGCGTTTTACTTGGAGTTCGTGTTCAGGAGGCAAAAAATACATCACTACCATCAAACAATTTTTCTCGGCGGTTATGAGGCCGATGTGGAACGAGATTTAGCTTTTCAAACAACTGTCTGTAACATACCCAATCCATATTTCTTCAAGTTTAGTGAGTTTTTATCCGCTTTTGGCAGAAAATTGATTGATGAAACACTAGTGCAGGTAACAGACAATGGACCAGTGAATCGTTTTTTTTATGACACGAAGTTTAATTGACCGTCTTGCATAATTCTCATTCTTCATTTATCCACATTATAAATATGTTGGCCCATTTTCAATATAGGACGGTTGAAAATGTCAAAAGAAGCATAACCTTAAAAATGCATGACATTTCTCGTGATTCAGAATTCGGCATGCGAGGCATGCGCAATAGTTTCCCAGCCCCCGTTTGAGAAAAGGTAAGATAGATATTTTTGGCTTCAATTTGATTACATTGCGTCTTATGGCGTGTTATCAATATTTGTAGTTAATAGATATATGCAGTAAATACCCAATGTACGTTTTATTATGATGGTTTGAAAGTCTAAACTCTTTTCTTACGATAAGATTGATACAGTTTTTTGATGATTCGATTTTTGATTGTACCAAAAGATTTATAGTGTCCTACCGATCATCACAAATATATAGCAGGGTAGAACACTGGATAACTCAGTGGAGAAGGTGAGGTTCTGGGTGATGGTAATATTAACTATAAACCCGCGGTCTGAAGGGAGATTAAATATCGTCTATATTCATCGAAACGTCGAATATACATGACAGTAAGTTTTAAGGGCTAAAGTTCCTAGCCCAGTACGTACTAGAGGTTGTAACAATTCTATAAATAATGCTAAGCAAACGTTATATAGATTAAAATTCCTATGGTTTAAAATTGATGGTTGAAGGCAAAGGCACAATGAAAGTAAGGAAATAAAGGGGTACTCATCCAAATCCTTGGCTACCTTAACTGCATGCACTGAGGATGGTCCTATGGTCTCCAGCAGAATCTGTGAAGATTCCTCCCCGAGTAGAATTCCAGGGATTGTACCCAATAATGGAGAATAAGAGGCCTGATAAATGAAAAGGAGAACGATAATTTAAGGGCTCGTTATGCAGTAAAGTTCTTTTAACTCATACCTTAGATGGTGGATGGCCTCAGAGATAGATTTCGGCTTTATATCCCTCCAGAGATGAAGAGACAGATACCAAATCAACTTGGTAATCACTTTCAACTGAACACAGATATTTAATCGCCTCACACGGGTTATATTCGATAAAATTAATAAATCGTAATTTTGAATACAAACAAGTTAACACCTCTATGCTCTCGCCTGAAATCTGTTCGTACTGAATTAGCATTAAATTTAAAAATGTTGAATGGCACTCACGATAAGTTACTTTATTATTGCAACAAATTCTTAATGATTTTATATTTTACGTTTGTAGGTTGCCTTAGTTTTTGGAATTTCGGGGGCTTGTCGTTGCCATGAATTAAAAGATTTGTCAGTAAATGATCTAAAAGATACCAGCAGTATTAGTTATTATTAGTATTACTTACAATACGTCATACAAAAACAAAAGTACCACGTTCCGTCTAGTTAGAGAGCTGCCTATAAGATTTACTGGCAGGTAAAGAAACCGTCTGCTGGGCATGGAATATTATTTTTGGTGTTGCCTCAAGTCGCCTGGATGTAGTTGTCAAATTTCTCCAGGTCAAGGAGGGGGGGGGGGGCGTTTGAAAACCAGTCAGTTTGTGACCGTCTACTGGTTTCACATTTCAGTAGATATGCGGTGCTATACATACCTTCTGCCAAGTTTGACCCGCGAAAGAGGTCGAAATCCAGAGTTATGCAGAAAAAACCGCGATTTTCGTTTTAGGTCTAGCCAACAGATGTGTACCTGCTCATCTATCCAGTAGATACTAGGTATTACACAAAATTTCAAGGTGTATCAAACACTTCATGAAACGTGCGTCACTAGCTCTTGGACTATATCTAGATGACACTTTTCCTGATAAATGAATTGGGACGCAGCGGGGCAATTGAATGGCCAGCTAGATCTCCCGACATGACCCCACTTGATTTTTTGAATAATGAAGAGTTGCAAGAAAAGATAAGGCATGAAATTTCTACCATTCCTGCCAACATTATTTCAGATTCACAACAAAATATTTGCCGACTCACGAGTTAATTTATTTTTTCTACATTCATGCAAAAAGCAAAACTTTATTGAACTGTATTCAGTGGAAAAAGAAGTTCTGTATTGCACTAGTGCAATAAAGTTTTTATTGCACTCATCTGTCATTCTACTTCAACGTGCTGTCATCATGACAAACATAAACGTTTAAACCTACTACATATTTAGCAGATATTCTGTGAGATTAGCAATAGGTTTCAAACAATTACATATTTTATATTATTTTGTATTATTGTTAGCAGCAAGAGTTAAACAAACAATGCCTTCCCGAGAATAACTCCATAATCCAATCCGATCCGCTTTGTTCTAAACCGTCTACGAAATATTCATATTGAAAATTGCACCAATTGTTCATTCACTTTCAACATTGAGGGTAAAAATAAAGTTTGAGTTAAATTGTTCGTAACGTATTAGTTCCTGTTTCAATGCAAATCGATATTAATAATAAAGTATTCAAGTTGCGCTTTTCATTTTCCTACACCTAGTGCCGCACCTCAATAAATCATTTTTTGCTTTTTGCATGAACGTAGAAAAAATGTTGTATGCAACTCGTGCAAACATTGTTTATTGCACTCGACGTGTTGTCCTACTCGGCCTAACGGCCTCGTCGGACAATTTCACGTCGAGTGCAATATACATTCACTTTTTGCACTTGTTGCATAAATAACTATTATTAGCTTACTTAGACTCTTCATACTGTAAACAAAATCAACACGCGAACCTGGCAAGTTATTTCAAAAAATTGCTCATTCGGTGTAGTTTTTGACACGATACAACATTCATTTTCTTCCACTTGAGGAAAAAAGATATTCCTAGTTTACTACAATAGGATCTCATTGTGAAATTATTTCAATAATTAGGAATTCGAATGAAAACCCATGGTAAATTGAAGTGACAGGTAGGTATTCATTGACAACTGAACAAAAGACAAAGAATAATTAGAGAATGTGTATAAACTGCCTCCTACCAAGTCGAATGCAAGCGTGTCATCTTTTTAAAAATGATCTTTTTATTCGTCGTGTACTTTCTTCGGCACTTATTTGGACAGCTGCTTCATTATTACGACGATTCAATTCATGATCATCATTTACTGGGTGTGCGTCTAGCGGATTTGGATCTGGAGACTGGGGAGGCCACTACACGGGACCAAAACGGCCGATCCACCTCAGTGGATTAGTTTGATCCAAATCATTTGCGTAATGCGCTGGAATGCAGTCATTTTCGAACCACATTGCTCTGCATATGACCAAAGATACATCTTCCAAAAGAGTAGGCAGTTCGTTTTCTAAAAAATCGCGATAAATTTCCCCGTTATTTAGTATGTCAAGTAATTCAAAAGGGCCAATTATTGTACCGTTCCAGATGCCGGTCCATAAATAAATGAAAAGATCGTTTTTACTTAGGTACGGCATCCCATTCTGGGGTGCATGTAACGATAACTGCCTGAACAGCATACTTATTCTGCAAAAACGAATGCTGAGATATATGTGCAAAGCTAAATTCCGTGATTCATGTGAGCCACTATTTATTAAATATAAAATACTCACGATAATAGCTATATTTATATTGGAAACTGTTTGTTTGATTAGGAAGCACTCAAACTCGTTTAGCAGACTTCTTTCACAATACGTCACTCGACAAGCTATAAACATAAGTATGCCACTCCCTAAATCAACACTTGTTAAGGATTCTGTTATTGATAACGGATACAAGATGTACAATCATCTTCCAAAGTATCTAAAAACTACTACAAATTATAAAAACTTCAGAAAATCCGTAAAAAATTTGCTATTACAGAAGCCTTACTATAATTTAGAAGAATTTTATGCTGAAACATTTTGAAATTTCAATGTTACCCTTATTATCTGTTCTTACTTTCAAAATATGTTAGTTTGTTGGTCTGTGTTATTATATTGCGTTTGTTATTTAGCTATTTTTACACTTATTTATAATTATTATTTGATTCACATACAAGAATTTTATAAGGAAACCATTTTAAATGTGTTGTTGGTTGTTTTTTGTGTATTATGTTGATTAGATGTTTTTACATTACTTTATGTATTGTCTAGTCTAAGACGAATTCGAAATTTTTATCGTAGTATATTTTATTTTATTTTAATTATTGACAAATATGTATGACCATATATCTCCTTGCTTAACAACCAATCAGTCTATTTCAAATTTTGAAATTCAGCCAATAGAATCGGAATTACAGTGAAAATTTCACACCTCACTTTTAGAGAGAACCAAAACATTCGTTCTTGTTTAGATGCCATGGCAACCCAAAAAATTTCCGGAAATTTTTATCCTCCTGGGTACCCTGGCCGAAATTAATAAGTGGAAATTTTTCTGTCAAATATTTTTTCATTCATTCATTCATTTATTTATTAACTACATGCCAATTACAATGTAATGGATAAGTGTCGTCAATAGCTTCACATGACAGTGAATATTGAATAATTTAAGAAACAAAACACAAAATTAAAAACATTTTAAAAAATGGTGAACATACCACAAATGAAATATAAAATTTATAGAGATTTACAGTAAGTAATAAATTCGCCGAGGTTATAAAAGCAGTTCGCTATTAAACAAGTCTTAAGTTTATGTTTGAAGTGTCTGGTAGACTGAATGGATTTGATGTCCGTTGGTAGCATATTGTATAGTTGAATACCGGCTCCTTCCGGGGATTTCTTAAAGTAACTATGGTTGTGTTTTCTACTATATATTTTATTGTTATTTCTTGTCGAGTATGAATGCACGTCACAATGTTTGGTATAGTTTGCAATATTTTGACGAATATACAGTATTATTTTGAAGATATATATATATATACCGATTAAAGTAAGAATTTTTTTGGATTTGAAAGTTTCTCTACAAGATGTCCCGTAATCTAGATCAAACATAATTCGAAGAATTTTTTTCTGTATAATAAATACACGGTCTGTCTGAGGGGCTTGACCCCACGATATTATATTATATGACATTATTGAATGAACGGCTGCAAAGTAGTAAGATTTAAGAGAAATTTCATTAAGATTTTTTTTCAAAGTCAGAATTGCAAAAAAGCATTTGTTCAGTCTGGAGCAGATATAGTTGATATGATTATTCCAGCTCATGTCGCTATCCACCTTTGTGCCTAAAAATTTTGTATTATTATCAATAGCTAATTCTATGTTGTTCATTGTGAGATTCATTAACTCTTTTCCTTGATGAGGACCTGTAAATTGCATGCAAACTGTTTTTTCTAAATTGATTATGAGATGATTTCTATTGCACCAAGTAGACAATTGCTCTAAAACCACATTTGTTTTCATATTTAATTCGTCTGAGGTTTTTGCCGACACAACGACGGTTGTATCATCAGCATACATGAACAATCTTCCCTCCGATATGTGAGAAGGAAGGAATGTACAAAAGGAACAGCAGTGGCCCCAGAATGCTCCCTTGTGGAGTTCCAAGATCAACATCAAATCTTTCAGAATAACTCTTCTCAACATTAACAATGAATTGCCTATTTTTTGTGTAGGATAAAATCCATTCGTTTATAGGACCTCTTATTCCTAAGTGATCAAGTTTTGTTGACAAAAATTCAGGATCAAGCGTATCGAAAGCACGAGACAAATCAATAAAAATGCCAATCACCAGCTCCCCAATGTCTAACTTGTCGTAGATTACTTGAACTAGCTCATTTGATGCACTTTCAGTAGAGTATCCAACCCGAAAACCATGTTGGCAGGGGGTTATTATTTTGTATTCGTCAAGATATTTCATTAGGACAGTATATACCACTTTTTCAATAATTTTTGAAAACGGGCTCAAAATGGAAATGGCCCTGTAGTTCTCAACTTGCTGTGAATCGCCTTTTTTGAAAATAGGTACTGTTTTTGAAACTTTCATTTTTTCTGGAAACTTTCCTGACAGAACCGAGTGATTTATAATTCTTGTCATGAAGGGAGTTATCTCATTCATACAACTTTTAACAAGCTTTATTGGAATCTCGTCTAAACCACAGGAAGTTTTATTTTTCATACCTAGTATAATATTTTTCACTTCATACTCATCAAGAGCAGTAAAAAACATTGAATTTTTCTGTTTGCAGAGAGTTGTAGTACACCCTTCACCTACGGCAGAGGGGCTGATGGCCTCGACCAATTTCACAACAGATGTTGCAAAAAAATTACCAAATTGATTTGCAATGGAAACGTTGTCACTTACAGTAATGTCATTTAATTTTAGGGTAATTTTAGACTTTGAGTATTTTTCTTTATTTAGTTTCATGTTTACCAATTCCCAATTTTTTTTATTTTTGTTTTCTGCCTCATTGATCAAATTACTGTAGACATTTTTTTTTGTTGTTCGATATTTTTTTAGAGCTGTTTTTTCCTTTCTCTATATGTGATGTTCATATTTTGATTGCTAGAAATTTTCCTTAAGCGATTAAGCTCCTGCAAGTGAGTGGATTCTTGAATTAATTCAAGAGGAAGAGGGACCTGAAAGTTCTGCTTTTGTTGCTTGTGTGATTTATGTTTCTTGGGATGTGTTACTTCAAAACACCATAAAAAAGTTTCATAGAATGATTCAAAGACCATGTCAATGTTTTTATTACTGACATCATCAGTACTGTTTGGTTGGTTTTTAAAGAAAAGTTCTTTGAATTCCCTAATTGAATTGTTATTCACACTTCTGTAATATATTGCTTCGAGTTGCGGTTTATAACTTATGTCCGTAGATGATTTATGAGTCCATTCTATCATTTGTGCGTTATGATCTGAAATTGGGGCATCAATTATTTTGAAATGGTATAGTTACTTAAATTAGTCGCAACATAGTCAATGGCTGATGAGCTCGTGACACCATTTGCATTCGTCATTACCCTTGTGGGTTGATCAACTAGGGAAACGAGCTGGAATGAATCAAATAGATCTTGCAGTTTTTTGGATAGTTTGGATAGTTTTTTGGATTTGACAGGGGATAGTTTATATTTTGATTTGATGTACAAATGGAATTGTATTATTCATTTGAAATGAGATAATATTTCATATTTATGTATTTATTAAATATTTCGAATGTGTCTGAATATTTTCTTCACGATAATCGCAGAATTTGCAAATTTTGAAATCAAATTTCAGAAACACTTCAATACACCAGTTGTCTACATTTAAATCAAAGGCCCCGTGGCGAGTCGGTAAAGTGTCCGCATCGTGGTCACGTGGTCACTAGTTCAATTCCCAGTGGAGCAAAAAAAACATTTTTACTTTTTTTTTTATTAAAAAAATCAAATTGAAATTTTGTTAAGTGTATTTTACATATCTATATTTTCATGCATCTTTTTTGTACTATGCATATAAATAGTTCAGGTGAAACCATCGTTAGTTATTTCTTATAAATTGTTGGATGATTTTCATTTCTCGGTGTGAAATTTTCTTACCGAATCTCCCTCGCGCTTGAATTAATTGCCGTAAATTTATCTCGTAATTTTCAAAAAATTCATGTACTCGAAAAATTTCCGGCAATAATTCAAGCACTTGGGAGATTACAAGTGAAAATATAGCTTGTCGCTGTATTTTCACGGTGATAAACCTGCTTAGTTTTTGTTTTACTAGCTGTCAAGTGAAAATAATGATTTAAATTATAAACGTCAAATCTTTGTGTTTTGACTAGTTATATTTCTTAATCAATATGAGCGATCGTTGGGGGACAAATGGCTATTGGTATCATAGATGAAGCAGTGGAAAAGAGTATTCCGTTGAATACGGCCAGAAATAAAGAATCAATTACCAGGCAATTCAACAATTTTCAAATCGATATATTGTCGTCCTAAATATAATTCGTGGTATGATTAATAACCTATAATTTTTTGGAATATCAATTCATTGGCAATCCCAATGCAAGAAGATACAACTCGTCCTGCGGACTCGTTGTATTTTCAGCTTTGGGATTGCAATTCATTAATATTCCAAAAAATTATCGGTAATAATCATACCACTTATTATATTACCCCTGAAAATACCTCATTAGTTATTAGCTTATTATTCAAAGTTACAGTATATCTAGTGATTATAAATAGATTTGTGGTTGAACTTCAAAAGTTACGAGAATCAATCAATCATTTTTTTTCAATCAATCATTTTTTATTTCACATATTTCGTTTAAAGTTATACATAATATGCTTATTATTATTACTCTTTGTGTGAGGATGGATGCACCTAAGTAATTACTTGTGTTGTGCTTTCCATCCACCACTCAGAGTATATACACTTGACAGTATGAGTTATACGATGGCAGTTCATCAGATTATATAAAACATAAATAATAGTAAGATTAATTAATAAATATATGATTGATAAGTATTAAATAATATAATCTAACAATATATATTATATTATATATATTATACCCTCCACTCTCAAATACATAATAGACATATACTTATGATACTCAAGAGATATAAGAAATAAAATTTATCCAAATTGCACACAAGTTGAAGATATGAGTACCTACATATCAGCCGGAATACCCAATAGAACGATTTCTTAATAAGCCTGTTGCACATAATTTTTATTCAGCTGAATAAGTCGAGAAGTTCTGTATTGAGCGTGATGAATGTTTTGATTGATTTTTTGAATTTCTTGAGATTGGAGATATTTCTTATGTTGGTTGGTAGAAGATTAAATAATTTTGGTCCATGATAGAAAATACATCTCTGCGTGTGACTTTTTTTAAATGCTGGTAAGTTAATGGACGAATTTGTGACAAATCTTGTTTGTTTTCCTTTGTTTGTCGATTGGAGTGTGGATTTATTGATGAACACCCATGTTAAACATTGTTGGATGTAAAGTTGTCTTGTTTTCAGTAATTGGGTCTCCTTGTACAGATGTTCAGTAGAAAACAATTTAGGTTTTTTAAATAATATTTTCAAGATTGTATTTTGTGTTGTTTGAAGGATGTTCAGGGAATTGTTGAAAGAACCGCCCCAGGCTGCAATACAATATTTCATTACCGATTCAGCTAGTGAATGATATATGGTGTGTAAGTTCTTGTACACTAAAACATTTCTCAATTCATAAAATTTTTTTGTTAATTGTCTGAGCCGTTTTACAACGTAGTTTATATGGTCATCCCATCTCATATACTGATCCACAATAACTCCCAAGTACTTGATCTTTTTTGTTCTTTCTATAACGACACAGTTGCAGTTTATTGTATTAGTACAGTCTTTATCATGGATATGGTTAATGTTTTGACCCGGTTGTTCGTTCTGTAATAGGGTGAATGTAATGAATTTTGTTTTATTTACATTGAGACTCAAAAGGTTGTGATTAAGCCATATCTGGATATCCCTCAGTCCCTTTTCCGATTTTTCAAATACCTCCAACCAACTATTACCTGTGAAAATAAGTGCTGTGTCGTCCGCATATGATATGAGATGTCCTTCGAGGTTATTGATGAAGCTGATACTGTTGATATAAACGAGAAATAATATAGGCCCCAAAACTGTTCCCTGTGGTACTCCTGTTCGAACTACCATTGCTTGACTCAAGTTATTGTCAACTTTGACTTTTTGTGTCCTATGTGATAGGTAGTCTTCCAGTATATCGTAAGTTGGACCCCGTATACCATATCCATACAGTTTTGTTAATAGCATGTCATGCTCTACAGTGTCGAAGGCCTTGGCCAGGTCTAGAAATATGGCCAAGCATTTTTCTGATTTATCCAAGGCTCCAACAGTTTTTTTAACAAAATCAAGCACAACACTTTCGGTGTTGGAATTACTAATGAAGCCGAATTGTCTGTCTGTCAGTATTTTTTTGGCGTTGAGGTAATTTGTAAGTCTGCTTTTTAGGGACTGTTCAAAGATTTTGGCAAAATTGTTTATGACAGATATTGGTCTATAATTCCCAATGTCGTCACGCTTACCTGATTTATATATGGGAGTAATGGTTGACTCTTTCCATTGTCGTGGTAGTTTACCATGTTTCGTAATCGTACAGACATTTTTTACAGTAAATTTTCGTTTTTAAGCAGTTTGATCAATTTGAACACTGAAGAAATTCAAAATAGAACAAATATGTTAGTAACGACGTATTCTGGTGATGGAGATTTGGAAAAGAGATTTGTTGATGAATGTAATCATCCATACGTTCTTATGTAACAACGATAGCTCAAGACGGTAACCTGTCCCGAACAACCAATGCGATTTTACAGGTTTTAAGAAATAAAGAACTTGAAACAATTTACCCATACATTGACATAGCCTTAAGAATATGTGTATCGACGGCAGTCAGCAATTGCAGTGGTGAGCGCAGTTTTTCTTGTAGAAAGAGAGTGAAAAATTATCTTCGCTCAACTATGACAGAAAAGAGATTAAATTCGTTGAATCAAACTTATTGCTCTCTTTAAACTATGACGATTTTATTGTCAATTTCACCAACACAAAAATGTAGACGCAGATTTTTTTTTCAATTGTCATTGATTTTGATTAGGTAGTACTAATTTTGAAATAAATAATTTATAATTCTATTTTATTCCTCGTTCCTTCGAGTTAGTAAAAATTTTGTGCTAGAGGGGCGCCTACGAGGTGCTTGCCTAGGGCGCTCTCAACGTTTAATCCGCCTCTGACCAGGTCGTACATGACAGTCCTGACCTGATTTTTGTTGTGATATTTAGAAAAACCCTTCAATAACCACATCTGATAAAAATAATGACCGGGACGAACCCTGAAGTACATTCAAATATTTCGAGTTTATAATGTTTTACAACACATGAAAAATAACCATAATTTTGATGGTCATCTTTTTTCTCAAGAAAATTATGGATTGTCACTGAATAATAGTCCGTATTAACTGCCAATGAACGGTCGATAAATCAATACTTATTATCTACTTATTAGCTTAACCAAACTTTGTCAACAAGAATTTAATTTCTTATGATAATAAAGTATATTTTCTCTCTCTCTCTCTCTCTAAAAAGATGACACGCTTGCATTCGACTTGGTAGCAGCTGATTGTACACATTCTCTAATTATTCTTCATCTTTTGTTTAGTTGTCAATAAATACCTATCACTTCAATTTACCAAGTGTTTTCATTCAATTCCTAATAATTGAATTAATTTCACAATTGCAGTAAATTAGGAATATCTTTTTTCCACAACTGGAAGATAGTGAATGTTGTATTATATCAAAAACTACACCGAATGAGCAATTTTTTGAAATAACTTGCCAGGTGTGCGTGGTGATTTTGTTTACAGTATGAAGAGTCAAAGTGAGCTAATAAAATAAATTAACTCGTGAATCGGGCTAATATGTTTTTTTTTGTCCAAAGGTATTGCACCAATATTTTTAATTTGAATTTTAATCGATAGAAGGGTTATTGAAGGTTGCATAACAAAAATTAGAATCTTAAACTATGAAGTTTTGTTCTTACGGCACGCGAAATACTGTTCAAAGAATTAGATTTTCACGAAATTCATAAAAGTGCCAATATCTCCAAAACTATTGGGGGTAATACCACGAGTGCTCGCAATACTATCGATAGTAATTCTGTCAGAAATCAACGAGATCAAAAATTGCTTGGTAACACCCATAGAGAAACTAAAAATAAAGAGAGTTGTCAAACCTGCAGTAAAAATTGGCAACACGATCAACAGTGGCGACCTATCTCGCAACTGGCCGAACTAAGTTAGTACGGTTGGTAAAACAGATTTCAGTTACCGATTGAGACAAGGCGGGTTTTTCAATCGTATTTCTACTATACTATACTATACAGGGTGTCAATTTGAAAACTTCCCACCCTTAATATCTTCCTTCCAGTAAACAATATGAGTAATCAAAAAAACAGGTCAATTTTATTGTCAAGGGGGACATTTTCACGGACTATTTGTAGCCCTCGTGGTTCAACCCCCTAGGAGGGGTAGATGTTACCCTTAGAATTTTAAATGGGAAGGGGGGTCAAGTGGCACATCATTTTGATGGGCGTTCAATTCTTGTTCCAATGGTACCCTGACTTATTATTTTGTGATGAGCATTTTCCGAAAAATTGCGTTCTAAACTAACAGAAGTAATTATTAGAACGCCTATACTGAGATGCATTATTGTATTGACTCCCTTTAATAAAAATGGTTAGAAGAGTAGGTGGCACCGCTCCAACCCTTGAATGACAGGAATACATTTATTACGCATGGGATTTTTTATTTGGTGGTTATTTTCCTTCTACACAATAAAATTTAATTTGCGAGAAAGACATTTCCAACATAAAATCTACTTACGCTTATCTTATTAGCTGTTCGAAATGTTGTCCATTTTGCTCTAAACAGTAATACAGTCTGTTTTCGAACTCCCCTCTAACATTACGAAAAACTTCACTAGGAATTGACCGGCATGCTGCTGTAATTCGTCTTTTAAGTTCGTCAATATCAGAAGGTTGTGTTTTATAAACAACGGATTTAAGATGCCCCCAAAGAAAGAAATCTAAGGGTGTTAAATCCGGTGATCTCGGAGGCCATTCAACTGCTCCCCTTCTGCCAATCCATCTACCCGGAAATCTCTCGTTTAACCACTGTCGAATGGGAAGAAAATAATGAGGTGGAGCACGGTCCTGCTGGAAATGTAACAGATCCTCCTGCAAAAATTCATTACCTTCTGCATCAATTTGAGTTTCTAGCTCGTGAGTTATAAGAGGATCGATAGTCTCTTCAAGCATATCAAGGTACAGATTGCCAGTCAAGTTTTCTTCCAGAAATAATGGACCAAGAATGGCATTTCCAAGAATACCAGCCCAAACATTAACTTTTTGTGGGTGTTGTGTATGCCCTTCCCGAAAAATATGTGGGTTTTCGTCACTCCAATAGCGACAATTTTGTCACAAAACTCTATTCTTCTATCATAATCATCCTCGTGGAGCTCTTGAAGAATCTGCATTTTATATGGATGAAATTTATGCATTTTCAATGCTTTTCTCATAGTCTCGCGTGACATTCCCGTCTGTTCTGATACTGATCGTAAGGAGCTCGTGGGCTCTGCAGCAAATGTTCCCAAAACTTCAATTTGAGCTGCTTCATTTAGTACTCTGGGGTTATTTCTTTTTTTATTTGTCACTGAACCAGTTTCGTAAAACTTATTCACCAAATCAAGCACATACCGGTGACTTACATTACAATTTGGATGTCTTTCGTTAAAAAGACATGCCGCCCTTCGTGCGCACTTTCCAACTTCGCCATAAATTACAATCATTTCAATTCTGTCTTGAAGAATGTAAACCATTTTTACACTTTTATACACTTATTAAAGTAATTCCTAAACAGCCCAACAGGTACAACGGTATTCACAATACTACCACATAGTTCAAATTTGCTAACCAATTTTTTGCCGGAAAACAGAAACTTTTTACAGCAGAAGTAGCAAAAAAGGAAGGCTATCTGTACAATTTCTGCGATGACACTTAAAAATTCAGCATTTAATAAACACAACTTTACTACCATCTACGTTTTACTATTAGACTACTTTTTTATGTAAAGTGTTTGGAGCTAATGGCTAATGTTACCCCTAATAAAGGGTTGGAACGGTACCACCTAATATTCTAACCAGTTCTGGCCAAACCATGCATCTCAGTATAGGCGTTCTAATAATTACTTCTGTTAGTTTAGAACGCAATTTTTCGGAAAATGCTCATCAAAAAATAATAAGTCGGGGTACCATTGGAACAAGAATTGAACGCCCATCAAAATGATGTGCCACTTGACCCCCCTTTCCATTTAAAATTCTAAGGGTAACATCTACCCCTCCTAGGGGGTTGAACCACGAGGGCTACAAATAGTCCTTGAAAGTGTCCCCCTTGACAATAAAATTGACCTGTATTTTCGATTACTCATATTGTTTACTGGAAGGAAGATATTAAGGGTGGGAAGTTTTCAAATTGACACCCTGTATATATAAGGTATATATTTTATAATTATTGATCGATTGGCCATTTCTGGATTTCAAATGAATAGTTGTATCATATGAAATGAAGAAATGGCAAATGTTAGTTCGTTCGTGGTTAAAATAAGAGTTTCAAAATAAATCTTTATTTCATGATATCAAGAAAAAAATCAGCTGATATAAAAGAAGAATGATAAGTTAAACGCTATAAAAACACATTTTATCAAGTACTAGTACAACTACACAATAATAAAACTGTGAAAACAACTAAAATAAAAATACTGTTTTCTCATCATCAAATCAAGACTATATACCTAGATGACTACTACAGAGAATAAATCCTAACAAAACAAACAATAAATTATAAAAATAGATCAAACTCTGCAAAACAAACAACAAAAATAATATTCATATGGTGATAGGAAATGGAAACTGATTAATGGAAGTATCACTAGTAGTATCAGTTTGTGACTAAATTTCTGCAACAGACGGATGGAAATGAGTATCAGTTTGTGGAAAGCAGCTCTATACTTTACCTTGTAAAAGATTATTTCCAGGAATTTGAGCATCATCTCGAATAGCAAAACATTCCATTTTCGACGTTGGGTTCATAATTCATATCCATAAAATAATTGATATTTTAAATTTTTCGAGGACAAACACAAAAATATTCTGAAATTATTGCGTGGTTTGTTATAGGTAATAAAAAATTGTGTATATCAACAAAACAATAAACTCCTGATTTCTGACAAATGTCGAAATGCAAAAGTATCATGTCAATCATCAGTCGTCTGTCGATTGCGGTCAGCGCCTCCATTCGCAACTGGCCCAACCAAAAACGTGGTGGTCAAGATCGCTATCACAGACCAGGTCTTTGATCGCTATTCATTCAAACAGTCTCTTAATTTGTCTATGGTCTATGGTAACACCACGAGTCCTTTAGGACGAGTGGTGTTATCTCATAGCAATTTGATCGAGTTTAACATTTCTGACAGAATTATTGATAGTATTGTGAGCACGAGTAGTATTTATTGAGATAATTTCATGAACCAATAAAGTAAAAAAAAGTTCCATTGTCGTAAATTCTTCAATAGTTATATATAATGCCTGATAGACATGAAGTCTGTCAGACTGATATTCATAGTAGTAGCAAGATGATATTAAGTTCTCCGTTGTTGTTTGGATACGTGGTTGCCATGACAAAGTGGTATTACCGGCTCGACAGCTACGAACTGCGTATTATCGAGGCATACGTTCCTTATTTGTCCTAATATTGCAGTAAAGGAGGGTTTCATACGGCGAGTGAAATTATCAATATTTTACAAAAGTCATATTGTGATATTCTGGTCATCTGCTGGATGACGTTGAGCTTTGGGATACCCTGTATATTACACACATGACCCGGAAATATCTGTCGTTAACTCCCGGGCTATTATGTCAGGACTGTTTCAATGAAATCTCGTAAATTTCACTCCTTTACGTCTACGTCAAATTTGAAATCTACATGTGAACGTGTAAGTGAATGGTAGGCTTATCTCATAGATACCTATTTTTTGTGGCACCATGTCCAATTCAGTATGGATTTTTTGACCTTATTTTTATCTTTGAAAGTAATATTCCTAGAGATAAGAATTTAAAAAATGCTAAATACCATTATTTTTAATTGTTGTTAATACCAAATGATAAATTTTTTTTAATTTGAAAAATTACTGATGATCTATTAATTATTATTCTTCCATCCGACGAACACAGTAGCTTTTCTATACAAAACGATGATGGTTAGGTCCTTCTAAACTTGTATGGATTTCTTTATATTTATGTCGATATGTTTTTATGTTGTGGATGGTAAAAACTCCAAAATAGCGAAATCTAGTGTTTTTGACATCAAGAACGAAGTAAATTGGCACTCCTTTTGTACGTTATTATTTTATCAATTGTTTAAAGTGGTTAGTTTTGTGACATGGCGGGAAGCTCTAGAAAAGTTCTTGGTGAAAAAATTGCTGGTGAGTATTATTCTAAATTCAATTTTCGAAACAGAAGTGAAATTCTTAAAAGGGGTTTATTGTTTTTTAAACTTATCCGAATGAATGTTTTGAAATCCCGAACTCTTGAACATTAATTTCCCATTGCAAATGAAAAATCAAATTTTCCACATTTTTTGTTTAAAATCTGTATTTTTTACTTCATTTGAAACATGACAAATGACAAAAAAATGCTTGAAAATTAGAAAAATTCACAATGCTGATATAGACCAGTGAAAAGTAGTAGTAGCAAATTGATTACTCTGTTACTATCTATTTGTTATACTGCTTTATTAATTTTGTTTCGTAATCTCATACCGTTATTTTGATTTAACAATATTCAGATGACAATTGAAAAGTTAATGTTAACAGCCTCCGTCCGTTAAGAAATCTCTTGTTCAAATATTTTTTTTCAAAACTTTATTCTGCTTACAATAACAATAATTATAATAATACTAACTATTTATAAATTTTAAAAGAAATTTGACAATTGTTATTATTTGAAATTTCTATTTCATCGATGAAAGATTTACCATCTATAGCACCAGTATTTGAACTTGTTGTCGGTGTGGCCTCATTACTATGAAATAGTTGTCTCGTTATCTTCATTCTCTTTCAAACTGAATTTTCAATATACGACTCCGCCACCGTAGAGGAGTTCCAACATCCAACCTACCATTTTCTACAAGCATAGTAGCCGAGGATCTGCGAAACGAGTACCCTGTGTAGAGCTGAGGATTTTCCAATTTTCATTGGAACAGTTCCAGTAGTATGAATGCCCCACAACTTGTTTTACACGTTAACCATTCCTATAACCAATGAAGAATCGCCGATTTTCCAAATTTGAAGGCCGCAAATCTACGTATTTTTGGTATTAACCATAGGCATCAAAAGGAAGTCCTTCTTTGGGAATGACTAATACCCTGTTCTTTTTGTTTTTAGTATACCTCAATGTAACCAAAACTCTGGTACTGGTGCATTCAAAACCATCCACAGTCAGCTTAACAAGTTCATCACGTCTACATGCGTCAAAAATACCACACATTAATACAAACTTTTCAAGCAACCATGTATGATCATCTGCCTCCAACAAAAATTTAGTTACTTCTTCTTCAGAAAAAATTTTTGCTTTCTTTGGTGTGTATCATCAGACTTTCGTCTCAAGAACAAAAATAATTTTCCAAATCTGAATATACCATTTCTGTAGGTAATAATCATAGAAATATCACGGTCGATGGTACCTTAGCCGTTTACGAAGAACGGGAACTAATATCATTCTGAAAATTTGGTTTCTCAAGTATTTGCTCTTGGTCTATCGATCTAAAATAGTTTCGGCAATGCAGCGTTGCCGCTTATACCAGAAAGTAGCATTATCTTTGTTATTTCAAATGGGTCACCCTGTATATTATTTTTGAACTTGTCATTCCTTTCTGATTATTTCTGCCTCATACTCCCCTATACCTATCTCTAACGGTTTTTGAGATATTGGTTATTTTCCATATTTTTTATCCAAAACATAGCTCGAATTGAATGTTTATTTCTGCGGTATTTGGATTCTTAGGAAGCTGCAATTTTGTGTTCAGTTCATCAAGATCATGTACATTGATTCTGTATAGAGAAGTTTGTTCTGCGTTATACAGGGTCGTTCAAAATTCATGATCTTACTGCTAGATGCGAAAAGGGTTGAAAGTGCGTTTTTTTTAAATGGAACATCCTGTATATTATGAAATATCCTGAAAAATGACTGAATTTCCTTCGAATTGATAAATTATATTCCTATACCTAAATAGCCAGAATTCCGAGATAATAGCAATTTTCACTTGTAATCTCCCAAGTGCTTGAATTATTGCCGGAAATTTTTCAAAGAAAATTCATGTACGAGATAAATTTACGGCAATTGATTCAAGCACGAGGGGGATTCGGTAAGAAAATTTCATAAGAAATAACTAACGATGGTTTCACCTGAACTATTTATAACCACTGAAATATTGATATGTAAAATACTTAACAAAATTTTCATCAATAAATGTGTTTAAATTTGGAACAAAAAAAATAAAAAAGTTATGTTCTTATCGTGGATTGAACCATCGACCTAGCGACTCAAATCAAATCAAATCATTTATTATCTATAATATTAACATCTAAATCCTTAAAAAAATCTCAGTAAGACATACACTTCACTGTCTTCGAGCTCATCCCGGAGAATAAGAAGGAAGAAAGGAATGACAGCAGATGTGCACAGCAGTTTGTAATAGTACAAACTTCCTTTTGTTCATTGGTTGTAAATCAGGGTACGTTCCATTGAATTTTCTGCACGTTCTTGCTATAATTCCCTTACATTTTCCATGAAGAATAAACAATTTCATCAGATCTTCGTTTGAATCGTTATTTCCCTCCATTTCAATTATTTTTGAGTCACTTTCGTTAAGAAACACACAACGGTATTATTAATAGTGCACTAATTGTCAAATTTTCATAATGTCATGTACCATCATGACATTTAATAGCCACCTTAGATGAATATGAGAAAAATAAATCGATTTTTTTTTGAAAATATCGCACCTCACTTATGTAGCCAATCAAAAAATTCGTTCTTGTTTAGATACCATGGCAACCCTAAAAATTTCCGGAAATTTTTATCCTCCTGGGTACCCTGGGCGAAATTAATAAGTGGAAATTTTTCTGTCAAACATTTGACATGTGACAAGTTCATATTTTGCTTTAATGTACAAATGGAGGTCTAGTTTTCATATGAAAGGAGATAATTATGTATTTACTAGATATTTGGAATGTGTCTGAAAATATTTTCTCCACGATTATTGCAGAAATTGTCAATTCTGAAATCATATTTCAGAAGAAGTTCAATACACCATTTGTCACAAGTTTTTATCACAAGTCCCGTAGCTCAGAGGTAGTGTTGCGGCCCATGAGTCGCTAGGTCGATAAGAACACAACTTTTTAATTTTTTTTGTTCCAAATTTAAACACATTTATTGATGAAAATTTTGTTAAGTATTTTACATATCAATATTTCAGTGGTTATAAATAGTTCAGGTGAAACAATCGTTAGTTATTTCTTATGAATTGTTGGATGATTTTCATTTCTCGGTGTGAAATTTTCTTACTTAAATTTATCTTGTACATGAATTTTCTTTGAAAATGAATTTTCTTTGAAAATTATGAATTTTCTTTGAAAATTCATGTACTCAAAAAATGTCCGGCAATGATTCAACCACTTGGGAGATTACAAGTGAAAATTGCTATTATCTCGGAATTCTGGCTATTTAGGTATAGGAACATGATATATCAATTCGAAGGGAATCTAGTCATCTTTCAGGATATTTCATAATATACAGGATGTTCCATTTAAAAAAAACGCACTTTCAACCCTTTTCGTATCTAGCAGTAAGATCATGAATTTTGAACGACCCTGTATAACGCAGAACAAACTTCTCTATACAGAATCAATGTACATGATCTTGATGAACTAAACACAAAATTGCAACTTCCTAAGAATCCAAATACCGCAGAAATAAACATTCAATTCGAGCTATGTTTTGGATAAAAAATATGGAAAATAACCAATATATCAAAAACCGTTAGAAATAGGTATAGGGGAGTATGTGGCAGAAATAATCAGAAAGGAATGACAAGTTCAAAAATGCGAAAATATACAGGGTGACCCATTTGAAATAACAAAGATAATGCAACTTTCTGGTATAAGCGGCAACGCTGCATTGCCGAAAATATTTTAGATCGATAGACCAAGAGCAATTATTTGAGAAACCAAATTTTCAGAATGATCCTATTTCCCGTTCTTCGTAAACGTCTAAGGTACCATCGACCGTGACCCACCCTGTATATTATATACTTGCTCTAGAATGCTAATCACCATGTCAAAAGTGTTGTTAAGAGTTCAGGCTAGTCCACAATACGCATGCGCGTCATTAGTGATTTTTGTAACAGGCCCGGTTTTAGTAAAATAGTATGGTACTTGTGAAGATTAACAAACGTTAATTCTGAATTTCGGAGAATAAGGTTGGAAACCTCATTGTATTTATACCTGTTATTTGTATTTAGCCGATTCGAATACATATTTTCACATATTTATGATCCCAAATATTCAGCAAAGGCCATCAGAAAGTAGAGTACGGTTATTATTATTATTTATCGCTCTGAAGCGACTGATTTTTGGTATCCCATTCACTTTTCAGCTGCAGTTAACAAACAAAAACCTACGGAACCACCCCAAATCGTCGGTGCCAATTTCAAGGAAACACTAGATTGGAAAATAAATTGAAAGTACAGAAAACTATGAGAATTTATTTCAGCTAATATCATGAATAATTTCAACTCAAATTGGATTTATAAAATTGGATGCTTGGAAGCTCGAGGTTTTTTTCTAGTACGATTCATGTCAAAATATGCAACTGCATTCAATTTAAATCATTTGAAGAGATTAACATGCTATTTCTACGAGTGTTGTATTACCTTAGTGCAATTTCCACAATGGGGGTGCATGAAAAATTGAGGCCAGAACCATTTTCCTTACCATCAAAGAAAAGCACTTCCATATTGACATTAATTTTCTGAGGCGATGCTATGTATGTTTAGTAGGACTTTTTGTAGGAATCTTGAACTCATAATATAAGCGGTGTGGCAGAAAGTTGTATCACTCGCCATGCATGCTTACGCAGGCACAGTATTGGTACTGCACCAGGTTTCAAACTATTCTATTGTCGTTTTCACATGAATCTTCATGAGGAAAATGTCTGCCACAAATTACAATGTTCTCACTCAAATGTTCCGCTAGGGTCTCTCCTTAAGAACAATAACCAAAAATCATGCCTTTTTGTCAAGCTAAAATCATATTTAAGCTATTTTGAGCAAAGCATATAGGTACATAAAAAATGTCATTATCCACCAAAAATGATTTATTTCAGGTATTATTCATTTACACAACACTGAACAGTTCATTGTTTATTTGTAGGAAGAAACGGCTTTATTAGAAATTGTCTTTAAAGGAACAAAATTATCTACAAATTCACGAATGATGAAAGAATAACCAACGACAACAAACACCACACAAAACAACAAGAGATCTGAAATTCTAAAAACCGTCTCTGATCTCTGACAAGAGTGACAGATCTTAGAGACAAGTCTTCCTATTGATGAAAATGCACTGTTGCACGGTCATTATAATTACAGTAGCACAGGGTACATTATTGTTTTAAATAAGTTTCTTTCGCACCTAAGATTCGGAGTAATCTATCTCTAGAACCAAGTCCTAAATGCGTTGTCAAATTTCTCTTTTTCAAATGACATGTGTTTTATTGCCTCATAACAAAAAACTCTGAATTGGAACACCAAATTATTTTCAAACTTGGCAGCGATCTACCCAAACTACACTGATGACGCGCATGCGCACATCGTAAACGGGTCGCATACGAGGCATGCTTTTCGCCGTAAAAATTGGCGGGATCAGCATTCTAGAGTAAGTATACATATAATATATATTTCTATGGTAATAATCTAATATGGTGTACGATTTAAAATATCTAACCTTGAAATGTCAATGTTGTCATAAACTTTCAAAGCAAGTTTCAACATTGAAATCTTGGTCCACAGCGAGTTAAGACAATAAACCTCTGATTTTCACATTCTTGATTTTACGCCACTCTTCAAAATTTTCCTATTCCTTTTGATATCGCTCTTGAGTTATTTGCGGCAGTAAATGAACACTCGCTGCACATGATTCTCCCAATATTTCTAAAGAAATTTGATATTGTTCCTCAATTTCTTCAATTTCATCTATGGTCGTTGTTAAAGTGAACTCGCGAACCCAAAAAGTGACGTCGTTTATAATATTGTTGTGATATTGTTAAGCTGTTCCATGACAACACGATGTTGAGATTTGTCTGTAGAAAAATGAGGAACGTGGTTCGTTCTTTCCTCGGAATCAAAATGTAATCTTTCAGCGGGATTACGAAATAGTATATTACATAACAAGAGTTGTAAGTAACCCATTACGCACGAAATGAAAAAGTTTATGCACGAAGCCGCGCAGCGGCGAGTGCATAAAGTCCATGAGTGCGTAATGGGCTTACAACTCGTGTAACGTACTATACTTTTTCTACGCCCATTCATTTTCCGAAAAGGATTTAACGTTATGCTTGTGTCGCCAATCCATAAAGGACCCTGCAAACTCCTTATGGAATTTGGGTCCCGGTGGAATTTTTTGAATTTTTTGTAATGAAATGACGAACACAGCAGCTAATAAGGAACGATAACGATATATTTACACTTGTTACATAAACACTTAATAATTAAAGTATATACAATTGCTAAATAATAACTATCGAGCTCGTCCAGATAAATGCTAGTCGGAAAACGGAGAACATGTCGGATTGAGAACTCAAGAACAACTGAATATTTTTCTCATCATTCAAACTCCGTCCTTTCATTGCAGGCCAGAAATAAGGGAAAACCCAGTCATTGCAAATTTCCAGTGTCCGTCCGGCTTACGGAAGGGTGATAAAGCTATTTCTTGTTGGCAGTTTCGTATCGGAGGTAATCCGATTACCAAAAATTTAACTATGGCATTCCCAGTTATTTCCCCATCATAAACATTAATAGTCGGACAAACGACCATTGAATTTAAGAAGTAAAGAAATGAATATAAAATAATTAGGAATGTAAAAGATTATTTTCTTTGAAAAATGAAAATAATGTCCGAGTTTTATTGTTGGTAAAACCCCTACAATGTAATTCTCAACCAAAGTTACCATTGCGCCAACCTGAAAAAATGAACAGTTTTGCTGCTAGGGGGCGTTGATTAGACTATTTATTTTAGAATCCGGTAACAATATTTTCACTTGTTTCATTGTTGCTAATGTTGCACAATATTGTGCTGTTTTATAAAAAAAATTCTTACCCCCTCCCCATTTTCCCCCAACTCCTATTACGAAACGCAAAAAAAATATTTCTCGAGTGCCTTCAAATGTATCGGCGAATGATTGAATATGTCTAATTAAGGGAAATAGCAGTTTTTTATGATTGTCCCCCCACCCCCCAAGTGACACAAAACGAAAAAATTTCGGTAGATTTTTCTGAATTTTTGATATGATGCAGTTCAAGTTATTCTGAATAGAAATAAATCGGGTGACAAACCCCAAAAATTAATAGTTTTGATGCTAGGGGGCGTCGAAATCATACCTTGCTCACAATAGACTATTCATCATTATAGGCGGAAACAATATCTCTACGTATTTTTGTTTTATTTTATGACGAACAATTGTTTAAATTTTTATAAATTGAAAATCTAAAATCTTCCCCTTACCCCAAGTCCTATTTTAAAACACGAAAAAAATTTATTCAATCACCACCTCAAATTCAAATTGTGGGTGGATGTCTAATTTTTATTTATTTTCAAGATATTCGCCCAATTAATTGATATTGAAAAATCATGAACTACGCCCTATTAAGAAGTCAGCGAACTCCACCAATATTTTTCTGAAGGAAGGGAAAGGTGAAATTAAAGAACTGTACGATTTCCTCAATTTGAGCTGATTAAAACATTTATTTTGATAACGCATTTACAAGTAGTCGGGAATTATTTTTTTTCGTGTTTTAAAATAGGGTTAGGGGGTAAGGGGGAGGTTTTAGATTTTCAATTTATAAAAAATTATACAAGTGATCAACATAATCTAAACTGAAATAGGTAGAGCTATTATTTCTGCCTAAGAAAAAATAATGTATTTACTAAACAGAAAAGTAATCAATAAATATAAAAATATAAAACAACAACAAAAATTAATTGGCGCTCCGGGGCGACTTGATTGATTTCAGTGGCGCATTTGCTTTTTCAGCTGCAGAAAAACCCGGAAAAACCTGCAGCACCACATCATCTGAAGATCTTGATCTGCCAATGTCCTGTCTCTCATAAATAGTTATTTATGCAACAAGTGCAAAAAGTGAATGTTTATTGCACTCAACGTGAAATTGTCTGACGAGGCCGTTAGGCCGAGTTGGACAACACGTCGAGTGCAATAAACAATTTCTCTGCAAAAAATGACATTTTACGTACTAATTTCCGGACGAAAAATCGACTATTTTTGAAGGCAAGTACTTTTCGTCCGCAAACACTTTTCGTCCGCAAACTCTTTTCGTCCGCTGTGGTCACTATGATACGGCACGGTACGAGAGCGGCGATTGAGTCATTTTCGTAAATCCACGTTTTAATTAATACATAGGCGCCTGTGACAATAAATGTCATTTGCTGTTGTCAAATTAATTATTTACGAAATCCGCTAGATTTTACGTGTGAATTTAGACCGTGGTGTGAATATTAGTGTTCATAATAATCAAGAATTGATCGAGTCTGCAGTTCGAAGAGTTGGACGTAGCTGAGGCCAGCAAACATGCGAGTACTTACTTTCATAAAGGTATGTAGAGGTCGACGAAAAAATGTAATATGCACCTCGGCGAAAAACTGTCTACTGTCTCGCCTGCTTGCTATCCTCGGCTGCGCCTCGGCTATCAATTTGCAGGCTCGACTATAATAGACAGTTTTTCGTCCTTGGTACATAAATAACTATATTGCACTAGTGCAATAAAGAACTTCCTTTTCCACTGAATATAGTTCAATAAAGTTTTGCTTTTTGCATGAATGTAGAAAAATAAAATGTAGAGTGTCTCCAGAGGCTCCAATAAACCCAAGATATCGTCAGAGCATTTAGAAACAAAACTATCGTCAAACTTAAACCAGTCCGTTCCATTTTTCGCCAATGCGTAATAATGGCCACATTCAACGCCGGAACCACAGTGAACAATGACTGCATGAAGATTATAATTGTGGTCTGCTAGATTGAGGTGTTCATCTATTTCCAATCTTCGTATTTGTGCCTTCGCCAGAGGTTGAGTCATGTTTGAAGAGCATCAGTGTTATTATCAGATTGACTGGTGCCTCAGTTATATTCGTTGTCTTATAATTATCAGTCAATTTGGCGCATATTGGGCAATACAGTTGATCATCACCAGTTAAAAGTTCTATTTTCATATGATGAAACAGCAAGTTCCGCACGGACTGGCTATCAGACATATCAGGAAATGCTAGTTGAAGCTCCAGAAAGTCACATAGGTACGTTTACTGTCTCTCAAACATGTACCACAACACAAACTAGTGAGGATTTTTCCAGCGAAAGATCTAGAAACACAAGACGAGATAAGCTGTACGGAACCATTTGATCCAGAACGGTCAAGACTACTGATTTTGTAATTTTCCTGCTCACGAAGAGTATTCAATAAGAATCCCAAGAATTCGGAACAATCTTCTTGTTGTCCTAACGAGTATCTAGACTTCAAAGACTACAGGAAATCGATTGGTGGGAAAGATGATAAATTCTTACGAAACTGCAATTGCATAAACAGGGATTTGAATTGGTGAATAAGTAGGAAACGTTCTCGTTCATTGTTAAAATCTCGTTCTTGAAATTCTTCGTCATGAATAATACTTGTAAGATGCTATTCATGTAGCAAGTGTTTCCCAAATTATCTAATCCAATCTTATTAACAAGATCCTCAGGACAACTCTCCACTGATTCGTGGGGAAGCTGGTCAGACTCTGCATCGCATATCCATTTCCGCCTATAATAATGAATGGTCTATTCTGAGCAAGGTATGATTTCAACGCCCCCTAGCATCAAAACTATTAATTTTTGGGGTTTGTCACCCAATTTGTTTCTATTCAAAATAACTTGAACTGCATCATATTAAAAATTTTGAAAAATCCACCGAATTTTTTTCGTTTTGCGTCATTTGGGGGTGGGGTGATAATCATAAAAAACTGCTATTTCCCTTATTTAGGCATATTTAAACATTCGACGCTTCATTTAAAGGCACTCGGGAAATATTTTTTTTTTGCGTTTTGTAATAGGAGTTGGGGGAAAAAGGGGAGGAGGTAAGAATTTTTTTTATAAAAAAGCACAATATTGTGCAACATTAGCAACAATGAAACAAGTGAAAATATTGTTACCGGGTTCAAAAATAAATAGTCTAATCTGCGCAAGGGGTGATTTCAACGCCCCTAGCAGCAAAACTGTTAATTTTTTGGATTGGCGCAATGGTAACATTGGTTAAGAATTACATGGACTACATCATACCAAAAATTCAAAAAAATCCACCGGGACCCAAATTCCATAATGAGTTTGCGGGGTACTTTTTGATAGGTAATTTCGTACCTTTCTTTGGATTTTAGCGGTAACAAATTATGTGTGGCAGCTTGAGCTTTTTCTAAAATCTTCGGTGGAGTGCTCATAATTTCATCACTTTCACTACTAACTATCAGACATATTCGTAGATAAAGTTGAGAAAACGTTCGGATACAATTATCTTTTGTTCAAGAAATTGACAATATAAATGACATGACATTTATTTTCATAGCATGCTACGTAAGAAAACGTGTCCTATTTTTAAAGAAATTGTATAACGTGCTGTCTACATTTAGGGGCATCACTCTTTCAATCCTAAATATATCTCGCTAATGCTAAAAGTTTTTATGTTTTTTAATTGACTAAATTTGTGTAAATAGACCAAATAAAGTCTTACGTAAATAAAAATGTGATTGTAATTTAATTAAACCAAGAAGTTTAAGTTTTCTTCTCAAAACGCACGTGTATGTTATGAGATCTCATTACGTTCATATTATTGTTATAATATGTCATTTACAAGGAATGTTGACAGTGCGATTTTTGACGTTTACAGACATGGGCGTAGAAAAAGTATTGAACGAAACACCGCCGATACGCAAATAACGGATTCGGTTGTTATAATCCTCGGTTGCGCCTCGGATTACAATATTCAACCTCATCCGTTATTTGCTACATATCGGCCTTGTAACGTTAATAACTATTGAAAACCTATCTTTTTTGTATCTTACAAATGGCCTGAAGATGTGAAAATAAATTAACGAAACGTTGCATTTAAAGAAATATAGTATTCGTCAATTTAAGACCTCAAATCCCCAAAAATCAAAATCTGTCATTATTTAAAATGTTTTCAATAAAAGGAAGAATCACAAAACAGACAAAACATTTTTTTTAGTAAACAAACATAAAGTATTTTTTCGCGAGATCCCGTTGATCTGAAATCGGTTACAGAGCGGTTATACCCCCACCAAAGAAATTTTGAAGGTTATTATCGTTCATGATCTCTCGCGAAAATGAACCGGTTAACCGGATTTCATAAACAAATAAACATAACCTCAATAATAAAAATTGTTGTTTATAGACGAGTTGCATGTTTGAAGCTTCTTTCTCGTTCAGTTCATGTTTCCATCTGTTTTATCAATAATTGACGATTTTTTTGATACTACCCTGCTTGTACTTGTGTCATCACAAGTAACGTTGTAGAGTTCAGTAAGGTTACGATGATTTTCGGATAATTATTTTCACTCTAGGAAGAATCAGATGGACTGGTTAGACAAATATAATGAAGTGGTGTTTTTCAGCTTTTCAGAGTGAAAAGAAACACTTTATCGGAGATACTGGCTGTTGTGTTGAACAATGATCAACATGGTTAAATAAAAAAAGTATAGACGTGGAAATTTCCCGTTTGCTCCACGGTAAAACGTATTTATATTTTTGTGTCATATTGTCCATCAATAATATTGTGAAAATTTTCTCAACGATTATACACAATCAGTTCTATTTGTTCCAGTTCTTCCATTTTCTACTTTTGATTTTCTAACAAATGTCACTCCTGTCAATCCAATTTCTGTAACCGCCAGTAACCTTGCTCATAGATGCGGGAAGTGAAACAGTTCCCGTTTTATGAATTACGGCGTCATCAATGACGTCATTAAACACTTCCCCTATTACCGTTCTGTCGCGAAAATGCAGCGGGAACTGAACTTCAATTCCCGTTAGATCAACGGGATCTCGCGAAAATATGCTTATATACAGGGTGTGGCATCGAAAACGAAACAGATCGAATATCTTCAAAACGCATGTGTTGTGACAAAAATGCAGAAACACGTCAAATTTAAATCCAAGGGGGATATCTTCCTATTATAACCTCAGCTGTCATACCTCTACCCCCCTTGGTCACTATCACTCAAACATTTTGAATAGAGAAAGTAGTAATTGTGACACATCATTAACAGCTATTTGCACCGGTTCAACTTAAGGTTACCTTATGACTTAAGTGGACCTTGCATTACGGTTTCCGTTTGCACCGCTATTTGAGGACAACGTAAGCCTTAAGTCTTGTTCATACCCTTGCGAATTTCGCAATTTTTTTTGCGAATCAAATGCAAATGCAAATAATAAATTTTTATTATGGCGCCCTCTTGCGGGAAAAACAACTGTTCCGCATTCCAAATTATGATACTTCATTTGCAAGCTAATTTGACATAAATTCTTTGACAATGCATTATGGAATTTTTCTAAAGGAAGAAACAAAATGACGGCTCCAAAATGGCGGACATGATTTGAAATTATGGTACGATTCGATTAAATATTGATATGTGGTGGTTCTCAGGGTCGGAAATTATGATTTGTTTGTCATTGCAAAAAAACAAGATGGTAGCTCCAAGATGGCAGACGAAATTTGTAATTATGATCCGATTCGATTCAAAATTTGTATGTGAGGATTTTCAGGTTCAGAAATTATGATTTTTTTGTCGACGCAAAAAACAAGATGGCAGGCAAAATTTGTAATTATATGGTTCGATTCGAACCGTCACCGAAAACGAATTCTTCGAAACAAAATGAAAAAATGCAAAAACAGATCGATTTTTAATCCAAGGGGGACATCTTCCTATCATAACCTCAACTGTCATACCACTCTCCCCACCCCTTGGTCACTCATGAATAGGGAAAGTACTAAGTGTGACACAGCATTGAAAACGTAATTCCATAAGGAATTCAGAAATGTGAGTGTACGCTACCTAACTTTTCATTTTGACGCCCTCTTGCGAGAAAAACAACTATTTCGTATTCCAACTTATATTTGATTTGAAAGCTGATGTGCACAGTCACGAAAACATGACTAAAATTGAAAAAATTAAGATTGCATGAACTTAAAAATTGTGAAATTTTGCATACAGAGTAGCCACTTTTTTAATGGGATTGTATTGGTAACTTTTAAACCATAAGAGTTAGAAGGTCGGTCAAATGGAGAAAAAGTTGCATTCATAGAAGCATTGTCAAGTGGTTCAAACAAATCGAGATTATCAGGACCGGTTATTGAGATATCATAAGAAAAGTAAATTCTGTCATTTTGATTTTTCTTTTTTCCCACTTTATTTCAAATATTATCAAAAAATGATACAGGAATTTTTTATTTGATACTAAATTATCCTTAATTTGACCTAATCAGATTTCGTATCCAACGTTTCGTACTCTCTGGGCCACCCTCAACCTCATTTTTTTCAATACGGACCTGCATATTTTATGACACATTTCGAAATAACTTTTAACGCTGAATTCAACAATATATCATACAATGTCATTCAAAGTAGATTTTCAGGTGATTTTGACCCTTATCCAAATTTCTCTGGGTCGGATCTGTATTGCATTTACCTTTAGTTTAATTAACAACATGCAATACATTTCGATTAGAAAAACAACTCAGTCATCTTAAACTGACTGGAACGTATCAGAATCAAAGCAAGAAACAAGTAATAATTATTTACATATTTCAAGAGAAGAAATATCTAATGCAGAATAATTAAACGAAACTATCATTTATATGAAAGAAAAATTAAATGATTATTCGAAAATAAATGAAAATTAATGAAGTAAGTGTTCGAAATGTCCACCATTTTGTAAAATGCACTTTGCGGTTCTGGAACCCATACTTCTTATACATTTGCTAAATTCGTCTCCTTGAATACCTTTCAATACATTCTCAATCTTTGAATTTGGGCAGAATATTGATATCGTTAATAGACTTGTTTTTTCTTACATACACAAAACTCTAGGTTTATTGAATGTATTATTTTCAAGTAGTAGTCCGTGGATAAAAAAGAACATAACAAGAAATGTCATATTATTTGTCACTTCGTTCATTATTGTGTCACAAGAACTTGTCATTAAATACTTTTCTGTGTAATTTCAATTTAACTTATTCGGTATGGTAAGATACACAAATGAAGAAAAGAGAGATATGTACGAAGTATACACGTTCAAAGCACAACAAAGGTATGGTGAATTATATCCTGAAAGAACAACACCAAATATTAAAATATTTCGACGTTTATCTACAACGTTACTTGAACATAATTCATTCATCAAACCTAGAGGTCCTTATGTAAGACGAAACGAGCCTATCAATGACATCAATGTTCTAGCCCAAATTCGAATGAATCCAGGAATAGGATCGAGAACTATGGCCAGTGAATGCAATTTATCAAAAAGTGCTGTTAATAAAATAGCCAACAGGCACGGATACCATGACTATAAATACCAAGCCGTGCAAAAACTATATCGTAATGATCCTGAGAGAAGGTTGCAATTCTGCAATTGGTTTCAACGGAAGGTGCGGAATAACAACAATTTTGCGCACAATATTATTTGGGGAGACGAAACGACATTCACAAATTCTGGCATGTTCAATCGAAGGAACAAACATTTTTATGCCACAGAAAATCCTCACTTAATTCATGAAGTTAGACATCAATATCGTTTTTCTTTGAACATATGGTGCGGTTTGTTGAATAATAAATTACTGGGACCCTATTTTATTGATGGCAACCTAACCAGAGAAAAATATGTAGAAATTATAGAAGAAATGTTGGATGATCTTTCTATACAGTATCGGCGTAATAGTCCATGGTTCCAACAAGACGGATGTGGTCCACACAACTCAAGAATAGTCACAGATTATCTAAATCGAACTTTTCCCGATTCATGGATTGGAACAAGAGGTCCAGTAGCATGGCCTGCAAGATCTCCGGATTTGAATCCGCTGGATTTTTATTTGTGGGGATATCTCAAAAATAAAATTTATAATACTACGAACCCGACAATAGATATTCTTCGCGAGAAGATTGAGAATGTATTGGAAGGTATTCAAGGAGACGAAATAAGCAAATGTATAAGAAGTATGGGTTCCAGAACCGCAAAGTGCATTTTACAAAATGGTGGATATTTCGAACACTTACTTCATTACTTTTGATTTACTTTCGAATAATCATTTAATTTTTCTTTCATATAAATGATAGTTTCGTTTAATTATTCTGCATTAGGTTTTTCTTCGCTTGAAATATTATGTTAATAAATATTACTTGTTTCTTGCTTTGATTCTGATACGTTCCATTCAATTTGAGATGACTGAGTTGTTTTTCTAATCGAAATGTATTGCATGATGTTAATTAAACTAAAGGTAAATGCAATACAGATCCGACCCAGATAAATTTGGATAAGGGTCAAAATCACCTAAAAATCAACTTTGAATGACATTGTATGATATATTGTTGAATTCAGCGCTAAAAGTTATTTCGAAATGTGTCATAAAATATGCAGGTCCGTATTGAAAAAAATGAGGTTGAGGGTGGCCCAGAGAGTACGAAACGTTGGATACGAAATCTAATTAGGTCAAATTGAGAATAATTTACTATCGAATAAAAAATTCCTATATCATTTTTTGATAATATTTGAAATAAAGTGGGAAAAAAAGAAAAATCAAAATGACAGAATTTACTTTTCTTATGATATCTCAATAACCGGTCCTGATAATCTCGATTTGTTTGAACCACTTGACAATGCTTCTATGAATGCAACTTTTTCTCCATTTGACCGACCTTCTGACTCTTATGGTTTAAAAGTTACCAATACAATCCCATTAAAAAAGTGGCCACTCTGTATATTGTTCAAAAAGGTCAGACAGCGTTTCGAGACTAATACTCATGTATGAGTTCTTAGCGAACACTTTGAGCATTTACTGTGAATTAATGTAATTTGGAATAATTGGATTTGAATATATGCAAGGTTTTCCAGTTTTTAAGTTTATGCAATGTCCAATTTTTTTATTTTTCAATAATTTTCATACAATGTTCCCTGTTAGTATGTATGTATTTGTGGGACAAATATTGCACCTGACTTTTGACCCACTTCTAGTTGTCCGATCAACTTGAACTTTGGTAGGTGTTCATGATTGCGATAACAATGCATTATGGAATTTTTGTTGCAAAAAAAAAACAAAATGGCAGTTCCAGGATGGCAGATGAGATTTGTAATTATGGTCCGATTCGATTCAAAATTGGATTGTGGGAGTTTTAGGTACAGATTTTCAGCATGACTGAAAAGAATTGAATGAAATTGATTAATAAGCTTTTATACAAATACGACGAAAAGAAAAAAAAATATTTTTTTAGATGTGGGACGTAGATTATTCTGTGCTTAACACATTCAAAAGCTTGCCGCGGGTACAAAATAGGTATTTTTGCGCAGTAAAATTTTGATTCTGTTACGCACAGAATAACCTAGGTCACACATCTTAAAAAAAAAATATTTCCTTTTCAGCGCAACCGCATGAAACCTTCTCTTTAATCAATTCAATTAATTCATTTTAGTCGTACTGGAAGAGGTTATGATAGGAAGATGTCCCATTTAGATTTAAAATCGACGTGTCTTTGCATTTTTTCACAACACATGCGTTTTGAAGATATTCGGTTTGTTTCGCTTGCGGTGCCCTACCCTGTATAGGTTTTTTCATTCAGCTATGTTCGAGGACGACAACTTCTTCAAGACTTTGATCAATTTGATCAGGGTAGAACTTGAAGAGAAACTGGAGGCCAGCCTGTACTGCAGAAAAGGGGAAATTGGCGATTTATTTAAAGAATTTGTTAGTGTTAGTCCGCCAAACGAGGAGAACATAGTCATCGAAAGAAGGAACAAAGAAGAAGAAGGTACACAAGAAGAGCAAGGTGATATCATGGAGAAAAAGGAAGAGACGAAGGAGGACAAGGTGAGGTTTTTAATAAGTGTGTGTGAAATCTCTCATAACATGTTATTAATTTTTTCCTACAGATAATCCAGAATATTCGATATTCTTAGGATTTGCACAAATAAGATCTATAGCTTTTCAATACTTTCAAATAATAGAAAATAGTATATTGTGTATCTATTAGTAAAAGCAATACATTCCCGGACGACAATGTAAATTGTTGGCCGAGGCGTTAAGCCGAGGCCAACAAGCATTGAAGTCTGGGAATGTACTTTTACTACGGGTACACATAGTATTTTTTCTGAAATCGCCATCAGCATTATAAAAAACTAAGGAATCCTACATATTGTTTGCGTGAATTCAATAACTGTCGAAAATGTAAACAAGCCGGCAAAAATATTCCCGTATCGTTTTCGATACGGGAATAGTATATTGTGTATCTAGTAGTAAAAGCAATACATTCCCGGACGACAATGTAAATTGTTGGCCGAGGCGCTAAGCCGAGGCCAACAAGCATTGAAGTCTGGGAATGTGCTTTTACTACGGGTACACATAGTATTTTTTCTGAAATCGCAATCTGCATTATCATAAATTGAGGATTCGAAATTACGTGCTTTCCTGAAACGTCAAAGTGACAACTATAAGCCAAAGACCGATTTTGACGGCCTAGGCCGGCAAAGTATTTTCCCGTATCGTTTTCGATACGGTAAAGTATTAAACGGTCCGGGAAAGTTCATGGCTTAGCAACGGACTAAAATACTGGATTCGCGTATTTTGAGGCCTGCAGTTGCTCCGAGAAAGTGGGCATTCTTGAACGATTTCAGAAAAAAGTACTTTCCCGTACCGTTTAGGTCCGAAAACGGTCCGGGAAAGTTCGTTGCTTAGCAACGGACTAAAATACTGGATTATCGTATTTTGAGGCCTGAAGTTGCTCCGAGAAAGTGGGCATTCTTGAACGATTTCAGAAAATAGTATATTGTGTATCTAGTAGTAAAATCAATACATTCCCGGACGACAATGTAATTTGTTGGCCGAGGCGTTAAGGCGAGGCCAACAAGCATTGAAGTCTGGGAATGTGCTTTTACTACGGGTACACATAGTATTTTTTCTGAAATCGCAATCAGCATTATCATAAATTGAGGATTCGAAATTACGTGCTTTCCTGAAACGTCAAACTGACAACTATAAGCCAAAGACTGATTTTGACGGCCTAGGCCGGCAAAGTACTTTCCCGTATCGTTTTCGATACGGTAAAGTATTAAATGGTCCGGGAAAGTTCATTGCTTAGCAACGGCCTAAAATACTGGATTCGCGTATTTTGAGGCCTGCAGTTGCTCCGAGAAAGTGGGCATTCTTGAACGATTTCAGAAAAAGTACTTTCCCGTACCGTTTAGGTCCGAAAACGGTCCGGGAAAGTTCGTTGCTTAGCATTGAACTAAAATACTGGATTAGCGTATTTTGAGGCCTGCAATTGCTCCGAGAAAGTGGGCATTCTTGAACGATTTCAGAAAAAATATATTCACTCTATGATATTTGGCTATTTTGTGATCACATCCTCATTTCCAAAATCTAAGGCTTTTTAAAAACTTGAAAAGAGAGAGAGGGCCGATGATAATACAAGAATTTCATAATAAGAATATAAAAATAATAATAAAAATTATGTGAATTTGTAAATTCAATTTTCACCTACGTCCATTTTTCCGAATGATCTAAAATTCGGCACACATATCTAGGACCGACGACAATACTTCATACTTCATGATATTAATATAATAATATTAATAACAATAATGATGAGAAATTTGAAATTCAATTTTCACCCCCATCCGTCCTCTGAACAATCTAAAATTTGGCACACATATAAAGGACCGATGACAATACAAAAATTTCATGATATTAATGTAATAATACTAATAATAATAACGTATGGTCGTTACCGACCGATGATGAACCCTTTACTCCCATATACACCTACTACGTAGGCTTATTATGCCAAGTATCTGTCAGAAAACAACAACTCCCCTGGCTAAGACCACGACGGGTATTGAATTAAGTCTAACAGATACTTGTGCAACGTTCCTCAAAGCATCAGAGCATCAGAGGACGCAGTTGCAAGTGCCCTCTATGACCGACTAGCAGAATTATGCACACATATCAGGAACCGATGACAATACAAGAATTTCATATTAGGAATGTGATATTAACAATAAATTATGATGAGAATTTGTTAATTCTATTTTCACCTACTTCCATTCTTCCGAATATTCTAAAATTCGACACATACATCAAGGACCGAAGACAATACAAGAATTTTATATCAAGGGTGTGATAATAATAATAAAAATGATGAGAGGGCGGGGATTAGCGTAGTAGTTAAGCACCCGCCTGGTAACCGAGAGGTTCCAGGTTCGGATCCCAGCCGGGGCGGGCTTTTTTCATCTTCAGATGTGAAAGTCTGAATTATTGAAGCTTGTGTCGGCTGGGAATAATCCTGGGAATAATCCTCCACGATTCACTGTTGCGTTAATAATTATCAACAGTGCTGCTCCTAAGGTGGCGTATGGAGTTAGTAACAAGGACCGACGACAATACAAGAATTTAATAATATTATTGTAATGATAATAATTAGAATTTTTAAATTGAATTTTCACCTACATCCAATTCTCCAAATGATCTAAAATTTAACACTCATATCAAGGACTGACGACCATACAAGAATTTCAAAATAATAATGTTATCATAATAATACTATGAATCTTTATATTTATTTTTCCACACTTCTAGTTGTCCAAATAATCTAAAATTTGACACACTTTTCAAGGACCGATGCAATAAAAAATTGAAAAATAAATTATAGTTTTGAAACAACTAAAGAACCAAACTTTTATTGTAATACAGTGACCGGCAGATTTATGGCAACAAATGGAAAAAAAAGTTTATTTCAAATTTCACAGAAAATTTTATTCTTCATAAAGGTACCAGAATCCTCCCAAACTCAAATTGCACTATCCACATTTCAATTATATCCTTTCGAATACGAGGGAGGTGAAAAAAATTGAAAGTGGCCCAAGAGTAAGGTACCTTTATTTTTCAAAAAACACAAAAAAGTTATTCAAAGCAAAGACTTAAAATTTAGAGAGTGTTCCAAATTTGAATTCACAGCCTCCTATTCCAAAAACAAGTTTTCACTGATTTTCTCCATTTTTTATCTCATCCGCCCTATGTATTATGAGGATTTGTAATATCAGAGTAGACATCATTGAATATTATCTAGACGACCGGATAAACTTAAGTTTCGCCCAACTGTCATCTAGAAAATTGCATTAATCGTACTTGGTGCTGACAAAACCTCATTTATTGTGGCCATTCAGAAAAAAAAACAAGTATTTTTCGAAATCAGCTACAACAAACGACATCTGCAGTTCAAAATCAATTGAAAGCAATCCAACTGTGTTGTAACCAACGTGAAAACATGTCTCCCAAATGAATGGTAACCGTAAATGATCGTTTATTATCAAAACGAAGCTCTACAGTGAACAGAAAATTGGTATAATACGCAAAGTTGGCGTTGAAAAACATTGGTAAAATAGTAGGTAAACATTATCTTGACATTTCATTTCTGTGTTGTTACAATGGCTACACACCTTAATCTCCAAGAAAGAATTGAAATAGTTTTAATACACGGCGACAACTATCGAACTTGTCGCGAAACTTCAAATATATTCAATGAGAGGCATCCAAATAGAAATCTCCATTATGCAACGGTGGCAAAAATTGTAAAAAAGTTCAAGAATTCTGGGTCAGTTGAGAACAAACATAAAATACCACACCAAGGAAATGTTATTGTAGATGAAGACGCTGCCCTGAATTTTGTTTTATCTGTTGTGGAGGATCCGAGATTTCCCTTATCTCAAAGGCAAAAAAAGATTGGCTTCTCCGAACGGTCAATTAGAAGAGTCTTGAAACCGAACAAATTCAGACCATACAAATCAAAATTCGTTCATACACTCAAAGAAAGAGACTTTGATGCACGTTTGTATTTTGCTTTCTGGTTCCAAGGCGAAGTTGAAGAAGATAATAATTTCTCCACAAAAATAATGTACTCTGATGAAGCAACTTTCACATCCACAATCCACATTTCAGAATCGAATGTAAGGATCAATTTAATTTCAAAATAAACGTCAAGTGTGGAATTTTGGATGATAAGATTGTGGGTTCAGTGTATTTTCGACAAAATTTGAATGCAGAAAGGTATTTGGAAATGTTAAACACGTTTTTATCCGATTACCTTGACATCCTCCCATTACGTGTCAGAGCCAACATGTTTTTTCAACAGGATGGTGCATCTATCCACTCAACTCAAGAGGTTAGAGCATGGCTGAATACGGAATTCCCAAATAAGTGGATAGGGCGATACTCAAACAATCCGCGGCCTGCTAGATCTCCGGACCTAACTTCTATGGATTTTTTTTGGGGTACCTCAAGGAGAAAGTCTATAGACAACGGCCGTTTAGGGATATCGAACATTTGGAGGATATAATAAGAAATTGTTGTCTAATGATCACTCCGCAAATGCTCAGAAACAGAAGACACATCGAGTGATACAATAGGAGCTCCAATTTTTATTATGTATAGTATTGAGTTTTCTTTCTGGATATTTCTTCATTAAAAGTGAATTAAGAATGAAGTTGTTCCGAGTTGCCTTTTACTCTTCACAGATCATAGTATAGTCATATTTACAATTGTTACGACCTGTCTTTTCACGTTGGTTGCAACACAGTTAGATTGCTTTCAATTGATTTTGAACTGCAGATGTCGTTTGTTGTAGCTGATTTCGAAAAATACTTGTTTTTTCCTGAATGGCCACAATAAATGAGGTTTTGTCAGCACCAAGTACGAATAATGCAATTTTCTAGATGACTGGGCGAAACTTAAGTTTATCCGGTCGTCTAAATAATATTGAATGATGAGTCTACTCTGATATTACAAATCCTCATAATACATAGGGCGGGTAAGATAAAAAAAGGAGAAAATCAGTGAAAACTTGTTTTCGGAATAGGAGGCCGTAAATTCAAATTTGGAACACTCTCTAAATTTTAAGTCTTTGCTTTGAATAACTTTTTTGTGTTTTTTGAAAAATAAAGGTACTTTACTCCTGGGCCACTTTCAATTTTTTTCACCTCCCTCGTATACGAAAGGATATAATTGAAACGTAGATAGTGCAATTTGAGCTTGGGAGGATGCTGGTACCTTTATGAAAAATACAATTTTCTGTGAAATTGAAATAAACTTTTTTTCCATTTGTTGCCATAAATCTGCCGGTCACTGTATGAACATAAGGCATGGGTGCTTTTTACTTGCATTTTCATAATCACTAATAATAATAAAAAATTAAGGTAATTGATATCATCAAACACCATGCGCTTTTTCAACATAAAAGTTAATTTTCAAAGATTTTTTTTTTAAATTTTCAGTCCATATCACTATAAACGCGTGTTTCTTTAGTTCTTTCAAAACCTTAATTTTTAATCATATTTTTCTGAAAAATCAGATAAATAAAATTTAATTCATTTTGCAGGTGAAGCTTTCCCCTGAATTAGCTGCCCTTGTTGGACAAATTTCCATGTCTCAGAGTGAAGCCGCCAAGAAAATATTTCAAATAATTGAAGAGAAGGGCCTCCGCGATCCGCAAGATGAAGAGTACGTCATCTGCGATGACGACCTGATGGAGGTGATTGGAGTGAAACGTTTCGAAACTGTCAACACGATGAAATACCTGAAGAACCACTTTATCAGTTAAGCAGTACTTATTTTATTCCTACGTTCGATATTACCTTGGTTCATGAAGCGAGTCAATGAATCAATCATCAAAACTGTGCTTTGTTATTCAGAAAATATCATTTTTATAGACAAAACAGCGTGGGAGACATGTATCTTTTTTTCTTCAGCCTCTAAAAGTAACAGATGTTTTGCAGTTGATCCAGAAGATGAAAACCAAAAAAACCCAGGACATAATAATAATGTTTATTCAGGAAATCAATAATAGTATAAATGTATAAATCGAGAACAGTTATGAAGTATAAAATTACACGTTAAAATTATTTCTCTAAATAAACAAGAAAAAGCCACCAAAGGAAACCTAGTGCGTGCGTCTAGAATTTGTTGGAATTCGACGTTTCGTCTCCGATTTTGGAGCCATTTTCAAGAAATTGGGTTTTTTGTGACTTGACGTCGGGGTCTCAATCTGCTTGCTCCCCAAGTCTCGTCACTGGCTCTCTCTAAGGTCTCAATCTGCCTACTCCTTCGAGAGAACTGAGGATTTGTGGGTTGAGGAACCGTATTTATAGTGGCTGTAATGACCGTGGGAAATGTGTTGTCGTGAGGTGAACTATTAGCGGGAACTGGGTTGGCACCACAAAACACATACACATATGTATATGGACTTGTCGATTTGCGAATTGTTGTAACCATTTAGGAGTAAGGCTGATTTCAGTTTTTTCAACTGTTGTTGTCTGTTCATCCGCCATCAACTGACCCGCCATCCCAAAACTAATGATCTAGTAGACAGTATCCAGCCTCACAAAGCTTTCCTACCATACATCATAGATGTTTCCGACAAAATCAGCAATATATTGAGAAAACATGAGATAAAAACAATATTTACCGCCAACAACCAAATATCAAAATTTCTCAGATCTCACAATACCTAATGATTCTCAAGGCATATATGAAATACCATGTTTAGAGTGTCCAAGAAGTTATATTGGCCAGACTAACAGGCGAGTAACTTCCAGAGTCTACGAACACGAACTTGCGGTCCTACAGGCATCTTCCACCTCTGCACTTTATAAACATCGAGAAGACACCTTAGAGAGAGCCAGTGACGAGACTTGGGGAGCAAGCAGATTGAGACCCCGACGTCAAGTCACAAAAAACCCAATTTCTTGAAAATGGCTCCAAAATCGGAGCCGAAACGTCGAATTCCAACAAATTCTATACGCGGTTCAGCCCGAACTTTGAGTTTTCATATATATATATATATATATATATATATATATATATATATATATATATATATATACATATATATATACATATACCGGATGGCTACGGAAGTATTGCCTACGGAATATCTCAGTTATTGTATGAAGTATGTTTGTGAAATTTGGAGCGTCGATATAATGACATAAGAGCTAGAATTTGAGCATATTGACATGTCGAAGTAACATCAACTTTCTTATTTTAAATGGAAACCCCAATTTTTTTTTTCGCTTTATTTAGCATTCAATTCCCTTTCTAATGACCTATCACAAGTTGGTATCTAACCAGAAACTAGATCAGAAAAAAATTATTATTGAAATTCACCGAGTAGGCCGTGGAAGCAAAATGAAAGCCAAAAATTGAAAAGTTGGCTATGGAAACCATACGTCACTTGATAACAGTTGCTACTACTGTGATATTTTATTTTCATTCGTCGGCGTTATAAAAAGCCGCCAAAAAAAATATTGGAAAAATTGGGAAAAAAACAATACTCTGTAAGTCCATAACTTAAATAGAAACATACAACTTTTTCTTGCCTGTACTATTCAGCATAACCATTCCTTTCTAATGATATAATAGAAAGTAATTTTTTGAAATGAAATACCAAAAAATCCAATTATTATTCTTCAAATAACGAAAAAACAGATTTATCGATTAAAGATAAAATAAATTCAAAACAAATGTTCGAAATACATTCCCTCAGCGTCAATACATTTATTGACTTTGGTGATATTTTCATGTAAAACGTTTCTCAACATTTGGGGCGTGATATCTTGGAAAGCTCTACGAATTTTTACTTCTAGCTCATGTAGAGTTGTAGGCTGTGTGGAATACACCCTATTTTTAAGATGCCCCCATAGAAAAAAGTCGCTCGGAGTAAGATCAGGTGACCTTGGTGGCCACCTGACTGGACCATGGGTTGTTATAAGTCTCTCTTGAAAGCGATTTTGAAGATAATTTCTCGCTATTCTTGAATTATGCGAAGGGGCGCCATCTTGCTGGAAGTACATTCTCTCAGTTATTTCCGCTGGTAGGTTGTTAATGAATTCCGAAATTTCATTCGTTAAAAAATTAAAGAATCTCTCTCCGGTTAGTTGGCCTTGAAAAAGAATGGGGCCAACAATATGAGTTCCAACTATTCCTGCCCAAACATTCACACCAAATCTCTCCTGGAAGCCGCCTTGTCGAAACCGGTGCTCGTTTGCTATCGCCCAGTACCTGGAACAAAAGACCGTTCACACTTTTAGCACTTTACACTTCGACTATCGACAATAATACAAATAAAGTACAGTACCTACCTTGTATTATTCCTGTTTAATAATCCATTGTTGATAAATCTTGACTCGTCCGTAAACAAGATATAATAGTTAAATAGGTGATTCTCAGCATTTTGTCGAAGAAACCAATTACAATATTCCAGGCGCCTTTCACCGTCATTTTCATACAAATGTTGATGCAACTGATACTTGAAGGATTTCAATCGATGTTTTTTCAAAATTTTCCTAGCAGAGTCCTTACTTATAGCTAATTCGGCGCCAATCTGCCTTGAGGAAATTGTGCTATCATATTGTACTAAAGCTAATACATTAATTTCAGTTTCCTCATTAATAACAAATGCTTCTTGGTCTTCGTGAACATCAGGCTCAGTTCTTAATTTTTCTTCAATCCACTGGAAATACCTTCTTGACGGTTGCTGCCTCCCTGGATATCGCTCTAAATACAATCGTTCAGCGGCATAATAATTTTTTAAACATTCACCATAAATGAGAAGCATGTCAATTTGTTCGGTTCGTGAATAACGGGGCATTTTTTGAATATTCCACTAACTGATTTCGATTTCCAAACCCTTTTAAAATTGCAGAATCAAAAACACTACTTCGAACGTCAAAATAATATGGATAGCAGCGTTCGTGACAGCTCTCATTTCTTTTTTGTTTCATTCCAAAATACATCTTAATCAGCCTACTTGTTAATATTTTGGTTCGAATGATTATTGCAATGGAATGATTATTCTGAATAGCACAAACATCGACCATAGGTAGATATTAGAATATCTATGGACGATGGCACAGACCAAGTACGTTTATGTTCCTATTTAACCTAGAACCTACAGGATATAATTCATCATTCCACATTATTTTTAATTTTATTTTTGCGTATGGCGATAATCTGTTTTGTTATTTGAAGAATAATAATTGGATTTTTCGGTATCTCAGTTCAAAAAATTATTTTCTATTATATCATTAGAAAGGAATGGTTATGCTGAATAGTACAGGCAAGAAAAAGTTGTATGTTCCTATTTAAGTTATGGACCTACAGAGTATTGTTTTTTTCCCAATTTTTCCAATACTTTTTTTGGCGGCTTTTTATAACGCCGACGAATGAAAATAAAATATCACAGTAGTAGCAACTGTTATCAAGTGACGTATGGTTTCCATAGCCAACTTTTCAATTTTTGGCTTTCATTTTGCTTCCACGGCCTACTCGGTGAATTTCAATAATAATTTTTTTCTGATCTAGTTTCTGGTTAGATACCAACTTGTGATATGTCATTAGAGAGGGAATTGAATGCTGAATAAAGCGAAAAGAAAAAAAATAGGGTTTCCATTTAAAATAAGAAAGTTGATGTTACTTCCGGTCAGACCGGAAGTTAACTTAGACATGTCAATATGCTCAAATTCTAGCTCTTATGTCATTATATCGACGCTCCAAATTTCACAAACCTACTTCATACAATAACTGAGATATTCCGTAGGCAATACTTCCGTAGCCACCCGGTATATATATATATATATATATATATAAGCTCTCATCAGTACGGTAAAATCAAGTGCGTAGATGTAGAAACACGTGTCTACGGTTGCACAACATTTTGAGGGTCATACCCAATAACTTTTCTACTTATATTTTCATATATTGCCCCTCGCTAAATCCATCCTTATTTGTATTTTCTTGGGTTGGATTGTCACGCTGGTAGCTATAGCTGCCTCCGTGGCGACGTTAGTTGTTGCCTTGTAAGCACAAGGTCTTCTAACCGAAGCCACAAATGTGTGGTTGGCTTCCTGTTGTTGACTTCCTTTGTTTCTATTTTTACATCCAAGTGTTGTACATCTACGCACTTGATTTTACCGTACTGATGAGATATATATATATATATATATATATATATATATATATATATATATATATATATATATATATATATATATATATATATATATATATATATATATATATATATATATATATAGAAATCAGTACGTACCTTATCAAACATTGTGCCCATAATATCGCAGCACCACTATGTGATATTGTGAACACTTGTTTGACTCAAGGAATATTCCCAGATATTTTTAAACCAGCAAGAGTTCTTCCACTTTATAAAAAAGGCGACGAAGCCCTCCCAGAAAGCTATAGACAAATTCACATCTTACCAAGCATATCTAAAATTATATAGTATGCTACTCTCGGTCAGCTGTTAAGACATATTGACCAACATGACATTTTAAGTTCTACTCAGTTCGGATTTAGACATGGTAAGAAAACATCAGATGCAATTGTTTTCCTCATGGACACCATACAGGAGGCATTTGAAAATAAAAATTGTTGCATAGCTACATTTACTGATTTGACCAAGGCGTTTGATTGCGTTAACCACTCCATTCTGCTAGACAAACTAAATTCATATGGCATACGAGGAGTTGCAAATGACTGTCAATAATAATAAAAGCGATACACGTATCATGAAACGGGGAGTTCCACAAGGGTCCATACTTGGACCTCTCCTCTTTCTTCTTTACGTAAATGATTTACCAAATCACATGAAAACTTTTGATAACATCCCACAAATAACCACACTTATGTATGCAGACGACACTAATTTAACTTTTCATCTAAAACATAGGAATCCGAGGGAAAAGACTTAATAATTAATCAAATTCTGAATCATCTTTGGGATGGTTCAGTCCCAATGAACTATATTTAAATGATTGCTGTGAAGGTACCCACAGATTTCCAGCCACACATGCTGACGTAGAGGAAATCGAACGATTTGTGGTTGGATAAAACAGTTGTAAGTAACCGGACTAAAATCTGTGGCTGTGTTCATACGTCGTATATAATTCAATGACTCGGCAAGAAAGTGCAGAAAACATTCGACACATACAAATCCAATGCAGCATATTCGGGATAAGTGAACAACTAATATGAATTTGAGGTTATTAAAGTATCTATAGAGAGACATTGGTTGATGTAGAATCAAAACTGTTTCTTTGTCACCCATACATATTTAGAGTAAACGATTTTCACTCATTGTAAAATTTCTTCAAGACATCACACAGTATAAGGTTACGACCCGATAATAATAATAATAATAATATATTTATTTCTCTAGTTAAAAAGTACATCGTAGGAGCAAAGCAATTACAAGTGTACAATGACTAGGAAAAAGTCAAGAGAGTTTTTAATACTACGATTGTTAGAATGTATGAGTACAAACATACATCCTAGAATGTCAACGACGAAATAAGTAAATAAATAAAAATAATACTGCAATACTGTACTGTAATACTGTAATACTGTAATAATAATGATGTGTGACCATGAAAATCATATGAGATGTAGAGGATTCCAAGTTAATTCATGTGGTGGAACTTATGAGATTTGTAACCCGATAATGTGCGTTCATGAAAATCACATGAGCCATAGAGGATTTCATATAGATTACCTTGGTAAAAACCGTTTCTCTGTCACCCATATGGATTTGGAGTAAATGATTTTCTTTCATAGATAAATGTCTTCAAGGCTTCACACTGTATAAGAGTTCATGAAAATCACATGAGCTATAGAGGATTACATGTAGATTACCATGGTGAAAACCGTTTCTCTGGCACCCATATGGATTCTGAACAAATGATTTTCTTTCATTGAGAAATGTCTTCAAGGGTATGAAGATTTTAACCCGATGATGTGCGTTTATGAAAATCACATGGGATATAGAGGTTTTCATGTATTTTTTTTCCTTAAAGTTGAAACGTCAACTTTACCTTTTTTTGACAACTATTGAAAATCATTGAAAATATTGAGAAAATAATGATTTAGAGAGACCTTTTGTCGGTTTGTCTCAATTTTAAGCGGTCTAACGATCAATAAACCACTAAGTTACAGTGACCATTTGAAAGTAGTCATTTCAATAATTAAAATGATCCCTTATAGATCTTCAAAATCCAAAAAAAAGGAACCATTGTTCATGGAACATAGTGGTATTTTTGTTTGAAAAATATACATAACTCGAAAACTGGTCGTCTTCTTGTAAATCATGCTCATTGGACACCAAAAAAGACGTAGTCCTACGAATTTTCATGAGAATTAAATCATACAATCGAGAGAAAAAAAATAATTCTGAAAAATAATTTTTTTGCCGTTTTGACGGATAATTTGGGTTATGTCGAAAAGTATTGAGCTCAAAAGTTTTTGATTACTTCATTAACTCAACTTCCACATCAAAAATTTTCCGCAAGGTGACATGTTTTACCGCAATTGGCAACAAAATCATTTTCAAACCCTGAACTGCATCCCCATTTCACCATTTTGAGTATTTTCGTGTTATATTTTTTTTCCTTAAACTAGGAACCCCAACAACATTCTCTACCTGTTCCGTGCCTGTTACTTTTTTTCTTATTTTAAGCGTTTAGAATTCGTTGTGGCACCAGCCTTATATGGATTAGGGTATGAAAATTGTAACCCGATGATGTGCGTTCATGAAAATCACATGAGTTGTAGAGGTTCTTGTGTAGATTACCTTGGTGGAAATCGTACGTTTGTCACCCATACAGATATGGAGTAAATGATTTTTTTTCATGAGAAATGTCTTCAAGGCTGTGAAGTTGAAACCCGATGATGTGCGTCCATGAAAATCACACGAGATATAGAAGATTTTGAGTGGATTACTATGGTGACAACCGTTTCTCTGTCATACATACAGATTTGCAGTCAAGTATTTGCTTCCATTCAGAAAGGTCTTCAAGACATCACACGGTATAAGAGTTGTAACCCGATGATGTGCGTTCATGAAAATCACATGAGGTATAGAGGATTTCATGTGACGACCGCTTCTCTGTCACCCATATGGATTTGGAGTAAATTATTTCCTTTCATTCAGAAATATCTTCAAGGCATCACAGGTTATGGAAATTGTATCCCGATGATGTGCATTCATGGAAATAACATGAGATAGAGAGGTTCTCATGTAGATTACTATGGTGAAAATCGTTCCTCTGTCACCCATACAAATTTGGAGTAAATGATTTTCTTTCTCTGAGAAATGACTTCAAGGTATCACACTGTATGAGAGTTGTAACCCAATGATGTGTGTTCATGAAAATCACAGTAGATATAGAAGATTTTGAGTAGATTCCAATGGTGGAAACCGTTTTTCTGTCACCCATATAGATTTGGAGTAAACTGTTATCTTTCATTCAGAAAGGTTTTCAAGGCATCATACAGTAAAAGAGTTGTAACCCGATGATGTGCGTTCATGAAAATCACATGAGATATAGAGGATTCCACCCTGGTGAAAACCGTTTCTCTCTCACCCATATGGATTTAGCGTAAATCATTTTCTTTCATTGAGAAATATTCTCAAGGCATCAAAGGGTTTGGAAATTGTATCGCGATGATGTACGTTTATGAAAATCAAATAAAATATAGAGGTTCTGATGAGGATTACCATGGTGGACACCGTTTCTATGTCACTCATACAGATTTCGAGTGGATGATTTTCTAAGATTCGAAAATGTCTTCAAGGCATCACACTGTATAAAAGTTGTAAGCCGATGATGTGCGTTTATGAAAATCACATGAGATATAGAGGATTTTAGGAAGATTACCATGGTGAAATCCGTTCCTCTGTCCGTGATGCCTTGAAGACATTTCTCGATGGAAAAAATATTTTCAACAAATCCATAAGGGTGACAGAGAAATAATTTTCACCATGTTTATCTACATGAAATTCTCCATATGTCACGTAATTTTCATGAACGCACATCCTTGGGTTACAACCTTTAAATCATATGATTCCTTGAAGATATTTCTCGATGAAAAAAAATAATTTACTACAAATCTATGTGGGTGACAGAGAAACGGTTTCCATCATGTTATTCTACATGAAGAAAAGTTCCACCACATTAATTAACTTGGAATCGGGTCATAACCTTATACTGTGTGATGTCTTGAAGTCATTTCACAATGACTGAAAATCGTTTACTCTAAATTTGTATAGGTGACAAAGAAACGGTTTTGATAACCACAAATTCAAGTTGTTCAATCATCCTGAATATGCTTCATTGGATTTGTGTGTCTCGAATCTTTTCTGTACTTTCTTGCCAAGTCATTAAATTTCATACGATCGTATAGGCCCAGCCACAGATTTTAGTCCGGTTACTTAAAAGTAAATCACGTCTGCATGTGTGGCAGAAAATCTGTGGGTAACTTCACACCAATATTTAAATGATAATAAAACTGACGAATGCGTTTTTTCACATGTTGGTTCATCAGAAAACTCTGATATACATTTTCTTGGAATTTTCTTTAATTCCACCTTATCGTGGATCCCTCAGATTAATTTCATTTGTGGCAAATTATCCAAAGCAGTATTTGCAATACGCAGAATAACAAATCTAGTGAATAAAGAAGCTGCTCTTAGCACTTACTACGGTCTATTTCATTCCGTATTAACATATGGTATTCTGGGCTAGTGCAATGCATCCCACACACATTTACAGAGAATTTTCGTTTGACAAAAAGCTGCAGTCCGCAGCATATTAAAAGCCAATTTTGATGAACACTGTCGACCCATCTTTCAGGAATTGGGAATAATGTCAGTATTCTCCATTATTGTCTTGGAAAATCTGATGTATATTAAATGCAACTCAAATAAATTTTCTTTACATAGGGACATCCACTCCCATAATACGCGAGGTCAGGATAAGCTACTACACTCTCGCAAAAGGATGAACAAATCAAGACTGCCCAAAAAAGGCAAAAGGCAGTAAGTGACAATTTGTGAAAAATTACTTTTTCCCTGAGTACGAAAGAACAGTATGTGACGCAAATAAAGCTTTCGGGCCACGAGAAACTATTTTTAAAAAGACAAAATTTAACTTTACAACAAATAACTTTATTTGTACGGAGAGAGATGTGTCTCTTACAACGTCGCTAACAGAACTAAACTAATTATAAAGCATGGTCAATCATATTCGCATAAACCTAAGTCAGCACTACATAGAAGTACAAGCTAAGGGTTTCCTGAGGGTTTGTACATATAACTCCTCCATCCCTAAGACGAAAATAATACGGTAGTATTATTTTCCGAATTCAAATCTTTAGGTTTTGTATTATTACTTTTGAAATGTTTTAAAATATTATTTTTGTATTTTATAGAAAAGTTATAAATGATTACAGTGGCAATAATTATGATCAGAATAATACAGATATAAAGGGTTGTATAGGGAGTGTTGTTTTCTTCCAGGGCCTGGAGTCGGTGGAGTTGGGTTTTCTCGGCTAGTTTTTGGAGCTTCGTCAGCTCGTCCAGGTTGATCCTATCCAAAATCTTCAGGGGGTGGTCTTCATGGTTGGATTTGATGATTTCTACCCTGGGTAATTGCAGAGGGGTTTCCCGTATCGGAGAAACATTGTTGCTGTATTCTTCCCCATTAATGGTAACGCTGCATTTCTGGGGAATGTGGATCAGCTGTGGTTTGCTGATTTCTTCGTATCCGCTTTCTTTGCACTTTTTTTCAATAGTGGTTCGTCTGGCAGGAATGACAATGACATAGGCATCATTGACAGGCTCTACTACATCCTGGTCTAGGTGGACTTGCAGTGATTGACATGGCTGGCTGCTCTTTCCTTTCAGTAATTCAGGTAGACAGTCTTCTTTGGATATTTGATTTTCCAGGCGGAAAATACAGATTGTCTCGATTTCATGGCACGGGCTGTCCTCGTAGTGATGATAAGTCGAGTTCAGGATAATGTATGGTTTCAAGGGAATTATGGCATTATTGGAAATCGGGATCGGAAATAAATGATAATAATCGTAAAGATTTTCTAGAAGTATCGGTACGTGAATCGTAAATAGAATTAGATCGTTTTTGTAACGCGTTTCAATTTTTAGAAGTTTGTAATATGATTGGATGTTATCGAAATGTGGTAGACTGTCCTTGTACATATTGAGCATTATTTCAATTAATTCTTTGTGCTCGGATATTGGTAATATTATGTTATGAATGATATTCAATTCACCGAATAATATCGATTCTTCGATATTGTTTAGTGTTGACAATATATTTTGACAGTCAATTATCATTGTATCGAGGGAATTTTGGAGCCGTAAGAATAGCGTGTATTTATTCAGACTATTTACAATAGTCTCTATTTGTTCACCGATTAGTCGTTGGTTTTTGACAATTTGCTGCAAATTATTTGTTGTTTCATTGAAGAATCTTTTTGTGATAGTAACATAATTTTCTAAATCGTGGTGTAGCAATTTTTGATTGTTTGTTAGTGTAGAGATAGCCTGGTCATATTTTTGTTCATCTTCGTCATCTAGAGTGCCAAATAGCCATTTGTTCGTTCTGCCTACAAAATTTATTAGGCCTCTTTTTGATAGGTTGAATTTTTGAGGTTTGATATTTGTTAATTTCACAGAAATTTGTTTGAGAAGTTGTAACAAATGGTTGTGCATATGATGTAATTGTGGATATAAGACGTCTTTTATTGAAATTAGGTCGGTTATGTATTTCGAATTGTTAGTTATGCTATTTATTGGGTCATCGAACTGTTTCAAGTCGATAGGTTTCAGAAATGTATGTTTTTGGGTAGTGATTCTCGCTTTTCCAAGAGAGAAGGGAAGGATGGGGTTAGATATTTCTGTCATGGTTAACTGTTGTCCATTAGTAGTTAGGATCCCGAGAAGTAGAAGGTACAGCGTTGTCATCTGGAAAAATTTGTTTCTGAACTTGTTTTCTCTGAGGTTTCAGTTTACTTTTATGATATTTTGAATTTTTTGTTTTTACTTTGATGCCACAATCTTTGATAGGTTGAATTTTTCTATACAGGGGAGATAATTTATTTCGGGGCGATTCTTTGAGAAACGTGTTTTCATCGATTTTTACCTCTGGTGGATCGTTTCTTTTGGAATTAATTTCAGTCAGATTCTTTGATTTTTCGTTATTCTGTTTGATTATATCATTTATTATCTTTTGATTTCTAGCATGTTTTTCAATGTAGTCAGAAGTTATTTTTGAAAATGTTATATCAAATGGGTTTTGGTGTTCAACGTTTCCTTTGATAATTTGAAAAGGGGTGAATTTAGTTGCGGAGTGAATAGTGTTGTTATACCCTAATATCTCGTATATCATTTGTGTTGTTATTGGTCTGTCAGAATGCTCGAGTTTTAGTGTTCTGATTTCTTCGATGAGCGTAGAATGTAGGCGTTCTACAGGGCTATTGCTATTGGGATTTTTTGGGGTTATATAATGTAGGGTTATTTTGTGCAATTTACAAAAATCTTCAATTAGACTATTTTTGAACTCTGTTCCAGAGTCGCAAGTAATATTATTCGGGATACCGTAGTGGGAAATAAATTTTAATAAACCATCTAATATGTTAGGTGCATTCAAATGAATCGGGTATGCTTGGGCAAAACGCGAGAAGCTATCAATAACTGTCAAAAATTTTTGTTTATCTGCCGAAAACGCATCGATATAAATATGCTCGAAGGGATATTCTCCTATAGGAGTAGGGTTGAATTTGATAACGTTAGGGCGGCGTTCATATTTTGACTTTTGACAGGTTACGCAAGTGTTTATATAATTCGTCACGTCTTGAACCATGTTTGGCCAATAATAAGTTCTAGATAGGGAGTCTTTCGTTTCATTTATGCCCCTATGAGTGGTTTTTGTTTCGTGATGGTGTTGGATTTTTAGTTTCTGCTCGTCTTTGTCTGTGATGTCGGTTAAAAGGACATTACTCTGGACCAGTTTGAAGGCAGAATGTTTAAAATGTTTTTGAATTAATGGGATTAATTTATTTTTCAAACGTTCTTCAAAAAATACGCCATGGAGTATTTTTGGTTTGAGATATTCTAAGAAGATTCTTACTAAGTCATTTTCGATATTTCTGCTTGACAGTACTATTTTTAGACGGGTTTTATCGAAAGGCTTTGTTATTCTCACTCGAGAGGAAATAGTGTCTACACTGTCGGAAAGTATAATTTGGTTTTTGAATTTATTTAACGGTTGGTCAGAAATAGGGATTTCGAGAATTGGATTTTCGTGAGAAGAGTGTTGAGTTTCATTGCTGTCGTCGGGTTCTTGCGGCTCCTGTTGTGCTGGAACTAAGACTACATCTGATAAAACATGTATTCGTTTTTCTTTTTCTGGTGGTTTTTCTTTTTCCTCTTCCATTGGTTTCTTGCCAGTTCGCAATTTTCGCATTTCTTCGTTTAAGCGGTGGTCAAGATCTTGAAGGTCTTCATCGGAAATTTCTGGAATTTCTTCCTTGTTCGCTAAGTCCGCGAAGATTTCGGGAAAGTCCTCTTCGAATCATTGACTGATTTTCCAGTGGGTGGAGTTCTATTCTGGATAGGGCATCTGCGACGGAATTGTTTTTTCCTTTCCTGTACACGATGTTATAATCATACTCTTCCAGCTTTAGGCGCCATCTAACCAATCTTGAACTAGGGTCTTTGAGGTTGAAAAGCAATTGCAAGGGTTTATGATCTGTCACGATCGTAAATTGTTTTCCGAATAAGTACGGTCTAAAATATTTGATGAAATTTATTATCGATAGCAATTCTTTTTCTATGGTGGAATAATTTTGTTCCGCGGGGTTTAGTGTTCTAGACGCGTACGCGATAGGTTTATCTTTTCCTATAACACCCTGTGATAAAACAGCACCAATGGCCACGTTAGAGGCATCGGTAGTCAGTATAAAAGATTTGATGAAGTCTGGGTACTGGAGTAGGGGTTCGTTTGTGAGTAATTGTTTACATGTCTCAAAAGTTTCCAAAAATTCTGGGGTATGAGTTATTTTTTCACCTTTTTTTAAACAGCGCGTAAATGGTTTGGTGAGCTGGGCAAAATCTTTTATAAATTTTCGATAATATCCTAATACACCAAGAAAAGATTTAATTTCTCTAGCGGTAGTTGGTATGGGAAAATTTTGAATTGCTTTTATTTTATTTGGGTTGGGTTTGATGCCATCAGGAGTGACGACATGGCCTAGAAATTCGACATTTCGTTTCAAGAACTCACATTTGTCTAATTGCATTTTCAATTTAGCTTCGCGTAACGTTTTAAAGACTTGTTTTAGGTTGGAAACGTGTTCTTGCAAGGAAGTCGAAAACACGATAATGTCGTCCATATAGACTAGACAGATTTTGTTCCGAAGGTCCTTGAGGATGTGATCCATTACTCTTTGAAAACTTGCCGGTGCATTTTTCAACCCAAATGGCATACGAACATATTCGTAGTGCCCGTGCTCCACGTTGAAGGCAGTTTTTTCGATAGACTTTTCTTCCATTTCGATCTGGTGGAATCCAGATGCCAGATCCAGGGTGGTAAAATAATTGCATTTCCCCAATTTATCTAGGATGTCTTCTATATTCGGAATCGGGTATCGGTCGTCGATTGTTTTTTCGTTCAACTTCCTATAGTCTATCACAATGCGCCATTTTTTCTTTCCTACTCCAAGCGGAGGATGATGGTCGAATAATTCCATCGGTAAGCATCTTCTGAATTTGCTTTTGGACTTCTTCTTTGTGGCAATGAGGAAAGCGATAAGATTTTGTATGTATTGGAATCTCATCTTTGGTCTTTATTTCATGTTTAATTTTATTAGTAAAAGAGAGTTTGTCATGTTCATCATGGAAAATGTCCGCAAATTCTTTATAGAGTTTTAAAATAGCTCGCTTTTCTTCTATATTCATGTGGTCTGTCCTAATTTTGTCAGAAATGTCTTTTGTCGAGTCATAATATTGAATGTTCGGTAGAGCGCTCTCGATATGGTAAAATTCGAAATATTCTTTTTCAATTCGGATAGCTTTGAAAGGTTCGTTCATCGTGACAGAAATTGTCCTATCTGTATTGTTGAAAACTTCAAAGGTAGCGCGATAGTTCGAAGCACAAGTCAAAGTTTCCGGTATAAATAGTCCATTGAATTTTTTATTAGTGATTATGATTTTGCCTTCGTTAATATTGACGGGATATTTTCGTACCAAACTTTCGAAAGGCGGTACCTCGAAAGTGAAAGAAGTTTCGTGGGGTTGTCTGTAAAAGAATGGTATTTGTACAAGGTCATTGTGCAGTAACTGATTGGTAAAATCGATATTCAAACCTAAGTTTTTCAATTCCTTTAATCCTAGAATACCGTCAAAAAATTCGTGGAACTGAAATAAAACATACTCAGTCTCATAACAACTCTGGAATTCTTTGAAAGCAGGGATAAGGGCTCTAAACTGAATTTCTTTTTCGCCTAAGGAAGTTTTTAATTGGGAAGGTTGCCTAAAAATTTTATCAGGGTAATATTTTTCGACAATAGATGGTTTCAATATTGAGGTGTGACATCCAGTGTCAATCAGTAATTTAATCGGGGGGTTATGAATTTTTATGTATGGGAGACCGTTGACCGTGGCAGAATGAAGTTCTATCACGCTGTCTTGTTTTTTGGAGGCGATTCGTAAAAATTTTCGCCTTCAGGCTCGTGATTGTCGTTGCTGGGTTCATCTAATGGTTCGGGGGGTAAACAATGTCCGTCGGGGTGATGGCCAGTATAAGAATTTTCTTGATAGTGTTCAGGGTAAAGTTCTTGCATAGTGTCAGTTTGGTCATAGGTGTAATAGTCGTATTGGTAATTATTCGAATGATAGTTATGTGCAGCATCAAATTGATCGTAACTGTGATTGTACATTTCCTCATCGATGGGTGTCCATCTTTGGGGTTGTGAATGGGACGGATTGGCGAAAGAATGGGACATGGGTCTACGACCCGTAGGGGTTCTAGATGTAGTAGACATTGGTTCGAAAGTCCTTTGATCTGGTTTACCTGTCGGTTTGAATACATTTCGTGGCGGACCAAACACTTGTCTGTTAGTTGGAAACGTTTGTCTTACTGGTCGGGGTTGGACATTTATCGGTTGGCTGGGAAATGGGGGTCTAAAATTATTCTGGCTGTAGTTTGGAAATTGATTTTGGATTCTAGTGATGTTGGAAGGTTGGTTTTGGAACCCCGAGGCCTGATTTTGGGTGATGGTTGTTTGAATTGGGGCCATGGGTTGAGAATTTGGAAAGCTATAATTTGGATAAAAGTTATTACGATTTTGTACAATTTGTCTATTAGGTGGTTTGGGTGCATTAACGTTCGGGCGATTTTGGAATACCAGATTTTGGGTGTGTCTAAAGTTTTCGTCCTCCTGGACGAAGTTCATTGCTGCTTCTAGGGAATCAGGATTTTGGACGATAACTTTGTCCTGTAGTCGAATATTCAGATTTCTCAAAAATACTTTAAGGGACTGGGATTCGTATTGTCGAATATGTATCGGTTTAGTAGCTTGGTCCATGTCGGGGTCAGAATTTATTTTGTAAGACAATTTACTGCGTAATAATTGGATTCGCTTTGCGAAGTCAAGGGGATGTTCGCCTCTATTTAGTGTAAGGGTAAACAGTTGTTGTTCGAGGTTATCAAGGCTTTGTCTGTCACCAAAAGTATTTCTCAATTCTAATTTTACTTGAGTCCATGTCCTTAATTCAGATCTTGATCCGATTAATAGCTGGGCTCTATCTTTCAATTTACTCAATAAAATACTCAAAATGCACTGGTTTAATGTGATATCGGCGCCATGATACCTTTTGTGAAATTGATCGGCGGCGTTAATAAATATTTCGAGGGTCTCTGACGAGCCATCGTATGTTGGAATAGTGTCCGAATAGATTTTAAACAATGTATAATTGATTTCCGTTGCCATATTCGAAACTCGCAATGAGCTTAAAGTATTTGCCAAACTTTCGATTATGGGATCGGTCATCAAACGCTATTTTGTGTGCTTAAATTTTTGTGCAAAATTTGAATAAGAAAAAAAAAATCTACTGAATTTACCGAATTTATACTGAAATTTGTCACAAAAATATTCTTTGAACTAACAGAATAATTTCTTTCGAGAATTTCAAGATAACAATGTACAATACAAGCTATTCTTAGTCTTCTCACAGTGAGTTTTCAAACCGTGTAATATTTCACTCGAACAAGTGTCGTTGCCTTTTGAGATGGCAGCGAACTCTGATGAGTATCAGGTTTCGAAATGCGATTATATTTATTTGATGTTTTATTAAGAAATTCGTATAAGTAGTAAAATGCTTTGAATGTGATCAATAATTACTAATCTATGTGACTTCTATAGTCAGTCCACCAATTTCGATTACGATAAAAGAAAAATGATGGATTGATTGAATTTAATAATCAATATTCAACAACTTCTTTCAAAAATCTTTACGATAAAGTCTTGAAGAAAAATGTTTGAAGGCAGAGAGGAATACTCGACTTACCACGATGGTGAAACAGGTAGTCCTTTTCTGGAGTCTGCAGCGACTGGGTCTGCCGGTCTCTGGGTGGGCGATCGAAGCTGTTCTTTCGATAACGGATAAACAGTTGAAACTGACGAATTTCGCGATCGATATTCTTCCGTTATCCTACCGACTGCGCCAATAAAGCTTTCGGGCCACGAGAAACTATTTTTAAAAAGACAAAATTTAACTTTACAACAAATAACTTTATTTGTACGGAGAGAGATGTGTCTCTTACAACGTCGCTAACAGAACTAAACTAATTATAAAGCATGGTCAATCATATTCGCATAAACCTAAGTCAGCACTACATAGAAGTACAAGCTAAGGGTTTCCTGAGGGTTTGTACATATAACTCCTTGTTAACTAAACCCTCGAAAACTCTACGTGGAGCCGAATAATTCAAGATGGCAAACCGCAGTAAGTGAAGCCTTTCAATTTGAAAAATATCGATTTATGTTCTTTCAATGTTTCATCACTTACTGCCTTTTGCCTTTTTTGGGCAGAAGAGTCTTAGGCATAGATCTGTATAATGCAGTACCACATGCCATATCATCCTTACCCAAGGAGACATTTAAATCAAAAATGAAAAATATCTTGAAAAACATGTGCTTATATAGTATTGAGGAGTTCTACACAAACATTGGCACAGTAGGAGAAGGTTGACTCACCTGTATGCATAATTTGTCTATTTTAATTATTGTTCTGTCTTATATTATGTACTTTGTCATTTATCTGTATATACAGGGTGTAACATAAGTACGTTAAAATATTCAAGTGACGTATTCCTGAGACAATTTTAAGAAAAAAAGTCTATATAAACTTGTGTCCGGAAATGCTTTGTTTCGGAGATACAGGGTGTTGACATTGAATTTTTTTGTTCGTTTTTTAAAAGTAACTTTTGCAAAAAATAAGTTATTTGCACGAAATTTGGTACCCGGGTTTTTTTATGACGTGGGAAATCATAATTTCGTATTAATTTTTATGTAACATCTAGAGGGCGCTGCGTAAGCTGTCTTTATTTTTTTCAAATTTCCCTAACATTTTTTACTGTAAACTTTTGGTACTTTTCATGAAAAAACCTAATTCCCACAGCTTTTCCAAGTAAAAAAGGTACACTTCTTCAACAACGCTGGAGGTGATCGTTTTCGAGATATTTACAATTTTCTATATCGATACATGTTACTTAGCTCCTAGGGCGCTAAGTGAAGTTGCTGAGAACATTACAAAAACTAAGTATGTGGTAGATCTCTTTTTTCCTATGAAACGTTTATCGAAAAATTATTTGTTTTCGAGATACAGATGGTTGAAAATTTCCAAAACATGGTTGGTTTTCGTCATAAGTTATTTGCAACTGCAGTTATTTTCATCAAACTTTAAACACAGACTTCTTTCAAACTGAGCATGTTCAAACTGCTCAATCAATCGAAGTTAAAAACATTGTCAGGTTCAATTATTCAATTAGAAAGTGCAACATTTCGGAGTTTGTAAAAAAAAACAATTCGGAGTAGTACTATGATATTTATTATGTTTCCAAAACATGGTTGGTTTTTGTCATAAGTTTTTTTGCAATTTTAGTTATTTTTATCAATTTATTACAGTATAAGACTTCTTCTAAACTGAGCATTATCAAACTGCTTAATCAGTATAGCCAAATTTGATTTCAATGATTTTTGTCACTCTCCGCTTGCAAATTAAGTTAATTAAATCGAGTAGGCTATGAAGGTTTGTTTATAAAAATAGAAGTTCGCTGTCACATTTTTAACTATTCATTGACAAATTTACAGTTCGGAGTTTATAAAGTAATTTTCTGGTACCATGCCCAGATTTACGAATGCTGAAATGGCTGATATGATTTTTGCATACGGCTTGGCTGACGGAAATTCAACCGAGGCCAGACGCATCTATCAGGAAAGGTATCCCCAACGCGTCACTCCTTGTGCAGCGACATTTGCGAATCTTTTCCGGCGACTTTCCGAATATGGAAGCTTTGAAAGAAATTCTGCAATAGGACGGCCACGGACTACAAGAACTGTGGAATTGGAGGAGGCGGTTCTCGAAAAAATTAGTGAACATCCAGAGACAAGTACTAGAAAAATTTGTCAAACTTTAAATGTGAATCACATGACCGTTTACAGAATTTCAAAGGAACAGCAATTATATCCTTATCATATTCAGCGTGTCCAGGCACTTACACTACGTGATTTTCAACCACGTATCGAATTTGCTTAATGGCTTCAAAGAAAAGTCGAACAACATCCCCAAATTTTATCGAAAATCCTCTTCACAGATGAGGCTAATTTTTCAAGAAATGGTATCATGAACTTCCATAACAACCACATCTGGGCGGAAGATAACCCACATGCGATAACGCAAACTCATTTCCAAGATAGATTCTCTTTTAATGTATGGGTAGGCATAATTGGGGATTATTTGATTGGGCCCTATTTTCTCCCCTTACGTTTGAATGAAGATGCTTACCAACAATTTTTGGAACACGAGATTCCCCAGCTTATGGAAGATGTTCCCCTTGGTCACCGAAATCACGATGGAGCCCCTGCTCATTTTAGTCTGATAACAAGAAATTTCTTAGACGTAGCATATCCGCAACGATGGATAGGAAGAGGAGGCACTCAACATTGGCCCCCGAGGTCACCAGACCTCAATCCCGTCGATTTTTTTAGTGATACCTAAAATCACTAGATTATGCTAGCCACATTGAAAACGAAGAAATGTTAAGGGATCGCATCATAGCTTGCTGCGAAACGATAAGAAACACTCCCGGCATTTTTCAACGGGTGCGGAATTCTTTGATGAGGAGAGCAGAAGCTTGTATTACTGTTGGGGGTCGTCACTTTGAACAGTTGTTGTAATAGTTGTTTGATCAATTTTTATATGTTTAATTGCCTAATAAATATCATAGTACTTCTCCGAATTGTTTTTTTACAAACTCCGAAATGTAGCACTTTCTAATTGAATAATTGAACCTGACAATTTTTTTAACTTCGATTGATTAAGCAGTTTGAAAATGCTCAGTTTGAAAGAAGTTTGATGAAAATAACTGCAGTTGCAAATAAAGGTGCATTTAGTCAACATTATTTTAAAATTGTGCTTAAATATATGTCAAAAGCGAAAGTTGAATCTGTTATATCAAATGGTGCCATTTATACAACAATGTTAAGTTTATGCTAAAAACCTTTGATGTTACCGCTATGTTTATGATAATGCTTATGCTAAAGTTGACTAAATCCACCCTAACTTAGGACGAAAACCAACCATGTTTTGGAAATTTTCAACCATCTATATCTCGAAAACAAATCATTTTTCGATAAACATTTCATAGGAAAAAAGTTGTTTATTTTGACGAGATCTACCACATACTTACTTTTTGCAATGTTCTCAGCAACTTCACTTAGCGCCCTAGGAGCTAAGTAACATGTATCGATATAGAAAATTGTAAATATCTCGAAAACGATCACCTCCAGCGTTGTTGAGGAAGTGTACCTTTTTTACTTGGAAAAGGTGTGGAAATTAGGTTTTTTTATGAAAAGTACCAAAAGTTTACAGTCAAAAATGTTAGGGCAATTTGAAAAAAATAAAGACAGCGTACGCAGCGCCCTCTAGATGTTACATAAAAATTAATATGAAATTATGATTTCCCACGTCAAAAAAACCCCGGGTACCAAATTTCGTGCAAATAACTTATTTTTTGCAAAAGTTACTTTTAAAAAACGAACAAAAAAATTCAATGTCAACACCCTGTATCTCCGAAACGAAGCATTTCCGGATACAAGTTTATACAGATTTTTTTTCTTAAAATAGTCTCAGGAATACGTCACTGGAATATTTTAACGTACTTATGTTACACCCTGTATATATTTATGTTTATAACTTGTCTCCGTTCTACATGTAATTCTGACGTTCCCTAAAATGTATCATTTAAAGGATGAATAATAATAATAATAATAATAATAATAATATAATAATAATAATAATAATAATAATAATAATAATAATAATAATAATAATAATAATAATAATAATAATAATAATAATAATAATAATAATAATAATAATAATAATAATAATAATAATAATAATAATAATAATAACTGTCGGGGAAGAACAAAGTTGCTGCAACCAATATGCTTGCCGTTCCGATCCTTCTCTACTCTTTCGGAGTAATGAAGTGGACTAAGGAAGAGCTGCGACAACTCGACGTTAAAACTCGCAAAGTGATGCATCTCAATAGGTGCTTGCATCCTAAATCGTCCGTTCCACGGTTATACTTTCCCAGACAACGGGGAGGCCGTGGACTTTTGAGTTTGGAGTGTATGCATAACAGAATGGTTCTGGATGGGGCCTGTAAAGTCATCAGGAGTTCAGATCCCCTTCTCTGCATGGTCCGCGACCATGAAAAAGCAGGGATTGGAGCATTTCTTTTTAAGGCAGCAACCAGTGCGGCCGATGAACTCGGTCTCGTATTCGACACTGAACGGGCTAACCCAAACTCTGTCACCGAGTTGGGACCCGTTCAGCAAAAAGCTCACATCAAAGCTGCGGAGACAGAGGTCCTGCTACAGTTACATATGGATAAGCCAATGCATGGTGTCTTCTTTCATAACATCGAAGACCTTGGCTTATCCAAAAGCTTGACCTTTGCCTTCCTCAGGGCGAGTGAGCTAAAGTCGGAGACCGAGGGATTCATAATGGCCTGCCAGGATGGTGTCTTCAACACCCTCGTCTACCGTAGTCGCGTGATGGGTATAGACGTCCCTGACACCCGATGCAGGGCATGTCGTGGGGCACCTGAGACCGTAATGCATTTGCTATCAGCATGCCCATCTTATGCGGTCTCAGCCTATATCCACAGGCATAACGCGGCGCTACGAGTGTTATACTACCATCTACGACACTCGTACGGTATAGACGAGACACCGGTGTTGCCTTATGTTCCGGGGGATATTGAGTCCGTGGTGGAGAATGAGAGGTGCCGGATCTATTGGAACTACTCATTCCCCACCCTCAGGCAAATACAAGCCAATAAGCCTGATGTTGTCCTCCTCGACCACCAAAGTAGAACGATATTCGTCATGGAGTTTTCCGCTCCAGGCGAAATGAATATCGTTCGAAAAGAGGAGGAAAAACGGACTAAATATCGAGATCTTCTCTTTGAACTCCGCAGGTTATATCCGGACCATTCTGTCAAAATGGTGGTTCTGATCATAGGAGTCCTTGGTGGAATGATGGACACACTGCTCTCCAACTTGAAGATAATACCTGCTTGCCGTAATATGGCAGAAATCTTAGCAGCAAGAATGCAGAAGGCCGTCATCCTTGGTTCGCTCCGTCTACTCAGGGCACATGATTCTCGGACCCAATAGTCACTCACCCTACGGACGTAGGGAGTGGTTATTGGGGTTAACGACACCAGCGCGCCCTCCGGATGTATCGGAGCACCGGAGACAGGGCCTGACTGGTACATTCCCAACGGGAAAAAAAAAAAAAAATAATAATAATAATAATAATAATAATAATAATAATAATAATAATAATAATAATAATAATAATAATAATAATAATAATAATAATAATAATAATAATAATAATAATAATAATAATAATAATAATAATAATAATAATAATAATAATAATAATAATAATAATAATAATAATAATAATAATAATAATAATAATAATAATAATAATAATAATAATAATAATAATAATAATAATAATAATAATAATAATTCCCCACCCTCAGGCAAATACAAGCCAATAAGCCTGATGTTGTCCTCCTCGACCACCAAAGTAGAACGATATTCGTCATGGAGTTTTCCGCTCCAGGCGAAATGAATATCGTTCGAAAAGAGGAGGAAAAACGGACTAAATATCGAGATCTTCTCTTTGAACTCCGCAGGTTATATCTGGACCATTCTGTCAAAATGGTGGTTCTGATCATAGGAGTCCTTGGTGGAATGATGGACACACTGCTTTCCAATTTGAAGATAATACCTGCTTGCCGTAATATGGCAGAAATCTTAGCAGCAAGAATGCAGAAGGCCGTCATCCTTGGTTCGCTCCGTCTACTCAGGGCACATGATTCTCGGACCCAATAGTCACTCACCCTACGGACGTAAGGAGTGGTTATTGGGGTTAACGACACCAGCGCGCCCTCCGGATGTATCGGAGCACCGGAGACAGGGCCTGACTGGTACATTCCCAACGGGAAAAAATAATAATAATAATAATAATAATAATAATAATAATAATAATAATAATAATAATAATAATAATAATAATAATAATAATAATAATAATAATAATAATAATAATAATAATAATAATAATAATAATAATAATAATAATAATAATAATAATAATAATAATAATAATAATAATAATAATAATAATAATAATAATAATAATAATAATAATAATAATAATAATAATAATAATAATAATAATAATAATAATAATAATAATAATAATAATAATAATAATAATAATAATAATAATAATAATAATAATAATAATAATAATAATAATAATAATAATAATGCATGTTCTTTGGTGTGAGAGACACCCAGAGCATGCCGCCATTTCCGCCCAAAATCTCAGGGATTATGTATCCTATCTCCGGGCTCGAGGCTATGTTAGAGCTCCTCCTCATCCGGTTAACGAAGTGGCAGATATGCCACGTGTCGGTCTGGCTGCAGAGGAGGCTCGCATCATGCCACCAATGGAGGACATCAGAACCCGCAGGGCGCTTCACAATATGAAGCCCTTGAAGCCGCAAGAACTGGCACGGGTGGATGCGGAGATTGGCGATGTTCTTCCAGAAGAGGCCAACATCTGGCAGATCAATTCTGTCGTGTACGACGCCGCTCGTGCAATATCCCAGACGGAGAGGAGGGACACCACTGCTCTTGTTGGGAGGCATGAGCGACGCGTTCACAAGATGGAAGCTAAGATCAAGTCGGCGAGACAACACGCGTCTCGTATCCAGTGTGTGGTGGACTACATGTCGGCCAATAGGCCTTTCACGCCGGCAGTGCGGCGAATTGCTGCAAGGCTAAGACGAGCTCACCACACATTGAATCAAGGCGTGCTGTTTACCATAAAACAGCACTGTCTTGATAGGATACGAATGCTAGTGGCTGCAAAGAAGTCACTAGTGAGGCGGGCGAGAAGTATCGCGGAAAACATAAAGTTCCGCGATAAACCTTCCCGCTTATTCCAAGAGCCTCCACGTGTTGTCGATAACCCGCCGGCTGCTGATCGGGTAGAAACCTTCTGGAAGAACATCTATGAGTTTCCGCAACCACTCAATGTAGACACTCCAGCCCTAGCGCAGTTCGAAGCTTACTGCAGGACGCTTCGGCAGCCTGAGCACTATGATCTGCGCAATCCGATAACCACGGAAGAAGTTCGAGGGGCCCTCAAAGGCTCAAAGAACTTTGCTGCTCCAGGCCCTGATGGGTTGAATAATTATTGGTGGAAAAAGTTTCCAACAACCCATCGCCATCTGGCAAGAGTTTTTAACTCATGGCTAGATGGGGAGCAGCAGATTCCGGAGTGGTTTGTCGAGGGGCGAACCATGCTCATCCCCAAGAATGGAGATTTGTCTGATCCAAAGAATTACAGGCCGATAACATGCTTGAATGCGTGTTTGAATGCGTGTTATAAGTTGTTTACACGCATCTTATACACGCGCATTCTCTCCGCAGTTGATCCGGTGTACGAACGGATATATGAGCAAAGAGGGTCAAAGAAAGGGGTCGCCGGCTGCAAGGAGAACCTGCTCATCGATAGATGTATCACGCAGGACTCCGTGCAGTATAAGCGTAACCTTTCGATGGCCTGGATCGATTACCGCAAGGCATTTGATACAACATCGCATGAGTTAATCATGCATTTGCTCAGATGTCTTGAGGTACCCGATCAAATAGTGGGATGTATTGGACAACTGATGCCACTCTGGAGGACTCGCTTCACCATAAGATCTGGTAGAGACACAGTCCAAACAGAGCAGGTCATCATTAGAAGAGGCGTGTTTCAGGGAGACTCCCTCAGCCCTCTTCTCTTCTGCATCTCACTATTGCCATTGTCCGTTGTACTCAGGAATACCCGTGGGTACAACTGCGGCACCCCCAGCAACCGGAGGCATAAAGTCACCCATTTGTTCTACATGGATGACCTAAAATTATATGCCTCTGGAGAAAGGGACCTACATCAGTCCCTTAGGCTGGTGGAAGAGTACACGCATGCTATCGGAATGGAATTTGGGATCGACAAATGTGCCACGGTTCATCTTAAAAGAGGACGATGCGAGGAATACGGAGAGGATGTCCAGCTCGTAGACGGAAGCATCCTACATCATCTGGATGCCGGAGAGACGTATACTTACCTAGGGGTGGAGCAACGCCACTCCCAAGAGGTATTCACAGTTAAGAACTCTCTCCGCGGCAAGTATCAGCACAAACTCCGACAGATCTGGTCATCAGAACTGTCGGGGAAGAACAAAGTTGCTGCAACCAATATGCTTGCCGTTCCGATCCTTCTCTACTCTTTCGGAGTAATGAAGTGGACTAAGGAAGAGCTGCGACAACTCGACGTAAAAACTCGCAAAGTGATGCATCTCAATAGGTGCTTGCATCCTAAATCGTCCGTTCCACGGTTATACTTTCCCAGACAACGGGGAGGCCGTGGACTTTTGAGTTTGGAGTGTATGCATAACAGAATGGTTCTGGATGGGGCCTGTAAAGTCATCAGGAGTTCAGATCCCCTTCTCTGCATGGTCCGCGACCATGAAAAAGCAGGGATTGGAGCATTTCTTTTTAAGGCAGCAACCCGTGCGGCCGATGAACTCGGTCTCGTATTCGACACTGAACGGGCTAACCCAAACTCTGTCACCGAGTTGGGACCCGTTCAGCAAAAAGCTCACATCAAAACTGCGGAGACAGAGGTCCTGCTACAGCTACATATGGATAAGCCAATGCATGGTGTCTTCTTTCACAACATCGAAGACCTTGGCTTATCCAAAAGCTTGACCTTTGCCTTCCTCAGGTCGACTGAGCTAAAGTCGGAGACCGAGGGATTCATAATGGCCTGCCAGGATGGTGTCTTCAACACCCTCGTCTACCGTAGTCGCGTGATGGGTATAGACGTCCCTGACACCCGATGCAGGGCATGTCGTGGGGCACCTGAGACCGTAATGCATTTGCTATCAGCATGCCCATCTTATGCGGTCTCAGCCTATATCCACAGGCATAACGCGGCGCTACGAGTGTTGTACTACCACCTACGACACTCGTACGGTATAGACGAGACACCGGTGTTGCCTTATGCTCCGGGGGATATTGAGTCCGTGGTGGAGAATGAGAGATGCCGAATCTATTGGAACTACTCATTCCCCACCCTCAGGCAAATACAAGCCAATAAGCCTGATGTTGTCCTCCTCGACCACCAAAGTAGAACGATATTCGTCATGGAGTTTTCCGCTCCAGGCGAAATGAATATCGTTCGAAAAGAGGAGGAAAAACGGACTAAATATCGAGATCTTCTCTTTGAACTCCGCAGGTTATATCCGGACCATTCTGTCAAAATGGTGGTTCTGATTATAGGAGTCCTTGGTGGAATGATGGACACACTGCTCTCTAACTTGAAGATAATACCGGCTTGCCGTAATATGGCAGAAATCTTAGCAGCGCGAATGCAGAAGGCCGTCATCCTTGGTTCGCTCCGTCTACTCAGGGCACATGATTCTCGGACCCAATAGTCACTCACCCTGCGGACGTAGGGAGTGGTTATTGGGGTTAACGACACCAGCGCGCCCTCCGGATGTATCGGAGCACCGGAGACAGGGCCTGACTGGTACATTCCCAACGGGAAAAAAAAAAAAATAATAATAATAATAATAATAATAATAATAATAATAATAATAATAATAATAATAATAATAATAATAATAATAATAATAATAATAATAATAATAATAATAATAATAATAATAATAATAATAATAATAATAATAATAATAATAATAATAATAATAATAATAATAATAATAATAATAATAATAATAATAATAATAATAATAATAATAATAATAATAATAATAATAATAATAATAATAATAATATACACGCGCATTCTCTCCGCAGTTGATCCGGTGTATGAACGGATATATGAGCAAAGAGGGTCAAAGAAAGGGGTCGCCGGCTGCAAGGAGAACCTGCTCATCGATAGATGTATCACGCAGGACTCCGTGCAGTATAAGCGTAACCTTTCGATGGCCTGGATCGATTACCGCAAGGCATTTGATACAACATCACATGAGTTAATCATGCATTTGCTCAGATGCCTTGAGGTACCCGGTCAAATAGTGGGATGCATTGGACAACTGATGCCTCTCTGGAGGACTCGCTTCACCATAAGATCTGGTGGAGACATAGTCCAAACAGAGCAGGTCATCATTAGAAGAGGTGTGTTTCAGGGAGACTCCCTTAGCCCTCTTCTCTTCTGCATCTCACTATTGCCATTGTCCGTTGCACTCAGGAATACCCGTGGGTACAACTGCGGCACCCCCAGCAACCGGAGGCATAATGTCACCCATCTATTTTACATGGATGACCTCAAATTGTATGCCTCTGGAGAAAGGGACCTACATCAGTCCCTTAGGGTGGTGGAAGAATATACGCATGCTATCGGTATGGAATTTGGGATCGACAAATGTGCCACGGATCCTCTCAAAAGAGTACGATGCGAGGAATACGGAGAGGATGTCCAGCTCGTAGACGGAAGCATCCTACATCATCTGGATGCCGGAGAGACTTATACCTACCTTGGGGTGGAACAACGCCGCTCCCAAGAGGTATTTACAGTTAAAAACTCTCTCCGCGGCAAGTATCAGCATAAACTCCGACAGATCTGGTCATCAGAACTGTCGGGGAAGAACAAAGTTGCTGCAACTAATATGCTTGCCGTTCCGATCCTTCTTTACTCTTTCGGAGTGATGAAGTGGACTAAGGAAGAGCTGCGACAACTTGACGTTAAGACTCGCAAAATGATGCATCTCAATAGGAGCTTGCATCCCAAATCGTCCGTTCCACGGTTATACTTTCCCAGACAGCGGGGAGGCCGTGGACTTTTGAGTTTGGAGTGTCTGCATAACAGAATGGTTCTGGATGGGGCCTGTAGAGTCATCAGGAGTTCAGATCCCCTTCTCTGCATGGTCCGCGACCATGAGAAAGCAGGGATTGGAGCATTCCTTTTCAAGGCAGCTACCCGTGCGGCCGATGAACTCGGTCTCGTTTTCGACACTGAACGGGTTAACCCAAACTCTGTCACCGAGTTGGGACCCGTTCAGCAAAAAGCTCACATAAAAGCTGCGGAGACAGAGGTCCTGCTACAGCTACATATGGATAAGCCAATGCATGGTGTCTTCTTTCATAACATCGAAGACCTTGGCTTATCCAAAAGCTTGACCTTTGCCTTCCTCAGGTCAAGTGAGCTAAAGTCGGAGACCGAGGGATTCATAATGGCCTGCCAGGATGGTGTTTTCAACACCCTTGTCTACCGTAGTCGCGTGATGGGTATAGACGTCCCTGACACCCGATGCAGGGCATGTCGTGGGGCACCTGAGACCGTAATGGATTTGCTATCAGCATGCCCATCTTATGCGGTCTCAGCCTATATCCACAGGCATAACGCGGCGCTACGAGTGTTGTACTACCACCTACGACACTCGTACGGTATAGACGAGACACCGGTGTTGCCTTATGCTCCGGGGGATATTGAGTCCGTGGTGGAGAATGAGAGATGCCGAATCTATTGGAACTACTCATTCCCCACCCTCAGGCAAATACAAGCCAATAAGCCTGATGTTGTCCTCCTCGACCACCAAAGTAGAACGATATTCGTCATGGAGTTTTCCGCTCCAGGCGAAATGAATATCGTTCGAAAAGAGGAGGAAAAACGGACTAAATATCGAGATCTTCTCTTTGAACTCCGCAGGTTATATCCGGACCATTCTGTCAAAATGGTGGTTCTGATTATAGGAGTCCTTGGTGGAATGATGGACACACTGCTCTCTAACTTGAAGATAATACCGGCTTGCCGTAATATGGCAGAAATCTTAGCAGCAAGAATGCAGAAGGCCGTTATACTTGGTTCGCTCCGTCTACTCAGGGCACACGATTCTCGGACCCAATAATCACCCACCCTACGGACGTAGGGAGTGGTTATTGGGGTTAACGACACCAGCGCGCCCTCCGGATGGGTCGGAGCACCGGAGACAGGGCCTGACTGGTACACTCCTAAGGAGAAAAAAAAATAATAATAATAATAATAATAATAATAATAATGATGATAATAATAATAATAATAATAATAATAATAATAATAATAATAATAATAATAATAATAATAATAATAATAATAATAATAATAATAATAATAATAATAATAATAATAATAATAATAATAATAATAATAATAATAATAATAATAATAATAATAATAATAATAATAATAATAATAATAATAATAATAATAATAATAATAATAATAATAATAATAATAATAATAATAATAATAATAATAATAATAATAATAATAATAATAATAATAATAATAATAATAATAATAATAATAGGCAGGGAGGTCAACCAACACCTAATGCCCTGGTGAGTTGCGACACCACCTACCCGAGCAAAGGATGCAAAATCGGACCGGCAGCTCATGCGCATCCGGGAGGGAAAAGGCATCTTTCCCTCCGGTGTCGGCCGTGGGTTTACTGGGTTAACCCCCCAGTAAACCCTAATACTCGGTTCCAAACAATCGGGGAAGAGGCCCCCACAACCGACCCCATCGGATTAGGGGTCAAAGGCAAGGTGGTGGGGCCAACAACGATGATTTGCCAAATGACAACCGCAATGACAACGGACGCTTTGAGTGGACGGACGAATTGAGAGACGGACTTCTGTATATCTACGAGAGCAGTGAGCCCGCCCGGAGAGGATACATGGCAAGGATGCATGCTCTCTGGCGTGAAAGACACCCAGAGCATGCCGCCGTTTCCGCCCAAAATCTCAGGGATTATGTTTCCTATCTCCGGGCTCGAGGCTATGTTAGAGCTCCTCCTCAGCCGATTAACGAAGTGGCAGAAGTGGCAGATATGCCACGTGTCGGTCTGGCTGTAGAGGAGGCTCGCATCATACCACCAATGGAGGACATCAGAACCCGCAGGGCGCTTCACAATATGAAGCCCCTGAAGCCGCAAGAACTGGCACGAGTGGATGCAGAGATTGGCGATGTTCTTTCAGAAGAGGCTACCATCTGGCAGATCAATTCTGTCGTGTACGACGCCGCTCGTGCTCTATCCCAGACGGAGAGGAGGGAAACCACCGCTCTTGTTGGGAGGCATGAGCGACGCGTTCACAAGATGGAAGCTAAGATCAAGTCGGCGAGACAACACGCGTCTCGTATCCAGTGTGTGGTGGACTACATGTCGGCCAATAGGCCTTTTACGCCGGCAGTGCGGCGAATTGCTGCAAAGCTAAGACGAGCTCACCACACATTGAATCAAGGCGTGCTGTTTACCATAAAACAGCACTGTCTTGATAGGATACGAATGCTAGTGGCTGCAAAGAAGTCACTAGTGAGGCGGGCGAGAAGTATCGCGGAAAACATGAAGTTCCGCGATAAACCTTCTCGCTTATTCCAAGAGCCTCCACGTGTTGTCGATAACCCGCCGGCTGCTGATCGGGTAGAAACCTTCTGGAAGAACATCTATGAGTTTCCGCAACCACTCAATGTAGACACTCCAGCCCTAGCGCATTTCCAAGCTTACTGCAGGACGCTTCGGCAGCATGAGCACAATGATCTGCGCAATCCGATAACCACGGAAGAAGTTCGAAGGGCCCTAAAAGGTTCTAAGAATTTCGCAGCTCCAGGCCCTGATGGGTTGAATAACTATTGGTGGAAAAAGTTTCCAACAACCCACCGCCATCTGGCTAGAGTTTTTAACTCATGGCTAGATGGGGAGCAGCAGATTCCGGAGTAGTTTGTCGAAGGGCGAACCGTGCTCATCCCCAAAAACGGAGATTTGTCTGATCCAAAGAATTACAGGCCGATAACATGCTTGAATGCGTGTTATAAGTTGTTTACACGCATCTTATACACGCGCATTCTCTCCGCAGTTGATCCGGTGTACGAACGGATATATGAGCAAAGAGGGTCAAAGAAAGGGGTCGCCGGCTGCAAGGAGAACCTGCTCATCGATAGATGTATCACGCAGGACTCCGTGCAGTATAAGCGTAACCTTTCGATGGCCTGGATCGATTACCGCAAGGCATTTGATACAACATCGCATGAGTTAATCATGCATTTGCTCAGATGTCTTGAGGTACCCGATCAAATAGTGGGATGTATTGGACAACTGATGCCACTCTGGAGGACTCGCTTCACCATAAGATCTGGTAGAGACACAGTCCAAACAGAGCAGGTCATCATTAGAAGAGGCGTGTTTCAGGGAGACTCCCTCAGCCCTCTTCTCTTCTGCATCTCACTATTGCCATTGTCCGTTGTACTCAGGAATACCCGTGGGTACAACTGCGGCACCCCCAGCAACCGGAGGCATAAAGTCACCCATTTGTTCTACATGGATGACCTAAAATTATATGCCTCTGGAGAAAGGGACCTACATCAGTCCCTTAGGCTGGTGGAAGAGTACACGCATGCTATCGGAATGGAATTTGGGATCGACAAATGTGCCACGGTTCATCTTAAAAGAGGACGATGCGAGGAATACGGAGAGGATGTCCAGCTCGTAGACGGAAGCATCCTACATCATTCACAGTTAAGAACTCTCTCCGCGGCAAGTATCAGCACAAACTCCGACAGATCTGGTCATCAGAACTGTCGGGGAAGAACAAAGTTGCTGCAACCAATATGCTTGCCGTTCCGATCCTTCTCTACTCTTTCGGAGTAATGAAGTGGACTAAGGAAGAGCTGCGACAACTCGACGTAAAAACTCGCAAAGTGATGCATCTCAATAGGTGCTTGGATCCTAAATCGTCCGTTCCACGGTTATACTTTCCCAGACAACGGGGAGGCCGTGGACTTTTGAGTTTGGAGTGTATGCATAACAGAATGGTTCTGGATGGGGCCTGTAAAGTCATCAGGAGTTCAGATCCCCTTCTCTGCATGGTCCGCGACCATGAAAAAGCAGGGATTGGAGCATTTCTTTTTAAGGCAGCAACCCGTGCGGCCGATGAACTCGGTCTCGTATTCGACACTGAACGGGCTAACCCAAACTCTGTCACCGAGTTGGGACCCGTTCAGCAAAAAGCTCACATCAAAGCTGCGGAGACAGAGGTCCTGCTACAGCTACATATGGATAAGCCAATGCATGGCGTCTTCTTTCACAACATCGAAGACCTTGGCTTATCCAAAAGCTTGACCTTTGCCTTCCTCAGGTCGAGTGAGCTAAAGTCGGAGACCGAGGGATTCATAATGGCCTGCCAGGATGGTGTCTTCAACACCCTCGTCTACCGTAGTCGCGTGATGGGTATAGACGTCCCTGACACCCGATGCAGGGCATGTCGTGGGGCACCTGAGACCGTAATGCATTTGCTATCAGCATGCCCATCTTATGCGGTCTCAGCCTATATCCACAGGCATAACGCGGCGCTACGAGTGTTATACTACCATCTACGACACTCGTACGGTATAGACGAGACACCGGTGTTGCCTTATGTTCCGGGGGATATTGAGTCCGTGGTGGAGAATGAGAGGTGCCGGATCTATTGGAACTACTCATTCCCCACCCTCAGGCAAATACAAGCCAATAAGCCTGATGTTGTCCTCCTCGACCACCAAAGTAGAACGATATTCGTCATGGAGTTTTCCGCTCCAGGCGAAATGAATATCGTTCGAAAAGAGGAGGAAAAACGGACTAAATATCGAGATCTTCTCTTTGAACTCCGCAGGTTATATCCGGACCATTCTGTCAAAATGGTGGTTCTGATCATAGGAGTCCTTGGTGGAATGATGGACACACTGCTCTCCAACTTGAGGATAATACCTGCTTGCCGTAATATGGCAGAAATCTTAGCAGCGCGAATGCAGAAGGCCGTTATCCTTGGTTCGCTCCGTCTACTCAGGGCACATGATTCTCTGACCCAATAGTCACTCACCCTACGGACCTAGGGAGTGGTTATTGGGGTTAACGACACCAGCGCGCCCTCCGGATGTATCGGAGCACCGGAGACAGGGCCTGACTGGTACATTCCTAACGGGAAAAATAATAATAATAATAATAATAATAATAATAATAATAATAATAATAATAATAATAATAATAATAATAATAATAATAATAATAATAATAATAATAATAATAATAATAATAATAATAATAATAATAATAATAATAATAATAATAATAATAATAATAATAATAATAATAATAATAATAATAATAATAATAATAATAATAATAATAATAATAATAATAATAATAATAATAATAATAATAATAATAATAATAATAATAATAATAATAATAATTCAAAGCTCCATATTTTCTAAACGAGTTGATCGATTTTCAAAAACTACGCAGCAATGTATAGGGAATTGAAAGAAAGCCATTTTCAATGAGGTATCACTTGACCCCCATTCCCGTTTGAAAACATTTGGGGGATAACAATCCCGCTATTGAAGGTTTTGCTACTCTTTTTGCGTCAAAAGTTGTCCTCCTCACAACAGTGGCGGATCCAGGGTACGGGTTAGGGGGGGTAATGAATATAATAATAATAATAATAATAATAGATTTTATTGATAGGAATATCTATAACAGTTTAAATTACAATAAAGAATAGAAAATACAAAATCCTATCAAATGGCAGGATTCAATGTATGACCATGTTATATAGAATACCATGATCAGACGTTGCTCTTCCATCCAACCGTAAAAAGTGTATATATGTTTACAAAAGTACATATATACACAATACAAAATAAGTAACAACAACAATAATAATAACAATAATAGCAGAGATCCAAGTGGATGAATGTTAGATAAGATTATTTTTAATTAAATTTAACATTTGAATCCAGAAATATTTGGAATTTTATTCATTAACAAGTAACTATTCAGTCTTTTTTTTAAATAAATATAAAAATTCTCATATAAGAAAAGTAAAATACGAATATATTTCCAATAGACATATGAAATAATAAAAACAAACAATAAAGTTGGGTATGTCACAAGAATGAGATGATAAAATATTTCCAGTCGTTAATATACAGGGTGGGTCACGGTCGATGGTACCTTAGACGTTTAGGAAGAACGGGACATAAGATCATTCTGAAACTTTGGTTTTTCAAGTAGTTGCTCTTGGTCTATCGATCTAAAATATTTTCAGCAATGCAGCGTTGCCGCTTATACCAGAAAGTAGCAGCATCTTTGTTATTTCAAATGGGTCACCCTGTATATTACCGCATTTTTGAACTTGTCATTCCTTTCTGATTATTTCTGCCTCATATTCCCCTATACCTATCTCTAACGGTTTTTGAGATATTGGTTATTTCCATATTTTTTATCCAAAACATAGCTGGAATTGAATGTTTATTTCTGCGGTATTAGTTGCAATTTTGTGTTTAGTTCATCAAGATCATGTACATTGATTCTGTATAGAGAAGTTTGTTCTGCGTTATAAGGGTCGTTCAAAATTCATGATCTTACTGCTAGATACGAAAAGGGTTGAAAACGCGTTTTTTTAAATGGAACATCCTGTATATTATGAAATATCCTGAAAGATGACTAAATTCCCTTCGAATTGATATATCATGTTTCTATACCTAAATAGCCAGGATTCCGAGATAATAGCAATTTTCACTTGTAATCTCCCAAGTGCTTGAATTATTGCTGGAAATTTTTCGAAAACATGAATTTTCTTTGAAAATTCATGTACGAGATAAATTTACGGCAATTAATTCAAGCACGAAGAGGATTCGGTAAGAAAATTTCACACCGAGAAATGAAAATAATCCAACAATTCAAGAAATAACTAACGATGGTTTCACCTGAACTATTTGTAACCACTGAAATATTGATATGTAAAATACTTACAAAATACTACAAAATTTTCATCAATAAATGTGTTTGAATTTGGAGGAAAAAAAATAAAAAAGTTATGTTCTTATCGTGGATTGGGTACCCTGGGCGAAATTAATTAGTGGAAATTTTTCTGTCAAACATTTGACACGTGACAAGTTGATATTTTGCTTTAATGTACAAATGGAGGTCTAGTTTTCATATGAAAGGAGATAATTATGTATTTACTAGATATTTGGAATGTGTCTGAAAATATTTTCTCCACGATTATTGCAGTCCCGTAGCTCAGCGGTAGTGTTGCGGCCTACTATTGCTAGGTCGATGGTTCAATCCACGATAAGAACATAACTTTTTTATTTTATTTTCTCCAAATTTAAACACATTTATTGTTGGATGATTTTCATTTCTCGGTGTGAAATTTTCTTATCGAATCCCCCTCGTGCTTGAATTAATTGCCGTAAATTTATCTCGTACATGAATTTTCAAAGAAAATTTTCAAAAAATGCATGTACTCGAAAAATTTCCGGCAATAATTCAAGCACTTGGGAAATTACAAGTGAAAATTGCTATTATCTCGGAATTCTGGCTATGTAGGTATAGGAACATAATATATCAATTCGAAGAGAATTTAGTCGTCTTTCAGGATATTTCATAATATACAGGATGTTCCATTCAAAAAAACGCACTTTCAACCCTTTTCTTACCTAGCAGTAAGATTATGAATTTTGTACGACCCTGTATAACGCAGAACAAACTTCTCTATACAGGATCAATGTACATAATCTTGATGAACTAAACACAAAATTGCAACTTCCTGAGAATCCAAATACCGCAGATATAAACATTCAATTCGAGCTATGTTTTGGATAAAAAATAAGGAAAATAACCAATATCTCAAAAACCGTTAGAGATAGGTATAGGGGAGTATAAGGCAGAAATAATCAGAAAGGAATGACAAGTTCAAAAATGCGCTAATATACAGGGTGACCCATTTGAAATAACAAAGATGCTGCTACTTTCTGGTATAAGCGGCAACGCTGCATTGCTGAAAATATTTTAGATCGATAGACCAAGAGCAACTACTTGAGAAACCAAATTTTCAGAATGATCCTGTGTCCCGTTCTTCGTAAACGTCTAAGGTACCATCGACCGTGACCCACCCTGTATACCTACTCAACATAAAAATAATTGAAAAAAGAAAAAATGTCAGTTATCGTATCAATAATACATAAAACAAACAATATTCTGCAGATTCATAAGTCTTATGCAAGATTAGGCAAGACACACATTATTTTTGTGAAAAATTGTCTTAATTTGTAATTAAATCGCCGTCCTTTCCAAATAATTTCGAAAAGGTAAAAAGGGAACTGAAAACTGATATTTGTGGTTTGGTTTGTTGCTGTAAACCACCAAACTTTGTGAACACAAAACAAATATTACAATATAAAAATTTTGAACTTTTCGAAAACATCAACCAGTTGAATTGTTTGAACTGTTTGGAGGATACATAACACGTCACTCTTTCCTACAATTTTTGTTTAGAGAGAATGGTAGTTTATGATTATATTTAAATATATTTTAGTTTTAGAAATCGCTCATGTTTTTGTACGTGTAGGTTCCTATATCCGTACAGATGCATGGAAAATAGGAGAGTATAAGGAAAATTATTAACTATTGCTCAGCCTCCGCCTAATGGAGTATGGCAAGCGAAAAGTAATATAATATTCTGCTCCTCGACATTTAACGAGAATAATCAATAATTAATTTCGATGAAACATTCCTACGGTTTTGACGTATCATGAATTACACCAGTAAAGTCAAAAATGAAACGATATACAGGGTGGAGCACTGGAAACGAAACAGATCGAATATCTTCAAAACGCATGTGTTGTGAAAAAAAAATGCAAAAATACGTCGATTTTCAATCCAAGGGAGACATCTTCCTATCATAACCTCAACTGTCATACTTCTTCCCCCACCCCTTTGGTCACTATCACCAAAACACCCAGTCAACAAAGAATGGTCTCAGAGATGGTAGTGGGATTCACATTCATGTTTTAGATCACACCAGTGAATCACAAAGTGACTTCTATTATTATCGCATAAACGTCTATTCGGTGCCCCGTTGGTCATGTCGAGACCTCAAAATGTGATGCAAAATGTGACTCGAAATTAGCCCAATGTGACATTCCATTTATATTTCGGAATCGAATGCACATTGAGACCCTTTCGATGTAACTGTAATATGCTGGGATTGGTATATCAAATAAAACACTGCACTCTACTCACTGATCATACACACTGATGAATCTCGATTACTCCGTGCTGGACAGAGAGTGACACACCATGATTCACCCGTGCAGTATCATCCGTTTATTTCCGATACCTGTATACTACATCTCTCTCTTGTTTTTATATATTTTTTCTTATGCAGTTGAAAAATAACTTTCTTAATGATATTAACAATTATAATGACAGTAACAAAACACCAATAACGGCACAACAATAATGATGATAATAATATACAGGGTGTTTCTTAAGTACGTCAAAGTCAAAGTTTAATTATTATATTTGTTTTTTTGTGAATAAATGCCAAAATATTTCTGATATTCGAGTAAAGTTCGGTATCTGGGATGATTTCTCAAAGACAAATTCAAATTTTGTGTTAATTGTGAAAAAAACTAATTTCTAATTGAATTTATTTTGAATTAAAAAATCTTGTCATTCAAAATCACTTGCATCGATTATTTCAAATCTCAATAACTCGAAAACAGTTGCTCGCAGTGACCTCTATCAAGAACATATTTTTTACACAAACTAAATAATAAATTATCCCAGATACCAAACTTTACCCAATTATCAAAATAATTTTGAAATTATTCACAAAAAATAAAAATAAGAATGCAACTTTGACACTCTGTATCTCAGAAACGAATAACTTGTGGACATATGTTTATAGGAACTTTTCTTCTTATTTTGATGTCAGCAATACGCTCCTAAATTTTCTTCACGTACTTAAGAAACACCCTGTATAATAATTGTAGTAACAAAATATTTATAATAACAATAATTATAATAATAATATGAAGTAACAATAATAATGATGATAATAATTATAGTAATTATAATAATAATAACAGTAATGAATAACAACGCAACAATAATGATGACAATGACTTTAGTGATAATATATGATATTTATATTACCAGCAACGATTATAATAAATAGTAATTAATAATAATGAGGTATCCGTAGTAGTTATACTACCAAGCAATAAAAATTTCCTCATAAGGTCTGAGCACAAGATCAGTTATTCCTTTTGCAATCTCTATCTTTCTCATCCGGCAGTACTGTCCATTCCATACCGATTCTTTTTTTTAAAGTGAACAACATTTCTTCTGAGGTTTTGTCCAGTTTCATCATTTCGGACTTGGATATCTCCCCCTTTTTTATTGATGATAGTGTGGGGAGCTGCCATAGAATTTGGGGAACTTTTATTTTCTCTTTGCATATCTTTTACATAGACCTTATCTCCTTCTTGAAAACAGTCATCCCGGGCTTTCCGTTTGTTGTCATTATATTCTGTTACGGCTAGAAAATAATGCACATGCGAACGGTTCAACGATTTATTCTATATTCCCTTTTACAATTCACATAGTCAGATTCAAGCTATGAATAATACTTTAGTCACTCTCTTATCTGGTTACGCCAGTGAGCCAGAGAGCGGTACCTGCTCGTACCCAACCCTAGATGAAATGGATATGTACAGGGTGCTTCCCCACTGCACAGGAGTTGGATACGATGATGATTTCAACAATAATACCGGTACATCCGGAAATGGTCGTCACATTGCTACAAACATTATATTGTGTAAAGTAGTTAATTAAAATATTCTATTATATTCTATTCATTTAGGAGTCCTCGTCTCGTTTTCAGATAGCTTCTAGCTTCAATTTCTGTAACAGTAAAGATAAAGCGGGTAAATTAACATTTTCACATTATTTGAACGGACACTGTCCAGTAGTCCGATAAACATTCAGACAGACATTGCTGTATGAGCATTTATTTTTTTCATGCTCGGCGCTCTCGGCGCATTCAGACAGTCATTGCTTCCCGAGCATTTTTTATTCTCTAGCTCTGGCTCTGGCCTGGATCTGGCCTGGCTCTGCTGAAATTAACATTCTGGTGGATGTTCATTAGTTATATCATTTTAATTCATATATGCAGCAACTTTTCTTAGACACACGTATTTACTTGTTTATACATTATTTTTCCAATTTTTCCAATTCAATAGATTCCCCATGTACTTAAAAGAGTCAAATAATGGTTTCAGTTTTGAGAAGAGCCCAGTATTAGGACATTCTCTTAGGCGATAGTTTGTTATGCAATATCTTCCAACACCTGTTTATAGTGTTTATTAGTATTCGCCAATTTCCCAATTCATTCGTATTATATTATGTGTATCTTATGAATAATGTCTGCAAAATAGATTTTTTCATCATGCTAAACAAATTTCCAAATTTACCACCACCACGTATATTTAAACATATACATATATGTTATAGAGCAACTTTTTTTCTCACTACCTCTTCATTTTGTTCATGCTCAGTAGGCATTTCATTTCATTTATGCTCACTAGGCTTTTCATTTCATGTATGCTCAATAGAGCTTTTCATTTCATTTATAATTATTGGGTCTCAATACTTTTAGTATATTCTATTCTGGCTGGGTCTTTCATTCATGAGAACTCTAAATGACCTTCTGGATAAACTACAAATACAAACATTGAGTCAAATAATCGATTAGTTTTTTGGATTGTTTGTTATGTTTTTTTGTGCTGCTTTTTATTTCCTTGTTTTTTCTCTGATATAAATTTGTTCAAATGAGTACACCAAGGTGAATGCCTTGAAGCATTGACTCGTAAGAGAGCCTTACTGCGATCAGATATATTTCGTTTTTATATTCATGTTACTAAAATGGCATACGAATATTAACAGAAATCAACTAAAACAATTTTATTTTGTTGTTTCAATATGAATTCGTAGAAAAAGTACAACATATAACGTGTTCATAAACTCCTGTAGACACTCGTCTTTTAAACATTCGTTCAGCTATACTTCACTCGTGCTTAGTCGTTACCCAAAGTCGTTTATAAACATTAGTATATATAGGTACTGCAAACATACTCAATATATCTCTCAAAATGTGTACCTATTTCTTTTTTTTTTCAATGGTCTACACGGTATTCGGAAGACTGAAAGTTTCAAGAATGAGTCGAATATCGCTAAAAACATAACAGAATCCATCCGCACTACTGACATAAAAGTTTGAGTTGACAAACAGCAAATTGTTGACACTCTGTTCATTTTATTTGAAACAATATTATTATAATAATAATAATAAGTGCCCAGGTTCTGTTTGTTATCGCAATCGAGGCAAAAGTGAACATTTTTCAGATGAACCGTGGCATACCTTTGAACAAAAATTTCCTTTTGAATTGAATAATGTTCTTGATGGAATCACCAGTTATTTTTCGTTTTAATTTCGGGAAAATGCCGTAGTGGTAGAATGTTGATTATTCGTCACATTTTCTCTATTACTGAAGGAGAAGAGCGCATGTGGTATAAATCATTCAATGTTAACTTTCCTCATGAATATTCATCATAATATCTTTGTGGTTTATAATTGGTTGACAAATTTTGGCCTAAATATAACCTATATCGGCTTCCTTAAATGTAAGTCAGATACAATAGGAAGTTCGTCTAATTCAAAACAGTTAGTGCTCTATCCATAAGGATGGGCCGATATTTCATTTAATATCTTTCTAAAACTACCTGACATGGTTTTGAATATTTTGGCGGATTCTATTAATTTAGCTTTAATGAACGGACATTTCCCATCTTTTTTTTTAAATTGCTGATGTCATTCCATTATTTAAGGGGGTGATCCTGATACACCAGAAAATTTCAGACCCTTATCTTTATTACCGACTATGGCAATGATTATAGAAAAATTATTGAAAAAAAAAGATTCTGAATTACCTTAACAAAAATTAAATTATCCACCCTAAACAGTTTGGCTTTAGAACTTCAAGAAGCACAAACGATGCAATGTTCTCTTTTCTTGAGGAACTCATCTTTAAGTGAACACTGGAGAAGTTGCGGCGGCTGTGTTTTGCAACATGACAAAGACAAAAGCTTTTGACTGTGCAAATCACAATATATTGCTGCAGACGCTCGAAATTTCTGGGTTTAGAAGAAACATTTTATCATGTTTCAAATCGTATTTATCAGATCGAATGCAAATGGTTACTTTCAATGGCACTACTTCCATCAAAATGGAAATAACATCTGGAGTGCCGCAGAGGTCTGTTCTCTGTCCATTACTTTTTTTATTGTATGTAAATGATTTAGCAAGGAAAATTCACAATATTCGCAGATGACACATCTATATCTTGGCACGATAGTAGGACACTCTCACTACAACGTAATATAGAAAAAAGTCTGAAAGAAGTCAAAACATGGAGCGATGCGAATCTATTATCTTTTAATGTTGCAAAAACAAACTTTTTAACTTTCAAATGTGATAACGATCACATTTCTCCACCTTTTTCTCTCTCAATTTTATCTCGATCTCTTTCTTCGCTGTCTTTCGTGTGTTCGAGATCTAGGATACTTGGAATTTTATCGCGAAACTGCCGTCCAAAGAAAAGTTCCCCTGGAGTTTAACCCGTCACAGTGTGTGGGGTGTATACCAGATGATTCACCAGATGATAAGGAGTTCTTTCTTCAAGTCCTGTCTCAGCGATTGGCTTATTTTTATTATTTTCAATTATTTTTGAAATCCTGGTCCACCTTGATGTAATAGGTTTGCCCTTCTTTTCAAAGGGTTATTAATTTCAGCAGCTTCGATGTGAATTGAAAATGCTCTTTTCCATTGTTCCATTAGATACACTTTGTGCTGAAGGCTGTGGTCTTCCAGTCTTCCAGATCTGTGACCTACAGACCTTTCGTCTTAATGTGCTTTGCAATTTTCTTCACATGTTGTGCCTCAAAGCGACAATGATGAGAAGAAAATTGTGAACAATTATAACATTAAAATTTGGCATCACTAAGTGGTAACAGTGCTGTCTAAATGCAACTCATTTTGTTACCACAATAATCATGAAAGCAACATATCCTAGATGTTTGTGTTAACTGGGCAGTTTGAAAAGGGAAAGTAGTGAGTGTCAATTTTCGCTACCTAACTTTTTATTTTGACGCCCTCTTGCGGGAAAAACAACTGTTCTGTAGTCCAAATTATGACTCTTGATTTGCAAGCTAATTTGACAATGCATTTTATGGAATTTTTCTAAAGGAAAAAAACAAAATGGTGGCTCCAAAATGGAGGACAAGATTTGCAATTATGGTCCGATTCGATTAAAAATTGATATGTGGTGGTTTTCAGAGTCGGAAATTACGATTTGTTTGTCAATGCAAAATAAAAGATGATGGCGAACGAAATTTGTAATTATGGTCCGATTCGAATCAAAATTAGTATGTGGGGATTTTTAGGGTCGGAAATGATGATTTTTTTGTCAATGCAAAAAACCAAGATGGCCGATGAAATTTGGAATTGTGATTCGATAAAAAAAGCTTTTATAGAAATACGCTAAAAATAAAATAATATTTTCCTTTAGATGTATGTCGTATGTTATTCTGTGCGTATCAGAATCAAAATTCGTTTTCGGTGCCAGGTCGAATCGAACCATATAATTACAAATTTTGCCTACCATCTTGTTTTCTGCATCGACAAAAAAATCATAATTTCCGACCCTGAAAATCCCCACTTACTAATTTTGATTCGAATCGGACCATGATTACAAATTTCGTCCGTCATCTTGGAGTCACCATCTTGTTTTTTGCATTGACAAATTAATAAATCATAATTTCCGACCCTAAAAACCACCACATATCAATTTTTAATCGAATCGGACCATAATTGCAAATCTTATCCGCTATTTTGGAGCCGCCATTTTGTTTTTATCCCTAGGAAAATTTCATTATGCCTTTGTCACCTCATCTATGTTAAATTAGCTTGCAAATGAAGTATCATAATTTGGATGACGGAACAGTTGTTATTCCCGCAAAAGGGCGCCAGAATAAAAAGGTAGGTAGCAAAAATTGACATGGCAGAATTGTTTTGTTGTTGAAATTGTTATTTCCGTCAACCGATTGCACCCCTACACGCAACCCTCGGAAGTCTTCGAGAGACTTGTGTGAGCTAGGGAAGACGCGGCCCTTACCTTTCAACGTGTGATGCCTTACACGAGACCGATGACTACGCGAGGCTTTGAACCCTGGACCCTTCGCTGCAGAGGCGAACGCTCTACCCGCATGGCCACCACGGCAATTCCTCATAAAATTACCTTCTTGTACACACTCACTACTTTCCCTATAGGCCGCGGGCATCTGACGTCACATGACAACTGTCAATCAGCCTGCTGGACAAACAAACCGTATTTGAATAAACATCATTTGTAATTTAATGATATTATACTGGCAATTCTGAGAAGATTAAAGGTTTACTCTTAGTATACCTGAAAGGGGGGAACGTAATTTGATATTGTAATCAGTATTCTTCCTGATTGCAACGAGATTGTTTGTGATATGGCTGATAAAAGTGATTATTGTAATACGTTGTCTAAGGATGTCCAGAAGAGATATTTACAAAATGTTTTGAACATACCGTTGCCCATTTCAACTTCTCAGTCGTTAAATCTGCTCTTCCCTGAATCCACAATTCACGTCTCTTTTCAGCAAGAGGATTAATATTTTTTCTATTGTCGAAAATAGAAGGGAGTCGATGGAATGAAACCTTATCTCTGCAGCTTTTACTTCCGCATTTCACAATCGCGCAAAATTAAGGCATTATCGAGAATTTTTATTCTAAAATATGACATAATGAACAATAAGCATTAGTAGATCCGTTTGTTTGTCCAGCAGGCTGGATTGACAACTGTCATTTATTTACTGTCGTCTGTCAGATATGCCCGCGGTCTATTCAAATTGTTTGGGTGATAATGACCAAGGGGTGGGGGAAGATGTATGACAGTAGAGGTTATGATAGGAAGATGTCCCCCTTGGATTAGAAATCGACGTGTTTTTGCATTTTTTTCACAACACATGTATTTTGAAGATATTCGATCTGTTTCGTTTTCGATGCCCTACCCTATTTCGGCTTGTAATCCGTACACAAGGCTATCTTTACTCATCACGGGATAGTTATCAATTTCTCCAATTTTTTTATTCTTCCTATGAATGCTCCGTGTGCTGTGAAGGGGATTAAGACGGGCAACGCATCTGAATTCTGAAAGCTGGAATCGCAGTTCAAAGTTATACAGGGTGTTTCATAATAAATGCGCTGGACTTCAGGATTTGATAGCTCGTCCAAAATATGAAAAAAAGTTTCTATTAACTTACCCTCTAAAATGCACCATTTTCGAGATACAAGGTGTTGAAATTTAAAAAAAATTATCGTTTTTTGCGAATATCTCTGGAACCGTTTATCGCACAGAGAACAGATTTCGTAGGCATTTTCTACTCATAATAATAATATAATAATAATAATAATATATGCTTTATTGTCCAAAGAAGATAATCTTATTGACAAAGTAGTTTTATGATTGAAGAAAGAAGGTTATTCGATAAAATTAAAATTATAGGGCATGGAACAACACATTAAAAACTCTAGGTACACTGCAAAATCAATAACAATGATGTCATTAAAAAATATTTAAAAACATTATAACGATAAAATTAACATTGTAGGGCATAGAACAACACATTAAATAAAAAACTATAGGTACACTGCAATAACAATAATGTCAATAAAAAATATGATAAAAGATAAGAGTATAAAGCGAGGGGGAAGTAACTCTTTCATTAGGTGTACATCATAACATTTTCATTACTTCATTAATCATTTCATATTGAACTTAAAATCGAAATCTATGTTTCTGGGGATCCGTGATATGATTTTTTTCGGTTTCAAGTTGGCAAATTTATGCCGTCTGACAATCGGTAAGTAATCGCCTCTGTGATCGCTGAGCAGACGCGGATTTTAATCAGTGATTTTCCGATGAATAGTATAACATCATTAATGGTAATTATTTTTCATTAGAGTTAATTACTGCATTATTTTCATTAGGTGTACAAAAAATGGCTAGTTACTTCCCCCTCGGTGTAAAGGTATAAAAGTATAAAATTATTTTCAAAAACTGTCGTTATAAAACTCCTGCAGACTATAATAGGGTCTAACATTGAGGTTTTTTAGTGCTTTTCTGAAACGAATGTTATCCAAAGTTTTTAAGTAATCTGGTAGATGATTATACATCTTGAGACCATTATACACAATCGAGTCCTTAATGAGGGTTGACGTAGGTAAAGGTAGTCTGAGATCATTGAAATGTCTGGTGGCATAGGTAGAAGTGGCAGAGGAAAAATTTGTTTTATGATTGTGTAATAGACAAACTGTTTCTAAAATTATAGCATGAACCGTTAAAATTTTGTTAGTAGCAAATGAAGGCCTGCAAGAGTCCCGTCGTTTGGCTTTCCACAAGTATCTGAGTGCTTTTTTTTGCAGAACCAAAACCGACTCTATTTGGGTTTTTGCACAAACGCCCCAGAATGGGATGCCATATCGTAAGTGTGACTCTATTAGTGCGTAATAAGCGCTTTTTGCTGCAGTTGAGCCCAATTCATTTGAAGTAACTCTAACTGCATAGCATCCTGCAGAAAGTTTCTTATTAACACCTGCAATATGATCATCAAATTTTAATTTGTTGTCTATATTTACTCCGAGGAATTTGACGCTAGTTCTATTCTCAATGAAACTTTGATTTGAAGTAATAAGCTATGTTTTGTGCTGATTTTTTATTTTTTCAAATTCATAATTGGTGAAGGTTTTGAAGGGGTGTTTTTTTCTCCAACTTCTACGCCACTGGAAAAAGTATGATTTTGAGCCGCCTACTTGAACCGCCAATGTATTCTACACAAAAAAGGTACTCTTGGTCATAAGCTCTAAAGTTGACCGTTTTCAAGAAAAATTAACTTTCATATTGAAAAACACGGTAAATTTTTTTAAATAATTTTTTTCCCAATTATACAAAATGTATTTAAACGTTAGAACAAGTAACAAAACCAAACGTTGACTTCTTAATTGCAAAATAAAAAAAACAAAACAATAACAATCATACTCAGTTGATTTGTTGGAAATGTCCGCCGTTATCTTCAATGCACGCAGCAATTTTTCGAGGAAAAAACTTTATTAAATAACATGAAAGTTGATTTTTCTTGAAAACGGTCAACTTTAGAGCTTATGACCAAGAATAACTTTTTTTGTGTAGAAAACATTGGCGGTTCATATAGAAAGCTGTACTTTTTTCAGTGGTGTAGAAGTAGGAGAAAAAAACACCCACTACCCCTTCAAAATCTTCACCAATTATGAATTTAAAAAAATAAAAAATCCACACAAAACATAGCTTATTATCAGTAGAAAATGTCTACGAAATCTTTTTTCTGTGCTATGAACGGTTCCAGAGATATTCGCAAAAAACGATTATTTTTTTTAAATTTCAACACCCCGTATCTCGAAAATGGTGCATTTTAGAGGGTAAGTTAACAGAAACTTTTTTTCATATTTTTGGACGAAACACCCTGTATAGTATGTTTCTTGGGTGAACGCTGATGATTTGGCTCTCGAACTATGAATATGTCGGGCAAGTCTTGGGGCTGGAGGGGGGGGCTGGATCCGTCACTGCCTCACAAACAAATTTGACGTGTTTTTGTTGGTCTGATGAGCAATCAATTTGTCGAATGTCTGTTTTAAGATGACTAAAAAAGAATAAGTCGCACCCAAATAAAGTAAAAGTAATTCATGAACTTCGCAGGCGAGGATTTTTAGAGTGGCCAGATAGATCTCCTGATCTAATCCCACTAGATTTTTTTGTGGGGATACCTCAAGTCAGAAGTATACGTTAACAGACCTAAAATTACATTATTATGGATGAAATATGTTTTATTTATCGAAAATACGGTTATGAAAATGCGTTCTTTTTGAAGGTATTATCAAAATAGGGTAATGTCGTTTAAAAAAATGTATAGTGACGTTATAACTCTAAGAGATATGACGACATCAAAAAACTGGGTAGACCAAAAATGCGCAACAGAAAAAGAGAACCGACATGTCTGGAAGAAAAAACAAACCTGTTTGATTGTTGTCAGAACAAGCGGCTAGTGCAACCGATGCAACTTTATTGGATTCCACTGAGCATGCTCAGTAGATTCCAAATATGGCTGCTCCACGGCTGATCTCTCTGAATTTTGGATAAATAGTCGTTATATTGTAACAATTTTGTATTGTTATTAGGTCTAGGTAAAGTTAGTCAGGTCAGGTATGGTTGGCTAGTAATTTACGAATTTACAACTCGGTTTGCATGCAGCTGTTTGTTTAGGTAGGTTAGCTTGCTCAGGTTAGGTTTGTGTGTAAATTGAGAGCGAAAACTAATTCACGTATTTTCGAGTCTCGCAAGCTAGGTCAGCATGGCGGGGTGTTAAGGTGACAAAACAAACTGAAACTGAATTGAAAATGCGTGAATTTATTTTTTCGCTCGTAATCGACACACAAACCTAACCTGAGCCAGCTAACCCAGCTTGCGAGACCCGAAAATGCGTGAATTAGTTTTTCGATCGCAATTTACACACAAACCCAACCTGAGCAAGCTAACCTACCCAAACTAGCCAACTACACCTGACTTGACTAAGTTTACCTGGACATAATAACAATACAAAATTGTTACAATACAGGGTGTTATGTAATAAGTGCCCGATATTTAACAGGACGATTCCTTAGTTATTTATAAGGTAAAAAGTTCATATAAACATGGGTCCGCAAGGCCTTCAGTTTTGAGATAGAGGGTGTTGAAAATTCATTTTTATTTTGGTTTTTCGTGAATAAATTTTGAAATAATGTGTATATTTGAACAAAAATTGGTATTTGGGGGACTTTTCAATATGAGAAATTCAAATTTGATCTCTGTTTGGCACTTTATTGTAGGGGGCGCCACCTACAGGTTTTTTTGTCTCTTTTGGGGAGTCACAACTTTTTCGTGCATATATGTATCACATTTTCTAGAAAAAAAACATATTCCACTATCATTTTTACGTGAAAAAGGAATAGTTGTCAAAAGTCGCTACACGCAGCCGTTTTCGAGATATTTTAATTTAAATTAATCGATGTATGCGTTTGTCCAAAAAAAAAAAAAGATTTTGTTTTTTTATTCAACCTAGAAACATTTCAAAAGCTAATTCCTAATAAACCATAAATAACGGAACACTAAATATTAATCTAATTCAAAATTACAATAAATGTTCGAAATGTCCACCTCCTGCCTGTATGCACGCATCCAATCTTCTTCTCATTGATTCTCGCACTCTTTGGAAAATTCCTGGAGTATCTTGAATCGATCTGCATGCGTTAATTATTCGATTTCTTAATTCTTCTCTAATTTGGATAGGTATCTGGTAAATTAAGGATTTTAGATGCCCCCACAAGAAAAAATCTAAACTATTAAGGTCTAGTGACCTAGGAGGCCATGGTTGAGGCCCTCCCCGACCTATCCAACGGTTGCCGAAAGTTTGGTCTGAGAATTCTCGCGCTTGTATGCTAAAATGTGCCGGGACACCGTCATGCATAAACCACATTTCATGTCGTAGTCTAAGCGGCACATATTCCAGTAAAATAGGCAAATCTGCTTCAAGAAAATACGATATCTCTCTCCGTTTAATCTCCCCGGAATAAAGAATGGGCCTATTAGATAATCTCCAAGGATTCCTGCCCACACGTTGAGAGAGAACTGTTCTTGAAAATGTGATTCCTGTATCGCATGGGGGTTTTCCTCTGACCACAAATGATTGTTGTGAAAATTGCGTATAGCGTTGCGTGAGAAATTTGCTTCGTCGGTAAACAGGATTTGATTTTCAAATAAAGGATTTTGAATAAGGCGTTGGAGAAACCAACGACAGAAGTTGATACGTAACGGGAAGTCACGAGGGAGGAGTGCCTGAACTCTCTGAATACGGTAGAGATATAACAAATTATCAATTAAAATTTTCCATACGAGAACATGAGAAATGTTCAACGTCAGCGCTATTTTCCTGGAGCTTGTTTCCGGGTGTTCTCCTACCAGATTAGGAACTGCTTCATCGGTTGCTGGGGTTCTTACCGTCCGATGTGCACCCGACAGATGACTAGCTTTCTCAAAACTTCCTGTTTCCCTTAATCGAGTGTGAATTCTTGAAAAGGTTTTTGAAGTAGGAGTTGTGCGGTTCGGATAACGCTCCTGTTATAAACGTCTAGCCTCATATGCATTTCCGTTAACGAGTCCGTATGTAAAATGTATGTCAGCATACTCTGCATTGGTGAAGTTTGCCATTTTCAATAAAATAATCACACTAGTAACAAATAAAACTATTTAACTATGCGTCGAGATATAATTTTTGAAATGACAGCACAAAAAAACATTGGAATAAACTTACTAGCCTACTTGATTATTTAATTTTCAAAGAGTTCGCGAATCAATGAGAAGGCGATTGGATGCATCCATCGGTTAATTTAAATTAAAATATCTCGAAAACGGCTGCTTGTAGCGACTTTTGACAACTATTCCTTTTTCACGTAAAAATGATAGTGGAATATGTTTTTTTTTTTTTGTAGAAAATGTGATACATACATGCACGAAAAAGTTGTGACTCCCCAAAAGAGACAAAGACCTGTAATACAATAAAGTGCCAAACAAAGATCAAATTTGAATTTCTCATATTGAAAAGTCCCCAAATATCAGTTTTTGTTGAAATATAGACATTATTTCAAAATTTATTCACGAAAAACCGAAATAAAAATAAATTTTCAACACCCTCTATCTCAAAACTGAAGACCATGCAGACCCATGTTTATATGAACTTTTTACCTTATAAATAACTGAGGAATCGTCCTGTTAAATATCGAACACTTATTACATAACACCCTGTATATTGATTTATCCAAAATTTAGAGAGATCAGCCGTGGAGCAGCCATATTTGGAATCTACTGAGCATGCTTAGTGGATTACAATAAAGTTGCATCGGTTGCACTAGCCGCTAGTGTTGTCAGACCAGTTCAGACCCGACTCCCCTCGTCCCCTTCCTGGAACGAACACTGGCTCCAATCCAGGAGGAGGGGGGGGCGGGGACGGTGCGTCATGTGATTGTTTTTTTCAGATCTGACCAGACTCGCTCAGACCGTCTGGTCGGGAGAAATTCCGCTTCCAATGTCCGGTCACTGCATAATCAAAGAATATTCTGGACTCACTGCAATTATCATCTGAAAGAACTTCCACATCAAATTGTTCCAAAAACTAATTAAATAATATTTTTTCCAGATGAGGTCAGTCAGACCACTGGCAACTCCGTTGTCAGTAAGTCAGAGGGATCATCATCGTCAGGTACACCAGTGATCACCAAGGATCTCTCTGAAGTGTTTGGGGTCATATCAGAGGAAGATCTTCGTAGACAAATTGACGGTAAGAGTTATTTTTCAAAGTTTGGAACCAACAATATAAGATACCGTTTCAATTTGACATTTTAACTGAAGCTCATAGGCTTGTATCATTGTTTAAATAGAAGTCAGATAGTCAACCTTAAGGGATTAATATTGGATTCAAATGGATGCGACGTGTAGATGGGGATAGTGATCAGCAGCGGGACTCTGTGTCATATTGAATTCCACTTATCGACTGAATTCCATATGACTGGCACTCTGTGTACACAAAGGCTGAGTCAAGTCTCCGGTCTGACCAATATGATTAGACCAGCGCGGTCATTTGGTTGACTTGACGACCTAATTAGAACTGTTTGTATGTGACCAATATTTTCAATCATCTGATCGGTCCGACTCATCGTCATACTTCATACTGAATGCGCGTGCCATGTCCGACCGGTGACTTGACACAGCCAAATTATCGCCTAAACCTTTGTTTATCCTAAACTCGACTATCCCGGTAGCCAGAAAGCAAGACGACGAGACATGTCGTTTTCTATGTTTAACCCAACTTTTTTCTTACGATTCACTTCTGCCAGTGCTGTCAAATATATTTATTTTAATTTCGTATGCGAATAGTAAAAACTAATAAATAATGAGGGTGTGGAGTGAATAGAGGGCAAAGCACAAGGTCACGCTCTGTGGCAAAATGTGAGCTACAAGCTTAACAGCTTAGGTTTTGAAGAAAAATCTGTCGAAGAATGGAGGATAAGAATTCATAAAAGTACAGTAATTGTGCTGAGCCTCAATCGATTAGCCCTAGTGTTTAATTATACTAACTTCTTTATTTAAAATTTAGGTACCTATTATATCGGAAAACTTAGTCAAAAACTAAGACAAAAGCTGAAAAATTGCAGAAACATCAGCTAAAGACAGGGGGTGGAAATCTTACCCACTGTTCTGACAAAGTATTTACAATAGCAATGGTAACCTCGATACACATTGCTGAGCTATAAAAAGAGCATGGCTTCTACCTATTACTCTTTGATATGTTTCTGTTACACAAAAACTTAGGACACTAAAATTTAATTTTTGGGGGTATAGCCATAGGGTTATTCAACTGATTCATCTGAGGCAGGATACTGAAAAAATATATTGAGCAATATCCTTATTTACTCTAAAGAGTTCTTTGAGAGGCCATGCGCGTGATCATATTTGGGGCGCTTTTTAGGTAAAAGAGTCAATTGGTAACTAGAAAACGGTTTGTCGTATCGATTTTAAACAAGGACAGGATTCTAAAGGACGTTCGATTCTAGGTACGTGCTGTAATGGAAACTGAAATTTCCATTTACTTTGAAGCAATTTTTTTGGGTAGATGAACAGATAATTTCAAAAAACCATTAAAACACATACATGGATCAACGTTTTACCTTTCATTTGATACCAAATTTATATCGATTGGATAAAGATTGATTCAAATTTTGATAGAAGAGAAATACCATTGCAGGTACCTGGATTATCTGTGAAGAGACTCGTGAGGTGCTTCCGCAGACGTATATAAATAGTCCTCTAGAAGTCTGACCTTGTTTGAAATCGATACGACGAACCGTTTTTGAGTTATCGACTCTTTTACCAAAAGAACCGTCCCAAATATGATCGCGCTCATGGCCTCTTAAACCTCGTATCTTCTATTAAAAATGGATGCTTCTCTCATGAGTCTTCTCACAATATTTTCTTCTTCCATCAGAGCTAATAAATTCAATCTGTTTATAGGCAACAATAATATCACAATTTATTCAAAATGAATTGAAAAGCACATGAAACTACCAGCCGTTAAGAATAAAAATGCGTGACAATGACAGTAATATTGGACACAAGAATATGAAATGTCACTAGAATATCACCAAATTTTGGCAAATGCTTTTAGATCGGATAGTATGTTGCCGAACAAACCCGATGTGTTGTCAACATCTGCCGACGCTCGGGTTCCGGAAATAACGACGGTTTTCTTCCGACTAGCTCAGTCTTTGTCCTCGAAGCGCCGGCATTGAAGCAAAATTTGTTTGTTCCCCTTTTGCAGCCTCGGATTGTCCTTGGGTTCAGACTATTGGTAGGTGGTAACAGCTACACTATGCCCTAAGAGTCCTGAAAAGAACTCAGGCATAGTTCATAATAGAGTATTTCGTTAACTCCGAATTCTTTTATGAAATTGTTGGTGTTCCCAACGAATTTCTTAACCAATGCAATCAGGGCAGGCTGGAGATTCCAAATTCTCGCCGAAAATGAACTATCCCTTCTGAGATTAGCTCGGAGCTCAGTTTGATTACTTACTAAAGTATCAAATATAACTTGCAAAGTCGGGTGAGCCACCCGGGTATGGTGCACTCGGAAGCTCCCGAGTGACTGGTTATTCCAGCCAAAACGGGTGTGAACCTCGGCCAGAAATACTAAAATAAAATTTTCACTTGGAGAGTATATCTCGGAGCGGAGTTCCGATAGGCTCCGCCCACCAGTGACTTTGCTTCGGCATCGGCCGAAGTAAATGTGCACAAAACCTATTTAAGAGCTCCTTTTCGGCTGTTTTGGCAGTCGTCCGGGAGCCACAGACCTTCGAGTAGTTGTCCTACCGAGTGGTAGCCCGGATGGCTCTGGTGTCATTAGTATTTCTGGCCAGGTCATAGCTTCCTCTAGAAATCTACGGCCTGGCTTAGATAGATGAAGCGTCGTTGGTTAACACCAACAACATTTAAAAAGAATTCGTACTGTTCCTGCCTGATCCAGTAAGAAGAGTTCCGGAGTTTCTGGATTGCGACGATGCTGTGTGCGGAGAGTAGTCCACCGGATGAGGTACTCACCTCCGATTTCCGTACCTCCGTGCACACGCATTTAGTTGTCACGGGCTTCTTAAATAGAGAAAGCTGACATTTGCTCCGGCCAATGCCGAAGCAAAGCCGTGGTGGGCGGAGCCTACTGGAGTCTTTCCTCCAGATATGGTCTCGCCAAATAATTTTTCAATCTTCATTTATTGTTCATTTGTCGGCAAAAGATAACAGTGTAGGCGACTGTAGCACAGAGTGCCAAATAATGTGATCGTCGCTTGTGAAAGTAGTAATCGACTGTAGAAAACGAGGGGTAGAATTTTGTATGACAGATTCCCACTGCTGGCCTCCAAGTCATGTCCTAACTTGATTGAAACAATGGTATGGCATTAAAATCAGAGTTTCTTGAAGAACCCTGCATTAAAATGACGTCAAATATTCATGTTTAGAACGAATTTCCATGTCGACATTGAACAAAATGAATGCTTTCACTAGAGAATGTCGGTATCTCCAATCTTCACATATTTCTTTGTGTTGTTGGACTTTTGCTGGATCTTCAGGCATTCCTTCTAGTTCGGGGATCTTTTCTTCACCTGAGACGATTTTATTTAAATTGTTGAGATCCATGTAACACTGAACCATTGTCTTCCATGAATGGAAATTGGTTTTTCCTTGTAGTTTCTCAAACTTGGGAAATTTGTCCATGGTTTTAATTTGATAATTCGACTGTCTTTCCTACTTTCAGAAGATCGCTGGGGCCCATAACCTTTTGTAAAAACTGTGAAATATAGGAGTAAAACTTATGACAAGTTGAATCAAACTTTATTATTTTTTGTTATCAACAAATTGACAAAGTCAAATATAAACAAAATTTTGTAGAATGATAAATAAAGAGGAAATAAAATCTTCCAATTTACACAAAAAATATATACTTGTAACGTGCTTACAATTGTTTCTACACACGGTGTCATCATCTGAGTTGATAACTCGCTCAGATGATGACACCGTGTGTCGAAACAATTGTAAGCACGTTACAAGTATATATTTTTTGTGTAAATTGGAAGATTTTATTTCCTCTTTATTTATCATTCATGATGAATTTACACATATTAAATGCCACCACGATAGAACACAAAATTTTGTAGACTAAAACATAGAATAAGACACTACGAGCAAGTTCCTTACTTCAGCAATTTCAATAGAACTTGCTAGAACAATGAGGTTGACACTCCTTGGGGGCGGGGGTTAGGTAGGGTGAGGGAGGGATGTACTGTAATGTAGGATTCAAAAGATTGAAATAAAACAATTAAAGAATCTATAACCTTGAAAGTGAGTAATGGGGCGTTAATGAAAGGTTGGGTAGGGGTGCAGGGGTGGGAGCGAGGTGTGGTGAGGGTAGAATATAGGATTCGGTTGGAGAAAGGGGTGGGCAGTGAAAAGAAACGCTTCGAAGATGAATTGAAACTAATGCATTAACACACATGAAACTATTTCTTGTTCGACGTTAACACCTGTGCCTATCGGCGAATGTGAAAAACGCGAGGTGAGCTCGCATGGAATCAGAATATGTTCTGGTTCACATTATTATTATTTTGGAATTCTCTGTTATGAACAAACCTAATTTACTTACCATTTCAGACAGTAATTTGCATACCTGAATTCTTGGATATTCTGAAAGTAAGCTCTGTCATTAAAATCAGGTAATACTTGCTACTCCCAAGCCATTTTGCCATTATGTCCTAATGAATCAATAGGTATAAATACGATCAAGAAAGTGTTCCTTGAGCACTTCTGATTCGTCAGCTCTCCAACAAACCACTATGGCTTTTTGGCGACCGTTTGATGAAGGGGATCAAAATATTATTTGGCGACCGTTTGATGCGAAGGTGATCAAAATATTATTTGGAGACCATTTGATAGTATTAATTTAAATAATGGTAACAATGAAAACAGACCTCTTTGGAGGCCATTTGAGGTACAAAATGAATCATTGCCATTGAATATACAATCCCGTGTTATTGATCGGCGACATACGCTACCTGTAGAGACTCAACAAATTATTCTCAATATGTATAATAAGTTAGTGAGAATAATAACAAAAAAAGAGGAGTCGTCAAGAGAATATGTGAACTAACTCTACTGAGCCGTTCCAGTGTCAGCCGCATTGTCAACAGGGGCGCAGTTACAAAACGGAAGGTTCAGGTGAAACGATCTTTGAAGAAAGTTGACAAGGCTACGGAGAAAGCGATTAGGAGAATCGTACATAGATTTTTCGAGAAAAATCTGAATCCTACGCTCGAAGAAATTCGTAGGGAAATTATAAAAGAAGGTGTTTACTATCCATATAAATCAAAAGATTCACTCCGAAACCTATTAATGCAAATGGGATTCAGGTACAAAACAATAAATCGACGTCAGTGTATAATGGAATCCCGAAGAATCGTTGACATGCGTAATGAATACCTGTCGCAAATTTGGAAGTTCCGAAATGATAATCGTAACCTAGTCTGGCAGGACGAAACTTGGTACGATACTCATGATGTCAAGAGAAAAGGATGGTCAGATGGAACATTGAGAACTGCAGGAAGGTTGCCTAGTTCTAGATGAAAACGCGTAATCATCATCCACGCTGGCAATGAGAACGGATTTGTCCGAGGCTGTTTAAAACTGTCTGCAAAGAATATTTCGAAGTGCAATGCGGACTACCATAAAGATATGGATGCCGAATTATTTGAAAAGTGGTTTACCAACTCGTTGTTGCCTAACCTTGTACCAAATACCGTTATTATTTTATATAACGCCTCATACCATTCCAGGCAAATAGAAAAATTGCCTAATAAGTCATGGCGAAAAGCAAATATAATCTCTTTCCTAGAAAATAAAAATGTTCCGGTGGATCCCCGCAGAAAAAAAGATGATTTATTATCACTCGTAAAAGAGCAACGTTTCGAGAAAAATTATTTTATTGATGAACTGGCTAAGAATCATGGACATGTAGTTTTACGGTTACCACCATATTATTGTGAATTTAACCCAATCGAAAAAATATGGAGTTTAATGAAAACGTACGTGAGAAAGAGAAACACACATCCAAAATTCAGTGAGTCAGTAATCAAATTAATACGTGAGAGTGAAGCTGAAATTGAACAGCATTGTGTAAAGCAGCCATGTCAAACTTAAAGTCACTGGTGGGCCAAAAGCATGAAGACCATAGACTAGGTGGGCCGCAAAACCCAATCTTAAAGAAGACAAACTACTGAAAATCTTAACGAAAAAAAGTACTATTATGTTAGAAGTATATTTATTAAATTTCCAATAAAAAGGACATTACAAAAACTTACAAACATTAACTTCTTTTGCCAGATATTTGACATCTTTTGTCTTTAATTAAGTTGTCTATTTGTGGCGTGAATTTATCGGCGGAAATAACTTTTAAAACTGCGTCCAAGTGTGCGTCCGTCAATCGCGATCTTGCGGGAGATTTGTTTCCTTTCATCAAAGAAAATAATTGTTCACACTTATAGGTACTTCCAAACATTGACAGGATTTTACAGGCAAGTTTTCTCATTTCTTGGTATTGAAAAGGCAAGTACTTATAAAATTCGAATGTACCAACACTATAAAATTTTTCTTTTAAATGGGTTTGACACTGAATCTCAATCACTTCCATCTGCAAGTGAGGGGGAACTTTATCAATATCGATAGTGAAAGGACCAGTAAATAAAGAAAAATTGTTTTTTTGGGACTTAAAATCCTGAAAACGCTTTTCAAATTCTGACAGAAGGCTTCCCATTTTCTCTGTATACATTTTGTATGATATTGGGCCACTTGTACTTTCCTGATACGCCTTGCATGTCGGAAAATGTGACAGATTATCCACCGCTAACTGGTTTTTCCACAGCATCATCTTACACTTGAAAGCTTTAACATGATCATGCATATCTGTTATAACTTGACGTGGTCCTTGCAATTTCGTATTTAAGTCCGACAAGTGTTTTGTGATGTCTACCATAAATGAAAGATCTTGTAAAAAAGGTACGTCGGATAATAAGCTGACATCTTGTTCTTTCACTTCCATGAAAAGGCGTATTTCTTCTTTGAGTTTCCAAAACCGATCGAGAACCATAGAACACGAAAGCCATCGCACTTCTGCATAATAAGGTAAACCAGTGTACTCACTTTCTAAATCACGTAAAAACGCAGAAAACTGTCGCTGATTCAAGCCACGTGACCTTATGAAGTTTATCATTTTTTTCACTGACTTTAAAACGCTTTCCAACTTGATCACATTTGAGCATAAAACTTTTTGGTGGATTATGCAATGAACATGATGAAAATCTGGTTTGTCACTGCCCGTTTCTCTGACATTTGTTTGTAATATTTTAATGAAGCCATTATTTACTCCAGTCATTGAAGGAGCTCCGTCTGTTGCAACGGAATACAGTTTTGACAAATCTAAATTGTACTTTTGCAGAAGTCCATAAACAGCATTGAAAATATCCTCCCCAGTTGTTGTATCATGCAATGGTACTAATTCCAGTAATTCTTCATAAACGTTGATATCTCTATCAACAGCACGAAGAAAAACAGCGAGTTGCGCCACACCACACACATCTGTACTTTCGTCACAGGCAATAGAAAGTGCAATGAAAGAGTCTGATTTTGTTTTTATCTGTTCGCTTATATTGGCAGCCAACTCGGTAACTCTTTCAGCGACAGTATTCCGGGACAAGGATATATTTTGAAAAGCCTTCACGCTCCCGGGACTTACAATTTCCGCGGCCTTTACAAGGCACTCTTTTATAAATTCACCTTCAACAAATGGTTTTGAGTGCTTTGCGATCAACTCCGACAGTACGTAGCTCGCTTGAACGGCAGATTCATTTTCCTGCTTTGGACGTGTAAACATAAGCTGTTGATCTTTTAACCGTGATTTTAACTCTTTTAACTTTTCGTTTCTAATCATGCCTGTATACTTGTCAAACTTAGTTTTATGACTATCATAGTGACGTTTTATATTATATAATTTTGGGACACCGACTGTACTGTTACAAATTAAGCAAATAATTTTGTCTTTCACTTCACAGCAAAAAAACTCTAATTCCCACTTTTCTTGAAAGATACGATGCTCATCTCCAAGTTTCCTCTTACTTCCACTTGGTTTTGAAACAGACATGTTAAAAACTTTATCCGAAATAAATAACAATAAGTACTGTTACGTGTTGTAACAATAAGTACGCAACTAAACTCGCAATTCTATCGCAACTGACTCATAACTGACTGAACAACTGAACTCAATCGAGCGGTATTGGCTTATATACGGATTGTGATTTCTCGACAGTTCTTTCCAGAATGTTCAGGTAGCGTCATCTGTGTTCTCGCGCGATAGAACTTTCCGGAACAAGCCAGGCTTTTAGGTTGAGCGCGCATCTTAGTTCATCATCACAGTACTTTATTTTCGGTTTTTAACAGGCTCGCGGGCCGTATTACATGGCTGTTTTCAAAATTGATTCGGGGCCGCAGGAAAATGCTCAGTGGGCCGCATGCGGCCCGCGGGCCGCATGTTTGACATGGCTGGTGTAAAGCATGTTTTGAAAGTAGAAGACAGCTATAGAAAACCTTTTATAAACATGAAACCGATAGTAATCGATTTAAATAGTAGTTCCTCCAGCGAATAACTACTTTTTTGTGTTTCTGTATTTCTATTCTTAAAAATAAAACTTTTATAGTGTGATTCCATATTGTTTATATTATTACATACCGTAATTCGTAGCGGTATAATCATATTCATAATATAAATCGTCATTCTCATCTCCCCTAACGGTAGGCAAAAATTAAAAATGTATACAACATTGGATACAGAATTGAGATACCTTCCAATCGAGGTGCCACGTGACCTATTTCCCAATGTAAATTTTTTCTTCAAAAGACGTCACGCTTGTGCGGATGACGTCATAAAGAATACAAGGATTGTAAACAGTAGTATTTAAGGTTACGTTGATTTTGATTTTGGTGCGAATCGAATAATAACAAAATACTCATTCTTCGTATTATAAATTTATAATTTAATTAAGTGTCATTATCATTACAAACTAGTTTAATTTGATTTAAAAAACATAGTATAAACGGATGTTGTAATGTAATTTCTCATTCCTATGTTTTCTTCTTTTAATGAGAATCTGGTTCACGATTTATTTATGTTATTTGCAATTACTTGGGCTACTTTAGAAATGTATGTATTATAGGTATTTTGCTGACAATATTTTATGAAGTTCGTTGTCACTTATCACCTCATTTGACTTGTTCAATTCCTATTGGTTATAATCTGAAACGTAACACATCAACTAGCGTCGATAAGCAGGTGACAAGAAACTTCATAAAAAGAGAATGTTGTGTTGTTAGGGGGGAGACCTAATCAAGAGTTCATGAACATCGTGAAATAACTGTTATATACAATCCATTCCAGCGACTTGTTGTGTTTTTTGGTGGTTAATAGAAACGTTTTTCTGCATCGAAGTATTTTATTCCAATCATCCTCAACACGGATACTGATATATCTATCTTATTAACCTGATAACAGTAAACGGTGAACGGGCTCATGCATCCAAGACCAAAGTAACCAAATGCGTCGCAACCTCAAAACTGTGATAACATCAAGTTTAAAAATCAATGTTAAAAAATCACAGTGATAAATATCAGTGTGATTCACAAAATCACGGTATCGCTCATATCTAAATTGTTGAATCGCCTCCCGGACTATAAGCACATCTGACGAACCTGTTTAATATCAATTTCAAAGAATGCCGAATGTGTCTCATTAGCATAAATAATAGTTGGGACTTTATGGCGTTATATCCAATTACAGTGCGCTATTGTCTGCAGTCCACGTGGAGTAAGCGGCTTTTTTGTGGTTTTCTATTACCCAATAAAAAATCAAAGAGTTTGCCGAATGAGTCTTAAATAATCGTAAGAACTTTACCACAAAACCGTCCAAATATGATCGCGCTCTTGGCCTCTTAATATATTATTTTTATGTTTAATTTCTGGAATTCTAACATCGTGGCCGATGTGTAACAGATAACGTCAAGTGGTTGAATCTTCATCTACCGTCTACCGGCGTTTGTCTTATAATAATAGTCTTGAAGTTTCAGTTAAAATATCAGACTAATTATTTTCTTTTCTTTTTCATTCAGCCATCAGGAACGGGAGATCCGAAGATGAGGAGTGCGGAACAGGGTAAGATTCTCTGTTTACTTATAAAAATTGAACTGTCATGTCATAAATGGGGATGATTTTAGATATATGTGATATGAATTAGTACTTATGTTTTGTGTGTAAAAATAAATTGGACAAAACCGAAAAGACTGTATTCTCCAGGTAGCACGGGACGTCAAAATGACGCCCTGATTTGGTCAAATGATTGACCAACTGACGTCAGAAAGTGACGTCTCAGAGACTCTGAAAAGACGTCAAAATGTCACAGCCATAGGACGTCATCAGCAGGACGTCATTCTGACATATGAAAAGAAGACTATAAATGACGTCATTTTGAAGACATATAAGACCATTAATAGACGTCAGTCAAATGACCAATAAATGACGTCTTCTACAGTCCCTAGTTTTCATGTGGAAATCGATAGTTTTATGGAAGAAAAATAAAATAAACTGAATTACAATATTACATTTAATAAATTTCAAATATAAAACATATTACAGGATGTTGTAGTGAACTTTTACATTCAATATTATCAATCAACAGTGCATGAAATATGATAGATCTTAGAAAATAGTTCATTTTTGTGAAAGAATAATCACCAATTTGTATTCTCTTGTAGGAATTTAGGTTTCATAACACCTATCACAAATAATTCATTACTTCAGCAATTCTGGGTGCTCCTACTTCATACTTAAATCGCAGTTTTCGGTGTTCTTTTGTTCATGAATACTAACCTGTTCCATACAAACATCGACTGATTGAATGGAACTTTCAATATTCTTCAGCCTCTACATCCTTGATAATGTATTCATAGAAATTCCTTTGGTTTTTCAATGGCGGCCACAACAGTTTTCTTAGCTTTAGCCACCTTTTGTCCTTCTCGGAGAACTCTAACAGTACGTAGGACATTATTTGATGATTGATCCGAGAGAGTAACAACAAAAAACACAAATATGTTAGCACCAAACCACCAAACAAACTCACACAGCAGCAAACCAAAAAAAAGATTTTAGCTTTATGCTAAAGGCAATGTCATTCGACGAGGTTAAACATTATCCAAAAGCAGCAACCCGTACCGTACCGCTGACGACCGAATCCAGCCGAGTCCGACCGACAACCCACGCTGCCACGACAGAGTTGCCAGGTCAAAGAAACCATTATTTTATTCCACCAAATTATTTTGAGATTATCAATAACTTTTTCAGACTTGACCCTTTGTGACAACGTTTTTGTAATGATAATTTAATTGACAGAATTAAACAAAATATACTTGACTACCATCTAGTGATAAAACAAAAATAAAATGTTCGTGGGAACAAATGGATATCATTTGCAACGATGTCCTCTACCACGGCTATCTTCCCGAGTGTTTTCAACAAGCGTCTATGTTCCAACTACAGCAACTCAGCGATTGGTCACTGTAATAGCGGGAAGTTTAAATGACAAGACAGAGTTGAAAATGCGTCAATTACTAGCCAACCTAACCTGACTAATCTTACGTAAACAGAGTAACCATACAAAATTTCACAATATAACAACCATTTATCCAAATTTCAGTCGAGAAGCAGACGCAATGTAACAGAACGCTTCTTACAACCGGCCCTAAAGTCATTTTTGGCGTATTGCTAACAGGAGAAGTCCAGATTTCTGTAATCACGTATTCTGGAATAATTCTCAGTAACGGACTCTTCATGTCGACCATTTTCGAATAACAAATAGTTGACTTTGCAGGGACGTCATTATGACCTCCAGAAAATACGTCAATTTGACGTCATGAAACAAGACATCATTTTGAGGTCTCATTTTGGTCGAGGACGTCACGGGCCAACAGGGACTTTAATAAGACGTCATCATGACGTCATTTCACTAACCTGTGCTACCTGGGTCATTGCACTATGTTTGTACGTCAAACGTTCAAAAGTTGAAATTGTAGAACACTAAATAAACCTAAATAAAAACTTTTGAGAAAAAAGCTTTTATTTAAATGCGTCATTGTTGCTCTGTCGCTTGCCTGTTAATTTACCATCGGAAATTTTTCCGAATTTCTACGCTTTCTCTATCTAGATTTCGAGGGGGAAGGGGGTACATTTTTTTGAAACAGTGTTATTTAATGGTCAGATAATTTTCACTATTTTCACGGATATTTTCGATTTCCCTATTTTTTTTCGTGATAGGAAACGGGGGCGAGCCCCCCGATAGATTTTTTTCATCATTATTTTGTCCGAAACTGTTGAAACAATTTTTGAATTCCTCTGTGTTCGCCATCTAGCTTTAGAGGAGGGACAGAAGAGGTGAAACTTTTTTAAATCGTAATATTCGACGGTCAGATATTTTTCATAATTTTTACGGATTTTTCCGATTTTAATTTCCAACTTTTTTCGAGAAAAGGGGAGGGGCTGAGCCACCCCAACCGCCAAGAAAACTTATTTATTGTCACCGGAACTGAACCAACATGTAAAATTTTAATTCCATAGGATAAGAGGAAGTGGTTCTAATTCAGCTAGCAAGATTTGCACCCATCTAACACACATACCCACACAGAGCAAGTTAAATAAAAGCTTCCAGAAAAGGCGCTCTGTTTAAAATATTAATTATACTTTCCATTCTGAGAAGTTAGTTCATCTATCTATAACACTAGAATTATTTAAAGATTATTTGAAAAACAGAGTGCAGAGAACGAAAGTAGGAGACACATTTTGCTCTGGACAAATTGAACAAACAGGAGTTCTACAAGGAACAATACTAGGGCCCATTCTATTCCTAATATATATAAATAGTATTGCTAAAATTGAAAACTTCGAGGGAAAATTAATGAATTATGCTGACGATACAGCAATTATTTTTACTGGTGAAACTTGGAAAAAGATCCACAAAAAAACTGAATCAAACATAAAATACAGTGTGCCTCACTTCTCATGGAAACACCCCCGTATCTTCCGTAATAATTGAGGTTGAATGATGAAACTCTCAGGACTGATGAAAATGCTCAAAATGCACCTACCACCTGAATGGGGTTCGCATACGTGATATACACTGCCCGCCAATCGCGATGGAACAACACATTTTTACGGTAAAACATACTAGCGGGCAAAATAGGCTAAAAATTCCATCAGATTTGTGATCAGGACCACCAACTCCGAAAAAATTTCAGTCCTGAAAAATCCGAATTTGTCTCACTTCTCATGGAAACACCCCCGTATTTTCCATAATTTTATACGTAGAACCCTGAAATTTGCAGGATCGATAGATACACTAGGAATGAACTCACTGCACTGCAAGCGGGTCATCCTAAATGATGTGCACTGCACGCCAGCAGCGATGGAAAAATGGGTGGTTCCTTCGCTGCTGGCGTGCAGTGTATATTACGTAGATTGACCATTCCCGTGCAGTGAGTTCATTTCCAGTGTATCTATCGATCGTGCAAATTTCAGGGTTCTACGTATAAAATTACGGAAAATACGGGGGTGTTTCCATGAGAAGTGAGACAAATTCGGATTTTTCAGGACTGAAATTTTTTCAGGGAAAACGTGTCTCTGTGGTAAGTTTAGAGCCTATTCTGCCCCCTAGTATGTTTTACCGTAAAAATGGGTTGTTCCATCGCGAGTGGCGGGCAGTGTATATCACTTAGGCCAACCCCATTCAGGAGGTAGGTGCATTTTGAGCATTTCCATCAGTCCTGAGAGTTTCATCATGTTACCTCTATTGTTACGGAAGATACGGGGGTGTTTCCATGAGAAGTGAGACACGCTATTGAAATACGGTTGAATCACAACCTATTGAGCCTAAACATAAGTAAAACTGAATTCATAATATTTTTCGGCACAAAAACTGATCAGCCTATTTTAAACATTGAAATTCATAATCCCAAATGTGATGCTACCGAATGTAATTGTCCATCATTAGAGAACGTAAAAGTTATCAAATATTTAGGTATCATGTTTGATCAGCATATTAGATGGTTGGATCAAAAATAGTGTTTCTTAGTAGAATCTACAGTGTCACACATAAAGTTCGCGACATATAGAAGTTTTTTTTATTAATAGATATAAAGAAAATTTGACTTCGCAGTTAGTTTGTGCTTGAAAAAGTAGTAAAAAACAGCATTTTTCCTTTTTTCATGTGCCACTATAAACCTGTCAAATTTGACATTTTTTTCGAAAATCCACAAAAAATCAGTTTTTTCCGCAAACGTCAAAAAAAGTAGACATTATTAACGTCAATTCATGATGTTGAAGTATGATTTCACAGACGCCACTTTTTTGTACGGCCGTGAGAGGACAAAAAAGTACTTTTTTGTACGCTGACGGCCGTACAAAAAAGTAGAATTTTTAACAGGGAAAATAATTATTAGTTGAACTTTTAAACTTTATTAACGATAATATACAACAAACGAAATTTTGATGCTCAAGTACTTACCAAAAATGCAAAGTCCAATTGTTGCTTTAAATCACTTACAATATTTCTGACATTATAAAATATTATTGAACTGTCAAATTTGTTTTTGACTTGGCAATCACAAAACCAGTAACCACGGAAATGTAGTGCGCAGTTTTATAATTATTATTCTCTGAATTTATCAACTTCGTTGCAATCGTTTTGAATTTTTATTTAAATATTAATTAGTTCTATAGTCTGGATGCCGTTTGCGGAAAAAATAGCATGTTTCATTCGGAGCAAAAACACTTTTTGTGGCTCGTCTGAAATTGTCGGCCTCACTAACGTTCGGCCATCAAACATTCAGACTCGCCACAAAAAGTTATACTTTTACTCCTAATAAAACAATATACTATTTCTTTGGAAATTTCGAAAAATGCCAAAGAAAAAAGTTGCTCAGTTTCCAATTTTATACATTTGGACTCTCTACTGTCACTTCGACTTTTTTCCAATTTTTTTAATTTCTCGAATGAACGTGAACGTGAACGTGAACGTGAACGTGAACGTGAACGTGAACGTGAACGTGAACGTGAACGTGAACGTGAACGTGAACGTGAACGTGAACGTGAACGTGAACGTGAACGTGAACGTGAACGTGAACGTGAACGTGAACGTGAACGTGAACGTGGACGTGAACGTGAACGTGAACGTGAACGTGAACGTGAACGTGAACGTGAACGTGAACGTGAACGTGAACGTGAACGTGAACATGAACATGAACATGAACATGAACATGAACATGAACATGAACATGAACATGAACATGAACATGAACATGAACATGAACATGAACATGAACATGAACATGAACATGAACATGAACATGAATATGAATGAATATGAATATGAATAGTTATGAAACTGTAGGTCATTGTTTAGTTTACAGAAAAGTATGATATTTTGGGTTTGTTTGTAACTGAATTATTGGTCAGAGAAATAATTAAACTGAATAAAAGTCTATTAAAAAAAAGAAATACGAGTGTAATAAGAATGAAGAGAAATTCGTTTATCCGATTACTAACATATTAACGTCAATTCATTGAAAAATTAAAAAAATTGGAATAAAGTCTAAGTGACAGTAGAGAGTCCAAATTTGGAACAAATGTATAAAATTGGAAACTGAGCAACCATTTTTTTTGGCATTTTTCGAAATTTCCAAAAAAACTGATTTTTTGAGGATTTTCGAAAAAATGTCAAATTTGATAGGTTTATAGTGGCACATGAAAAAAGGAAAGATACTCATTTTTCAAGTACAAACTAACTGCGAAGTCAAATTTTCTTTATATCTATTAATAAAAAAAAACTTCCATATGTCGCGAACTTTATGTGTGACACTTTATATTAAGCTGCTGCATAACAATCTGGGGAGGAACGTTCACAACTACAATACAAAACATGCAAATTGTTCAAAACACCTTGATTAGAATAATATTTTACAAAGATAGAAAGTTTTCAACCACACTTCTATACGAAGAAACCAAATTGCTTAAAATAAGACAAATATATGTACGTCAGTGTTTCTTTAAATTATTTTCTGAACAAGATAAATATACAAAAATAACTTCCAATACAAGATCTGCGACTGAACAGAATATGAAAACGAATGTATTCAGAAAAACTCTCACATAAAAAACCTATTTTTACCATGGTCCAAAGCTTTTCAACTCACTGCCTGTTAACATAGACTCGTAGAGGTCCCAAATAAATTCGAAATATTTCATTGATACCAACTTTATTGTTTTCGTCATAATTATATCACAATTGCTATTGAAATTCCTATAAAATAGCTAAAACAAACACCACAGTCTTTCTTCCATCGCAACTCTCTTACTCACTCATCACTTATCACTCATCACTTATCACTCATCACTTATCACTCATCACTTATCACTTATCACTCATCACTTATCACTCATCACTTATCACTCATCACAAATAAATACCTACTCTTTTGAATAAATACCCCACTCGTTAATAGTTCTCCTGATGGATTATAACAGTACAAGTACTTGTTTGTACCTAGGTTAAATCCACCCGGACGAATCATTATCATGTAAAATATGTTATATAATATGTATCCTTATTTAAGAATGTTACCGAGTTGACTAAGTTTTTCATGTAGATGACAATGACAGAAAAGGAAGTAGATATAAATTTTGATTTGATTTGAAATTTTAATTCTACTACATCACCTGAATATTAATATTGAACATTTTGCAGATTGACGTCACCAAATACGACTGAACCCAATACGCCGGCACCGAATGAGATAGTAGCAAATGTGACGGCACCAAATAATGTGGCACCAAATAATGTGGCGCCAAACAATGTGGCACCAAATAATGTAGCACCAAATAATGCGGCACCAAATACGAAGGCGTCAAACACGTCGGCTCCAAATAACTCTGCAACAAATACGTCGGTTCAAAATATGGCAGAACCAAATATAGCGGCACTAAATAAGGCAGCACGAAAAATATCGGAACGAAATATGGCCACAAGAAATATTGTGGCACCAAATAAGGTGGCACCAAACACAGGGCCACTCAATATTGTAGTGCCGAAGTCTGTGATGCCAATTACGTTGCCACCAATCATTTTGCCACTAAATATAACCTCATCAAATAGTGTGATTTCAAATGTAGTGACACCAAATACGGTGAGACAAAATACGGTGGTTCCAAATTCGGTGGCACCAAGTACGATAGCCCAAAACACGGTAGCACCGAGTACGGTAGCACCAAACACTGTGGCACCAAACGCGGTGGTACCAAACATGGTGATACCAAACACGGTGGCATCTAATTGCAATGCACCAAATATGGCGACACAAAATACGGTGACATCAATTATGGTAGTACCAAACATTGTGGCACCAAATATTACGACATCAAACATTACGACACCAAGTATAATGGCACCAACTATTACCCAGCCAAATATCACGGCACCAAATATCACGGAACCAAATAGCACGGCACCAAATATCACAGCACCAAATATCACAGCACCAAATATCACAGCACCAAGTATCACAGCACTCAATATTATGGCACCAAATATTACCGCGCCAAATATTGCACCAAATTTGACAGCACCGGGGATGACTCCAGCAAATATGAATAAAGGAGATGCGGAGGTACCAGAGATAGTGGCTACGGGCGAATCTCCATGTTGTCACGTGACGTAATTGTTTAATTTCGAAACACGAGATGCCCGCCAAAGAAATTAGTCAAGATAATAAAGTCGATGATCAATGCAGAAAAGGTGGAATTACTTCCACATCGGCAATGATGTTTTGATAAAATGTGATAAGAAAGAAACGTTTGGAAATATCCGGAATGATGAAATACCGGAAGACGTAGGTACTTCTTTTGTTGTGCTGTATTTATTGAATGAATGTCCATATTACTAGCTGACTTTTAATCAGTTTTATTGTACTTATCAGTTTTAAATGTTGGTAGAAAAATAGTTGAGATATTTGTATAGTAAACTGAGCTTGTGTCGAATGATTTAGATTTTAGGTGACTGAAAATATTTTTTTATTGTTGTTATTGATGTGAATAGCATGCATGTGTGTATAATTGTTCCTTAATGTATTAAACTTTTTTATCCATTGAATTTATTTCGATTTTATGTATCCTCAGCTTTAAATTTATTTCAACACTTCATCCTTTTTCCACGTGTAACCCAGCGATCACAAACATCTCTAGGAGGTTTTGAGATGTTTCAAAAATGTATGCACGCCGATGTTTCTTGGAGAGGTAATATGTACTTCCCAAAGAGGTCTCTAAAGGATATTCAATGTTCTGTTTTTGTTCTTTTGTGGCATTTTTTTAATGCCTATAGGAATGTATCGGAGATGGGAAATGTCCTTGTTCTAATGATTTATTTATCGTTGAACCGCTTGAATTTGAGAAAAACCTCTCTGAATCATGACTTTTTCAATGATTTCCAATAGTTGTTGAAAAAAAGTAACAGGCAAGGACCAGATGGAGAATTTTGTTGAGGTTCCAACTTTAGAGAACACAAATATTTAAACACGAAAACACTCAAAATGGTGAAATGGGGATGCAGTTTAGGGGTTGAAAACGTTTTTTGCGATTTGAGGCGAAACGTAACATTCTAGCAAAATATGTCCAATGAAAAATTTGTAGATAAAAAAATCGAAAACTTCTTCATTCGACCCTTTTTGACATAACCTCAAATTAACCGCCAAAATGTTAAAAAACCGATTTCTCAGTATTTTTTTCTCGCGTATATATGATTTGATTTAGATGAAAATATGTAGATATACAGGGCGGTGCACCGAAAACGAAACAGATCGAATATCTTCAAAACACATGCACCTATTATGAAAAAAATGCAAAAACAAGTCGATTTTTAATCCAATTGATCATTTTGAGGTGACGTCACGACAGGTCCGCCATATTGCCGGTAGGGCATACAAACCGTTCGCGTCATTGTAAACAATATGAAAGATCGATTTTTAAACTGTGAATAATTTAATAGCCAGCGTTTTGTTCTGTTGTGGGGTGTTCTAAAATGGCAGAAAGGGATAAAATTCGTCATTTCATAATCCTGAAAGCATTACAAAACCTAGGAGAAATGCTGGACGCCTTATCAAAAGAACGTCGAGAATGATGGGTCAGGGGTTCAAAACGGGGCAATTTGAGCGCTACATTCCTTAAACATGCACGAATTTGTGCAGATCATTTTGTATCAGGTAGGTAAATAATATTAATACATAAGAAAAACAAAAGCTATGATCCAAAGTGATTGAATTTTAGTTAAATATGGTGTTGAACTAAACGTCTTTTTTCAACTTTGTAGTAGAACCAGCCAAACTGGAAGATAGGGATAGCCCTAATCGGGTCCCTTCAAAGAACTTAAATTGCTGGTCAGTTCACTTGCACCGAGAGAATAGGGATCAACATTGTCTATAATTTGAAGTTTTGTCGTAACGCGATTTCACGTCTCTTTTGAGAGATAAGTAGTATTCACTCCTAGCCATATGCAGTTAAAGTTGATAAAATATGCTACACGCACTAAAAACTCGAAATAAACAGGACAAACTTTCAGATAACAAGGAAAACTCAATGGCAGACCCGTCCTTGTGTGCCCTACCGACAAAATGGCCGCTCTGTCAACGTCACGTGACTCAAAATGATCAATGGGGACATCTTCCTATCATAACCTCAACTGTCATACCTCTCCCACCCCTTGGTCACTGTCACCCAAACAATTTGAATATGGAAAATAGTGAGTGTGACACATCATTAAAAAATTAATTTCATAACGAATTCAGACATGCGAGTGTTCGCCACCTAACTTTTCATTTTGGCACCCTCTTGCTCGAAAAACAACTGTTTCGTATTTCAAATTATGATACTTCATTTGCAAGCTAATTTTGCATAAATTCGATGACAATGCATTATGGAATTTTTATAAGGAAAAAAGAAAATGGCGGCTCCAAAGTGGTGTCTAGGATTTGCAATTGTGGTCTGATTAGATTGAAAATTGATATGTGGTGGATTTCAGTGTCGGGAATTATGATTTGTTGTCAATGCAAGAAAACAAAATGGTGGCTCCAAGATGGAGTACGAAATTTATAATTATTGTCTGATTCGAATCAAAATTTGATTGTGGGGGTTTCAGGTATAGATTTTCAGCATGCCTAAAAAGAATTGAATGAAATTGATGTAAAAAAATTTAAACAAATGCGATGAAAAGAAAAAAAAATGTATGTGTAACTTATATTAGGTTATTCTGTGCATAACAGAATCAAAAGCTTGCCGCGAGTACAAAATAGGTAGTCTTGTGAGGTTAAAATTTGACTCTGTTAGGCACAGAATAACCTACGCCACACAGCTAAGAAAAATATTATTTCCTTTTTAGCGCATTTGTATAAAAGCTTTTTTTTTATCAATTTATTAATTTTTTTAATCAAACTGGGAACTTGTAGAATCCCCATATGCCAATTTTGAATCCAATCGAACCACAACTACAAATTTCGTCTGCCATCTTGTTTTTTTGCATTGACAAAAAAATCATCACTTCCAAGCCTGAAAATTCCCACATACTAATTTTGAATCATTATAATTACAAATTTCTTCCGCCATCTTGGAGCCAACATTTTGTTTTTTGCATTGACAAATAAATCATATTTTCCGACCCTGAAAACCACCACACATCAATTTTGAATCGAATCAGACCATAAGTACAAATCTTGTACGCCATTCTGGAGCCGCCATTTTGTTTTTTACCTTGAAAAAATTCCATAATGCATTGTCACCCAATTTATGTCAAATTAGCTTGCAAATGAAGTATCATAATTTGGAATACGGAACAGTTGTTTTTTTCCGCAAGAGGGCAGCAAAATAAAAAGTTAGGTGGTGCAAATTGCCATGGCTGAATTCCTTATGAAATTACCTTTTCAACGATGTTTACTTTCCCTAATTAAATTGTTTGGGTAATAGTGACCAATGGGTGGGGGGAGAGGTATGACCAAAGAGTAGGGGTCATAGACAAGATAGATCACATAAGGTATTAATGAATGAAATAGTAAAAACGTTACGGAATCCTTGAATCATTGTTTATATAGAATATAGTTAGTCAACCTTATGGGATTATAATTGGATCAAAATGGATGCGACATGTAGATGGCGATAGTGAGCTCGCATCCAAGTCATGTCGTAACTTCAGTGATCTGGCCTCCAAGTCATGTCGTAACTTGATTGAAACAATGGGACAGCATTAAAATCAGGGTTTTTTGAAGGAACCTGCATTAAAATGACGTCAAATATTCATGTTTTGTAACTATTCACGCTAGATGACACTCGCGTTTGCGTCCAACACCAATTACACAGGCATTGACTATCTTACTTCTATATAAACAATGCTTGAATCAACTGTTATTTCAATTTCATTCATAAAATTCAAAATCTGGTTGGATTCTGGTGTCACCAATCACGAGCCGGAAAGCAGGTCATGTGACATTTTCATCAGCGTCACAACTGTCAAAACACTTTACGAAACGATAACGAAGAAGAAGAGCATAAAGAATGAGATTGGAGGTTATGTTATAAACATTTGACAGAAATTTTCCATAAAAAATAATTAAAATATTAATGTTATTTGATAAGATATGATAATATTATGTATGTAACTAAGTTGAAGGTGTTATGCATCAATTGATGCGGAGAGCATCTTCAGTTATTTCACTATTTATTTGTATGTGCTGGCCACTGCATTCGTATAGTTTCTCCAATATCAATTGCAGATCATAAAAACTCGTTTCAAAGCCTTACAGACAATTTCGTTTGATATGCCGATACCTCATTAACATGATGATTTATGACTCTGCAGCCAAATGTTTTGCATTCTGCCGCACGTCAATTAAGATCACGTGGACCGCGGCATTTCCTTTGAACCTAAACAAGTTGTTGCAATTGATATTGGAAAGACTATACCTAGTTTGATTTTTCTATGGTGTTTACTCATCGAACATAATTATTTTAATTTTTGGTCATAAATTATATTATATGTAGAGAAGAATTATTTCAAAATGTTGCTTGTGCACTACGAAATCGAACAGAAGAGGTTACAAGACCTGGAACAAGCTTGAAATTACATAAGTGCCTGCAAATCTCAATAGAGAAGATTTTTAGGAGTGTTGTTATTTACTGTCAATGTTAAACTATGTGCAACATGTTTTTATAAAAGCCGAGTTTGCTTGAATCTAAACTCTGAGAATCAAGTTGAAGTAGATTACTTATATTTCGGACGTCCATCATCTTAATGGTTGAAAGATTTCTATCTCTTTCAAATTTTTCACAACGTTTCAATTGCTTGAATCCGCAATCGTCTTCTGGTGAATAGTGACAAAATCAGATGCTACTCGACCTTTTTATAGGTCTATAATTAAGTGTAATTACGTGCGGTCTTGTGGCGTTCGTGGTTTCGCGCTTTTTCTCCCTCCAAAACGGTCCATGAGCGGTTTCCATACGTTTTTAATTTCCACGCTTGGTTGACTGAAGGCACCATTGGCTTCTATGTAGGTGGTTTCCATAAATTTCCGTTTGAACCAATGTTCCTCTCTATGAAGAACACTAGCTTCGTCCCAGATAATTCGGTGGTGTTTTGTCCAGGCGTGGTCAGCAATTCCCGATTTTGATGTTTCCCCTCGTTAAGTCCACTTTTTGTGTTCTGCTATTCTTACTGATAATGGCCTCTTGGTCTCTCCGATATAGGAATCTCCACATTCACATGGGACTTTGTAAATACAGTTTTTGCTGGATTCTGTTGTGTTCTCTGGTTTCGTCTTGGTGAGGAAGCTTCGTAAGGTACTGCCGGATTGAAAGCAACTCTTGATGTTGTATTTATTTCCGATCCTTCTGATCTTCTCGGAGATACCCCTGATATAGGGAAGAATGAGAACGGGGTTTTGTGGTCTTTCTTCGGTTGTCTTGGTCTTTTCGAGTTGTTTCCGAACTTCTCCTATGAGCTTCTCGGAGTATCCGTTTCGGCGTAGGTCCTTTTTTATTTGGTTAATTTCCGCCTCCAATGACTCCTGGTTGTTGCAAATAGACAATGCTCTCTCCACCAACGTTCTTACGATTCCCCTCTTTGTGGAGTTTGGGTGACTAGAGCCGTAGTTGAGGTACTGCCCTGTGTGTGTCTTCTTCCTGTAAACAGAGGTGAGGATTCCAGTGTCTGTTCTTTCAGCTTTCACATCGAGAAACGATAGGGTACTGTTAGTTTCCTTTTCCATTGTGAATTTGATTGAATCCCTCATGTTATTCATTCTGGCGAAGAATTCCCCAAGGTGTTCATCTCCATGGTTCCAAATGATAAAGGTGTCGTCAACGTATCTTAACCATAGTTTTGGTTTGTATTTTGACTCTCTGATAGCCAATTCCTCGAACCACTCCATGTATATGTTGGCGACTACTGGAGAGAGAGAAGATCCCATCGGCAGTCCATCAACTTGGGAGAAGAAACGGCTCTTTTCTTGAAAGTATGAGTTGTGCAGGCAGCACTGCAGTAGTTCCAATATCGCTTGTACGGGGAGGTCAGTCCTTTCATGAAGCTGGATGTCTTCTTCCAGTTTCCTCTTGATGATGTTAAGGGATTCTTCTATGGGGACATTGGTGTAAAGGCTCTCCACGTCAAAGCTGATGAAACGATCTTCAGGCCCTATAGTTCAACATCTTTGATAATGTCCACGAAGTGTTTAGAATTTTTGACGAACGAACTGATAGTACCCTGTAAGGGTTGTAGTATCGGTAGGAGGTATTTCGCCAGGTTATAGGTCGGTGAAATACCTCCTACGAACTGCTAGTACCCTGTAAGGGTTGTAGTATCGGTAGGAGGTATTTCGCCAGGTTACTAGCAGTTCGTTCGTCAAGAATTCTAAACACTTCGTGGACATTATCAAAGATGTTGAACTAGGGCCTGAAGATCGTTTCATCAGCTTTGACGTGGAGAGCCTTTACACCAATGTGTCCATAGAAGAATCCCTTAACATCATCAAGAGGAAACTGGGGAAATACATCCAGCTTCATGAAAGGACTGACCTCCCCGTACAAGCGATATTGGAACTACTGCAGTGCTGCCTGCACAACTCATACTTTCAAGAAAAGAGCCGTTTCTTCTCCCAAGTTGATGGACTGCCGATGGGATCTTCTCTCTCTCCAGTAATCGCCAACATATATATGAAGTGGTTCGAGGAATTGGCTATCAGAGAGGCAAAATACAATCCAAAACTATGGTTAAGATACGTAGACGACAAGAAGACAACCGAAGAAAGACCACAAAACCCAGTTCTCATTCTTCCCTATATCAGGGGTATCTCCGAGAAGATCAGAAGGATCGGAAATAAATACAACATCAAGAGTTGCTTTCAATCCGGCAGTACCTTACGAAGCTTCCTCACCAAGACGAAACCAGAGAACACAACAGAATCCAGCAAAAACTATATTTACAAAGTCCCATGTGAATGTGGAGATTCCTATATCGGAGAGACCAAGAGGCCATTATCAGTAAGAATAGCAGAACACAAAAAGTGGACTCAACGAGGGGAAACATCAAAATCGGGAATTGCTGACCACGCCTGGACAAAACACCACCGAATTCTCTGGGACAAAGCTAGTGTTCTTCATAGAGAGGAACATTGGTTCAAACGGAAATTTATGGAAACCACCTACATAGAAGCCAATGGTGCCTTCAGTCAACCAAGCGTGGTAATCAAAAACGTATGGAAACCGCTCATGGACCGTTTTGGAGGGAGAAAAAGCGCGAAACCACGCGCGCCACAAGACCGCGCGTAATTACACTTAATTATAGACCTAGAAAAAGGTCGCGTAGCATCTGATTTTGTCACTATTCACCAGAAGACGATTGCGGATTCAAGCAATTGAAACGTTGTGAAAAATTTGAAAGAGATAGAAATCTTTCAACCATTAAGATGATGGACGTCCGAAATATAAGTAGTCAAGTTACTACATCGTCTAAAACATTCAAACCAAGTTGAAGTAATTTAATGTAAATTAATCAGTGACGTATTTACGACAAAATACTTCAAATTTGTTATTGTCTGGCTGATCTTTATGAATAAACCATAAGGGTTATAAGAACCTGATAAAACTTTTGTAGCTATTTCAAAAGAAAAGTGTATCCCATGATCATTTATCATGTTATTTCGAGTAAGAGTAAACTATCTGTGGCTACGGTGGAGTTAGATGAAAAACCCAAATGCTCACTGCATGAGCTACCTATACACACTTTAACCTCAATTATGAAGTGAATTAATTCTCTAATTTATTCGCTCTGTCATAGTAATCAAGAGTGAATTTGAAATTATAGGAAACATCGACATCAATAATGTGCACTCCTGCTTAAGAAAAAGGCAATATTTTTTTCAAAATGTATTGAAGAAAAACATCTTCGTTTTACAAAACTAGTATTTACCATATTTCATTAATAAAAAATTCTATTTCCGTTACAACTGAAGTACCTACAGTACAGTAAAAAAAATAACTGAAATTTTAATCTTTTTATTTTCAATGAGCCCTGGTGATGAAACGCAAACTCTGACGAAGGAAAAATATCAGATTTTTTCATTCAAAACAGGACATTTCTTACCATTAAAAAGAATGAAAAAAAAATCTCCTAAATAGCATAAATTATTCATTCATAAATTCATTATAGTTGAATCCAAATCCTTAAATGAACATTAGTATGGATGATTTTATGTTCACAAATACCTACATTAACATTCTTGAGAGCAGTAGTTACACAAAACAGTTGAACAAAAGAATACACTATGGTAAAGTACTCATAGTGGGATCTTGTGTCCCTGGACATTTCAACAAAACTATCAATAATTTCAATTTCATAACTACTATGTACTAAAATTTTATTGAATCACGAGATAAATTTTGGTGTGAATATATACAAAAAAGTGCTCTTTCACAACACAAATACATCATTCATTCGTGCTTTAATATTGGTAACTTCCTCAATTTCTTGACTCTTCGATTCTTAGTTTCTTTCCTTTTAAGATTACGGTTGGCATATTTTACAATATAAAATATCCGCATTCATATGCACAACTGCAATAAATAAACAGGGAAACTCTGCACAAGGGTGTACAAATGGAATGTCTTTAAATTTTTCATAAAGTTGTTCTCTTGTTTTTCCAGTAGCTTTGGTCCGCCTTCTTCGTATACCTCCAGCCTTTTGGTTTCCTACCTTCACTTCACTAAGAATCTTGGCAGTAAATAATTGTTTTGAAATTTCTTTTTCCTTCATTTTCATGTCCTCAAATGAACGTTCCAGTTTAGCCTTTTCACTCTCAATTCTTTTTATTTCAATCGATTTGTACTGGAAAATATAATATCTGACAGAGATTCCAAACATTTTTTGTGTGTTAACTTAACTAAATCCCTCGACTTGCTTTTCCTTGGTGTTTCTGAAAAAAGACTGATGTTTGGGTACGACACTCTGAAGCTGTTGAAAGATATTTTTGCATTTATTACTTCTGACTGTGTGTCTTTGTCAACCCTTGACTTTTGAAACAAATTCAACGTGTGGATTGCAGTTCGACCTAAATTATGATTAATGATGTTATTTGAATATAATTGTTTTCGCTTCTCCATTTTATCTCCTTCATTTATAAGCGAGTTTCCATTGAAGAACTCGTTCAACATCTTCGAGGTCGGGAAATTAAAAAAATCTTATCTTTTCCAAACTACGCGAGGTAGAATAAAACCTGTTAGGGCAGTCTTCAACAGGGCACTTGAGCCATTTCCAGTAGTTGTACCTCCCATGATGACATGCGAATATTAATACCAAATGGGTGAATATTGATTCTACTTGGACAAATTTAGTCAATTCTCTTACGTTCTTTCTTGTGAAAAATAACCAGAAAATAGTAAGACTTTGAGAAAAATCAAGCAGCTGATCCAAACACAGTATTCTGATATTTGACAGACAATTATAAACATCGTAGTAAAATTCAAGGACATTGGCCGATTTTCGCGCCACTTGCGGAATGATCTCTCTTGTCTATAACCCCTACTCTTTGGTATGACAGTTGAGGTTATGATAGGAAGATCAAAAATCGACCTGTTTTTGCATTTTTTTTTCACAACACATGTGTTTTGAAGATATTTGATCTGTTTCGTCTTCGGTGCCCCACCCTGTATGTCTTTTTGTGTCGAATAAGCATGATTTTTTCGCAAATGAGAAAACTTCTAGTTTTCGAGTTATTTACATTTTTCGATATTTTTTTGTATTTCGAAGGTCTATAAGTGACCATTTCAATTTTTGAAATGTCTACTTCAAAATGGTCTATGTAAGTAGGTGGTTTATTATTCGTTAAAAACCGCTTAAAATTGAGAAAAAATCTCCCAGAATCGTGACTTTCTCAACATTTTCAATTATTTTCGACTTTCTTCATTAGTTTTATAACAAATAGTAGTTTATATTAAATTACCCATAATAAAATATTGGAATACATACCTAAACTACACTACACAACAAAATTAATTAAATAATTTAATTTTTATTGTTTTTGACAACAACAATATTGAGAAAATCATGATTCAGAAAGATATTTTTTTTAAAGATCAATAAACCACCAAGTTACAAAGAACATTTAAAAGTAGACATTTCAACAATTAAAATGATCACTTATACACTTGCCAGATATCCTCTGAGCCATCATGCTCAGACCACAGGCATATTCAATTCAACATTGAAATAGGCCTCAGTCCAGTGGTACAATACCGAAACATACGGCGCATGGACAGGGAAGGATACAAGACCTCCCTGAAGAACCATCTCCAAAACGGATTGTCCACAATAAATAGTCGTGATCAAATAGATATTGCTGCGGAACATCTACAAACTGCACTTATCTCAGCTTATCACGAAAACTATCCACTGAGGGAGAAAAGGGATAACCGAAATGCTTCCTGGTGGAACAAAAATCTGGATAAAACACGAAAAGAAGTTCGAAGGTTATTTAACCGAGCTAAGGTATCAAGTGAATGGGAAAATTACAGGTCTGCTCTAACCACTTACAACAAAGATATCCGGAAAGCAAAACGAGAATCATGGGAACGATTCTGCGAAAATGTGTCCAACACATCAAGCGGAGCCCGTATCCACAAAATTCTATCCAGAGAGCCGACACAGGAGCTGGGGTCGTTAAAGCGTCCAGACGGCTCCTTTACGGCCTCCAGGAAAGAAACACTAGAACTATTAGCTAATAACCACTTCCCAGGCAGCCTGATTCTGGACAATCAACCTCTAGTCACAAATATAGGCCGGATAAAACGACCTCACAGAGATGACTGGGTGGTTGCCAACAAAATAATTACACCACAGGCGATAAGATGGGCGGTTAACTCATTCCACCCATACAAATCGCCAGGAGAGGATGGCATAGCTCCAGTTCTGTTACAAATCGGACTGGAACATATCATACCTATCATTATAAGACTTTTTAGAGCCAGTTTAGCATGGAACCATATTCCGTCTAACTGGACCGCGACTAGGGTGATCTATATTCCTAAGACCCACACCCAAAATCGCTCAGACCCATTAGTCTGACATCCTTTCTGTTGAAAAGCATGAAGAAAATACTGGATGGGCACATAAGGTGTGGGGCACTAACAAAGCACCCCCTCAATGTTTACCAGTATGCCTACCAGGCTGGCAAATCAACAGAACTTGCCCTCAATAACCTTGTCTCAGGAACAGGCGACGCCCTGGAACGCCAGGAGATAGCAGTCGCTGCATTCTTGGACATAGAAGGAGCATTTAACAATGCACTACCTCACTCCCTATATGAGGCCACTGTCTCTGACTGTGACTGGATAAGAACTATGCTTCACAACAGAACTATAACGACCTCTATACAGGGGGAAAGTGTCAGCTTCAAGCCAGCCAGGGGCTGTCCCCAGGGGGGGGGGGGTCCTCTCCCCACTGTTATGGTCACTGCTGGTGGATGATCTGCTGGCCATTCTCTCGCTTTGGGAGGTTGATCTGCAAGCATATGCTGACGATCTGGTCCTAGTAATAAACGATAAATCCGAAGAGATGATCTCCTACGTCCTTCAGGATATATTGGATACCATATATAAATGGTGTGAGAGGGAGGAAATGTCCATTAACCCCCACAAAATGGTCATAGTACCATTCACCAGGAAAAGGAAGCTGGAACATTTATTACCTCCTTCCATCAATGGTGTAACAATTCCTTTTGCGAGTGAAGCAAAATATCTGGGAATAACCCTGCATAAAAAACTTAATTGGAACTCGTACTTGGATAAGACTATCCGGAAGGCTAGCCTTTCATTATGGACATGCCGCAGAATATGTGGTAAAACATGAGGCATGTCACCAAAACACGTATACTGGTTGTACGTGACCGTCATACGTCCAATGATAACGTATGGCTCTTAGTCTGGTGGAGCAATGGAGCAATAGAAGTCCTCCTTGGATTACTTCCTCTCCACATAGTTCTGGAGAGAGAGGCAAGATGGGCAACATACAGACTTTATCAAGCGGCCATTAGTCTACCGCAGGCATGTGTCATGAGAGGCAGTGGCATGCTGGAGGGCATAATAGCTCACAACAGTCTAGGAATGCCCTCAGACATCACGCCTAAAACTATCAACCTTCACACGTCCTACACTGTGGTCTTTCCCGAAAGAGAATACCGGGACCGGAATGAAACCAACCTATGTTGGTTCACCGATGGTTCCAACACTCAGGAAGGCGTCGGAGCCGGAATATATGGGATGAACCCAGTAGTGAAACGCTCGTTCAGTATGGGCAAACTAGCTACGATATTTCAGGCAGAGGTATATGCCATTGAAATGTGTGCCAGGGAGCTGGAAAATCGACACCACACACGAAAAACAATAAAAATATTTTCAGATAGTCAAGCAGCACTTAAAGCGCTTGAATCCAACTGCTTTAAATCTAGGGCAGAGACACCTTAAAACGACTGGCGCAACGCAACAACGTTACCCTAGTCTGGATATCAGGTCACACAGGCCTAGAAGGAAACGAAATAGCAGACGCCCTAGCAAAAGGGGGGCCGCATATAGCACTGCCAAGAATGTCATAACAGCTTGGGCAGACAATAAAAGACTCGAGTACTGGCGTAGTCTACCGGGCCTAGCCCATTCCAAAGCATTTATTGCTTGTACAAAGAAAAAACAGGACTCTGACAAACTGCAAGAACTTAGCAGAGCGCATCTCAGAGTTATAGTAGGTTTGCTTACTGGCCACTGCAAACTCAGACATCACATGCATAAAATCGGACTTGCACAAGATGCAGAGTGTCGGCTATGCATGGAGGATGATGAGACGGCTAAACACATTCTGTGTACATGCCCTGCAGCGGCCAGAACCAGATTCTCAATATTTGGCGATACGATAGTGAGGCCAGAAAACCTGGTAAATTGTTCTCCCAATGCATTCCTCAATTTCGTCAAGAGATTGGATATACTGGGAGAAATATAACCATAGGGTGAGCCACAATAGGCCATTGGCCGCAGTGGAGGGCCTGATACGGGCCCACTCACGTTCAAACCTAACCTATACACTTGCAAAATACAGAAAAATACCAGAACTATTGTTCGTGGAAGATAACGGTATTTTCTTACTTACTTTTCCATTGAACATTTTCCTCTTGAAAATCACGTTTCGCCGCAAATTGCAAAAAACCGTATTCAACCCCTAAACTGCATGCCCATTTCACCATTTTGAGTGTTTTCATGATTAATTATTTTTATTCCTTAAAGTTGGAACCTGAACAACATTTTCCACCATCCTTTGGCCGCAGTGGAGGGCCTGATACGGGCCCACTCACGTTCAAACCTAACCTATACACTTGCAAAATACAGAAAAATACCAGAACTATTGTTCGTGGAAGATAACGGTATTTTCTTACTTACTTTTCCATTGAACATTTTCCTCTTGAAAATCACGTTTCGCCGCAAATTGCAAAAAACCGTATTCAACCCCTAAACTGCATGCCCATTTCACCATTTTGAGTGTTTTCATGATTAATTATTTTTATTCCTTAAAGTTGGAACCTGAACAACATTTTCCACCATCCTTGCCGACATTGCCTGTAACTTTTTTTCTTTCTCACAAAAATTGAAAGCACCAGTCTTTATAGTCCGGTGGAAGCGATGGATTATTCAATGACCCATTTTTTCGATATATCAAAGTGGGACCTATGCAGGTCGATTTCTTATGACTTTCCACTCATGAAATGGAAATCTACGACACGCCAGCGTGGTCGACACAAAAGTTATAGGAAAAAACGAAAAAAATTGGAAAATTTCAAAAATCAAAATGAAGGCGCTATAACTCCTGGTATAATAGAGATAATCGGAAAATTCTATCACTGTTCGAAAGGCCTATTCACGTACTTCAGAAGGAGTTATCAACAATTTCCAATTAAACAAAGAATTTTCTGAAAATTAGCATTATTTTGTGCTGAGATTAAATTTTCAATAAAATGTTAAATTTTCAACTCGCTAAAAGTCAATCATCATTCATCCAACTGAAATTCTTTTTACATTCGAAACTGCGCAATTTTCCCAGCAACATTTCATTCCCATTACGTATAGATCTATCATTGATAATAAATTGGCTATAGCAATTTGAACGCGACAGATACAAGGACCGCATGGCTCTTCGGTACGCTACCGCTAATAATGTTACGCCTACACACTACTCGTTTTTTGCAGCTATGTTAGTATTTACCCTCCATTCCATATGAGGTGCCGTTTGGTCAAAAAGTGTTTTTGCAAATATATAAAATATTGTGTCAATATATTTATCAGTTGTAGCAATATTTATTTTCCGAAATATTTAATCAAACACAATATACCGGGAAGTATTGCCTACGGAATATCTCAGTTATTGTATGAAGTAGGTTTGTGAAATTTGGAGCGTCGATATAATGACATAAGAGCTAGAATTTGAGCATATTGACATGTCGAAGTTAACTTCCGGTCTGACCAGAAGTAACATCAACTTTCTTATTTTAAATGGAAACCCTATTTTTTTTCTTTTCGCTTTATTCAGCATTCAATTCCCTTTCTAATGACATATCACAAGTTGGTATCTAACCAGAAACTAGATCAGAAAAAAATTATTATTGAAATTCACTGAGTAGGCCGTGGAAGCAAAATGAAAGCCAAAAATTGAAAAGTTGGCTATGGAAACCATACGTCACTTGATAACAGTTGCTACTACTGTGATATTTTATTTTCATTCATCGGCGTTATAAAAAGCCGCCAAAAAAAATATTGGAAAAATTGGGGAAAAAACAATACTCTGTAGGTCCATAACTTAAATAGGAACATACAACTTTTTCTTACCTGTTCTATTCAGCATAACCATTCCTTTCTAATGATATAATAGAAAATAATTTTTTGAACTGAGATACCGAAAAATCCAATTATTATTCTTCAAATAACAAAACAGATTATCGCCATACGCAAAAATAAAATTAAAAATAATGTGGAATGATAAATTATATCCTGTAGGTTCTAGGTTAAATAAGAACATAAACGTACTTGGTCTGTGCCATCGTCCATAGATATTCTAATATCTACCTATGGACGATGTTTGTGCTTTTCAGAATAATCATTCCATTGCAATAATCATTCGAACCAAAATATTAACAAGTAGGCTGATTAAGATGTATTTTGGAATGAAACAAAAAAGAAATGAGAGCTGTCACGAACGCTGCTATCCATATTATTTTGACGTTCGAAGTAGTGTTTTTGATTCTGCCATTTTAAAAGGGTTTGGAAATAGAAATCAGTTAGTGGAATATTCAAAAAATGCCCCGTTATTCACGAACCGAACAAATTGACATGCTTCTCATTTATGGTGAATGTTTAAAAAATTCTTATGCCGCTGAACGATTGTATTTAGAGCGATATCCAGGGAGGCAGCAACCGTCAAGAAGGTATTTCCAGTGGCTTGAAGAAAAATTAAGAACTGAGCCTGATGTTCACGAAGACCAAGAAGCATTTGTTATTAATGAGGAAACTGAAATTAATGTATTAGCTTTAGTACAATATGATAGCACAATTTCCTCAAGGCAGATTGGCGCCGAATTAGCTATAAGTAAGGACTCTGCTAGGAAAATTTTGAAAAAACATCGATTGAAATCCTTCAAGTATCAGTTGCATCAAAATTTTTATGAAAATGACGGTGAAAGGCGCCTGGAATATTGTAATTGGTTTCTTCGACAAAATGCTGAGAATCACCTATTTAACTATTATATCTTGTTTACGGACGAGTCAAGATTTACCAACAATGGCTTATTTAACAGGAATAATACAAGGTAGGTACTGTACTTTATTTGGATTATTGTCGATAGTCGAAGTGTAAAGTGCTAAAAGTGTGAACGGTCTTTTGTTCCAGGTACTGGGCGATAGCAAACGAGCACCGGTTTCGACAAGGCGGCTTCCAGGAGAGATTTGGTGTGAATGTTTGGGCAGGAATAGTTGGAACTCATATTGTTGGCCCCATTCCTTTTCAAGGCCGACTAACCGGAGAGAGATACTTTAATTTTTTAACGAATGAAATTTCGGAATTCATTAACAACCTACCAGCGGAAATAACTGAGAGAATGTACTTCCAGCAAGATGGCGCCCCTCCGCATAATTCAAGAATAGCGAGAAATTATCTTCAAAATCGCTTACAAGAGAGACTTATAACAACCCATGGTCCAGCCAGGTGGCCACCAAGGTCACCTGATCTTACTCCGTGCGACTTTTTTCTATGGGGGCATCTTAAAAATAGGGTGTATTCTACACAGCCTACAACTCTACATGAGCTAGAAGTAAAAATTCGTAGAGCTTTCGAAGATATCACGCCCCAAATGTTGAGAAACGTTTTACATGAAAATATCACCAGCGTCAATAAATGTATTGACGCTGAGGGAATGCATTTCGAACATTTGTTTTGAATTTATTTTATCCTTAATCCTATCAATTTGAATTTTTTTTTCGATAAATCTGTTTTTTCGTTATTTGAAGAATAATAATTGGATTTTTTGGTATTTCATTTCAAAAAATTACTTTCTATTATATCATTAGAAAGGAATGGTTATGCTGAATAGTACAGGCAAGAAAAAGTTGTATGTTCCTATTTAAGTTATGGACCTACAGAGTATTGTTTTTTTCCCAATTTTTCCAATATTTTTTTTGGCGGCTTTTCATAACGCCGACGAATGAAAATAAAATATCACAGTAGTAGCAACTGTTATCAAGTGACGTATGGTTTCCATAGCCAACTTTTCAATTTTTGCCTTTCATTTTGCTTCCACGGCCTACTCGGTGAATTTCAATAATAATTTTTTTCTGATCTAGTTTCTGGTTAGATACCAACTTGTGATATGTCATTAGAAAGGCAATTGAATGCTGAATAAATCGAAAAGAAAAAAAATAGGGTTTCCATTTAAAATAAGAAAGTTGATGTTACTTCCGGTCAGACCGGAAGTTAACTTCGACATGTCAATATGCTCAAATTCTAGCTCTTATATCATTATATCGACTCTCCAAATTTCACAATCCTACTCCATACAATAACTGAGATATTCCATAGGCAATACTTCCGTAGCCACCCGGTATTTATATTCCAAGCGTTGCAAAAATATTGAAACGTGAATGCCCAAATATTTATAAATTCGATCTATTTCATGCCGTCAAGAGATGGCGCAGCAGACGTGATTTAATACACACTTTGATTTTGTCAGTTCTAAGGTATTTGACTTTAAATAATCCAATGATTATTCAAAAAAACTAAGGAAAACATATTCTGAGCATATATTCTGGCGGCAGAGATATCATTTGGCCGCTATATTTTCGAGACAACATGAAATAGATCTAATTTATAAATATATGGGTAGAAAAGCGGTCTAGTCATACCTCTGCCAAAGTGTAACACACCATCTGTTTTATCTGACCTCAGACCCATTTCCATTTTACCTTCTCTTTCCAAAGTGATAGAAATGATACTGAAGGACCAAATCAATGTCTTTGTAAACGAACAAAAAATTATTTCTTCGGTTCAGTTGGGATTCAGATCACAACCCTTCTTTCAATTACAGATGATATTTTCCAAGCTGTTGATAAAGGTAGTGTCTCTTGTTTAGTATTACTTGATTATAGTAAAGCGTTCGACACCATCGACCACGATATCCTTTGTGAGAAATTTGTCGCATTTGGCTTCTCGCAAGATGCAGTACGTTTAATAAAAAATTATTTATCTGACCGGACTCAAAAGGTAATTCTAGATGGAGTAATTTCAGAGGCCGTATCTGTAACTAAAGGTGTGCCACAGGGATCTATTCTCGGACCCTCATTGTTTAGTTTATATATATCTGACTTCCACCATTTTGTTAACAATTGCTCCATACATCACTATGCTGACGACACCCAGATCTATTTTTCATTTCCCATTTGCGATCTAGACCTGGCTCAAACTCATATAAATACTGATCTCCAGACCATTTTCGATATTTCTACTGCTCATAAGCTCAGTCAATCCTCCTACAATGTTTTAAGGCAACTCTATCCAAACAGGGACTTACTTTCATATTCATTAAATAACTTTAAAAAAAGATTGAAAGTTCTTCTCGGTGAGTAGACTGTCTCCTTTCGAACTGACCGGCTATTAACCAAACTGATATGCATTGCTGTTCTTACTGTTTTATGTATAATATCTACTTTGTAATTCCCACAATGGGGTTAACATATTGTTCATATTGTTTATTTATTGTCCGTATTGTTCATATTGTTTATATTCTTTATATTATCTTATTTCTTTCACTTCTTTCCCTTCAGGAACATAGGGTTGAGTTTAAAAACAGCTCACGCTGACACTCCGCCTTTTCACCTCCACTGTTAAATTGTACTTGTTCTGTTTGTTTTATGGTGAATAAAGACGAATTATTATTATTATTATTATTATATGGGATTTCAGATTTTTATATATTTGGAACGCTTGAAACGCAAATATATTGTGCTTGATCAAAAGTAAATATATCGGAAAGCGAAACAAAAAGTATTGCTACAACTACTAAATATATTTTCACAAAATTTTACATATTTGCAGAAACACTTTTTACCTAAACGGCGCCTCATAATTCCGGGGGTGATGAGATATCGAAGAGAATATTGTCTGCAAAAGCAAAATAAACAAAAATCCTGCTGGAATTCAATTACATAGGACTTGTAGAAAATCATTTTGATGCAGTATCAATATTACAGAGGCAACCAATGAACTCGCAAAGTCAGGAGATAGTAAGGATGGTGATCATATTTTCAACCTTTCTACTGAGTGTCTGATTTGTGGTAAATGTGGCACCCACAAGAAAAATGTCTTAATTCAGGCTTGCACGGGAACTGAATCTGAGAAAAAACCAAAGCAACTGTATTAAAGGAAGCTTCAGAACGTGGTGATTGGGTGATGATGAAAAAATTTGAATTGTTCCCAGATTTATTTGCTTCCAAAGCTATGTATCATCGTCCCTGTTACTATAAATATGTCAGCACGAGAAACATCAAAAGCAGTAGGAATAAAAAATCTGATTCAAGTGGAAAATCTGTCTCGAAAACAGTACATTTACTGTTTCATTTGTAGGTTTTGAACAGTAGGAGGTAGAAAAATCAAAACTATCAAAGCTATATGTTGGTTCAGTTAATGAAAAGCATCGAAGAAAGAAAAATAATTGCAGATCCTACTCCAAATCCAAACTTTTTGAGGATGTCCCTTGAAAACCACTTCGGAAAAAGATTAGCATTTTCTTGTTAATCCGGCAAACCTCATGGAGAAAGGCCATGCTAGTGTTTCTTCAAATAAGAAAAGATTCATCGCAATTCACGAATTAGATGAAATTTTGGAAACACCTATTTGCGATAGATTGCCTGCATTCCATGCATCCACTGACAGGATGTGATACAACTAGTTCATTTTTTAGAATTGGGAAAAAATCTTTTTGAGACATTTATTCGAGAAAATGCAATGATATTTCTTTGGTTCGTTTCGGCACTGCAGTTTTAGCTAAAGCAATGAAGTAGGAAATTGTGAAGATGCCTTTCATTTTCATGTTCTGAGGTAGTATTTCAGAGTTATTAACAAAATGGGGTTTAAAGGACCACGCACGTTTCTTATGGAAAATGGCTTTCCGTGAAATTGTCCGAATTTTTGGTATGGTGTAGATCTGGATGCACTGATCAAAAGTGTCCATTGCCAAAAACTCCAAAAATGGACAGTTTTCGAGATATGGCTCTATAAATGTAATTTTTTTGCATTTTTTGGATTTTGACACATAATCAGTTCACTCTCATACCTAGGAAAAACTGAGTTTCAATGATTTCACTGCAGGAATAGAATGAAAAATAATTCTTTCTTCGTTTCAGATACTGCCATTTGAAGAAATTATTATACACTGCTCGTCACTGACGATGTAACTGGACTATTATTTTCAATTTCTATAGTCCAGTTTTTGTAGAAACAAAAACTTCTGAATTGCTCAAGGTATCACAGAGTCACATATATTCAACACCTTTCGATAGGGGCACTAGAAAAATAATATTCGATACACACTATAGGAACTGAATCTGAGATACTTTTTTTTTAAATAGTTTCCTAGTCGTCAAAGAAAGAGTGGTAAATGCAAAATGAGCATATAGAAAATCGTTCATAATGTAGGCTGACGACATAAATACTCGTATCGAAAGCAGTTTGTTTATACCGAGTATTAAATATCAATAGAAACAAGGGAATACATACCCAATAATCATTTCTAATCGCTAATCGAATCGTTAAGGCAAACGGATCCGTGAAAATGTCTGAATATTTGATATGATGTGGATTTCGATGCACTGATCAAGTGTCTATTGCTACAGACTACAAAAATGGACAGTTTTCAAGATACGGCCGTATCAATATCTGATTTTTTTCGTTTTCTAGATTGTGGCCCATAATCGCTTAGCTCTTATACCCAACAAAAACGGAATTCTATCGATTTCTGCGCAGGAATTGACTGAAAAACAGTTGCATTTCATTTCAGATACATTCATTTGGAAAAATTAGCATACACTGCTCGTCACTGGCGATGTAGCTGGGCTATTATTTTCATCTTTTGTATTTCCGTGTTCGCAGAAACAAAACCTCTTGAATTGTTCTAGATCTAACAAACATACTTATATCCAACACAATTCAATTGTCAAACGATGTCAAACGATGTCTTCAGCCAGAAAGTCACGTTTCGTCCCTCCAAAATTGGATTTGCCGTCAATTACCAGAGACGTATTATAACATTTGAAAATACCATGCATAACCAAGAAACGTACCTATCAATATAATTTTTGTAAAGAATCAATATGTTTGATGAAGTGAACACGGTTAAGTAACTGTGGTTCAATCTGTCCATTAAAAAATTGAATATTTTTGTTACGAAATGTCAACTATTGTTAACCTCCCACTCATAAATTGTTCAACTGAAAAAGCTATTGCCTATACCGTATAAAAAATTCAGACATTTTTACGAATCCGTTTGCCTCAACGGTTCAATTAACAATAACAGTAGTAATGATTTTTGGGTATGTATTTCCTTGGTGCTATTGATATTTAACACTCGGTATAAACAAACTGCATTCATCTCGTCAGCGTACATTATAAATACGATTTTCTAGTTTCTCATTTTGCATTTTCCACTATTTTCCTGATGGCCAGGAGAATATTTAAAAAAAAATTCAAATCATATTTAGAGTGTGTATCGCATATTATTCTTTCAAATGCCACAATTGAATTGTGTTGGATATAAGTATGTTTGTTAGAGGTAGGACAATTCAAGAGTTTTTGTTTCTATGAACATGGAAATACAAAAGTTGAAAATAATAGCCCAGCTACATCACCAGTGACGAGCAGTTTATGCTAATTTCTCCAAATGAATGTATCTGAAATGAAATGCAACTGTTTTTAAGTCAATTCCTGCGCAGAAATCGATAAAATTCCGTTTTTGTTGGGTATAAGAGCTAAGCGATTATGGGCCACAATCTAGAAAACGAAAAAATCAGATATTGATACGGCCATATCTTGAAAACCGTCGATTTGTGTAGTTTGTAGCAATAGACACTTGATCAGTGCATCGAAATCCACATCATATCAAATATTCAGACATTTTCACGGATCCGTTTGCCTTAACGGTTCGATTAGCGATTAGAAATGATTATTGGGTATGTATTCCCTTGTTTCTATTGATATTTAACACTCGGTATAAACAAACTGCATTCGATACGAGTATTTATGTCGTCAGCCTACATTATGAACGATTTTCTATATGCTCATTTTGAATTTACCACTATTTCTTTGACGACTAGGAAACTATTTAAAAAAAAAAACTATCACAGATTCAGTTCCTATAGTGTGTATCGAATATTATTTTTCTAGTGTCCCTATCAAAAGGTGTTGAATATATGTGAGTCTGTGATACCTTGAGCAATTCAGAAGTTATTGTTTCTACAAAAACTGGACTATAGAAATTGAAAATAATAGTCCAGTTACATCGTCAGTGACGAGCAGTGTATAATAATTTCTTCAAATGGCAGTATCTGAAACGAAAAAAGAATTATTTTTCATTCGATTCCTGCAGTGAAATCATTGAAACTCGGTTTTTCCTAAGTATGAGAGTGAACTGATTATGTGTCAAAATCCAAAAAATGCAAAAAAAATTACATTGATAGAGCCATATCTCGAAAACTGTCCATTTTTGGAGCTTTTGCCATTGGACACTTTTGATCAGTGCATCCTGATCTACACCATACCAAAAATTCAGACAAATTCACGGAAAGCCATTTTCCATAAGAAACGTGCGTGGTCCTTTAGTTTTTTTTGTTTCTGTAAATGCTTTTATTAAGTATGGGTTTGGATAAATAGTCATATTCCATACTTGCAGAATCAGCTGGATTTATGAGTCTGCCGCAATTTCCTGCCAATGTCAGGAAAATCATATATCTTTACTGCAATGATGCAAGTTGTCGAATAGTTTTTATGTAAGCAAGAAGGCATGTTTTGTACGGATGACTGCAATTGCAAACTTGCATGTTCCAATGAAGAAACAGAATATGTGGAAAATAGCGAAGACCGAATAATTGAAAAATAAAAATTATTCTATGAAATCATCTCTATATATTTTTAATACAGAAAAAAAATTAAAAAAATGTAATGAATATTGTTCAAATATGTTCCACAAAAGTTCTCTATCATACTAGGAGTTATAGCGCCGGACTACTAGCTGTATAAAAACGGGTAGTATGTTGGTGTATCATTATTAGCGGTAGCGTGCCGAAGAGCTATGCGGTCTTTGTATCTGTCGCGTTCAAATTGCTATATCCAATTTATTATCAATGATAGATCTATACATAATCGGAATGAAAAGTTGCTGGGAAAATTGAGCAGTTTTGAATGTAAAAATAATTTCAGTTGAATGAATGATGAGTGACTTTTAGCGAGTTGAATATTTAACATTTTATTGAAAATTCAATCTCAGCACAAAATAATGCTAATTTTCAGAAAATTCTTCTCTTCATAGAAAATCTTTGAGAACCCATTCTGAAGAACATGAATAGGTCTTTCGAACAGTGAAAGAATTTTTCAATTATCTCTTTCATACTAGGAGTTATAGCGCCTTCATTTTGATTTTTGGAATATTCCAATTTTTTTCGTTTTTTCCCTATAACTTTTGTCCTGACCATGCTGGCGTGTCGTAGATCTCCATTCCATGAGTGGAGAGACATAAGAAATCGACCTGCACAGTTTCCATTTTGATATACCGAAAAAATGGGTCAGACTTTAAAACGAGCGAATTCGCCATTGTTTCTACCGGACTATTAATAGAACCCACTAACTTGCATAGTTGTTTTTTGACCTAACTCAGAGCTATCTTGACTCTCCCATGATTACGTCGATTTCCAGTTACTGTCATTTTGTAATTATGTTTATGTCAGATTCGTGATTTTCCGAAACCTTTATCGATCAAACGGAATCATTTATGTTAGAGTGAACTTGGAAACCACGGAAAACATCGAGAGGAGTAGGTATCTACAACAAGATGGATGCGACTAGCCGTATTCGGTTCAATATCGTTAAAGAAATTCTCAGAGAATGTTTCCCGAGAAACTTGCAGCCGAACGAGCACTTTGTGGGTTATTTTGTAAGTACAGACTAATCAAACCTCAATTGTATATTAATGATGCTCTTTTGTGAACTTGATAGGCTTCATTACGATTCTGGTACGAGTACGTTTATGGAGGCTTTTCTGAAAAAAAAAAATTGGTATTTCTTACGTAGGTTTATCACCTGAACTAGAATTTTGTGGGGGTCTCAAATAATTTTCGAGTTATTTTCAGACATACATTTTTTAGTAAAAAATCGTATGATATGCCTCCTTCTTTTTGTCGACTCTGTTTTCAAACGATATTCTATTCATATTTCACATTTTACACATTTAACGTTTTACGCAAAAAATCGACATTCTTTTACCAGCAATCTTAACTCAGTTGTTAGTAATTTTATTGCTTATGGTAAGTTGGTACTAACTTGGGATATACAAAAAGCCGTTTCCAACCGAGATGGCTGACCCTAGTGTGATGCGTCTGCTGGGTTAAAAAAAAATGTTGGAGACGAGATTTGAACTCGGAACTCCGGGGTGGTAGCTAGTGACTCTGTCCACGAACCCACCATGGGTTACAGAAAAGTATCTGTAGACTGGCAATTCAACTGAGTGAGTAATGTTTTTACCGTAAGAAAATAAGATCGCAGCGCCACCTATAGCAAAACTTTGAACTACGAATCACGGACAAAGGTTTTTGACTTTACACGTGTTTATATGGCGTTTTGACGAACCGTACTCCTATTTTCAAATAATTTGTGAAAATTTGTGATCTCTACAACTAAAAAGTGATTGTGTTTCTATTGAAAGACTATAAAGAACGTTTCAGTAAGGTGATTCAAAGGTATTTCATCTTCGATTAGTTTTGAATGCTTCTGCAATTCGAAGTTGTATGGCGTTTTGATGATCTGTTCTACTATTTTCAAACAATTTGTGAAAATTAGTGATTTCTTTAACTGAAAAGTTATTGTGTTTCTATTAAAAGACTTGAACGATAGTTTCAGTGTAGTTTACAAATATTTCACTTGTTTTTGGAAGTCATGATTTGCGATCAATTATTATTGATCTGATTCATTCAACAGTCTGTTTGTCAAACAAGCATATACTTCGATATTATTTAGCTTGCCAATTTTCAGTTTCAAAATCCATGCTTTCCTTTGGTCAATTTCTTCAATCTGGTCGAACCAATTGGTGATTTTTTAACCTTGCTTTTATTTTTGGGGGAAATTTGTGATATACCACATTTTCCTTCTCGCCATATGTCCTGCATCCTGGGACTGAACAACTAGGATTGTATTTTCCCATATTTGGCAGTATATCAACAGTATAAACAAAAAAATACGAACAGAAACAGAAATCGAGTATGGAAATATCCTTAATCAACAGAATGAATCAGATCAATAACTCACAAATCATGACTTCAAAAAACACGTAAAATATTTGTAAACTACACTGAAACTATCGTTCAAGTCTTTTAATAGAAGCACAATAACTTTTCAGTTAAAGAAATCACAAATTTTCACAAATTGTTTGAAAATAGGAGAACATATCATCAAAACGCTATGCAACCTTGAATTGCAGAAGCATTCAAAACTAATCGGAGATGAAATTCCTTTAAATCACCTGACTGAAACGTTCTTTAGAGTCTTTCAATAGAAACACAATCACTTTTTAGTTATAGAAATCACAAATTTTCACAAATTGTTTGAAAATAGGAGTACAGATCGTCAAAACGCCATATAAACACGTGTAAAGTCAAAAACCTTTGTCCGTGATTCGTAGTTCAAAGTCTTGCTATAGGTGGCGCTGCGATCTTATTTTCTTTCGCCAATATCTGAAGAATGGTCGTCTGGCAGTACATACTAACACTACTCAATCGTACACATTTCGTTCGTTTAAAAAAAGTAACGTCTGACGGCACTGGGATCTTGGACTATTAAGGTATTTCGTTGAAACAGTAGGTTTTGATATCATCAACCCACACATAAGGATAGATTATTCTTGTGATTTTTTAAATAACTTTGCCAACCGAAGATTTCCAGTTAAGATATTTCGTTGAAACAGTAAATTACGATTTCTCAAAACGTACTCTTTGTGCCACCCTAGAAAAAATTTGGATCAGCCCTCACATAAGGGTAGTTTAATCTTGTGATTTTAAAAAAAAACTTTGTTCACCGAGGGTTTCCAGTGAAGATATTTCATTGAAACAGCATATTATTTCTCAAAACGTACTTTTTGTGCCACCATGAAAAAAATTTGGATCAACTCTCACATAAGGGTACTTTAATCTTGTGATTTTTTAAATAACTTTTCTGACCGAGGATTTCCAACAAAGATATTTCGTTGAAACAGTTTTTCTCAAGACATAAAATGAGGTGACTTCGGACGGAGCTGGTGATTTCGGACAATCGGTACTTTTCGCTCTCAATCGAGAATATCGCGGAAGGGAGTATCGCGATCGACTCGAATCTTTTGCAAATCGAATCTTGTTAGTTGTTAGTATAGGTCCGGCGATTGTGAGTGTTTGTTGCGTGCAAAGGTAAGGAGCCATTTTTCACGAAGTTATTTTTATGAGCGCATTCGTATTGTGAATTTTCGAAAGTGAAAAAGTAACTGGTGTAGGACTTTTGGTACTGAATTTAGAGCTTAGTGGCATATAATCAATCAAAGGCTGATGTTCAAAGAATACTTTGACGATGAATCCGCTTCAAAATTTCATAGTATTTTTTTTTATACAGGGTGATAACCAAGATAACGACCATATTGCTGATGACTTCGGACATGGGCCGGACCTACAGAAAAGTCCTAGGTGGACGTTCATATAAGAATTACACGCATCAGAATTTAGAAGCAGCTATGAATGATGTGAAAAGAGGAATTAGGGGTATCAGAGAAGCTTCTGAGGTCCACGGAGTTCCCAGATCTACCATAAGTGATAAAATTTCAGAAAAGTATTCTAAAAATGTTGGTGGACAGCCAGTGTTATCGTCTGAAGAGGAGAAAAAGCTTGTTAATGCTGTAAGTACAACTGCTGAATAGGAATTTCCACTCAGTGAGTATGACATTCGAATAATAGTAAAACAATATCTGGACAGGAAAGGTGTGTCCTCGAAAATTTTTAAAAATAACTTGCCTGGGCGGGAATGGATGAAATCTTTTTTGTCGAGACATAAAGAGCTTTCATTGAGATTATGTCAGAACATAAAGAGATACCGTGCCCAGGTTACTGTTAACGCACTGAAAGAATATTTCTCAGAGCTCAAAAGATCCCTAGAAAACGTTGCTCCAGAATGTATAATAAATTTTGACGAGACCAACTTCAGCGACGACCCTGGGACAGTAAAAATAGTGTGCAAAAGGGGATCCAAGCACTGTGATAGAATAATAGATCGAACAACAGTGTCATGATGGCTGCTGCAGCAAATGGAGAATGTCTTCCTCCATTTGTTATATATAAAGCAAAACATCGTTATGAAGAATGGGAGGAAGATGGGCCAGATGGTTGCCGTTATGGCGTCAGTAAATCCGGATGGTTTGATTCCTATACCTTCATACAATAGTTTCGTCAAATTGCCATTCCATATTTTAGGCAAAAAGAGGGACCCAAAGTGATGATAGGGGATAATTTATGCAGTCACGTGAGTGTCGAAATAATACAGGAATGCGAGAGGCATAACATTAAATTCATTTTGTTGCCTTCTGGCTGAATCTTACAGACCTATTACTCTTTTATCTTGTATTTTAAAAACTCTTGAAAGAATGATCAAAAACAGATTAGATTGGTGGCTTCTTAAAAATAAATCAATGCCCAATAATCAATTCGCCTACAGAAAGGGATTTGGCACATTAGATGCGTTATCAACTGTTGTAGTAGACATACAAAACAACTTTTCACAAAACAACTACCTAGCTAGTTTTTTTCTAGACATTGAAGGGGCATATGATGCGGTCTGTCTACCTATTCTAAAAACAAAAATGATTGAGCAGTTCGATATTCCAGTTCACGTTGCCAACATTATTGTTGAATTTTATTCAAATAGGCAGGTATACCTTAGAAAATTTAATAATGATATCATTGGTCCACGATTTAATAATACAGGCTTGCCTCAAGGGTCAGTCTTGAGTCCTGTGTTGTTTAATATGTATACAGCTGACTTACATCAACTAAAAATCTTAAGCCTACCATTCAAAACTGTTCAGTACGCTGACGATATTTGTATATACACAGAACATAAAAAATATGACGGTGCCATTCAGTCTTTAGACAACGTCATCATGAAGGTCAGTGCATGGCTATTCAAAAATGGATTACAACTATCAGTAGCAAAATCCTCTATAACTATTTTTACAATGCACAATTTGCCGAGCTCCACTCATCTTCGCATAAATGACGTAGACTTTCCCGTTAAAAATGAATTCAAGTTTTTGGGTATTATCCTCGATCAAAGACTAACTTGGAAATCTCACATTGAATACATGCTAAATAGATGTAACAAAGGCCTTAATTTTTTGAAAATGGTTGTTAAAACTTGGTGGGGCGCCGACGTTGAGATAGCTCTATTGTTTTATCGTTGCTATTTACGTTCCATACTGGATTATGGATGTTTTCTCTATGGTTCTGCCAGTAACCACGTGTTGAAACGAATTGATGTTTTTCAAAATATGGCTATACGAATATGTCTTGGTGCAATGAAATCAACACCAATTGCTCCCCTGCATGTGGAAGCTCTTGAACCCCCTTTGGAGTTTCGACGGATTCATCTTAGTGCAAAATTCCTCACCAAAATATATACACACAATTCTGACCTCTTTCGTAATATATCTCTCCTAAATAGTGCAGACCTTACTAATAAATACTGGAGATTGAAAAATTCGCCACCTTTATGTATTGCCTTCCAGCAGTATCAACATCTTTTTGCAAATCTATCAAATCCGAACAACTTAACGTTACTAGAAGATTACACCTCCTTTTTCCTCAACTTAAATGTCGTTCAACCAAGGTACTCAAACGACATACGAATAAGTAAAAATATTCTTCTTTCCTCTCTTTCAAACTGGGAAAATGCTGTGGTCATTTTTACTGATGCATCCAAAACTTTGCATGGAACAGGTTTTGCCTTTTTCATACCATCTCAAAATGTAGAGAAATGGTATAAATTAGATAACAATTTCTCAATATTCTCAGCAGAGGCTGTAGCTATATTCGAAGCACTTTCATTCGTTAAAAACTCTTATCCCGAAAAGATTGTCATCGTCTCTGATTCCTTATCTGTTTTGAAAGCTCTAGAAACTGTTGAACTATCAATTTTTAAGTACAATCCGTACATATTACAAATAAAGAAACTGGTGGCAAACTTAAATCTCAGCGGAACACAAATTCATTTCTTGTGGATAAAGGCACATTTAGGTCTGGAGGACAATGAACATGTGGATAAGCTGGCAAGAGCTGGTGTTGAAAGAGGAGAAAACTTTGGTTACCAAGTATGTGCAACTGATTTTTTTGCTAACTTGAGAATGACACAGCGATCAACATGGTCATTTAGCTGGAGTGAATACTGTAATACCAATCCCACCCGATACACACTACTACAACCATGTGTACCCAAACATCATTGGTTTTCGAATCTCAATATACCCCGCAGATTCATCACAACTCTTATAAGACTCAGGTTTGGTCATGCCTGTTACCCACAACATCTTTATCGGATGAATATAATTTCCAGTAAAAATTGTGAACATTGTGATCAAGAGGGAGACTTAGACCATATATTTTTTGCATGCTCCAAATATTCCGATGAGTCGAATGAACTATATGACAAACTTTTTAGTTTAAATATGCCGAATCCTTTCAATGTCATGTCGATCTTAGCCTCAAATAGCATTCAATTGTATAAATGTTTAATGGAATTCCTTTACAAGACAAATATTAAGCTGTAGTTGGTTTTAGAGTTGGTATCCATGTGTAGACCTTTCCTTGTGTGACATGTACCTATTAATCCGTGGTCTATTTGTTGTGTGTCTCAGAAAAAGTCGCCCCGAAGGACCCCTGGACGTGAAGCGTGTGTACCTGTCTATTCCTGTTGTACGGTCTTCAATTTCAAGCTCTTATTTCTTGTTGTTTTGTAGGGACCTATTTAATTAGAAATACTTCTATCATCTATACTATCAATACCACATACTCTACTTGTGTCTGGCCGAATGACGAAATGTCAAAGCCATAAAAAAAAAAAAAAAACTCGACACATTTATGTCAGCCCCTCGACGTGGCTTTTTTTGGACCGATAAAAAAGGCATGGCGGAAAATTTTGACTGAGTGGAAAACAAAGAAGAGGGGCCCATTCCAGAAATCTGACTTCCCAAAACTCTTGAAGCAAACAATTACATCTATCGAGGCTACATCAAGAAAGAATATTTTATCTGGATTTCGCGCTGCAGGAATAGTGCCACTTGATGCAAGACAGGTTCTGAAATGCTTGCCAGACAGAATGCTAGATGAAGAACTACAACCAGATGGATCTGGAATAGATAACGCCCTTCTGAATTTCCTGAAAGAGAATCGTTCTCAAGATATCTCAAATAAACCAAGAAAACGTGAGCGCGTCAATGTTCCACCGGGAAAAGAAGTAAGATTTCAGGACATTCAAAATACAATGACAATAGAGGATCAAGAGCAACCGTCAACATCCTATTCGCAAGAAACTACCAGAATAAATCTCGATTCAGTTGAAAGTCACATCTCCACTTTACAAGAATCTATCAGCCATAGTTTCATTATATCGAGTGATATAGAAGATCTGAAAGAAAATGATTTCGCAATAATTAAAGTGCCAATATTTAATTCTAAGAAGAATAAACTTTATGTTGCTCAAATTTTATCACAATTAGGCGACGGTCACTTCCAAGTTAGCTTCTTGCGAAAAAAACAATTTGGGAAGGAACTTTGGTTCTCATTTCCATTCCTGATTGATGAAGCGACTGTGAATAAAACAGAAATTCACCAAAAAGTTAATATGAAAGAGTCCAGAAGAGGAAAGTACAAATTCTGTGATTTTAATGATATTATTATAGAATAGGTTGCTTTGTTTTGTTTTAATTTTAATTTTTTTACTCGTGATACATGAATGAGTTCCTACTTTTTTATATTTTTTAAGGCAGAATGCTATTTTATATTTGTTACCTAAGTATTTATTTTATATCTAAACGAACTTATTCAAATTAAAATTATTTTCTTAATGTTGTGTCCGAATCATTTACGTTGAGAGGAGAAATTCATTTCCCATTGTCAACAATGCGCGTCCGAAGTCACAACCCCAAGTTAAAAAATTCGGACAACTTCCTTTCAAAAATTTGAATTTTTAGTATTCAACTCATTTTAAAATTCGAATTTGTGTACGAAGTCAACTGTAGTGAAGCTAGATGTCGTTTTTGTGTGCTTTTGAAGGGGTGTCCGAAATCACCACACCCTTCCAGGTAGCTTCGGACACTTTTCAAAAAAAAAATATACAGTGACCGCCAAAAAGTATGTACCATATGGGAAAAAAATTTATTATTGGAGTATTGGAAAAAATATTCTGGGGAAAAGTTTGTGCATGTCCGATAACCTAAAAATCGATTTTGACACATGTCACGTGATCGCTAGAATGGCGGCAAAATGAAAAAAATTGCAATGCAAAGGCAAAAAAAGGGGTAAGATGGCAAGATATCAAAAAAAGTTATTTGAAAAAGTCATTTAGAATTCAATTTTATACACATAAACGAAGTTTCAAGAGATAATTCAAAAAAATTGAAAATAGCAATTTTTTAAAAATATTTTCCCATCTATTTAAAAATATAATTTTTTTTTCTTATGAATATCTTGACTATACTGAAACATTTGCATTTTAATGATAATGACAAAACTTTCTCATTTTCTCCACACCAGAGGGTACTAAATTGAAAAAATTGGAATTTGTCAGAACCCTTGCTGTTACATCGGTTCGTATCTAACAGTTATATCCGAATTCCACGACCATTGTGATGACATGACACTCCAAAACATGGTAATTTCCAGATTATAATCAAGTTCCGATGATAATCGTGGATGAGCGTTTCACTTCGCACATAAACTTGAAAATAGTGCGTCAAATTAAAGATTCTTAAAGTTTATGTGCAAAGTAAAACGCTCATACAGCATTATTATTGAAACTTGATTAAAATCAGGAAACATGGTGTTTCTAGATTGCCATATCAACACAATAGTCTTGGAATTCTGATGTAACTGTTAGATAAGAACCAATGTAACAGCGAGGATTCTGGCAAAAACCAATTTTTTTAATTTAGTTCCCTCTGCTGTGGAGAAAATGAGAAAGTTTAGTCATTATCATTAAAATGCAAATGTTTCAGTATAGTCAAGCTATTCATAAGAAAAAAAATTTTTTTAAATAGATGGGAAAATATTTTTAAAAAATTGCTATTTTCAATTTTTTTGAATTATCTCTTGAAACTCCGTTTATGTGTATAAAATTGAATTCTAAATGACTTTTTCAAATAACTTTTTTTGATATCTTGCCATCTTCCCCTTTTTTTGCCTTTGCAATGCAATTTTTTTCATTTTGCCGCCATTCTAGCGATTACGTGACATATGTCAAAATCGAATTTTAGGTTATCGGACATGCACAAACTTTTCCCCAGAATATTTTTTCCAATACTCCAATAATAAAAAATTTTCCCATTTGGTACATACTTTTTGGCGGTTACTGTATATATTTCTGAAAATGAAAACGAAAGTTTCATATTACAAATCGATTCATTCATATATGTGCTACATTTGGTTAAAATTTCGTACGAAAACATCGATTTGTCCAAAAGTTATGTCGAAAAAACTGTAAAAATCGTCCGAAGTCACCTCATTTTACGGTACATTTTGTGCAACCGAAGGAAAATTTCAGATCAACCACTACATAAGGGTAGTTTATTCTTTAAAAAACTTTGCATCTCCGAGCAATAAAAGATGCCATTTCTATATGCACAACACACGTTGTTATGAAAGCTGCATATCACTATCCTTTGTGACAGTTTGTGGGTGAGGGGTAACCTTCGAGTTCGGAGGGGGAGATTTGTTATTGTTATGATATATATGATGTAAGCTTAGAACCAGTGGCGGCGTACTGATACATTTTTTTCATGTTATATTTTTATCTATAGACGACTACATGCCTGGTTTAAAAGCACGTGTGTTGTCAAGATGTCAATAAAAAATACTTCATTGTGAGAAGAATTAGATTATTGCTGACAAAGCATAGAATAAGGTCATAAATACTGAAGAAATAAATGAAAGTTCTGAAGTAAAAAAGTTAAAATATTCAAATTGTTGAATCACATCAGTAAACTATACTATACACTATAAATGCATTATAATACACATAAGAATTTACACGTAAACTATAATACACTTGAGAGATATCATTCAAATTTATGTTGAATGCGTATAATTGAAATACTCATCCAAAGAGTAGTAAAAGCCGTAGGAGCTCTTTAACTATTCTTATGTTTTTTCTGAATTTAGGTCATTGGTATCCTGAGGCAGATGATTAAAAAGTTTCATAGAGTTGTCAAAAAGTAAGTAAAGTTGTGTAGATCGATATTACAAGTCTGTCCGGTAGGAAAACGAGAATTTCTCATGTATTCAAACTTAAAAAAGATCCACTGAACTATTAGACCTGGGGATGGTGACAGATTTTGAGACACGATTTAACCCAGTATGCCCTTTAGAGGACAGTATTGTCTGTATTTCCTCATGATAATAAGGCAGGAATAAAAGAGTCGTCCTGGGTTCTTCCTTAAAAAAAAATTATTAATCATTTGTTCGAAAAATATGTGTTTCGCTACGATTTTAATCAGGCTGCTATGTGTTTTGTAATGAAATAACGAAAATAAAATACTCAGAAAACCATTGGCATACCGTTAGGGCGGGTCCGAAGGGTTGGTATGGTCACGTGAATTTGTATGAGAATAAGGAAATTTTCCGTGTTTTTAAACATGCTACCACTGATAAGTATACAAGTTACTGTTCTGAAACTGCTTAAAAAAAGGATGGCATACTGAATGCGTATGCCTAAGTACTGTTAACTCTGCAAAAATTTTGAACAGGTATGGAATAACATTCCGTGATTTTAGTCAGTATGCCATTCCATTTTCATTAAGTTTTTGGTAATATAAGATGTATATGAAATTGGCATATGGTATGAGAGAGTAAAAATTACAGGCATACGCAAAAAAATTTGCAAAATATAAACAAAAATTTCCGCAATTTTAAGCAGTATGCCTTTTTGTTTATATGATGTACATGGTGCATGTAGTTGGAATAACAAAAGGCATACCTATCGTTAAGGTCCAAGCTTGTCAAAAATATAAAAAGTGATTCAAAATAGAGATAACCTGATGTGTAAGAGAATCGTGACAATTTTTGTCCTTTTAAGCATGACACCTTTCTGTTTTTATTATAATCATGGTATATGTAGGTGGAATAACATATGACATACCAATATGTAAAGTCCAAGAGTTCGGAAAATATTTAAAAAAAGCACCGGAACATCGTGCTTCACAAATGATGTTCCAGTTGTACTGAATGAGATGACAACACATGCATAAGCAATGCAGGAGGCGGACCTAATTCCGTTACCGCTGTTATTCTATTGAACTACGACGTTTTCGATCCACGGCGGAGTTGCGCTCACGGGGACCCTTGGCACTATCTAAGCATTGTGCAGGTCTCGAAAGATGAAACCTGCAGTCCTTCCCTCTCATTCATTCCTATCCATTACCGGGAGAAGCTGAGACTAGAGCAGAAGTTTGTTTCTTCAATAAAATATCGTTTTCAGAATTATGAATTTATATAGGAAAAAAATTTCAATTATTTTTATTTATTGTGTCCGTGGTAGGTACGTGGGATCGTGATTACAAGTAGTGAGATCAACTTTTTTTAGAAAAATAAATCACATTCCAAATAGTTTTTCCTCAAATATATATGTTCCTTTGGTAAATCTGAATAGGAATTATATATTTATCAGCTTTACCGCGGTACATCTAAACAAATTATGTATTTGACAGCATTCTCGCAGGAGTGCGATATGCTTTACTTTCTCATGTAGTCGTAGGAAAATTCAGTTCCAGCATTATTTCTGAAGTCACGATTGAGGCATAATGAAAATAGCGCTTGATGCACGTGGTGAAGAAGTGCCTTTAGAGCACTCGCAACGTTCAAACTCGTGGCGGCATATGAGTTTATGATAAAAGCTGTTAAAAAAAAACAGATTACGTTCAATTTAATTCAAAAACTAAGTCGTAGACAAACTATACCGTACAAAAATATACAAATGAAAAAGAAGCCACATATAACGGCCCTGCGATAGAGGACCAACATGGCAATGTCGAAAAATCGAAATAGTAAGAAAGTTTTATTGCATTTTTTAATGTGATAAACCCGGGCTACTTGTATGTCATTTTTATTTTAACGAAGTGAATCACTAACTTTTTTCATAAACCAAGAGGCATACTGATTAAAAACACATGTATTTTTTTCATAATTTTGCAACTTTTTTTACAATTTTTTATATAGAAAATTCGCACAACTTGTATGCCATTTCTTATTTCATCTCCATATACCATGGCTATAATGAAAACATACTGCTTAAAAAAATGGAATTTTTTAAATCTATTTTGCAGCTTCATTTAAATTTTTTAGTATGACGAACACGCACAACTCGTATGCCATGTTACATATCAACAATTCAGGAGACAAACTTTATATTACAACAAATTTTGTGCTGATTAAAATCACGGAATGTTATTCCATACCTGTTCAAAATTTTTGTAGAGTTAACAGTACTTAGTGTTAGAATAAATCAAATTCCCGTTTAACACTTTTATTCATCCACTTGCTTATCTCACAAAGTCAACTCTAATACTACCTAATAATTATATCGTCACCCGATTCGTGGTTCTGTCTCATCAGCTCTGCTATGATTCATTACTATCGTAGTGTACTGGGGGACGCAAAATGTACCTATATCCTACATTCGGCCATCCTGCATTTGGGCTGTCCTCAGACCGTACTACAATCTGCAACAAAATGAAGGCTTTAGGTAAATATTGTAATTCCACGAAAAATTCCCCCCCCCCTTTTTTTGTCAATTACATTGGTTACTTTCACCAAAGGCAACTTTTGCCATACCTTTCATTCAAAAGTTTCGTCAAGGGTTGGCGACTTTCGCCATGAGAACGTTTACAAGATCATTCATTCATTGTGGTGACTTTCACCGTGAGAGACTTTCTCTTAACGACGTAACTTTAGCAACTTTTGCTATTAACTTACTTATGATCGTCTTGAATGCTTATCCATTTCTTAAGAACGTTTACAAGATCATTCATTCATTGTGGTGACTTTCACCGTAAGAGACTTTCTCTTAACCTCTTAAGGTCCACCGATGCATATTTGGAACATTCGAAATATCAAACTATAAAACCAGTCATTCACTCTAGTTTGTAATTATTCCACGATAACTCGTTGTTCCAAGGTGGGAACTAATGATATAATACATAAATGTACTGTTCACGCCATCTATTGCCATTTTGTGAAAGTTTGAAATTCGCCAGTCTAGTAAACAGCACATAACCTGACTTTGTTACATTTGGTGGTGATTGCTGCATACTTTGAGTGAGTATTATATCAAAATAAAATTATTGGGCTCATTGTGGGTACTATTAGATGACTATGAAGTAGTAAAACCATAATTTTTCTGGAATCACTGTCTTATATTGTCAATATTCCATTTGTTCCATGGATGGAACTTTGGTCATTTCCGTTAATTTTTCATTTGTTCCACGACTGGAACATTGGTCATACAATTATGAATTGAATATTCAAATATAACTTCTTTATTGCAGAAAAACCAACTATGACTGATTTTCCTAGTGGAAGTGAAGACGAAAATTTGAGTGATTCGGATTATGACCCTGACTGTGACGAAAGGGCTACGAATCATGTAGATACTTCATCTGAAAGTGATCTCGAAGACGCGAGTGACGATGAAGTCCCCCTGGCTGATCTTATACCTACAGTAAGAAACAGGTTAGACAAAGCAAAACCTAAATGGACCAATGCTAAAGACAATGATAACCCTTCACATGTGCCAACTTTTGCCCCACCTGAAAAAAATGAAGAAGCTGAAATAGGAAGACCCATTCATTATTTCCAAACTTATTTTTCAAATGACTTATTGGATCATATGGTAGATCAGAGTAATCTGTATTCAGTGCAGAATGACCCCAACAAACCTCTTTTACTGACAAGGGAAGAATTGGAAATATTTATTGGAACTGTGGTGTACATGTCAATTTTTGGACTGCCGAGGCATAGATTATACTGGACGTCATCATGTAGAGTATCCAAAGTCGCCGATGTTTTATCAAGACATAGATGGGAAGACATAAAGAAGAATTTACACTTCAATGATAATTCACTTCTTCCCCATAATAGAAACGATCCTGATCGCGATAAATTGTTCAAAATCAGACCCATCATTACTCACATGAAACAAAAATTTATTGGCCACATGAAACCTCAAATGCTATGCGTTGACGAACAAATAGTACCATATAAAGGAAAATCAGCATTGAAACAATATAATCCGAAAAAACCCAACAAGTGGGGATACAAGATATTTATATTATGTGACAGCAATGGACTTACGCATGATTTTGAAATATATACTGGGAAAATTCTTCCAGTACCTGGAAAAGAGGATATTGGAGCTAGTGGTAATATTGTTCTGCGCCTAGCATCTTCAATACCTAAACACCAAAACCACTTACTCTTTTTCGATAATTGGTTCACTTCTCTGAATTTGATTACAAGCCTTCATAAAGATGGAATACCAAGCTTAGGAACTATTAGAAAAGATCGGCTTCCCGGATTACAGTTCAAAAGTGACAAGGAAATGAAAAAGGAAGGTAGAGGCACCTATGAAGAATACAAGACTGTTATAGATAATACCGAAATCCGAGCAGTGAAGTGGTTTGATAATAAAAGTGTGTGTTTAGTCAGCACATTTTGTGGATCCCGACCAACTGATCGAGTACAGCGATTTGATCGTAAAACTAAGACTAGAATAGACATTTGCCGCCCATTTATGATAAAGCAATATAACAGCTTCATGGGAGGAGTGGATTTGTTGGATGGGTTGATAGCTTACTACAGAATAAGTCTAAAAAGTAAAAAATGGTACCTAAAGATATTTTTCCATTTTATAGATCTCGTGATGGTCAATGCATGGTTGAGATACAGACAAGACTTGACCGAGCAAGGACTCGATAAGAAGGACATCCTTGATTCACTTGGCTTCAGAGCAGAGGTAGCTGAGGGACTCTGCATGATGGGGAAGGATACAGAAAACATTAGGAAGAGAGGAAGGCCTAGTAGTAGTGGAAATATAGTAGAAAGAGAATATAAAATGAAGAAAAAGAATGCCACAAAACCGATTCCACAGTTCGACGTGCGCACTGATAAAGTGGGCCATTTTCCAATTGAAAAAGAAAAACGACAAAGGTGTAAAAAACCAAGATGTGGACTAAAAACTTCCACTTACTGCATTAAATGTCAAGTTTACTTGTGTCTGAACAAGACAAGAAATTGTTTTGCAGAGTTTCATTATTGACCATTGTTCCATTTTTGGTACATTTGATTTTTTTTTTATTCAATAAAAAATTGGTTTCCATATACACTCGACTACATCAATAACCATATTTTATCACTGAAATTCACAGTAAACATTTTTTATTTACCTTGTAAGTAAATTCGGACCTTAAGAGGTTAAAGACGTAACTTTAGCAACTTTTGCTATTAACTTACTTATGATCGTCTTGAATGCTTATCCATTTCTTAAGATGTTCCGGAGACATCACGGTCCGTGAACGTCTGCAGCCCTCTCTCAAATCCTCTACTTCGTAACGATCATTCATCAAAACTTTTGTAACTCTAAAAGGACCTTTATATTTTGCCGTCAGTTTTTTACTAGTTCCCGTTGCTGGAAAACTGGTTATTTGTACCATTACCAATTCGCCCACATCAAATTTCGTTCCCTCTCGTCTCAACCTATCATACCTTTCCTTCTGTAACTTCTGATCTTTTGTTATGTATTTCGTGATTTTTGTACGTATTTCGGCTAAATTCAAACGATTTATGTTATCCCTCACACTGTTCAATATTTTTGCTTCGGCTCCATGTTTTGTATTGTATCCAATCAATGCTTCCATCGGGGTCGCATTGATTCCTTTATTATGACTCGTATTAAGAGTGATTTGTATTTGCTTGACGTAGGAATCCCATTCCCTAGGATCCTTACCGGCCATTGTAGTAGAAAGTGCATTTACTATAGTTTGATTATAACGCTCACACTGGCCGTTGCTTCTTGGTGTTGCAACCGCATTCAAAATGTGTTTAATACCGTAATTCTCACAAAAACTTCGAAAATTCCTTGAGGTGAATGCTGAACCCCTATCGCTAATAATTCTCGTAGACACTCCAAACAAAAAAATTAAACTAGTTACTACTTTGGTAACATGTTTTGTTTTTTGATTTCGTACAGCTTCAATAACAGTGAACTTGGTGAAACCGTCGACAATGACAAGTATGAATTTGTTTCTTCTGTTACTAGTTGCAAAAGGGCTCACGTGATCAATGTGCAGCGTGTGGAACGGTATGGGCAATTTTTCTATCGGATTCAGCTTGCATTGCTTATTTGCCTTCACCTTTTTGTAATATGCACAACTGAGACATGCGTTCACGTATTTTGTAACAAATTTTCGCAATCCTGAAAACCAATAGTTACTGCGTATACGTTCCAGGGTTTTTTCTATTCCCAGATGTCCTGAATCATCGTGACATAGTCTGCATATTTGCATACGAGCCATGCGAGGGACCACCCAAGCTTTGTCGCCATTTTCCAGTTTTCTGTATAGTTTCTCTTTTTTCAACTCATATTCTTTGAAATATTGCTTACTTTCTCTATTTTTCTTTCCTTGTAGAATCTTTCTTATTCTCCCCAGTTGTTCGTCCTGAAATTGTGCGGCAGTGATCCAGTCACCCTCGGTTAAATCCACTTGAAATACCTCCACATCAGTACTTTTCAGAATTCTGCTCAAAGCATCGACATGGGCCATTTTTTTTCCGGCTCTGTATTCTATTTCAAATGAGTACTCTTGAATTTCTAGCCACCATCTCCCAATACGGGGAATGAGGCTTTTTTTTGTTAGTGTCATCTTCAAGGCATTACAGTCTGTTATGACTTTGAAATTTATTCCAAGAAGGTACACTCTGAAATATCTTAGGGCATACACAACCGCCATTGTTTCGAGCTCGTAGGAATGATAAAGACGTTGATCTATGGTTGTTTGCTTGCTAAAATAAGATACCACATGGGGATTTTCATGCTGATCGAACTGAATCAGCATGGCTGCCATTCCTACCGAGCTGGCATCCGTATGCAGCTCTGTGCGCCGTTTTGGATTATATATTGTTAGGATAGGGGCTGAAGTGAGGATTCTCTTTATTTTCTCAAAAGCTTTTTGTTGAATGTCACACCATTCAAATTTGACATCCTTTCGAGTTAGTTTGGTGATTGGTTCAACAATAGTAGCGTAGCCTTTCACAAATTTCCGAAAATAGCTCGACAAGCCGACGAACTGCCTTACCTGCTTAATATTGTGAGGTATTGGCATTTTCGAAACTGCGTCTATTTTACTTTTTCCAGGTCTTACACCTTGTTCACTAATTTCTCTCCCCAAGTATTCTATTTGGGTTCCAAAAAATACGCACTTGCTCAGTTTGAGGGTGAGGTTGTGCTCTCTCAACTTCAACATCACCTTTTGTAGATGTTCTAGGCCTTGCTCAATTGTACAAGACGGAATAATGATATCATCAATATATGGAAATGCAATCTTATTGCGAAGATCTCCCAGGACGGTATTTATCAAAGACTGAAACACCGAAGGAGCATTGGTAAGACCAAATGGCATTCGTAAAAACTCATAGTGTCCATCCGGTACTATGAATGCAGTCTTGGCTATTGAATTTTCCGCCATGGGCACCTGATAATACCCGGACGCTAGATCAAGTGTTGTGAAGTATTTATAGCCTCCCAACTTGTCAATTTGTCCTTGATAGTTATTGCATTGAGTTGTCTAAAATCTACACACATGCGATATTCACCCGACTTTTTCTTAACCAATGTGATTGGACTAGCGTATGGAGATGTAAACTCGCGAATGATTTCATTTTCTAATAATTCTTTCAAGATATTTTGTAAAATATTTTTTTCAATTTCTGGAATACGGTAAGGCCGGCGCACCACTGGAACATCACTCGCGCACCTAATTACCATTTCGACTGTTTTTGTTTTGCCTAGGTGTCTCAAAGAACGCGAAATTCGGTCTGAAAATGTCTGAAGCAGTCTTTCACATTTAATTTTATCACTAGGTTTTATATCACCGAATTTGAGTTCATCGAGAGTTATATCACTATCATATACATCGACTATATTTACAAAGTGTTCATATGATTCGGATAAATGACGAAAAATTACCTTATCATTTCGTTTGATGAACATTACATGTGGCTGGTTCAAATAATTGCTGCCTACTATTAATTCGTAATTAAGAAATTCGTCTTCAATGACAAATGCCTTCACATTAGCTCAAACTCCTTGTATTACAACACTAATATCGCAAGAATATTCGGTTTGCAACGTAGTGTTCATAAAACTACACAATGTCACTTCTTGCGATTTCACCACTGGTAAATGCAATTTGTTCATAATACCCATTTTTATCAGTGTGGCAGAGCTACCTGTATCAATTAAACAATGAACTTTCCGTCCATCAATTCGCGCGACTTGCAAAAACAAATTGTCAGATAGTAAAACTTCGTTAATTTGAATAACCTGAACTTCTTTTTTTGGAAACGGACATCTATTACTTGTATGTCCTAACCGTTTACACGTGAAACATTCCAGCTTAGGTTTTCTACAATTTTTAAATACATGTCCCGGATTACCACAATTAAAACAATTATACAATTTTTTTTTTTTAATTTTTGTTACTTTCTTGATGACTGGTAATTGGAAATATGCGATTACTTGTACTAGGAATTGATATTTTATTTGGTACACTACCCATTGTATTGAGATATGCATACAAAAGGTTCACATCTGTGTGTTGTGCTGATCTCACTGTGCGTGACAAATTTTCGTCGGTAATGCCACCGATTATGGCATCTACCAAGTACTCATCCGGGATTACCAATTTAAGTGCCCTTAACTTTGACAATTTTTGAAAACAATAATCACCAAGATTTTGTCCCTGGCTTGTTTCATAATTCGCAGCATCCCTGAGTAATTTTGAAAAAGGAACAGACTTACGGAATTGTTGCTTCATCGAATTTTTCACTTCATTCCAACTTGCATCATACTTAGTGTGTTCATCAAACCATTGTCTTGCATTACCTTGTAATCTGCTACAAACCAAACGCATAATGGAATCATCATCCCAACCATATCTTTCTGCCAATTTGTCAACTCTGTTCAGCCACTGTTCAACCGCTGAATCATCTCGGGATGGATCAAATGCTGGTATCAAAAATTCGTCACCCACTTGTAAAACTGGTTTAGCTGGCTGTTGTTTCAATTTTTGTAATTCACTCTTGAGTCTTTTAAGCTCCCTTTTTACTGAACCGTCACTAGAACTATCACTACTTGTAGAATTGCGTCTTTTTCGCGAACTTTTCGATTTTTGTTTCCGGTGACCCATAATCGTTTCAAAAACAATACAATTGTTTACACACAATACGAATGCTAAGATTCAATATCCCACCGCTGTCTTTGTTAGAATAAATCAAAGGCGAAACTATTCCCGTTTAACACTTTTATTCATCCACTTGCTTATTTCACAAAGTCAACTCTAATACTACCTAATAATTATATCGTCACCCGATTCGTGGTTCTGTCTCATCAGCTCTGCTATAGGTTTGTTCGGGTTCTTCAATTGGAAACTGTTGGGAACCTGCGCAGAACTATCGACGCAATGACAAAAATTGGGAACGATTCAGAACTATTTCTAATTTAATAAAAACCAAAACGTACTCGTGTAAAGAGTGTGGCGGAACCTATTGGTGTAGTGGTGAACTGATATTACAACTGACGTTAAATTTGCCATCTGTCTACTGATGTGTTCCGTGGCTTTGTTTACTTTTAGATTTTCGGCGCACACCTTTGAAACCCAAAATTAGTAACATAGCAAACTTGCTTAAAACGAAATACTTTTCTATTATGATGTCCGGTAAGAACTGAAATATGTGAAAATAATGAATCTGACTCAATATGCATACCACAAGAAAACTAAAATAATTTTCTTTGGAGCAATTCTAGCATGTCCGGTTTCAATATTAGAAAAGAACTCAGATCCCTCATAGGCATGAGAAAGAGATTCTAGTATACTTCTATCAACCCTAGCAAAAAAAGAACAATGATTCAAGAGAATAACATTTTTTTAAATCTACCTAAAATGTTCTATGAATTCTTTGTCAGTAAGCAGGTGTATAGTATTCTCAAAATAGTCCTCATTTTTAATGTGAGGAATTCTTGAAAAATAACCCCCACTTCTTCATCCCCAGATGACGAACTCGATGACGAGCTTGACAATAGAAATACATTCATGATCACTAATTACATATCAACAAATAATAGGAATATTTCTGTAATAAACACTATTCGGAACTTATTTTCATAACCTCAAATGGCTCAATGACATTATTGACAATGACAAATCACAAAATACGCATGTGTCAAATTATCGATTCCAAATAGTTCAAGCTTGACCGCAGGGATTAGTGAGAACGGTTCGAATCGGTTCGGGATCGAATTCAAATTAAACCAAAACAAGCCATAGCGAAATCCTGAACCGTTCGCGTCGAACTCGAACGCGAATTTCAAAAGACGCATGCTCCGAACGGTTCCGAATCGGATAAAATGAGAACCCGAACAAACCTTATGATTCATTACTATCGTAGTGTACTGGGGGACGCAAAATGTACCTATATCCTACATTAGGCATACGCATTCAGTATGCCATCCTTTTTTTAAGCAGTTTCAGAACAATAACTTGTATACTTATCAGTGGCAGCCTGTTTAAAAACAGGGAAAATGTCCTTATTCTCATACAAATTCACGTGACCATACCAACCCTTCGGACCCGTCCTAACGGTGTGCCAATGATTTTCTGAGTATTTTATTTTCGTTATTTCATTACAAAACACATAGCAGCGTGATTAAAATCGTAGCAAAACACATATTTTTCGAACAAATGATTAATATTTTTTTTTTAAGAACCCAGGACGACTCTTTTATTCCTGCCTTATTATCATGAGAAAATACAGACAATACTGTCCACCAAAAGGCATACTGAGTAAAATCTTGTCTCAAAATCGGTCACCATCCCCCGGTCTATATGTATTAAGTACTTGAAAGACATTCCAACAAGACAATTTTTATGAATAACTAGGCACAAAGTTATCAATAGAATAGCTCGGAAAACATATCTATGGCTTGCACTTCTCTTTGAGGCTATAAATCCTATACAGTATCCAGCAATTTTTTTATACAGATAGGAGAGCCTATACCTATTTGGAATTCCTCAAAAAATGTTATTATTCAGAAAAAACTCCTGAATCTTCCCAAACTCGAAATTCACTATCCAAACTTTCCTTATTTCCATTTGTCTAAGAGGGACATTAAAAATTATAGAAATACAAAACTCGAAAATGTCTTTGAAGATGTGATTTCTACAGGGTGAGTCAACAAGATTCCCGTGGTCGATTGCTCCGTTGTGAATCACTATTTCGATTTCTTATATTTTTTTTTTGCTAAACGGACCATTTAAGACTATTTTCCAAAATTGTTCTTATTCATACAGGGTGCATCATTGAAGCGTGGCTGACAAAAGTTGGTCTCTTTCAGATGAAACACCCAGTATATTTTCATATATTCCGATCCGCTGTTTCACGCTTCGAAATATTTAGTGGAGATAATTCGGGAGTCGATAGACGAAATGGTGAAGTTAATTGTGAATATGGTGAATATTGTATAAATTATACAGGATGTTCGTTACAACAATACAAACTTGGCCATTTTCAAACATCAGTATTTTGATTTTTTCAAATGGAACACCCTGTATATTATCATTCATATCAACTCCTTTTTAATGACTCTTCAATTTTTATTCTTGATGTCATGTGCCTATAAAACAACCCGTTTCCGAGATATTCAACATCCTAAGGATGGGGGTCTTTCCACAGAAAATATTGACAATATTCGTGTTTTGTATTATATTTGGAATTAAACTTTATAAATCATATCAACCCAATAATAAAACAAATTATCATATTTATTCAAATCAGAAGAAAGAAAACAACAATAATTAATGCAGCAAATGTTCAATGTGCTTGCCATTTTCACTAATACACAGTCTCAATCTTTTCTCAAACTATTCTCCACACGTTCCAGCATGTCTTCTGAAATTTCCCTGAAAGCAGTCCGAATTCTTGCTTTCATATTTCCAGGAGTTGTAGGCGGAGTTTGATGAACAACCCATTTAATGTATCCCCATAGAAAGTAATCCATTTTTGTGAGGTCCGGTGACCTGGGAGGCCACTGAACTGGCCCTCCTCTACCTTTCCATTTTCCACGAAATGTATTGTTGATGTATTCCCGTACATCAGTCTGGTAATGTGCAGGCGCACCATCTTGTTGGAGCCACATTCTCTGCCTTGTTGCCAATGGCAGATCATCCAATAAAATGTATAGCTGTCGCAAAAACCTTAGATATTCTCTTCCATTAAGATGACCATTGAAAAAATGGCCCTATCACTCGCCGTCCAATGATACCTCCCCAAACATTCAGTGACCAACGTTGTTGGTGATTGACATATCTAAAGAAATGAGGATTTTCAGTTGCATAATAGTGTATATATGTCTTCTCTGATTTTATTTACACCCCATTGGCAAAACCGCATTCGCTTTGGAAAATCTCTTTCAGTTAGCTCCTGCATCAACTGCATATGAAATGGATGAAAATTGCATTTTCTCACCATCCGAGAAACACTACTTTGTGATATTCCCAACTCCATAATCAGAATACGTGTACTTACATGGGGATTCTCGGTAATATGTAATGCAATATCAACAGTATTTTCATCATTCGTTACAGGACGGGCACGTTCAAACTTTTTGTGAAATACTGTTCCGGTTCCTCAAATCTTGTTTTGAGGGCTTGAAATGCTCGCATGTCTGAATGTCTTTTCTCAGCAAACTTTTGTTGGTATAATCTAGACGCCAGTAAGCAGTTACCGTCACTTTCACCCAAAGCATAAACCATTTGAACCATATCCTCTAAACAATAATTCATAATGTCACAATTGTAGTTTGACAGTTACCTCTATTTTCAAATGCCGATATTCATTTTTTTCAGCGGAGGTCATGGATAACTAAACTAGATAAAATAGTTACTTTTCAAAATTTCTGCTATGCTATAGTTATTCATAATTTTTTACGAATGCTCTTGAAGAAGAATAAAATAATTAAAACGGCATTCAGTGTCAGTATTTTCTGTAAAGAAACGTGAAGTTGAAAAATATGCAGGATTGTTGATTTGCCATTGAACAATTCCTTTAAAAACCACAATATCTCAGAAACGGGTTGTTTTAGGCACATGACATCAAGAATAAACATTGAATAGTCATTAAAAAGGAGTTGATATGGAGGATAATATACAGGGTGTTCCATTTGAAAAAATCAAAATATTGATGTTTGACAATAGCCAAGTTTGTACGAGGATGTATTGATATCTAGTTAGCCTAGACCAGTTCCCTGCATAAACAAAATATTGCGTTACCATAGCAACGAACAATAACTTATTAGAAGTATCAGTGTAAAGTTTGACGTCGGGAAAGTAAACCAGAGTTACGCAATAAATTAAAAGATAAAATATGTCCACCAAAATTGTGAAAATCGAAAAATTGGAGTATCGAGCCATCATCAAGTACCTGTATTTGAAAGGGTTAAGAGGTAAGCAGATTTACGAAGATATGCTTAATACTCTTGGTGATCAATGTCCTTCGTATGCGACCGTGAAAAATTGGACTGCAAGCTTCAAAAGAGGTAAATTTTCCATTGAAGATGATGACCGATCGGGAAGGCCAGTTTCTGTGTCAGTCCCCGAAAATATCGATACAGTTTATGACATGATTTTAACAGACCGTCGAATTGGGCTGAAACGGATATCTGAAGCACTGAATATTTCATACGAACGCGTTCATCATATAGTTCACGTCAATTTGGACATGAAAAAAATTGCTGCAAAATGGATCCCCAAATGTTTGAATGTTGACCAAAAGCGTGCAAGGGTAGTAGCATCGCGTTCTATCTGTGCTCGATTTGAAAACGATGTAGACTTCTTAAACCGAATTGTTACTATGGATGAGACTTGGGTACATTTCTACGATCCAGAAACAAAGCAACAATCGATGGAATGGCGACACTCCGGTTCTCCAAGACCTAAGAAGTTTCGTGTCCAAAAATCTGCTGGAAAAGTTCTTTCTTCAGTTTTTTGGGATTGCCATGGAGTAATCATGATTGATTTCTTGGATGAGGATAGAACAATAACAGGAGATTACTATTCGACATTACTGACCACTCCACGGGAAAAAATTAAAGAGGAAAGACGCGGAAAGCTATCCAAAGGTGTTTTGTTTTTGCAGGATAACGCCCCTGCACACAAATCCCAGGTTGCCATGCAAAAAATTCGTGATTTAGCGTTTGAATTACTGGAACACCCCCCTAATTCACCAGATTTGGCTCCGTTCGACTATCATCTCTTTCCTCAACTGAAAAAAAGTTTAAAAGCTGTGGAGGTCTGGTTTGCAGAGCAAGAAGAAACATTTGTTTTGAAAGGTCTAGAGACGTTGCAGGTTCGCTGTAATAAATGTATCCAATTAAGAGGAGAATATGTTGAGTAATAAAATATTTTGACATTGAAATTTTGTTTGGTTCTCTAGTAGGCTAAGAATTTCTCAATATATCCTCGTAGCAGATATAGACCGGGATCCCACGCCTATTTTCAAAATTGATTAATAACAGGCTGAATCTTCCTGAGTAGCTTCATTTTGCCGAGACACCCAACTTTTTCCTCTACGAAAACTCTCGATAGTGGTAGCTAATGGAATGCGCAGGCGTCAGTCATGTCGATTTGGTGAGTGAAAAAAATTCATTAATAACAGTTAGTTTTTCAGTTGAACCTCAAGATAATTCGATGAAGTACTCGAAAAAACTTTTGTCCTACAAAATGGATGGTAGGACTGAAGAGTCCCCCACTCCCAACATGTACCAATGACGAGGTCATAAAAATTCATTAATAACCAGCGGAATTTTGTACCGTTGCTTGGTTAATATTTGTATAATTGAATGGTCATATTGTCCTACAAATTGAATGGTAGGGGTTCCCAGTCCTACGTTCCGAACATGTCAATTCCATGGTAAAAAAATTTTTATTAATAACTGTAGTACAATGATAACACATGAAAGGTAAGTGTATCCTTCACCTGAATAATACAGTGTCCTACAAAAAAGGGGTATGTATCGCTAGTCCTACAAAAATTATTCAAAATAACGAATTATTTTGAAATTGTGGTTTAGCTCATTTAATGTACTTTTATTCGTGAAGTAATGTTACTTTCAATGTATAATTGTTTGTTCAATTCAAAAATATCATAATTTACGTGAAAAGTTTATGAAATAAGTGGGAAATTTTGTTTAGCTTTCATAATTTTTATAAACATATTGAAAAAAAAAACAACAATAACAAAGTAAAAACTTTGAAATAATCAATCTGCCCTCCGGGGCGGCTTAAATGAAGTCGCATGCGCTTCAACAGATGCAGGGTAACCCGGAAAAACCTGCAACACCACATCGTCGTATGAAGAGCAGAAATTTATAATTGATAACTTACGAAGAGGTCAGACGAATTGTTAAATTCTGCTCTACGGTAAAATAGGATGTATGGTATATCCAGATGCCTCAAAAAGTCCAGTTCGAAAGAGATATTATATTTTACGGGGGTCAAGTGGCCAACCAAGTAGTTAAAATACCGATCTTTTATCCACTCTGGTAGTCGGTCGTGGGTTCGAAGCCTAGCGACTGCTTATATTTCTCTGATGGCCCGAGAAAGTGGAAAAGCACGTAAAAAGTGAGAATTCGTTAATCCTTGGCTCTCACAAGTTTCGGCTTTTGAGGGCTGTCCTTCGTAAGGGAACGACATCTGGTTAACGGAAAAATTAATTTTAAACAACAATGTATGCAACTATCATCAAAGGACTCCGCACACTTTTAATGAAAGAAAGTCTTACTGTGAAAATGGCTGAATTTTTGGTGTGTTGTAGCTGAAGCTATTCTGAGTAAAATTCTCCATTGGCCCTACTCGATCGTATTACCAGATTCAGCGCTAGAGGGCGACACATCATCAATTTTGAGATTTTTGGAAGAATTTGAATGTATAAAAAAATATCAATATACCATTCATATCCAATATTGAGCTAGTGAGCGACTGGTCATTACTGACATTCATGAGAAATATGTTTCATAATACAGAAAAAACCAAACTGTTTTTCTACAAGGTAATCAAGAATATAATCAATTCTCCTGTGTATGAATAGAATTTGGAAAATAAAAATGATAATGTTTTTGATATTGATCTATTTCTTTGAACAGTGTCTTGTCATGATATGAAATGCAACACCCTTTGTGAAATATAATTTCTCATTCGAATGGAGGGACTTACGAGCTACAAATTAGATTTAATGTGTTTATTTCTAAAAAAAATCGATTTCGAATTAAAGCAAAAAAATCAAATCGATTCATAATATCATATCAAAAGTGAGGGTAAATGTGCCTAATTACAAAATATTTAGATTTTTTATTTCAGAAGGTATGATCGAAATATCTGTAGGCTTGTTAAGCCCGTGGCTTACGGTCAAATAGATTGATTTTACTGCCTTGATATGAAGTTAATTCAATTGGTTTGTTTCACCATGAGCCATCAGCTTCAGATTTGGGTAAAACTAATGGTTAACCATACAATTTTTGCGCTCACCAAATCAACATGACTTTCGCCTACGCAGTTCATTAGCTACTGATATCAAGAATTTTCGTGGAATTGACAATTTCGTAGCGTAGGACTGAGAACACCTACCATTCAATTTGTAGGACAATATGACCATTCAATTATACAAATATTAACCAAACAATGGTAAAAAGATCCGCTGGTTACTAATGATTTTTTATGACCACGTCATTGGTACATGTTGGGAGTGGGGGACTCTTCAGTCCTACCATCCAATTCGTAGGACAAAAGTTTTTTCGAGTACTTTATCGAATTATCTCGACGTTCAACTGAAAAACTAACTGTTATTAATGAATTTTTTTCTCTCACCAAATCGACATGATTGACGCCTGCGCATTTCATTAGTTACCACTATCGAGAATTTTCGTAGAGGAAAAAGTTGGGCGTCTCGGCAAAATGAAGCTACTCAGGAAGATTCAGCCTGTTATTAATACATTTTTTTTCACCATGGAATTGACATGTTCGGAGCGTAGGACTGAGAACTCCTACCATTCAATTTGTAGGACAATATGGCCATTCAATTATACAAATATTAACCAAGCAGCGGAAAAAAAATCCGCTGGTTATTAATGAATTTTTATGACCACATCATTGGTACATGTTGGGAGTGGGGGACTCTTCAGTCCTACCATCCATTTTGTAGGACAAAAGTTATTTCGAGTACTTCATAGAATTATCTCGAGTTTCAACTGAAAAACTGACTGTTATCAATGAATTTTTTCCACTCACCAAATCGACATGATTGACGCCTGCGCATTTTATTAGTTACCACTATCGAGAATTTTCGTAGAGGAAAAAGTTGGGCGTCTCGGCAAAATGAAGCTACTGAGGAAGATTCAGCCTGTTATTAATCAATTTTGAAAATAGGCGTGGGATCGCGGTCTAATACTCAAAATTCTTCTAAATCAAATGAATATCAGATATGAATGATCGGTCCATAAAAATAATACAAGTGTTTCAAAATTCTCTTTTTGATTATCTTATACACTTGTAATTGATAGTCCTGGTTCGTATATTACCCGTTATAAAGCAACGGGATAGCACACGAGATAGCACTTCATTTTGAATGCAGAATCTGCTAGACGAACCGTGTAGTAATTGTACGCCCTTGACGAAGGGTTGACATGTTGAATTGAGATGGAAATTCACCGGGTCGTCCTTCCGTTTTTCAAATTATACCATTTCCACCACCTGCGCTTCTGAAAAATGTGAACGGTTCATTTTCGAGAGAAACGAAATAGCCCTTCATTCCCACAAACAGGGTGCCCCAAAATTCAAGGTCATCCTTTGGAGGGCTGATAGTGCAGCTCATGACAGACCAGAATATCACAATATGACCTCAGTAAAATATTGATAGTTTCGGAGATATAATAAAATATTTTGACATTGATTTTTATTTGATTCTATAGCAGGCTAAGAATTTTTCAATATATCCTCGTATTGTTGTGCCGAACATCCTGTATATTTTATTTAATATTCACCATATTCACAATTAACTTCACCATTTCGACTATCGATTCCCGAATTATCTCCACTAAATATTTCGAAACGTGAAATAGGAGATTTTTCAAAAAGAAGTCTGCCAAATAGATATTTTTTAGATAACTTGTCAACGCCGCAACGGAATCCAAAATTGAAAAAAATCGTTGAGCAGCCAATGAAACAGCGGATCAAATGAACCCTATTATATGAAATAAGAGTTTATCACATTATTACAACGATATTTTATTCACATTCACATGATAATTGATGAAACAGTTTTTTTCGACAAACATAAATAAACATTGCACTTGCTACATAGTATTCTTGTTTTTCCCGTACATCATCATCGTCATCACTCATACATTCAATATCTTGGGGGTCTATTCTCGAATTCTTTCGCATACGGATATCATTAGAAGCCGTGTACGAATAATGAATCCTGATTCTCAAAGTGAATTATACGGAATTTTTCGTCTGTTTTACTTAATCCGCATACCAATTGAATTCGTATGGGGTAGTTCCATTCGAAAGGCTCAAATCGCACGAAAAGAATGACTTTTTATGACAGTACGAAACAAATTCTATAAACTTTTCCGTCAGTTATGGCAAATTTGAATGAATTTGCTTATTTAGCTGCAATTGGAAATTTAGAACAACTTGAGGATGCTGCTGAAAATGTAAGAGTTCACCGTACAACTAAATATAATGCATTCGAATTATCTGACGCACAGTTTGTAAAAGAATTCAGGTTGACAAAAAATGTGGCCAGGCTTGTTATAGATGATGTTTCTCCCTTTTTGATTCCTGCATCACGTTGATGAAGAAACGAAGGTAAGTACCACAAGACTTTTATAATGATAATAGATATTATTCCTTATAACGATTTAGAAACTTATACGACAATTTCCACTCATGCAAACATATTTGCAGGTCCTGGTGGCACTAAATTTTTTTGGAACTGGTAGCTATCAACGACCAGTTGGTAGGAACATTTTTATGTCAGTTTCTCAGCTTTCTGTCTCCAGGGCTATTTCTGAAGTAGTAGAAGCTCTGAATCGACCAGAAATATTCAACCGATGGGTTCATTTTCCAGCAAATGTGTTAGAACTTTCGACTTTGAGGCATCAGTATAAAAATACAATTTTCGTACTTCATTCACTTCATCATAATATGTATTTAATAGATTCTCAAGAAATCATAACCTGCCAGGTGTTATAGGATGTATTGACTGCACCCAGGTAGCAATCCATCCACCCAAAATTTTTGATGAAAATGCACCAGAACATTTGTTTGTTAACAGAAAGAATTACCATTCGATAAACACCCAACTTGTATGTATGATTTCGGGTCTTCTCACTGGTCAAAGTCCAATGAGAAAACACCTGCACAAAATGGGTCTGTACAACGGAGAACTTTCCTGCAGACAATGTGGTGAAGGGACAGAAACAGCCAAACATATACTGTCAGAATGTGAGGCATTAGACCGCAAGAGACAGGCAATTTTCGGGAAACCCAATTTAACTCCCGAAGAATACAACAGCCAACCGGTGAAGAACCTGTACAGACTGGTACAGGGGACCATAGTTACGGAGTGGGTGCTGTAAAACAAACACGGAAAACACAAAAAGCCCAAGAGGCTGAGGTGTAGCTGGTGAAAGGACCAGCATCCGAGGAAGGAAAAAAAAATTTATGATTTCATATTATGTTGTTTATGGTAATTCTGAATTTAATACATTTAGATTTGTGATGCCAACCTGAGAATCCTGAATGTTAATACTCGTTACCCAGGAAGCACACACGATGCATTCATTTGGAATCAGTCGAGTATTAGTGATTTGATGCATAATCTTCATATTAATGGGCATCAAGGATTTTACCTTTTGGGTGAAACATTTCGTCCCCCTTATCACGTAGGGGCGTAAGTGACAAAAAAGTGCAAAATTGAGTTACGCCGTATTTAGGCTTTCTTGCAATGTACTTTTTATCTCACGAAGTGGCGTAACTGTATCTGTAATAATGCCGTCACAAATAGAACTTATGTTCATAGCGTATCTATAGGGTGATTAAATTGTCATCAATTTTCGTTTTTCCTCTCTCCTGTGAAATATTCAGAAATCAGATACGCCCCTACGTGATAAGGGGGACGATTTGTTCAAATTGCTGTTTAATTTAATTTCCAAATCGAATTTTTGTAGGAGACTCAGGATATCCTCAAAGACCTTGGTTACATACACCAATTCCTGACGCTCCAGACAATTCCCCAGAACAACGATATAATATTGCACATAGGAGTACCTCATTGAAAGATGCAATGGAGTTTTGAAGGTGAGATTTCGTTGTCTCTTGAAGCATAGGGTATTATATTATACTCCAAGTAAAGCTGCACTAATAATAAATGTTTGTGTTGTTCTTCATAATATAGGTAAATATTTCAATTTGGAAGATTTCGTTGAAGATAATGAACATTTTGATTTGGACTTTGGTCTCTATGATGGCCTAAATTACGCAGAACTGGATGGAAGAAATAGAGACCTAATTAATGGAAGACGTTACCAGCAGACTATTTCAACTGAAATATTTTTATCCATACCTACTTATGTTTGAAATGTCAAAATAATTAGAGAAATTATTAAAATAGTTTTTATAATTTTGTTTTATTTGAATAAAATAAGTAATTCGATAATCAACACACTACATATTCTACCTAAAAATAAATTTCAATTATCACGTAAAGTTAAATAATTTGAGGTTATCAATTTTTTTCCTTATCAATATAAGAAACTAACGTTTCTGCAATTTTCTCGATAGCCTTTCGTATAATACTATTTTTTTTTCATAATAGTTACTTTTTACATCATTTCTCTTTTCAGTCAACTCTGTTAGCTTGTTTGTAGCTATCGCACTTTCCTTCAGTCTCTTTGCTGCAACGGGTTGTTTCGAAGATCCTTTCGAGATTGGAGTATGAGATGGAGGTTTCGCTAAATCAGGTACCTATTTCGCGAATAATATTATTGATTTTTTGTTTACCATGTGTCTCTGTAATGACACATTAATCGAATTCGCTTATCCGGTCTTCTACCATCACTTCCAGGTTTTCAAAATGGAAATCACATTGTGATTCTTGTATATTTTCCAGCCCATTTACTGCAGTGGGATTTATAACTTCAATTATCTTACTGTCGAGAGACGTAACTACAGAATCACTTATTTTTCCACCACCAGTTTTCTTTTGGTGTTTTATAATATTTGCTTGTTTCGATTTAGTTAGCAGTTTTCAAATCATGCCAAGCCTGAGGATTATTTTATGATATTATTGATTTCATGATAAATAAATTTCATTTTGTTGTAACTTACCTTTATCCACTGTTTCCACTCTTTATGCGCACCAGGAATAGCGTTCAAAATACCAGCAATATCTTGCCATCGCTTTTAGGCTATTTTAGCCGTAAATGTTGCCGTGAATTTGCTGCTGGTTAGCTCTTTATCTGCGTGAATTAATTCAACTAGCACCCTTTTCTGTTCTTGAGTCATATGTTTCATCTTGGACTCCGTTTAAAAAATTTAAATTTAGAATTATTCAGTCAGTTGCCCGCCGTTTTATAGATGACGTCTATCATTCTACTGTCAAATCACCTAATAATACAACGTTGTCATGTTTCCAACGTACGAAAAAAAATCGAATACGAATTTGTATTCGGATACGTATAGTGTGTGCTCAAGAATAACTTCGGCAAGTCGTATACGAAAACTCGTGAAGTGAAATAATCGCAAACGAATATTTTCGAACAATTTCGAGAATAGACCCCCTGATAAACTTCGTTCAATTATTTGCAATAGCTCCTCGTCAGTGGGAGGTCTCCTGGCCATTTTCTATGCACTGAAATATATCATAGTGACATATAAAAAGGTTACGTTGATTTTACCGTTGACTCACAATGTCCACAAAACAGTACACCACACTATAAAAATCTTAGAATTCAAAATATACGAAAAACGAATGATACACTAATAATTATTAACCGAAATTCAAAAAGTTTTCTCCACAATAGACTTTATTTGACAGTTGCCACTATTCGAATGTCACCAAGAAGAATTACAGAACAAAGCTCTACACGGTCATATACGCTTCTAGAAACGCTTATTTCATTTGAATTTCACCTTCTTACTATACATGGCAATTCAAATTTGAACCCCACCATTGGGATCTCCTAAACAACAGCAGATACGTCGAAGCTTAAATTGGGGCAAAGTTGCGTATTCTGGTGCTTAACAAAATACTGTTTTGAAACTTGGAAAATTCCGAGTATTTCCGGAAATATCGGGGAAAAAAAACTGAAAATCGGAATTTTCGTTTTTATTTTTTTCTATCGTTATTTGACAACATAGCTCAAAACCAAAAATACATTTTCATTGATACTTTTTTTCAGCTACACGTTTTCATGTTCAGATTTACTATCCGACGTTTCGTCTTCTGGCATTCATCATCATTTTTTTTTTCTGTTATGGGCGCCATACTCTTTTTTTATACGGAAAAATAGTAATTCTCATTCTGATTTTATTGATGTATAATTTGTTATGATTTACACTTCTGAAACCACAGATATTAAAAAAAAATAACTTCATCTGAGATGGTCATGACTCCATCGAAAGATTTTGTTTAATAAACACTAGTTGTCAGAACTCATTAAACATCATAAGTTTGCACAAATACTTCAGTCGAAATGTCCTCATTCTCAAATGAAGAAAAACGAGATATGTTGAAACTTTATTATAAATTTGAAAGGAATCGTACTATTCCTTTCAAATTTATTTTGAATTATATCCGGAAAGACAACAGCCGTATAGAACATTATTCGGAATTTTGGACAAACACTTGGCTGAGTACGGTGCGTTTCAAAACCCAAGAATGAAATATGGAAGCAGAATGGAACAAAATATTAGACGTAACTTATTAGCCGAGGTAAAATAATTGTTCATTCCATATTCGAAGAAGTATATTTTTGGTACATTTTTAGATAAATGCAGATCCTTCCAAATCAACACATCAAGTCTCGGCAGAAACTGATGTGCCACAGACGAGCGTTTGAAGGGAATTCAAAAAAAGTGGTTTGAAATGTTATAAGATACATATTTCACAAAAATTACAACCAGGTGATCCTGAGAGAAGGGTGGAATTTTGTAGCTGGCTCTTGAATAGGGTAGACCCTACAAACTTCTTGAAAAACATTATTTGGACCGACGAACGTACTTTTTCGAACTGTGGTGTTTTTAATAGAAATAATAATAATAATAATATGTCTTTATTCATACAGTACATTTCAGTTAATATATTATATGTATAGTGAGTTGACATGATGCTGTATGAAAGGGCGGAATTCAGCCACCCCTATCCGAGGACATTGGTAACTGCTCTTCCATCCAACCCTTCGATTATTTATATAGTAATGGTATGCCCAGATTACATATATTATAAACTCGATGTAATAATAAAATCAGAGCAAAAACAAAAGAGCAATTATTAATAAATACGTTAATATTCACATTTCTCTGATGAGAAGAAAAAAAGAAAAAGATACAACATAAAATGCAGATAGTCAATTGCAACCATTTTAGATAAATTAAGTTATTTGTTATAATAAAAAATATTTAAAAAAATATACAAAAATTAGAAAGAAAAAGAAAATGAAAAGAAAATGAAAATGAAAATGAAAAAGTGGAGGCGACCAGGAAGCCAAAATATTAAGAAACTCATCAGTTACGTGCTTTGTAAACATTCATATCCATCCTTTCATCTGGCGCTAAGACTATCAAGGAATTTTGAAACTACCTTCTAATAACATTTTTCTCAATAAGCTTTTAAATTTATTTTTGTTCATAAGTTTCAGTGTGTCAGGAACAGCATTGTAAATTTTAGGAATCATATACGAGTACGAGCGTTCGAAAATAGACGTGCGGTGTATTGGCGGAGTCAGCCGAAATCTGTATCTGGTATTGATAGAATGCACGTCTTCTCTGAATAATAATTTACGGAATAAATATGCGGGTACTTTCGATTTAATAACGTCGTGACAGAAACAACTCATATTCAGTAGCCACCTTTCCTCCATTGTTAACCAATTCATTTCCTTTAATTTGTGAGATATAGAATTGCGTTTTCTTATTCCATAAATAAACCGTGCACATGCATTCTGTACGTACTGGATACGAATTTTATCATGTTTCTTCAAACAGGGGAAATATACGATATATGCAAAGTTGAAATGGCTAAGAACCAGCGAGTCGCATAACATTTTCTTCGTCTTGGTATCGAAAATTTTGGAAAAATTGTGAAGGAGTTTCAGGCTACAATAAGCTTTTCTGATGGACATTGTAACGTGCTCACTGAATCTTAACTCATTATCTATGATAACTCCTAAGTTTCGTGCCGAATCGACGATACTTATGGGTTCAGAGTCGATGGCAATGTTAATTTGTTCTCGAACACTTTCCCTGTAGTTTTTATTACCGAATATCAATAGCTTAGATTTCGTAGGATTTATGGTTAAACAGTGATCTTTTGATGCTCTAGTTAGCCTTTGAAGATCTTCAGATATAATCGAGCAAGCATTCATTGTATTTGTAGGACTAAAGGAGTGGTATACTTGAGTATCATCTGCATAATAATGGGACTTGCAGCTGGTTAAAAATGACGCTAAGTTTGATGTATACATCGTGAAAAGCAACGGCCCCAAAATTGATCCCTGGGGCACTCCAGTACTGATTTTCAATGGATTAGAATGGTTACCTCCATATTTCACTATCTGTATACGATTGGCCAAGTAATTCTGAATCATAAAGGATGCACTGTTAGTAAAACCGTTATTGACAATAAAAGTTTATGATTTATACGATCGAATGCCTTTGAATAATCTAGTAAAACAAGAGTTGCCATATTACTATCATCAAGTGCAGATAACAGGTCGTCAGTAACCTCAAGAAGTGCTGAAGTGCAACTATGATTAGGTCTGAAACCGGACTGATATTCAGGAAGCAGATTATGATTATCAAGATACTCTCTAATTTGAGTATTCATTATTTTTTCCAGAACTTTGGAGAGTACAGGTAAAATACTTATTGGCCTGAGGTCCTTCAGTTCTTTTGGCTTGTGTACTTTCGGGAAAGGTAGCACGTGTGCTAGTTTCCAACATTCTGGAATAATGGAGTTTTCTATACAGTAGTTGACGATGTGAGTAATGTATATGATTATGTAAGGACAGCAAAGTAATATCATTTTCAAATTCAAATTGTCCGCTCCGGTTGCATTTGATTTGATATCAAAAAGGTGTTTTTTCACTGTTTCGGTGCCTACCGTTCTGAAGTAAAACGTGTCTGACCCTGGTTTTATATTATTGTCATAATAACTGAGTGTGACTTTATTAGGTACGCTATTTTCTTGTGATGCATTCACAAAGTGGCTATTGATCGTATTCACGTCGGATAATTCATTAGTTAACTCAGGGCTGTTCTGCGTGGGTCGAATTTTCATTTCCTTCAAAGTTTTCCACAGAGTTTTACTATTGTTATTTCTTGCGACATTCAGAAAGTACGCCTTTTTTTCGCGTTCCACAGCAGAGTTACAGTAATTTCTCATATTTTTATAAAACAGCCAGTCTCGCTCACTTTTTGATTTTTTGAATTTCACCAATGATTTATCTTTTTGTTTAATAATCTGCTTTAGGTTGGGAGTGAGCCAAGGTGCATATTTTTTCGTTATTCGAGCATTTTTTATAGGTGCATGTTTGTTGAAAAGATTCAGAAGCAGGCTGTTGAATATAGAAAGTTTGGTATTAATATCATTTTGATAGAAAATTGTATCGAAATCAATATTTTCTAGGTCTGATTGAAATGCATCCCTATTCAAATTATTAAAGTCTCTGTATGATCGAAATATTGGTATTGATTTGTCAATATTCAGGTCTAATGTACAACTAATAAAACTGTGGTCAGATAAATTGAAGAGATCAAATATTTTGCAAACAATAACATCTAATTGCTCAGGACACAAGACTAGATCTAGTATAGTAGCAGTGTTCGGACCTACCCTGGTTGGTTCGTTTACAATTTGTCGTAAACCGAAACTTTCTGTGAGAGAAGTAAAGTTTTTGTAGTTATTTGTTGTGGCATTCAGGAGATCTATGTTGAAATCACCTCCGCAAAATACATTATCATATTTGGGACAAACAATACTTAGTGTTTCCTCCAGTGACGACAAAAAATCAGTCACTGGTAGATGCGGTGCCCGGTAGGCTACTCCAATACAGTTCGTTGTATTACTAGCCGAGAAAGAAATCCATATTTGTTCAGGGGTATTATTTATTTCTGTAAAATCTATAGCAGAGCTGTTGATGGACGATTTGATATATATTATTACACCTCCTCCTCTACCTTGTATTCTGTCACACCTATATAACTTATAACCATCTATGGTTATTGTCCTATCATCAATGCCACCATGTAGCAAACTTTCTGTAATCAGTAGCATGTCGTAACTGTTGTTGCCGACGTATTCACTAAAACTTATGAATTTTGGTACAATAGACCTAATATTGAATACTCCAATATTTAATTTGAACATTGTAAATGTGGGTAATTATTATTCAAAGGTAGAAAGCAATTAATACATTTATTCCTGCGCCAAATGAAAATACAAATGATGGTTTAAATTTTTCGAAAATCGCTATCAGAGTTAATTAAGACTGCCCTGGTACCCTCCACTTTCCTCATATAAATATTGCCATTTTTAATCCACAAATATTTTACATTGTTGTTTTTTTTTGAATTCTTTGCAGTGAGATACTCATTTAAATATATGACATTAGGTTCTTCAACTAAGTTTTTCAAAGAATTATCTAGGTCCACCGTTGAAAAGTTACGCTTCACCTTGCGGCACTTCAGAAGTTCATCTTTATAGCACTGTTTAGTAAAAGTTATCATAACATTGGATCCATTTTTGCCGGCTACTTTCAATCGATAGGAGTTGAGAACGTGCGTATCATTTAGGGCCGGTATTATAAAACTATTTTGACAGACAACTCGAAGTTAACTCGAGGAATGACGTCACATCTTACAGTTAACTTTAAAATGTAGGAGTTAACTTTATTGGTAGGAAGGGGTATCAGTTAAAGTTAACTTTCCAGAAAATGGTGGTTTTCGACAGTTCTTCTATCAATAATTTAGCATAAAACCTCAATTTGATTGTTTTTTTCTCGCAATAATGTTAGCAAACGATATCCTGGTTATTTTCGAGGAACTTTTAAGGGACAATGAAGGAGATGCTGTGATTATTATTGAAGGATATTGGCGTCGAAGGATATTTAGAAATCTGTTAAACCATTTTATATTGTGGAACGAAATAGAATTTGAAAACAAATGAAAACGGATTTCGATTATTTCGATCATCAAGAAAGTCTGTATATTATGCTTGTTAAAGGGGCACATTAGTGAGGCAAATTTACAAAGACCAACTAATAAGTCAACATTTCTAGTTCTAATTACTGTAGAATTATAAGTATTTTCAATTTTTGAAATCATCTTCTATCGCCAGTAATACAAGTGTTAATTACACTCAGATTTCGTACATGTTCATTCTTGGTAGTTGTTGGAGTTCTGGAAGATTCTCAAATCTATTGCTAGCAGTTTTATTATTTATTAGAAAATTAGAAATGTCACAAAAGAAATTGCGATAAATTCTAGGTTACACATTTGCCTTCTTCTTCTTTTTATTCCAGAAATGAGACTTTTATAAAACTGCCATTTCAAAGCTGAAGTTAACTTGACTGTTAAAATTAAAGTTAACTTCGAGAGATGTTTATAATACCGACCCTTAGTCGCATTCCCAGCGCTGAGCCGATAAGTTGGGTAGTTAGAAAAACGTTCTCATTTTTTGGCTGTGGTATGCCAGTGACCACCAAACTGTTATTCAAACTGCTTTGCTGGATTTTATTACATTTATATCTCAAGCTGCTATTTTCTTCCATAACGTTCTTCATTTTTATTTCCAATGCTTCAATTCTTTCTCTATTTTCCAGCAGTTGAGTTTCGTGTTCAACATTTTTGTTTTTCAAACTGTCAATTTCTTCACTATGTTTTTCGAGAGTTTGAAGAAAGAGATTTTGTTTGCCTAAAATCGTGAGTACCGTGTCCCGAATTTCAGACATCGTTGATGATTCATCCGTGCTGGATTGTTTTTTATTATTTGCAACTTTAGAATTACACATTTCACACAGCCAGATAGAGTCTCCAGAGCTGTATTTCGGCAATTGGCTCTCCTCTATGTCTATGCAGTTTGCACGATACACCTTAGAGCAGCATCTACAGCTTATCTTTAGTTTAGCTGGTGGTCGTTCCCCACATATTTCGCAATTGGACATTTTGATATCCACTGATATTACCAGTTGGTTTATCAGAATCAACACGATTGATTGATTTAGATCGTAATTAAATGTACTTACTGATCAAATATCACCTTTTACTAACTTGCACTATATGGGCAGACTTCTTACGTTCACTTTGATATTAGTTTGATAATTTTAACTGCAGTTACAACTAGTTTATATATGATAATTCACTGAGCTCGTGGACATACCTACTCGCATGCGAGTCGTCATTCAACAAAATTGAGCACATTTGGAATGAAAATAATCCACGACACTTCAGAGAAGTCAGACCACAAGTTCAGTTTCGTTTGAATGTGTGGGCTGGAATTTATGACGACCGAATACTTGGCATTTCTTCTTTAATACTTTGAACGGGGAAACCTATCTTCGGTTCTTAAGAAACGAATTCGAAGAATATATGGATACGTTTCTCCTTGTTAATTATAACAGATGCTGGTTTCAGCATGACGGGGCTCCTCCACACAATAAAAGAGCAGTTTGCGAATATTTACCCCAAAGATTTCCTAATAGGTGGTTTCTGGACCAGTGAGGTGGCCGGCAAGGTCACCTGATCTTACAGTTTTAGATACTTTCTTGTGGGGCACTTTAAAGAACAGAATCTATGGAGAGCAAGAATATGACACAGTAGATGAACTTAGAGACAATATCATCACGCAATTCAGGTCTATCAGAAGAAGGGATATTGTTGGGGCTGTTCTTAATTTGAGACGACGTGCTCGGTTATGTATTCATGAGGAAGGCCATCATTTCGAACACTTGTTGTAATACTTTTTGTGCATTTTTTACAAGCTCGTGATTTCATTTTTGTTTTTTGAAACGCACCGTACTCAGCCAAGTGTTTGCCCAAAATTCCGAATAATGTTCTATCCGGCTGTTGTCTTTCCGGATATAATTCAAAATAATTTTGTGCTGTTTTCGTACTATTCCTATCAAATTTATAATAAAGTTTCAACATATCTCGTTTTTATTCATTTGAGAATGAGGACATTTCGACTGAAGTATTTGTGCAAACTTATGATGTTTAATGAGTTCTGACAAATAGTGTTTATTAAACAAAATTTTTCGATGGAGTCATGACCATCTCAGATGAAGTTGTGTTTTTCAATATCTGTAGTTTCAGAAGTGCAAATCATAACAAATTATACATCAAGGAAATCAGAATGAGAATCACTATTTTTCTGTATAAAAAAACAATATGGCGCCCATAACAGAAAAAAAAGTTGATGATGAATGCCAGAAGACGAAACGTCGGATAGTAAATCTGAACATGAAAACGTGTAGCTGAAAAAAGTATCAATGAAAATGTAGTTTTGGTTTTGAGCTATGTTGTCAAATAACGATAGAAAAAAATAAAAACGAAAATTCCGATTATGAGTTTTTTCCCGATATTTCCGGAAATACTCGGAATTTTCCAAGTTTCAAAACAGTATTTTCTTAAGCACCAGAATACGTAACTTTGCCCCAATTCAAGCTTCGACGTATCTCCTGTAGTTTAGGAGATCCCAATGGTGGGGGTCGAATTTGAATTGCCATGTATTCTACAGATGGCTGCACATGTGTTCTTTTGAAATAATATACTATCCTGGTCAGAGTGCGATAGAAGATTGCAGTGAAAACAAACAGAGCTCAACATAAATAATGTTTGAATAGGTTGTCCTTATTAGGGGACACGGTGAGCGAAAGGGTTTTAATTTGACAAGGCGGTAAATAAGTCGTAAACGGAGGAAAACAAACATGATCATCAAGTTAAGAGTAAATCTAATACGGAATTCCAACCTGATCAACGAGTTCAAACGAAAATATCCGACAATGCCCTTTTTTAACACGACTCAGGCATTGATGTTTGTGAACAATATCGAGTATGTTTCTTTCAAGAAAAAGATAGAAAAGCCCTCTCTATATCTTTTATTGCTTGGAGGATTGAACAGAGAGGGGTCGACAGGGTAGCGATCCAACAAACCACATTTTTCCCGGTAATACAACTCAATCTTCATGTCCCTTGAAGGGCATAAGGTAAATGCACCTAAATCAGACAGTTTTAGAAGTTCTGCCAAAGTATTGGATCGTATTATATTTGTTTTGAACGTTTTGTTGAATTAAATAACATTTACACGCTCAATGGCCTTTCAAAAATTATGTATTTATTTCATATTTGCCCAACTTTAAAGATAAAATAAAAAAAGTGGAGTATTTATCTAGAACTGCATCTGAACCTTAATTCGACATATAATTCTCATGTTCTGTCATAAATTCGACAGTCATTTGACCTATTTTCGACATATTATATTTTAGGTTTTGAAGAAAAACATGTACTTACAATAAGCAAAATAGAAACCAAAATTTTATTTTAAAAAAAAATCACATTGTATATTCCCGGAATTTGTTTATTTCCGGAACTTTGAAGAAACCCTGCTGTTGACTTCTAAGGGCACCTCAATTTTCTCAACAATTTCATCATAATCGTACCAAACTTCATCACCCTCTTGTGGCCATTTCCATTTATTTATACCGCTTGACGTCATTGTACTTATAAAATTGACTGGTCCATTCTGATCAAGGTATGATTTCAACGCCCCCTAGCATCAATACTATCCATTTTTGGGGTTTGTCAGCCAATTAATTTCTATTCAAAATAACTTGATCTGCATCATATAAAAAATTTAGAAAATTCCTCCGAATTTTTTTAGTTTTGTGCCCTTTGGGGGGAGGGGATAATCATAAAAAACTGCTATTTCTCTTATTCATGCATATTTAAACATTCGACGATACATTTAAAAGCACTCGGGAAATATTTTTTTTGCGTTTCGTAATAGGAGTTGGAGGGAAGAAGGGGGGAGGGTAAGAATTTTTTTTATTAAACAGCGCAATATTGTGCAATATTAGCAACAATGAAACATGTGAAAATATTCTTACCAGATTCAAAAATAAACAGTCTAATCTGCGCAAGGGGTGATTTCAACGCCGCCTAGCAGCCAGACGGTTGATTTTTTTGGGTTGGCGCAAACATTGGTTGAGAATTAAATGGACTACATCATACCAAAAATTCAAAATAATCCACTGGGACCCAAATTCCAAAAGGAGTTTGCGGGGTCCTTTTCCACTCATTTTTCCAATAAGGGTGGTTCTTGGAACACCAAAAATTGAAGCCGCAATTGCGGTTGGTGTCCCACTTTTGATGGCATTTAAAGCAGCTTTCAAATTGTCTTTGCTGTATTTACCATATTTTTTTATTGACATCTAAAAATAATGTTTATAAGAAGATTATCTATATAAATACTCAAGTATTGCTTACTTAAGAAAGTAAGAAACACTTGAGTAAGTAATTATTATTTGACATTATTTTTCCATAAGACAAAAATGTGTACATTATGTACCTCTTTTCGTCATCACTGTCGAATTTAGGTTGGCACATGAGTATAAAAATAAAAAAGAAAGTGAATTAATTCCTTTTAAAAATAACGATGAATAAATAGAGAGAGACAAAACGAATAAAACGAACTATGTACGTATTGTGGCGAAGCTGTGGGCGATGCCGGGCCTGAACACTCACGCAGGCTGCATATGACCTTCGATACGCTATGCACCAAGAAGAATCTGGACGATTCGATGGATCCGGACGATTCGATGGAGAATTCCAGAGCATTCGGAGAAGTCAACGTCGGATATAAAAAGAACTACGCAGCAGACAGACGAGCAGTCAGTGAAGTGAAAGTCGAATATAAATACCTAGTTCCGTGATTGTTATGTAAATTAGAGTATTGTGTTATTGTATCATTGTATTTCGTTAAATAAATTATTTTAGAGTTAATTGGACTATAAATATATTACATTTGGTGTTAGAAGTGCGATTTTTAAATACAGAGTGTTCGTGTAAGTAGAAAGTTTGTGTATTTCGGACAATTATTTTCGCGTGTGAAATAGACAATAATAATAATAATAGACTGGTGGCCGTGGAATAGACTGTGTGAAATAGACAATAATAATAGTAATAGACTAGTGTCCGGGAAATAGACTGTGTGAGATAGACAATAATAATAATAATAGACTGGTGACCCGTGAAATAGACATAGACTAAGACAAAATGTGTTCGAGGAAAGTTCGCCTGGTTGAATTGAAAGTTGCGGAATTGAAGCAAGAACTGGAGGAGAGGGAACTTGACACAAGTGGTAAAAAGGCCGTGCTTCAAACTAGACTTGCCGAGGGTTTAGTTCAGGAGGGCGAGGACCCAGAAACATTTCTATTCGAAGTTTCTGGAATAGATATGAGTTCCATAATGAGTAAACTCGACGGAATGGAAGACAAAATTCAGGAGAAACTTCTGGAAAATTCGAATAGTCTGAAGGAAGAATTTCAAGAAAGTTCGAAGAATCTAGAAGAAAATCTTCTACAAAATTCAAACATTCTGGAATACAAACTCCTCGAAATCGAGGAAGAGATGGGAAAATTGAAGGAAACAATCAGCGATGAAATCAGAGGCGGAATCGAGGAAGAAATCAACAAATTGAAGGAGAAAATCAGTAAGTTGGAAAACCAGAATGATACTACCCACACCACAGAATCTGTCAACGAAATTTCAATGTTGGAAGTGAGTTTGAACTTGGATGATGTTCAAAAGGGTCTGAAAGATGTGAAGATCAGTTCCGAAACAGGAAAACTCTCTATGAAACCACCTCAATTTGACGGGAAAACACCATAGGCAAACTACCGCCGACAATTTGAAGCTGCAGCAAAGGCGAATGGATGGAATGCAGGAGATAGAGCTGTGGCACTAACACTGGCGTTGCGTGGAGAAGCAACGAATATCTTACAAACACTCACGGCTCAAGAACAAGAGGACTACGAGAAGCTGATCAAACATCTAGAATTACGGTATGGACAGACCCATCTAGAACATGTGTACCACTCACAGCTAAAAAACCGCTGCCAGAAATCAAGCGAATCCTTACAGGAATTTGAAGCAGACATAGCACGCTTGGTTCGCCTTGCATACCCAGCTACACCGGAAAAGGTAATGGAGCGACTAGCAGTTCAGGCCTTCTTAGATGGACTTCGTGACCAGGAAACCAGACAAGCATTGACACTAGCACGTCCAACACATCTCGTAGATGCACTGGCACGCGCTTTGGAATTTGAGGCAGCGAAACAATCCTGCAGAAGCCAAAGTAAAGTCCGAATTATTGAGGAAGACCCACAGGAGCCTGATAACTTGGAAGCTGCCATAAGAAAGGTGGTGAAGGAAATGTTGCCTGAGAGAAGACAGATAAGATGCTGGAATTGTGGCAAAATTGGGCATGTGCGCAACAAATATCCAACATTCACAGAATCGGCACCTATGCAGGAAAACTAAAGAATGTCGATGAGGAGGGGCAATCGTCGACCTGTATCCAGCAAGCCCCCGTTAACAATGCATATGTCGCTATCCTGCAACGTCAAAACAATGGTTCTTTGTAGACGGTCTCATCAACAACGAGCCTTGCACCATACTGCTAGATACAGGTGCCACTAGGACAATCCTTGGACCTGCTTTTATTAAAACACCAAAGAGAATGGAACCATCATCCTGGAAGCTACGCACAGCAACAGGGGAGCCGGCCACTGTACATGGTGAGCTACCGATTGAACTGATTTTAGGCAGCACAAAAGTGAAACATCGGGCATTAGTAGCTGACATTGAGGACGATGCAATTATTGGAATGGACATCATGAATTCCAGAGGGTTTGAATTGAACTTTAAAGATGGCGTCCAACGTGTGAACGGAGAAGAGTTGGTGCTACATGGAAGAAGTGAAAAGATGATTCGTGTTCTGCTGAGTGAAGATGTAAGTGTACCCGAGAGGGCTGAGACCATACTGGAGGCTCGCTTGGACGGAGGTGCGAGCGATGGAAACGTGGTGATGTTCGAGCCCAAGCTTCATGATGAGAAAATTGGACGAGGGATTGCACTAGGCAAGACTTTGTTGCTTGCTGATAAATTTGTGCCAGTAAGGGTTATGAATCTCAATTATTACCCATTGACCTTGAAGAAAGGAATTGTTTTGGAGCACTGCTCGTCAATTTCCTCTGTGATCAGGAGTGTACACGGTACTGTTAGTCAAGACAAAAACCTGACAGCGGAACTGGAAAAATTGGTTACCATCTCTTCCAAGGGCATTAAACCAGCTCAACAGCACAGATTGAGAGAATTAGTCAAGAAGTACCAAGACATCTTCGATACCGGACAAGGAAAAGAGGGTCGAACGAATGTAGTTCAACATAAAATTGATACTGGGGATGCCCGACCAATCCGACAATCAGCTGGAAGACTTCCTCTTGCCAAGAAAGAAGAGGTTGACAAAATAGTCAGTGATATGTGGAAAGATGGAGTTATTGAACCATCCGACAGTCCATGGTCCTCTCCAGTCGTGCTGGTGAAGAAGAAAGATGGATCAACACGCTTTTGCGTAGACTATCGTCAACTGAACAACGTGACGAAGAAAGACAGTTACCCTCTTTCGAGAATAGACGACACCCTAGACACGTTGGCCGGCTCCACGATTTTCTCGACCCTTGATCTGAAGAGTGGATACTGGCAGGTAGAACTGGCTCCAGAAGATGGAGAAAAGACAGCCTTCACCATCGGCTCAGGACTGTGGCATTTCACCGTTATGCCATTCGGGCTTTGTAATGCTCCAGCCACATTCGAGAGATTAATGGAGACGGTTCTGAAAAGACTTTCATGGAGGACGTGTTTGGTATATCTCGACGACATTATTGTGGTTGGCAAATCGTTCGAAGACCATGTAAAAAACCTGGAGGAGGTATTCCTGCGACTGAGAAACTCTGGACTGAAGCTGAGCCCCAAAAAATGCCACCTGTTCCAAAAAGAAGTACATTACCTTGGCCATGTTGTCTCTGGGCACGGAGTAGCAGTAGATGACGAAAAGATCAAAGCAGTGAAGGAGTGGCCTATTCCGAAAGACATACACCAACTACGTAGTTTCCTTGGTTTGTGCATATACTATCGCCGATGTGTGCTAGGGTTCGCCAACATTGCTAAACCACTGACCAGGCTCACGGAAGGTCAAACAAAGTTCCACTGGACCGAAGAGTGCCAAGACTCGTTCAGAAAACTGAAGGGGGCACTAATCAACGCACCGATTCTGAGTTATCCCCTTCCGAGTGGAAAATTCATTTTGGACACGGACGCCAGCAACGTGGGACTTGGAGCTGTCTTGTCTCAGATCCAAGATGGGCAAGAGAAGGTCATCGGATACTTCAGTAAAACTCTTAGTAAACAGGAGTGTAACTACTGAGTCACCAGACGAGAATTGTTGGCTGTTGTCAAGGGAGTAGAACACTTTTACAAATACGTGTTCGGAAGAAGATTTCTGTTAAGGACTGACCACGCAGCCCTCAAATGGCTTCTACAGTTCAAAAACCCCGAGGGCCAAGTAGCACGTTGGATCCAAAGACTCCAAGAATTCGACTTCGAGATCGAACATCGAGCAGGGAGTGGCCACAAGAACGCAGATGCCCTATCAAGGAGACCATGCCCAGACGACTGCTCACATTGCCGACGAGCAGAAGAGAAGGAAGCAGCGATTTGTATAACCACGGCAGTTGATAACAACTGGAATGACAACGAGGTCCAGAAAGACCAAGAAAAGGATCCAGATCTTGGGTTAGTCATCGGTTGGAAAAAGAGTAATCAAAGACCGACATGGCAGGAAATTGCAAGATATTCCCCAGCACTCAAATCCTACTGGACCCAATGGAATTCCCTTACCCTGGACAATGGGGTTCTGTATTGGAGTCCGAAGATGGTGGGGAAGACAGACGTCAAATAGTGGTGCCGCAGAACAGAAGACAGGAAGTACTCCGAGAGATCCATGATGGAGTTGCTGGAGTTGCAGAAAGTAAGGCAACGGTTCGACTGGGTCAATTGTCAAGTTAATGTCAATGACTGGTGCAGAAAGTGCGCTGTTTGCGCTGCCAGCAATGGACCTCGGACACGACCCAAGGCCCCGATGCGTCAGTATAACGTAGGTAGTCCATTCGAAAGAATCGCCATTGACATCGCCGGCCCGTTCCCCGTATCAGATCATGGAAATAAATACATCCTTGTGGCAATGGACTATTTCAGCAAGTGGGCCGAAGCCTACGCCCTGCCCAACCAGGAAGCCATCACCGTCGCGGACGTCTTGGTGAAAGAGTGGATATGTCGATTGGAGCTGCACTCGGACCAAGGCAGAAATTTCCAATACAACCTGTTCCAAGAAATCTGCCAACTGCTGAACATCCGCAAGACGAGAACCACAGCTCTACATCCACAGTCCAATGGAATAGTTGAGCGGATGAATAGGACTATCAATCGCCACTTGTCCAAGGTAGTCTCTGACCATCAAAGAGACTGGGACCAGTATCTTCATTTGTTCCTGATGGCCTACCGTTCCGCAGTGCACGAGCCAAACCACTGCTAGTATCATAATGGGCCGAGAGCTGCGACGTCCCTGTGACCTAAAGTTTGGGACGCCACCAGGACAGGATACCGCGGGAGAGGACTACATCAGTAAACTCCGTCAGCGAATGGAAGACATCTTCGAACGAGTCCGTTTGAACATCCAGAGTGCCAGCGACCGAATGAAAGCGACTTATGACATCAATGCCGATGCTGGAGGAATTCAGGTTGGTGGCCTAGTTTGGCTGTACAACCCGATGCGTCGCCGGGGCCTGTCACCGAAATTACGGAATTCATGGGAAGGTCCGTACAAAATCATCAAGAGGATAAACGACCTGCTTTACCGAATCCACAAGCCACCCAGAGGTAAACCCAGGGTCGTTCATTTCAACAGATTGGCCCCTTACGCTGGAAATCATGACCAAGTCCGCACCCTCAGACCACCAGAGGATGCGATGACGTTCCAGAAATTCATGTCCTTATACTCAAATGGACAGAAAGTGTCACACGGGGTAACTCGAGAGGAACCACGGGACCTTTTCAAAGTGCCAGTCGATTACGCCCTAGCACACTGCGTCGCAGAAGATCTTCGAATGTCCAGGGGCATCGCTGTGGTGTTCTCCAAGAAATTTGGCCAACTCCAAACACTACGGAAACAGAATCCAGAAATTGGAGGTGTGCTACAGCTGAAGAAGGGCCAGAGGAACATCTACTACTTGGTGACCAAGAAGCATTCCCAAGACAAACCGTCCTATGAAGATGTCTGGAGGAGCCTCACCCAACTGAGAGATACGATGGTGGACCAGAATCTGGTGGACTTGGCAATCCCAAAATTATCCTGTGGTATTGATGGGCTGGATTGGAGAGTTATAAGAAGTATGTTGGAGACGATATTCCGATCCAGCGGCATCCAGATTTTGGTTTGTTGTAATCCTATTTCACGACCTAACATGAAGACTGTTATTTCCATCGAACTTCACGATGCAGATATGGGGAATCCTGCAAATATCGACACACTTCAAGGATGACATTTCGGAACGAAATATCTCTAAGAAGGGGGCAATGTGGTGAAGCCGCGGGCGATGCCGGGCCTGAACACTCACGCAGGCTGCATATGACCTTCGATACGCTATGCACCAAGAAGAATCTGGATGATTCGATGGATCCGGACGATTCGATGGAGAATTCCAGAGCATTCGGAGAAGTCAACAATTAATATAAAAAGAACGACGCAGCAGACAGACGGGCAGTCAGTGAAGTGAAAGTCGAATATAAATACCTAGTTCCGTGATTGTTATGTAAATTAGAGTATTGTGTTATTGTATCATTGTATTTCGTTAAATAAATTATTTTAGAGTTAATTGGACTATAAATATATTACAGTATTTTCGACAGAACATGTCGAAATTAAAACCATAGGTTGTCCGGTTGTCCCTAAATTCGACATTAAGTTTCTATCTATTTAGAGAAGTCAAATATCGAAAAAATATAATGAAATACCTAATTCAATGTTACATTTGTACTATACAAAAATTGGAACATTTATTTGACTGACGCAAGCATGTTATTTGCAAGTTTGAAATATAGTTGATCGTCTCTTACCTTAGAGCAAACGTTGCACTGTAGTCGCAATCACTGTTAGAGCAGCACTGATGATTTTTTCGGTTCCCGAGTCTAATTACTAACTGTCACAAATATTTAGGGGAAAAAATTCGACTTCTGGCAGTGGTAGAGGTCAGATGGCGGCCTCGTGGTGGAAGTCAGGTTAATGTGTTGTAATGTCCGCCGTCTAAAGAACGTGCATTCACCCAGGATTTAAGTGTTTGTGAAGTCCGCCGTAAAACGATAGCGTAAAGGTTATGGCTGAAACGTGCCAACAAAAATATAAAAAAAGTGCCAATATAACATGGGTTGCAGCATTGCCTAGAGCAAGACTCTGCATTCCCCCGTTACAGCTGCGCTTTTTACGCCGGTTAGAGGCCGGATGGGAACGAATTTCTCGCAGCGTGGCATGTCCAGATAGCGCCATTTAGGAAGCTCACGGACAAAAATTAAGAGAGAGAGAGAGAGAGAGAGAAATATTTAGGGGATTTTTAAACATACCTGCCAAAGTTTTAGACCAATGGAACTTTCAGATTTCATTAATCTTACAGAGGCGGGATTCTTATTTTGTAACGTTTTATAAAAATATATGAATTTTGGGTCGGTGTCTGATTTATGTACAGTTACCTTACCTTCTTAGATAATCGACACCCCTAGTGTCATGGGCCAACGGTCTATACTCTAGACTCTATAGCTCTATGGATCAAATAAAATTGAATTGCATTGAATTGAAAGAATACTTTCACACCCGGTGTCTTGCGTTTTATACCTATTTTTTGTGTTATTCTTCACGCAGGTGAAATTACTGTTGATGGACCCAAACTGGGGCATAACGGAGAACCTCATGAACAGCAGGGCGAACGTCCAGATCTTCGTGAGATTCGTGATCAGCCAGCTGGAAACGCAGTTCACGCTCCAAATCGTCACCTTGAAGATGCAGTTCTACTTCAACTGCACCCTGGACAACATCGCGTCGGTCGTCGACAATCACAAGCAAGGCGTTCTACGCCGGGTGATGCCTCTCAAAGAGGAAATTTGCAGATCCAACGACGTTGGACCTGCCGGCCATTTGAGGAAGAAGATTGCGGTTTACCTAACGCTGGTGTCGGGGTTAGGAAACCCTATGCAGGAAATGGTAAGCTCGGATAACTTTTTGGTGCACTCTCTATTTTGTAAAGGCGACCCGTTGTGCCACTCTGTAACATTAGGATACCGTCGAACGGGGTAATTTCGATCAAAAATAAAGGTTTTTTTTAGCATAGCGCCTAAACGATTGAATTTTTTCAAATGAAATTAAAAATGATGATACGTTAAAAATTAAGCCATTTGATAAACCCATCATTATTATTTAAAGTTTTACTATTCAATTCTTATTTTTCCTCAAAGAGTGATCGACTTTACCCAGCATATTGGGTAAAGTCGATCACCCATTCAAAAGCATAGAAAATCGACTCAGAGGATAAAGTCGATCAACAAAAATAAAAAAAAAATTACCCAATCTAATTTTTCAATTTTACGTTAAGAAATCCACCAGAAAATATAAAAATGCTTCTTTATTCAGTTTTATTTTACAGCCATGGGTTGCTATAACTAAATAAACTCAACGACATACTATAAATAATAGAAAAATATAGGAACAAAACATAATCACAAATTCTTAGATCTACCTTAAAAAATAAAACATTGGTATTCTTTAAATAGGTAGAAAAATTCAGTAAAAACTTAAATACAATTCAACATAAAATTCTTAGCTGTACAAACAAAACTTATTCTAGAAGACTTCTTTCTTCTTCGCTTAAATGAAAGGTGTGCAGTCCACGTTTTTCTCCTTTCAGGTAAACTTTCTTTTCAATCTGTTCAAGCGTAATTATTGATAGGTCCGGAATATGCGGATACACAAAAAATACATCTTTGTTCGAGTCCTTCTTGCGCATCGTATTAACAGTTAGTTCTCCGTCTGAGATACTTTCAATCTTGGCAATAAAATGTCTGTCTCTTCTGTTGGCTTTGAATTTTACTAATACGTAGTCGTTTACGATGAAAACTTCAGGATTTTGCTCTTTTGGCAGAGAAATTTGCTCTTCTGTCAAGTTTTCGAAAAGGTTAGAAGGTTCTCCTATTTCGTAATCTTCTGTGAATGACTCTTTTTCTGCCTCAATGTCACTCATATTCGTATTTGTAGCTTCTCCATGTTCGTCTTCTGATTCACTGGGTCTGGGTCTGGATTCAGCCATCAACAGATCCCATGTACCTACGCTTTTTCCTGGAGATACATTCAGTTTTTTTCCTCGTTTAACAGTTTTCGTTGGACCCGTCCGAAGTTGTTCAAGATGATCTATTAAAGCACCGGTCCAGGATGTTTCACGTGTTTCGTCAACTGCTCTATGTGGGATTTTCTTTAGTATAGCATCTGGATTGAATGGAACGATGCCACATGCCTCGAACCCTGCAATAGAGTTTGCTTGAGATTTGAGACCAACAGACTCCACAGCTTCCTTGAGAAGCTTTGGAAATAAAGTTTTGGGAAGTACTTCTCTATTTCTCAACTTCCATGTTTCTAATGCTTTTCTCCATGCCGCCTTAAGAGGTCGGAAGTAAGCTACATCCAAAGGTTGTAGCAGGTGTGTCGAGTTAGGTGGTAGCAGGACAAACCTGATATTGTTATTTTCGCATTCCTGTATAACGCTCAAAGTGACGTGGCTACTCAAATTATCTCCAACTAGAACTTTATTTCCATCAAACTTCTTAAAATGCGGTGAAATAATAGGAAAGAAACAGTCTTCAAAGATGGTGGAATCAAACCACCCGCTGAGAGTGCGATTGTATCTGGCTCCTTCTATACCCCCTTCAGTCAATCCCACATACGAATGTTTTGCCTTATATAGACAATGTATGGTGGAAGCATCGTGCCGTCTCCTGCTATCGTGGTGCTAGTTTTCGTGCTATCTATGGCCCTATGTGTATTTTTGGTGCCCTTTTTTAAGACGACTTTCACAGCACCCGGGTCATCTACGAAATTTGTTTCATCATAATTGATAATGTTAGAACTTGGAATATCCTTCACGACATTTTTTAAATTTCCAAAATAATCTGACACTAACTCGTAGCTTAACGCTGCTCGAAGTCGTTTCGTATTTTCTGCCAGTTTTATGGTGAGACTGCTATTTCGCTTCATGAAACCATTGAACCAGTCTGTTCCAGGTAAGTTATCTACGAACCTTGGTTCTGTCACCCCACGCTTTGTCAAATATTGCCTGACAATTGGTGCGTTTTATTTTAGGCAGAAATGCTCTTCTCGTAGAACTATCGTAGAATTTGACACATCTGTTTTTTTGACACCAAATATATCTACTTCCTCTACTTTCGCTACGATCAAATTTGAGGGTAGCAAAAGTAGATAATTAGTTGAAAAATGAAAATTCCTAAATCGTAGCAGAAATTGACATTGAAAGTAGTTTGAAACATATTATGGACTTTAATTTCTGTACATTTCAGTTTGGTTTTATTTTGAAGCTCAAAAAACCTCATTTACACACATTAAAACGATTTTGGTAGTGAACAGCCTCTAGTTAAAATGAATATGAGTGTTATATGGACGTGAGTAAAGTTATAGATGGGAACGTATAGGTTGTACAACGACTTTTATTTATATAATAAAGAAGGTGGGTTCACATTGATTCTTAATTCATTGAAAACCTCTGTTAAACCTTCATTTTAAAATCACATCCTAAACAAATACACAAATGGATACCAAAAAAGTAGATGATGACCCTGAAAGTGGCGAAAGTTCAAAAACATCAGTGGGCTGATATAGAAACATTGTATCAAATTGATTTATGTATTATGAATTGAGAAAATTATCCAGATAAATATCAAAGAAATATTTTTCAGTTCCTATTTGTTCCCAACCTACAAATATGCTATCATTTTTTAAACATAATTCCGGCTTATTCGCTACTTCACTCAAAGCTGCCTCGAAAGTGGAAGGTGTGAAGGTTTAGGCAAAGAATATCTACATGTAGATATTCTTTGGTTTAGGCACAGCTAAGCTGTGGTTTAGGAATCACTCCTTCATAACGATTTTTACATTTTGAAAAAGCTTCCTTAGTGAAAATTATCAAGGAATTCGCATATATGATGAGTTGCACTTGAAATATTCCCGCCTAGATCTAATCCTCGAATAGATATAATACTACTCGCGCCTTCTTCCATTGTCTATTTCGGCTGTGGTAGTTGTTAATGAAAGCAAGTTATTCATATTGAATGTATCATTTATAACAATGGAAACTATGAGTTTCAAACTTTTTACAGATATTTAGGAAATTTAAGAATTATCTGTCTTCTATTGGAAACACTGAAATTGCGTTTTTATGATGCTCTACTTCTTCTACTAGTATATGTAAACTCTAGTGGTCAATAAAACGCGGCTAATATGTTTGATGTCGATCGGCTTTAAGGGGAAACCCCAATTGGCGCAAAGTTGCAAGCCTTCAGATAACATTTTCTCTTCATTTTCATCTAGAGCGGATGGTCTTCCATACTTGAGCTGATGTCGTCCGGGATAATGATCATTGATGGTCGAGTAAGGGATGGCAAATCGTTCAGAGGCAGCCCTCATCGACATCTTTTTTGTTTCACCGCCGCCACTGCCCTCTGAAGGAATTTCTCATCATAATTCTTCTTCCCTCGAGGTCCAAACTTTTTTTGATAGTGCCGAGGCATCTGAAGACTTATGAACAGAATTAATATAGACATTAAATTACTTTCTCACTAAACAGGAAATCGCCATATGCTTGGCAACTCTGTAAAGGTCGTTTACTGTACGTAAGTTCACTAAACAAATGAACGTAGCCTAACATATTACTTGTGAAATTAAAAAGTATAAACATATTCGTATTACTGTAAGTGATCGAAATTACCCCTCAACAATGGATTTTTTTATAGACCTCCAGAAGAGCCTAAAAAAATGTTTTAAAGTATTATTTTTCTTTATTCACATTAACAAATAACTATGTTTTCCTGTACATTCACCAGTTATTTTCCTACAAGCAAGTTGTGAGCTGTGGAATCAATCGTTTTCGCATGTTTCAATTTCAGCCAATTATCAACTCTTTATAAACACATTTTTCTCCACGTACTAACCTTATGTATCAGTGAACACTCTTCACTCGAGCACGGCTACACTCTTACTGAACCGGTTGTCAACTTTTGACTACATAAAATACGCAACTGTTCCATTTTACGCGCCAATTTCTTCACAGGGGCGTGCTTGATCGATTTTTCCTCGCATGATCGAAATAACCCCGTTTGACGGTACTTCTCGAGTCGTGGATCACGAGTCCTTCAAATTTTATCAATAAATATTAATTTTCCACGTTGTTTAGCAAAAATATGAAAACTAACAGAAACGAAACGAACCAAAATCACTCGTCCCAACTGAATGTTTCTGACAAATAAACGAGTTTGAGTGATGAAAATAATAAATGCTCAAAGGTAATACCATGAGTGCTTCAAATTTTATCGATTATTTCACTTATGCTAAAATAGCGTGTTTTGATTGGTTGATATTTTTGTGTTTAAAATTGAAAACTTCATACTGGATATGTGTATGACGTGTTTTCGATTTTGTAGTTCGATTCCTGATTGGTTCTTTCAAAAAACGAACTTACCACTAGCAACCCTAATAGCACCATGAAGTACGATGGTAATCCATAGGACATCCTCTCAGGACATTCGGGACGTCCTTAGGATGTGCAAAATTGGTACCGCGGACGTCCATTGGACATCCGTGGGAAGCACCAATGTCTCGACTTCTCACCAAAATTGGACGTTCTATTAGGATATCCAATGGACATCAACCTGGGATGTTAATCGGACGTGACCGAATTACATTAATCGAAAGTACATCTTGGACGTCATTAGGACGTGCAATATTGGTACACGTCCTTAGGACGTGCAGTATTGGTACCGCGGACGTCCATTGGATATCCGTGGGAAGTACCAATGTTTCGACTTCTCACCAAAATTGGACGTTCCATAAGGATATTCAATCGACATCCACCTGGGATGTTCATTGGACGTCCCCGAATTACTTCAATCGAAACTACATCTGAGAAGTCCTTGGGATGTGCAGAATTATCACATGTGTTTGTTCGTACATCTCTTTCAGGACTGAGATTACGATATTGTTATGGATTATGGAGATACCAATTTGGATGGAACCAGATTTACTTACTAGGTAAGGTTTTGTACATGTTTAAAGGATACACACAACTCTACTTGTCATACGGAAACACCTTTTTCAAAACAGTGTTGAATAGGTTAGTAATAACTATTGAATAGTATAACAAAACTTTTATTTTCATTTATAGATATAACTACACTGAATGAACACAAAATAACTTACAGAACAGTCACTAAACTAATTAATCACAAAAGACGATAGAAAAGCCGCCATAGCTGGTAAATACTCAACAATTGTCTGTCAATTCGTCAACACTTCACTTGAACACAGAACACAAAATACAGAAATCAACTTTATGCACGGAATCCATACATAGAGGAATTGTTCGGTTTCAATCCGTATACGAACAAGATAGACAAACAATTTTTTTATTTTCTTTATTGTGAAACAGTGAATCGTATATTGGCATACGCACAAATTCGAGAATATGACCCCTGATGACCTCAATTATAGTGAAAAGGGTTTTATTTCAGATGGGTTATACCTCTTCTGTAAAACCACTAGCTGGGATGTAAACACGGGTACTGGGTACACATGGAGGCCTAATTATTGTAACTGTTTTCGAACTTTGTTTAATTTTTATGATCATCCATCCTTCATCTTTGGATGGATGCACCTAGGAAACTTTCCGAAAAATGTTCAATCCAGGACATCCCAAGGAAGTCCTCGCAGGGACATTTTCTGAAATTCACTGATTGGGATGACGTCCGATGTACATCCATCAAGGACGTTCCAGAATGTCCTCGTACCAAGACCACCATAGGAAGTCCTTTGGAAGACATGCCAAATACGTGCCAATCAGGACATCCAATGGATATCCTAGAAAGTTCTACCAAATATATCCGAACCAGGACATCCCAAAGAAGTCTTCGCAGGGAGATATTCTAAGATTAACCAATTGGGACGTCCAATATTCATTCATGCGGGATGTTCCTAAGTGTCCCGTACCAGGACAACCATGGGACGTCCTTTCAAAGACATGCCAGAATACTTACTAACAGGGACGTCCGATGGATGTCCTAGGAAACATTACAAAATATATCCGACCCAGAACATCCCAAAGACGTCCTCGCAGAGACGTTTTATACGATGTACCGATTGGGACATCCATAGGAAGTCCTTTGGGAAAATTCATGAAAATGCACTAAATCGGACGTCCCAAGGACAATGATTTCAAGTCCCGGACATTCGGACATGATTTGTACCAAATAGGGACGTCCCTGGGACATGGTGTGCTATTAGGGAAGCTGCTATAACGACACAACACCAAACTCTGACCAAATGAGCACTCACTATTAATTCATATCAACTCCACAATTTTCGACAAATTTTGTATACTCGTTGATTTATCAAATCACTAATAGACCGTCAGATAACGACAGATTTTGCATTTTCTCGTTTCTGGGATTTTAACCATTATCTTTACCTGCTTTTTTGTCGTCTGTCAACAGTGTTTCCTCCCTTATCAATTCTATTCTTCCTCCAATTTTCCAAAATTGCACAGATTTGTTTTATGTTGAAGGCGAAAACTCTTGGATTTCACAATCAGGCATTCGTTTATCGAGCGATACCTTAATGAAACAAAGTGCCTGGGACCGTCCGTCACTTGAAATATCTTCTACTAAATTGCTTGAATCAGCTGCATCCATATCCGAAAAGGCTCGACTCAAAGCAGTTATGGTAACGGAGTCGGGTGCATGGTTGAATGCATTACCCGTGACTGCTCTTGGAAATTTATAGGATAACGAAAGCTTCAGAATTGCAGTTGGATTCCGATTGGGTTTATCTGTTTGTTCTCCTCATACATGAGTTTGTGGAAGTATCGTGGATAGTAAGGGTACTCATGGTTTGAGCTGCCAAAAAAGTGGTGAACGATCTCATCAAGCGTGTCCTGGTTTCAGCAGGTATACCAGCAATTTTGGAGCCTCAAGGAGTCAGTCGTGACGGCGGAAAAAGACCCGATGGATTGTCCCTCGTTCCCTGGAAGCGTGGAAAACCACTGGTTTGGGACTTCACTTGTGCAGATACTTTAGCACCTTCCCATCTGCCAAATACCTCAAAGTCTGCTGGTTCTGCTGCAATTACACGTGAGAAGTTGAAAATACGCAAATACCATAATCTCGAAACTAATTATATATTCCACCCAGTTGCTGCTGAAACTTTAGGTGTTTTTGGCCCACAATCTCTGACTTTCATTCATGATATAGGGAGAAAACTACGCCTAGCAACTAATGAAAACAGATCAACTTCTTTCTTGATTCAAAGGATTAGTATAGCTATCCAGCGTGGTAATGCTTCTTCACTATTGGGCACAATTCCTTCTTCTCACCACTTCAATGAGATTTCATATCTTCCTGAATCTAAGTGGAAACAGCAGGCCAAGGTTGGAAAAGTTCCATATGAGTCGAGAATGTTCACCTCACATCACATCTCTAGAGATTCTGAGATTTTTAACGCTTTTGAGAACAATTCAGGAACTACTCCAAAAATTTCGAACTTTCAAACCTCACACCTTCATGGAGCCAGAAGCGTATCAAACTTGGACCTCTCAGGAGACTACAGCGGTAAATGCAGCCAGAATAGCTTCCATACCAACATGCCTGTGATAAATAGTACTGCCAAATCACTCGGTATTAATGGGTTGAAAAAAAAACACTTGCTTCATGAATAGTGTTATCCAGTGTTTGTCGAATACTAGATGGTTGTTAGAGTATTTGAAGGAGGATGCCTACTCAGCGGATATTAAGTACTGTTCCTCTAACATGAAGGGAGATTTAATTAAAACATTTGCCGAATTGATCAAGGAACTGTGGGCAGATGATACGTCGGATCGAGTGGTCAATACAGTCTCCTTGAAAAGTCAAATACAAAGATTTGCGCCACGTTTTATCAGTTATGCCCAGCATGATGCCCAGGAGTTTCTAAGATACCTGCTGGAGGGACTACACGAAGACGTGAATAGTATTACGGATGAGCCCAAACTCATTGGGACCGAGTTTGTTGAGAACTTAAGCAACTTTGAAAAGGCCAGAGAATCATGGTTGAGATACTTGAGATCGGACAACTCCAAGATAGTGGAAAACTTTGTTGGACAGCTAAAATCAACGTTAAAATGCTCTTTTTGTGGTCACTGTTCAGTCACTTTTGATACTTTCTGGGATCTTTCCCTTCCGATTCCACCAAGAACAGGCTCAATTAGCATCTCTGAATGTTTAGATTTATTCACTAGGGAAGCAACTTTGGAAGGTGACGAGAAACCGACATGTTCGAAGTGCAAAGAAAGAAGGAAATGCACAAAGTCTCTTTCGATTCAAAAATTCCCAAAAAGTTTGGTAATTCATTTGAAAAGGTTTTCTCAAGAAGAGGAATTCAGTAAATTGAACGTCTCAATTAATTTTCCTCTAGAAGGGTTAGATATGAGCTGCTACTCAGCGGAAAATGCACCCTCTTGTCGATATAACTTGTACGCTCTGTCGAACCACAGCGGAACCACCAATGAAGGACACTACACTGCTCACTGTAAGCATCCATATTCAGGACTGTGGCACGAGTAGTACGATGCGATTGTTTCCACTATTTCTTCGAAATCCTTTGTGAACGGAAAAGCGTATCTGCTCTTCTATGAGAAGGAGAGCACTATTTCACCCATTTGAAATTTTTTTTTGTTTCGTTTTATTTATTTCATTTTTTCTTTATGTTACATTTTATGTTGAAATATTTACATTTTATTCTTTAGACAAACATTATATTATATATATATATATATATATATATATATATATATTGTGTCATTTCCTTTGAAAAGAAATGAATAAATGCGATTGTCTCTGAAAATTATGTCACTGTTGAGCCCAAAAAATGAAAAATTAGCGATTGGACCTGTGCTAGGCATATAGAAAATTCATTTTCCTTTTACAGAAAAAAATTGTTATTTTTTTTATTTTCTCGTTTATAGTATTTTAACTCATGAATAGGTACAACAATCTAATAGTGAAAAACCAAAGCCATAAGGTTTGCATGTACTTAAAGGGTTGAAATAGGGGCGCAATCTTGTAAAAAAATAGTTGGTGCTGATGCATTTTCTCGTTTATGGCAATCGACAGAATGAAATTTAATATTGTTAGAAACCCGCAAAAAAATCCCATTCCGGCAAACTTTCTCGTTTATGGGATTTGAACCATATGATTTTGATGATGGATAAACATCACAATAAAATTCCCATAAGCTTCGCATGTACCTCAAGAAAAGCCTTAAGTTGTAAAGTTGTAGGAAAATTTGTGGAAGTTTTATCATTTTCTCGTTGATGGGAATTGGCATATAAGAAGAAAATAGTATTTCAAGACCAGAAAAAAATACTATAAGTCGGAAACATGATATCGATACAGTCTGGCCTATTTAAAATGGAAGCACCCTATAAAACATACTTTTTTCATCCGATTGGTATGATTTTTTTTTTATTAGGTAGATGATCGAAAAGTCCACTAGAACACCAAATTTCATGAATAAATCTTCATTTTTTCTTTTTTTTTTTCGAGGTAAAAACTGAAAAGTTCATAAGCGATATTTTGAGAAAAAATCAGACTACACCACTGGATGCGTGACATTTTCAAATGGTTCATTTTGGAATTCTGTTGAAATTCGTCGATCAATAAAAAAGTTATGAGAGAATTGAATTTAAAAAATATTCCGTTTAATCAACCCACCATTTCAATTTCTACTCTTATCCAAAATTCAAAATACACCACTGGATTCAGAGAGTTTCAAAATAAACTGAACAAAATGATATTTTGATGAAATTCCATCAACACATTTTTCAAATTTTGTTATCCTGTAATTTTCTTATTTATGAATGGATATTGATGAAATTCTGACTAGTGATATTTCAAGACTTCCTGGTGAATTCCAAATTTTGATAAGAGTTCTGAAATTGAATAAGTGGGTTGATTAAACGGCATATTTTTTAAATTTCATTTTCCTATAACTTTCTTATTGATGGACGTGTTTCAACAAACTTTTAACAAGAACTATTTGAAACTGTCGCGAATCCAGTGGATTGGTCAGATTTTTTCTAAAAAAATAATTTTAGATTTTTTACCTTCAAAAATAGAGAATAGTTAGCCCTGAAAATGAAGAATTACTCATTAAATTTGGTCTCCTGATGGATCTTTTGAATATCTACCTATTGAAAAAAATCATTCCAATCGGTTGAAAAATTAAAGATTGATATGAGTGCTTCCATTTTAAATGGGTCACACTGAATAAATATAATTATTTGAAAATGCTGCTGCGAGAAATTAATAATGATGAAATTGCTCATTTTTTCTTCCATGGGATATGGCATATGCATTGCAAACTTTATTCTTAGGCCATATAAAAAAAGCCTAAGCATAATTTATTTATTTGAATAATAAAATAAATTTAAAAAATTGTTATGGGCATTATTGTGACAAACTCATATGGGCTGTAAAGATAATTTGAGCAATATTACCTAAACCTCTAATATGACAGTTCCTGAGGGAGAACGTTTGCAAAATGATCTTTTGCACTAGATACCTTGTTATATTGAAAAAACCTGAAATGCTCATAATTTATACTGGGTAATCCATAATTATAGAAACTATTCATAGTGGAGTTTAAGTGGACACCCAGTATTTTTGTTTAATTTTTCCAGAATATATAATCATAAACTCCAACGAATACAGGGTGATTCAGTCATAAAAAAACTGCCAACCTCATAAAAATTCACGAAAACCACCTCTTTTTTTGAATATAAAAATATTCACATTATAAGAGAAAGTTTTCCGGAAAACGAAAAAAAAATTTCACAAAACTTTCCATCCGGAAAATTGACCCCAACTTATGGCTTATGGGAATTTTCTTTCGAGTTTCTAACAATTTCATTCTGTCGATTGCCACAAACGAGAAAATGCATTAGCAACCAACTATTTTTTTACAAGATCGTGCCTCTATTTCAACCCTTTAAGTACGTGCAAACCTTATGGCTTAGGTTTTTCACTATTAGATTGTTATACCCATTCATGTGCTAAAATGCCATAAACGAGAAAATAAAAAAAACAATTTTTTTCTGCAAAAGGAAAATGAATTTTCTATATGCCTAGCACACGTCCGATCGCTAAATTTTAATTTTTTGGGCTCAACACTGACATAATTTTCAGTGGTTAAAATCCCAGAAAAGAGAAAATGAGTCAGTAAAATCTGTCGTTATCTGACGGTCTATAAACCAAAATGTTCTCAAAACCTAACCTTAAGCGAGAAGCAGTAGAAATGCAACGACGAAACTAAGAATGACTCGCTCTGTGATTGGTAACTGAAATAGCGGGATGTTTGAAATATCAAATGAATGTTTGTGATAGATCTAAAGCTGTCAGTCAGTTGGCAAGTACCGGAATCGAAGAACAACAAATAATTAAAGTCAATAGCCATAGTTGTTCAACGTTAATAAAACCATATTTACAACTGAACAAGGAACGCCATGCTGAAATACTTTCAATTCTTAGGAATGAAGATGTAAGAATATCCACAACGCAGACGGTATCTACTAGTACAAAAAATGACGAACTGGATATGGATAATGTTAAAATATACTGTTAATATTTATAATAAAAATAAAAATGGTTTTAAAAATGAATCCGAAACAACTACTCTCTATTCCAAATAAGAATACAGTGTTGGAAGCTCGGGCTTCATGCAAATTGGTTGAAATCCAAGCAGCATCACATAGAGCAATGTCATATAAGCTGCTGTATGAAAGTATAGTAGCTTTTTCAAATTTGGCGGTTTCCTTGGCCGCAAGAAAAATCTAGCTGTGTGAGTTTTCCTCACTGATCATGGCGCCACCTACTGTATTCTTATTTGGAATGGAGTATAGTAAATAGACAAATGAACCTGGTAAAAACACAGGCCTATTTAACTAAGAGCCACTGACGACAGAACTATACAATATACCCCAGCTGGTCTCAGTGTTAAGGGAAACCTCAAGGTAAACCCGGTATCTCGCTCGTCAGCCTTCAACCAACCAACTAACCATCATACAAAATAAATGAAGTTCATACTTTCTTGGAATAAAAAACTGATTCACTTTACTCATTTCTAAGGTATACGACGAAGCTTTATGTGCGCTCCAGAGCATCCTGAGCGAAGACGAACTGAAAGAATTTTCCCAGTCCCCGAGACACGTGAAGGAGACCCAATTGACGCTCATGAACAAAGTCGTGTGCGGCATAAGATTATTCAACAAGGACTCAGACAAAGGGGGAGCTGGGGTTCCCAACTGTAAGCATTACACCTACTGAAACTAGAACATTTTTTAAAATGCTTTCAAAATGTTCGAAAATTGAAGGATCTTTTTTTTTTTGATTGAATACACGAAGTCAAAGTCACAGTCACAGTCACAGTCACAGTCACAGTCACAGTCACAGTCACAGTCACAGTCACAGTCACAGTCACGGTCACGGTCACGGTCACGGTCACGGCCACGGTCACGGTCACGGTCACGGTCACGGTCACGGTCACGGTCACGGTCACGGTCACGGTCACGGTCACGGTCACGGTCACGGTCACGGTCACGGTCACGGTCACGGTCACGGTCACGGTCACGGTCACGGTCACGGTCACGGTCACGGTCACGGTCACGGTCACGGTCACGGTCACGGTCACGGTCACGGTCACGGTCACGGTCACGGTCACGGTCACGGTCACGGTCACGGTCACGGTCACGGTCACGGTCACGGTCACGGTCACAGGCAGTCAAAGTCAGTCAAAGTCAAAGTCAGTCAAAGTCAAAGTCAGTCAAAGTCAAATGAAAAATATACTTTAATGTCAGATGTTTTTCAACTCATCGACAAAGCTTTTCAACTATAAGTGAAAATGTAAATTCAAATTGTGATGTATTAAATACTATACAGGGGTTCCCTCCAGGAACTGCATCGATCAATATAGAAAACCATAGGTGGGCCGAATTTGAAAATTTGGGAGTTCACTATTGTTGATAAGTGCTATCCGGCTAAAATATTTTGAAGGTTGTGGCACTCTCGGTTGTACCGGAAGAGGACCCCAACTTCGTTATTTTAAATGGGACACCCTGTATATTGTCAAGGTTTTAGATTTTACGCATGATTATGAACATGTTTCATGTATAATATCCTATACCCAAGTCTAATCGTTTTTGAAATATTTCAAATTTTAAGTTGAAAATTGCGTTTGCAGACCGAAAAATTATTTCTTTTTTTTATTTCTGGACATGATCATTTATTTTCGATTGTGTATCGATTTATTCGTAGGGGAGGACCCAGTTCAGTAGAATTTCGATATCAATTCGATTAGAGTTATACAGGGCGTTCACCAGAAAATGATATAGATCCGGTTGAAAAAATTATTGTCGGTCCATTTTTCAAATGTAAACCCCCCAATTTTATATTCTCATTCGATTCGGCGTCGAAAATGAAGCTAACTTTGAATAAGGTTATCTATGCCTACACTAAACAGTTTTTGAAATATTGGCGAATTAACATGTCTCAGTTCCAGAAAATCTCGTATTCTTGAGTTTACTTATTCTTAGTTGGCCATGGCGCCCGCAGTTGCGTTGGAAACAATCAACTGCCACGGAAATGTCATTGTAATCAATCATGCCGGCTCGTTCGAATTATTCGAATGAAGATACTTAAATCTGTTTATTATTTATGGCGAATGTAATAGGGTTATCTCAAGAACATATGATATAATCGCTATTCGGTATCCGCAGAAGCAGAAGCCTCACAAAACACTGTTAAACGGATTATAGAAAACTTCAAAAACATTCCATCTCTGCCAATACAAAAATGTAGATAAATAAATTCCAAAACAATTCGAATGAAAAAGGACAATTAACGATATTGAGAGGTATACAAAAATTATTCGGTCAGTAAATGTTTGAATTGGCGACCTTCAACTTCCAAACATTTTTCACATCTCACTAATAATTCTTGATGTGTCGCTTTTCGTATTGAATGGGGTCTGAGATTCTCAAATGAATTCCTCACTCGTTGCATACAATCTTCCATGGTAGTCAATTGAGTTTCATAGATTTGATTTTTACTCGTACCCCAAATGAAAAAATCGAGCACTGATAAATCTGGAGAGCGGGGCGGCCAAAGAAATGGTCCATTGTTGTCTATCCACTGGTCATGAAACAATTCTTGTGAACGAGTATTGACCAAGTGGCCATTATGCGGAGGTGCCCCATCATGTTGATAAAATAATCAGCAATTGGTAAAGTGTCCAAGTACTCATTTTCGAAATTATGCAAAATATTCAAATATCCTTCACCTGCAAAAAAGTACATCTCATCCTATTCTTGTTTCGAAATTGACATCTGTTTGTGGTAAAGGTAAGCTTATCGAGCTTCTGCGCAAATAAAAAAAAGTGATGTTACTTACGTAGTACTAGTACTAATCAATCCAGATTTCAGTTAACTCAAGTAAATTACAGTAATCAAGACACAGATAAGAATTCAGTTGGAGGTAATGTGCCATATATAATAGAGAGTTTGAAGGAACAAATTAAATTGCTGAAAGAGATAATCAGAGGTAAGGAGATAATTATTAAACAGAAAGATGAGCATATGGAATCATTATCAAAGGAAAATATTTCCTTACAGCAAAATTATGATTTTATATTAGGTAATATAGTAGACAAGGAAAGTATTACAGACACTTTGGCAAAAATTAACACTAAAATTGAATCATTGCAAGGAAGTCCACACCTTATTAATAAAAATATCAAATCATATTCCGAAGTAACAAAAAATGATATTTCTTTTCAACAGAAGAATTGTGAACAAATAATTACTATTAAACCCAAATTTCAACAAAAATCAGACAAAACAAAAACAGATTTGGAAAAAAATATAAAAATAAGTAAATTACGTGTAGGCATACATTCAGTAAAGCAAATACCAAATGGAAACGTATTGATCAAATGTAAAAGTGAAGGAGATGCACAGAAAAGTCAGAACGAGATCAAAGAACATTTACATAGTCACTATGATGCAGATTTGAAAACTTTATTGAAACCCAAAATAAAAATTCCAAATATCAGATTGAGAAATAATACTAGTATTGAAGAAATAACAAAAATGATAAGGGATCAAAATATAATCATAACCGAAGAAGACTATTTTTCCATAACATATCTACAATACGTTCAATTCAAAAATTGTTATACGGTCTTTGCAGAGGTAGGAGGTAGACTGTTACAAAAAATAGCAAATAATGACTACAAAATGTTCATTGGATGGCAGAATCTCAGAGTTTATCAAAATAACGAGATTACACAGTGTGGCAAATGTTTCAAGTTTAATCACTCCCATAAAAATTGTAGGAATCAAATAGTTCGTCCAAGATGTTCTGGTCAACATGAAGATGAATTCTGTGATAATACTGAAAACCCTAAATGCAATAATTGTATGACTTCGAACTCAAAATACCAAACCAACCACACTGTAAATATTGTTTCCATCAGATTACATGATCCCATATGGGTAATGCGTTGCCATGCATATACACGTAAAGTTACTTACCTCATGTAATATAATGTAAAGTCATAACTTGTCTTTAAATGTGAATTTCCAATATATTCTATGGAATATCACTTGTATACCTATGTAATTCTCTCCATTATTCCAGATTTAATGGCGCTTTTTACATGTTTGATTAGGTGTTTTTACCACTATATTCAAATAATCCCATAGTATGTATTATTAGATATATATTCAAGTATTTGTGCGGAAATACAATTTTTGTTGTAAATTAAACTTGGATCAACATGAATTTTTATATACATCAAATGTGCTTTTCCATATATTCCCCGATAATCACTTATTTTATAGTATTTCCTTGTCTTTTTTTCCATAATTACAAATTTAACGGAAATTGTTACATGTGTTCAGGTGTCTTCATCATTGTTTTCAAGTAGTGTCATTAACTTTACATATATAGGCTTATAATTTCTTAATAAAACAGAGGAGGGGGAGATCTGCAAAAAATACACAAAATCAGTATTAATGATACTTTATTCATCATAACATTACAATATACATATTGTCACATATTGAAGGAAAATAACTCACACTCTCAAATCATTTGAATGTTGTAACAAAAACAATTATTTAACAAAATACCATACTCTATACTTCAACATGGAAATTAACTAAATAGTTCAACTGTCCTAATAAGATTGCCCACTCTCCGATTTCATGTTCATGTATTCGTAATATTATGGAGCGAACAATGACAAAATTAACAAATGACTATAATTTCATGATGAATGTTTCATATTTTTTTCACAGTACTTATTTACTTACCTGATATAAAATCCGATGACAATTTGGCACCCACATTCTAACTTACATAAAACACAAAAGACTGTTTGTTTGTTTTTAGAACCTACCTTCGCCAGATTCCTAACGATGTTCATCCTACCAATATTAACTGTGAATGAGGGTTGGGCCGAATGCCGGTGGGTGCGCATGGCGATAGCGTCATGGAGAATTACTTTTAAACAAAGGAGAATTTACACTTTACCTGTAATATTCTGTAAATTGGCGTCATTTCGCTGTAACAATACGGCGTTTTACTGATTATCACATTCATTTAGAGTCATCATGTAAACCAGCAGAAATTACATGTAATAAATCATTGTATTACATGCTCACTGTAAAACACGGGATAAATGGGGAATATTTACCCAATTTTACATTAAAATTTAATTTTACCTGTGCAATCAAGTTATAATACTAGGAGGATTATGTATATATTACATTTTGGCATGTATTTTTCCACCCACTTTTTACTGTGCATCCTGTAAATCATCTAGCAACTGATAAATGTTGTCCAACCTATATACACTATCAAAATCAACGCAATAGTTTAATTGACTATAGTTGAGCCTTTCAAATACTTCATCAACCCGAAATATTCATTGCCTGAAAAAAAAAAAAATTAAAGATATGGAAGATCTAGAAATGGAAAATTCTACAGTTCAGCAGTACCCAACAATTTCAGAGTACAAGACCAGAAAAATCAATAATTTAAAAATTCTTTACATTAATGCTCGATCGATACGTAATAAAATGGAACAAATAGAATCAATCATTGATATGATTGGTGCAAATATTGTAATAATCAGTAGTAATACCACAAGTGATTGAATTTTCGCGATAAGTCTGTCGATTCATTTCTGAACGAAACTGAATTGTTTCGAGAAAACACCACGAGTCCGCAGGACGAGTGGTGTTTTCTCGAATCAATTCAGTTGAGATCACAAATGAAAGACAGACTTATGAGATAAATTCAATCACGAGTGGAATTTTATTAGACTATTTCACAAACAGAGTGAAAGATAAAAAATCTGAAATTCGGCAGGATTAGAGGAAATTGGCAAAAAAGTTGACCTGAGAAATCAATAAATTTTAATGATCAGAAAACATTGACATCGAAAGAAATACTACACTACCAACAATAACCATAACATACTGAAATATTTTTCAATTATAATTATTATAAATGGTACAGTTATTATATACAATGTTTTGAGCTTGATTATTTGAACACGCGCTTGTACTTGCAATATTTGTTACATCTTGATTGCTATAATTTCTGACATTTGCTATAAGTTTTTCGTGATGTTGTTTACTAAGTTGGATGTAGGGTTTCAGCGAATTAGAGCTCGAATGTCCAGTAATTTTTATGATTTCCTGTTCTCCTACTCCTCTACATAAAAGTTCACTGACTGCAGTTGCTCGATTTGAAGGGTTGGTAATTTTTTGCTTTTTCACATCAAGCCCTATATTCTGAGCTGATGTTTTGGTCCATTTACTGATCGTATTGATCCCTAGAGGCATATTTTTGTACCAAGGAGTGCAATGATCACCAGGCTTCCAATGTCCATTCACGGTGAGAAACAACTTATTAGATCTTACATTATTACCTCGTTTTGAAATCATCTTTTTATAAAGTCTCACGGGGCACATTGTTGCATTTTGCACATTTTCAATCAACCATTTGCTGTTCGCACATCGCTGACCATCTCCTTGGCAAGTTTTTGAAAAAACTTGTGTTATATTCGATTCTGCCGGTAGGCGCCCCCTTATTATCTAATTCTTCTTTAAAATAATCTAACAAACAATATGCAGCTTCACCTCCTCTCCAAGCAAGTTCTACTGCTGCGATATGGAAAATTTTCTTTTGGAGTCCTGTGGGTGTATCTTCATCCCATTGTGTACATATTGCTTGATGTTCTTCATGGGTCAACGGTGCTGAACTGATCTTTCGTTTCTGTACGTTACCTTGAAGCAACTTGCGTTTTGTATCTCGCGCATTTCTGGCCGATTGAAAAATAATATCTTTGAATGGGTCGAAACTTCGTCCATATTCATTATAGAATTTTTCTTGCAATAATCTAGCACTCGTATTCCAAATCATCTTCACAACACATTCCTTGTAATCAGAACCATCGATTTTCCTCATGTTGGAGCCCCAGTCCTTCAAACTAATAGCTAGTCTCTCGACAGGCGTTGCTTCATCTAATAGGTATTTTCGTTCATCGCAAAATCTGGTAAATTGCTTCCAAATGTACTCCTTCGATTTCCTTGTATTTTTCGGTACATTTTCATCGATTTTCTCGTTGATTGATTCGATAGAATTCATCCCAAATCTACTCATTTTTGAATGCGTGCACAGCGTAATCACTTATATTTGACGTTTAACTGTCACATGCACTGTAAACAAATCTGAAAACACCGAACTTGATAGGCCAATCAGAGTCAAGAGTCAAGTTTGGTATTATCGGTAAGCCGAACTTGACTAGAGCTTCTGATTGGTTCATTTCGTAGGTGAGTGAAATAGTCACTGAAACGTGGATAAACAAAGAAGAAGAAATATATTTCAATTTCATGAATTTCAATTCAGTTTTTGCGTCAAGGTCTAAACGTGGAGGTGGTATAGGAATTTTTTTTGGAGAAGAACATGGAATTTCAGATAATGAACAAGAACAGTGAAGGATCCTACATTCAAATAAAATTAAAAAACCTCAATATTGTGCTATGTGGTATATACCGACCACCAAAAGATAATATATATAACTTTTTAAACTTTTTGGACAACAAACTTCAATTTATGAGTAATAATAAACAAGACTGTTTCATTTTTTGTGATATGAACATGGATATTTTAAAACATAATGAACAAATTAACCTTTACAGTGACATTTGCAGTTCCAATAACTTCAAAATTCTTAATGACCATATCCCGACCAGAGACTTCAAGAACAGATCATCATTAATAAAAATAAAAAAAAAATAATAAAAACAATTTATTCCTTCAGAAAATCAGTAAAAAATCATATCCTAAGTATTCCTCGAAGTGATATTCATGAACTATTTTAACTTTGAAATATAAAATATCAATGAAAACTCAGTGTCATCCACAAAATATATATGTACATGTAGGTGTAATAAATAATATTATATGCTTAAATCAAAAGTAACTACCCATTAGTCGCCTGGAAAAATATTTTTTTTATCTTATTTTTTTCTTTTTCTATTATTTCCTAATGTATGTTTGAAAGTGTTTCTTCTAATTTTAATTATACTTTATTATTATATTATATATTCTGTAAAAAACATCAAACCAATGAAAAAAAAAGATGCACACTAAACTGTTTATATACACACAATAAATTATCGAATACCCGCGCCCTGGCCTTGCCTCAGCGGAAATTTCTTCAATTTATTCGCGTTGATACAAATATCTCCTATAGATGAAAATCAATCAACTTTTTTTTTCTCATGACCCTTTCTCTATAATTGATGTTTTGTGTTATTTGTCATAATATGTTATATGTTAACAATACTACTAATTGTACTAATTTGTATTACATCAATGATGAATAAATTATTATTATTATTATAAAAATTATTATTATTATTATTATGTATTAAGTAATAGTGATAAAAACTCCTATATATCCATTATAAACAGTGCCTTAAGTGATCACAAACTAATAGTTGCAGATATTGAAATAAAAAACAAATACATTAACAAAAAATCAACTTCAAGACCATCACTGTTTTTAACGAAAATAAACTGAAAGAAGAATTGATATTTTTGAATGAAAATATTGAAACATTTGATGACCCAAATGATATTTACAATGACATTCTAACTGTTTTTGATAATTGTTCCATTAAAAAAGTTATCAAAACAAGAGAGAACTCCAAACCTTAGTTTAATGAAAAAAATGCTAGATTAATTAAACTTCGTGATAAATTCTATTACAAAAAAAGCATAATCCGGCCAACCAATTTTTCATTGACTCCTATAAATATTTCAATAAATTAGTGAAAACGAGTGTTATTGAATCAAAAAAGAAATATTATCAAGAAAAATTCACTGATGCTACCCCAAAATCAATATGGAAGACTCTGAATGAAATATTGTACAACAAATCCAAATATAATAATGAAATTCAACATATCATGAAGAATGGGAAAAGAATTAGCAGTCTGCAAGATATTTGTGAAGAATTCAATAATTATTTCATTAATAGTGGGTCCCAATTTGGCAGCAAGTCTCCCATCAAGAAAAGAATTCCCATTGTACTCAAATTTATGCTCCATGTATTTCAAGCCTTTTGAGTCTGAATAATTAGAAGAAATAATAAGTGATTTAAATTCGAGAAAAACTCCAGGATTTGATAATATATCTCCCAAAATTGTGAAATTGGTGAAATCAGAAATTGCACCACTGATAAGTAGATTGATAAACCTAACCTTCCTAACAGGCACAGTACCTGACAAATCCAAAATTTCCAAAGTTAAACCAATATTTAAAACAGGTAAAAAAGGTCAATTGGCGAATTATAGGCCTATCTCAATCCTTTCTGAATTATCAAAAATTATAGAAAAAGCAGTACATTGTAGGTTGTTGGAATATCTCGAAAAATCAAATTTATTGTTTAATGGTCAATACGGTTTTCGAAGATTTAGTGATACAGAATCAGCATTACAAGATATTATAACTCAAGTTCAACTAGATTTAGATTCTGACAAAAAGTGTGATATATTGTCACTTGATCTTCGGAAAGCTTTTGATACAGTGGATCACAAAATTTTGTTGACAATTTTGTATAGAATAGGTATCAGAGGAAATATACATTTGTGGTTTACAAATTACCTGTCTGGAAGGAAACAGTTCGTTTATTTAGAGGAAAAGAGTAGTTCACAAAAGACTGTTCTATGTGGAGTTCCACAGGGATCAATTTTGGGGCCTATTTTCTTTTCCTTATATATATATATATATATATATATATATATATATATATATATATATATATATATATATATATATATATAATTCCCTAGTTGATTTGGATTTGACGGGAAAAATCAAAATGTTTGCGGATGACATAACAATGATATACACTGAAAAATTTTTTAGTGAAATCATAAGTAATATGACAAGCGATCTTGAAAAAATAACATCATGGCTTATATCACATAAACTAACATTGAATTTTGAAAAATCTTCGTTTATGTTCATCGCAAAAAAATCTTCTAGTATCGACTTGAAAGATCCCATTAGATTAAGAAATGAAAGTATACAATACTCTCCCACATTAAAATTTCTGGGACTTTATGTAGATGAAAATATATCGTGGTCAAAACATATAGAGGTTTTAAGGAAACAGATTTCTCCAATTATTGGAATTCTTTTCAAGATAAGAAATTTTTAACCCTTTAAACATCTCAAGAGCATTTATTTTTCCTTTTATTTATTGTATAAATAACTTCCAGTCAGAACAAGTTCTGGTATAAGGAAGGTTTAATGTACATCAATGATAAAATAAAGTAATCTAATACTAATACATTATCAAATAATACAAATAATTCATTTATTGAAGTTTTGTAGTATGCTTATGAACATCATTTCAATAGTAACATTTCTTTAAAATTTTTGGAAAATGAAGTCGATTTTGAATTTTTTATTTGTTCTGGTAATTTATTAAATGTTTCTATAGAGCTGAAAATTGGATTTGCTTTCCCTTTGTTGGAATGGATATTGTCCAAGTGAAAGTGGTTCAAAATCCGAGTATTATGACTATGTAATTTGGAATTTTTCTGTATTGTTGTATTACTTTTCTGGTTTTTACTGGTTAATTCGAATGCAAATTTAGCTTTTTCAAATTTAATAAGTTGATTCAATGTCATATTATTGGTGTTTTTGTACAAATCTGAAGATGGTGTATCCCAAGGTTTACCAAATATTACTTTTATTGCTTTAATCATCAATCTATAAATAATTTCTTTTTGTTTTTGACTGCATGATGACCACACTGTGATCATATATCTGATTCGAGAGATAATATGTGCGTTATATATTAAAAATTGAATATTTTTTCTTAGAAATTGTATTCCTCTGATAGCTCCAATCAGAGGAATAATAGAATTTTTTATTTTCTCTATATGACTCTATATGACTCAAAATTTAAATTTTTGTCAATAATCAGACCCAAATACTTGTGTTTCTCAACTTCAGCAATAGTTCTGTTTTTAATTATAATGTTTAATTTGATGGTTTCCATATTCTTTTGTTTAAATATCATATAGACAGTTTTTTCTGAATTAATAGTTAAATTAAGTTCATTTAACCATATTTCAATTGTTTTAATATCTTTTTCCAAATTTGTTTTTAAGGTTTGAACATTTTTAGATTTGTGATAGAGTACAGTATCATCAGCAAAAGAAAAATGTGTACCAATCAGGTTGATATTCATAATGCTAATAACATAAATCAAATAAATAATTGGTGCCAAAACAGAACCCTGCGGAACTCCAAATGTTGATACTCTTTCGTAACTTTTATATTGGTCAATAAGTGCATATTGTACACGATTTTGGAAATAATTTTGAAATATATTCAGTGCATGTCCCTTTATACCCAGGTTATTTAAGATGTCTAATAGAATTGTATGATTGACAGTGTCAAAAGCTTTTTTAAGATCAATGAATATTACAACACCATAATTACTTGAATCTAAAGTTTCATGAATACTACTCATAAAGTCAGTAACTGCTGCTTGGGTATTGGAATGTTGTTGGAATGCATATTGAAATTTATCAAAACCAATATTAGCATTGATGAAATCAACTAACTGGATTTTCAACACTTTTTCAAAAATTTTAGCAAACACATACAAAAGTGCAATAGGACGATAATTTGAAATGTTTTTTCTGTCACCTCCTTTATAAATAGGTTTCAAAATTGTTCTCTTCAAATAGTCTGGAAAAGTACCATTTTCTATACAATTGTTAATAATTAAGGATAAAGGTAAGCTTACTAGATCAACAATATCTTTTAAATTGTTTGAACTAATTTGATCTTCACCAGGTGCTGTATGCGATTTGAGAGTCATAATTATTTTATTAATTTCTTCATCTGAAACTGGCTTCAAAAAAATTTATTTTTATTCATTAATTTATTCTTACTGTTGTAATTACCTTCATGTTATTTGCATTATGTGATATTTTTCCCTCTTATAAACTGTATGTTTCTTGGGAAAATAAATTGAATTGAATATATGGTGACAAAGTTTTCAATACAGTTTTGAATTGTTTAGATAATGTTAAACCAATTTCTGTGAAGAAGTTAATGAATTCATTACATATATCATTTGCATTATTCAGTAGTACACCGGTCTTACTCATAATTTGGTTGATTGGTATTTGCTTTTTTTTCTTATTAGTTCCAATATTATTATTAATCACTTCCCATATTTTTTTAGGGTTTGTCCCAACACTTTCAAATTGTTTATTTAACTTATCTTTCTTTGAATTTTTGCAACAAGTATTTATTTCATTTTTTAATTTTTTATACGTATCTTTCAATTCGCTGTTATTAGGATCTTTTTTCAATCTTTTATAATAATTATCCCGAATTTTCATTTTGTTTAGAATACTTTGTGTTATCCACTTATTATTTTCCCTTGTCCTGAATTTTTTTAAAATGCTCGATTTTTCTTTAGATTCTTTTATAATATTAGCGAGTTCTTGAAATGTTGGTGTATCACATAAGGAATGTAGACTCTCAGAAAAATAATCTCGAAATTTGTTTTTATCCAAAATTTTTATAGACTTTTCGACCATTTTTGGTTTCATCTTGATAATTTTTTTTGTTTTTATATTTATTAATTTAAGATATGAAAGATGAAAATCCTCATAGTCAATAAGAAATGCAGAATGATCTGTTGAGATATTTGTTAGAATATGATCCAAAATTGATTTTGCATTATTATGATTTTTTCTAGTAAAATGGTGTTCATCGACTATGTTGAGTAATTTGTAACCATTAGTTATATATATGCTTTTGTATTCATCGACAACACAATTTTTCTGTAACAAATTTAAATTCACCTAATAAAATAAGGTTTTTATAAATCCCTGTAATGTGATTGATAATTTTGAAAAGTTCTAAATAGTTTACATTGGGTGGTCGATAAATAATACCAATTTTAGGTTTTGGGTTCAAAGAAAGTATTTCAATGATAATGTAATTACAATTTTCTATCGTTTTCTTCTCGATGATGTCAAATTTGAAATCTTCTTTAATGAATATAGATACTCCACGACCAGTTTTTCTGCATTCGTGAATTTCTAAATATCCTGGAATTTTTATGAAATGTATTTCATTCGGATATAGCCATGTTTCAGTTAGTGTTAAAATATCAACATCTTCTTTTTTCATATACAGTTCAACATCTGTTAATTTGTTTCTCAAACTTCTTATGTTTAAGTAGGATATTGATAGTTGTTTACTTGTACTAATTTGGGGGTTGTGAGCCATAATCAATTTGGGATTGATATTTGTTTTGATAAAATTTCATGACTGCACAGTTTTTATCATAAGCTGAATGTTTCGTGGGGTGATCTGTTTTGAAATTCAGGTTGGAAAAAGTACAATTTGTACATTTCAGTTCAATGATTTCACAATTAGTCTCTTCATGATTGTTTCCACATCGAGGGCATATCACAGTATTTCTACAATTCTTTGAAGAGTGATGAAAACGACATTTGAAACATTGTGTGATTTGGTTATTTTCATATACATGCAAATTTTGCCAACTGATGAATAATTTTCCTTTATTTTTTTCATATATTTTTTTCTCAGCAAACTTCCATTTACTTCAGCATAAATAGTATAATAATTTTTATGACTGATGTATTTAACAAAATTCACTTGTAATTTATCATTTTCATCGATGAATTGGTTTTGTTTTCTAATCATCTCGCATCCATTTTCTTTATCTGGTGGTGTTTTTTGCTTCAGACCAACAATTTTAATCCTTGGGTTTAGTAGTTTTTTTTCTCCAATTGTATATTTATTTTCAAGTTTGTTTTGAATTTCATCTTTCAGTTTGTTAAAATCATTTTTTTCTTTACAGTTTATTTCTATTCCTCCATTTCTTGTTTTTCTTATGGCAGTAACACCAATTTTGAGTTTGCCGAGATCAATATTTTTAAAAATGTCTTTTTTCGTAGATATTGAGTCTTGATTTGATTTCGGATTGATCACTGGTTTCAGGAAGCGGGTGATTTTTAATTTCTTTCATCTGACTCACCACTATTTGGGAATTTGTAGGAGTGGGAATATTTGGCTTCACGTGTATTTTTTCCAACTCTTCAATTTTCTTATTAATTCCGCACAGACTATCCATAATTGTATCTTTATCAACAATATTTGTGGTAATCAAATCATAATTATATTGTAACCTCTCATTTTTTTCTGAAGTTGACTTATGTGTTTATCTTTTTCTATTATTAAAAGTTCTTTATTTTCTATTAGGTTCCATAAATGCCGGTTTTCTTCTTTCAGAATTGTTACTGATTCATTTATTTCTTTTTCTTCATTGTTACATTTTTTATTTTCATCCGTATATGAACAGGATCCTTCTTCATAATCAATTTGCATGCACTGGAAGCCTTCATATTTCTCTTGATTTTCTGCATTTGTGCTAGTCATTTTTCTGTTTCACACGATTTCTTTTTGTATCGTACTAATTTCACTTCACTTTTCAAAATGACATTTTTATGAAATGTCAGACTTACATATTCAATATATTTTCTTCTGGAATATTGATAATTTCGATGAAACCCAGTCTGTACACTGTCACTTGAAATTCGTTCTTCTTGGAGATACTGTTTCAAAAATATTTTGTACTATATTTGAAGAACAAATCAAATGTTTCTTTACTGCTCAAAATAATGATCAGTGAGCAACTCTTTATATTTTTTCATTAGTTTATTCAAAATTGCAATACATGATTCCTATTTGGGGTGCAGCAACAAATTCTTTGATCAGGCCACTAAACACGCTACAGAATAAAATCATCAAATGTATACAGGCTGATTCACGGTGGATGGCACATTAGACGTTTCTGGTGAACCAGACAACGGATCACTTTGAAAATTTAATGGAGGGCATATTCGGACATTCTCTAGCCAACTAAAATATTTTCGACAATGCGGTGTTGCCGCTTCTATTAGAAAGTAGTAGCAACTTTGATTTTTCAAATGGAAGACTCTATATATAATATTATTTTTGGAATCTCCTACAATTGCCCGACAACTTTTCTTGATATTTCCCTATACCTATCTGTTACCGTTTTCGAAATAAAAATTAATTTAAATTTTTTTCTTGGAAAATCATGACTTCTAAAAATGCCGATATCTTTTAGTTAAGGAGTACTATGATATCGAAATTTGGTTTGGAGTTAGGTGATACTTGGACACTTCCCACACGTCAGCCTAATCTCCGTTACTTCAATACAGGGTGGTAAAAAAATACAGTTTTTTCGTTTGCTTGAAAAAGTTGCTGAAATTTGATTATTTTAAATGGAACACCCTGTATATTATTGAAAACTCGGAAAGCTGCTGAAATTTGCTTTCTTTCTATGTATATCATACCTATACCTAACTAGTCAAGTTTCGGATTTATGAGCATTTATTTGTAAAAATGTCCCTTCAGAATGGTATTTCCAGTCGGTATTTGGTAAGCAGGCCATGATTACTAATTGACAATAGCGTTGTGACATTCTCCTAATAATATCGACATTTTCGTCACTTCAGAAGTTGCAAATACCTTCAAAACGATGGAACAAAACTATTCAAACGAAGTTCTTATGAATTTGTTTATTATTTTTGGACAGTGTGACAAAATTATCAGCAGAACATGTAGAAAGTTCAATGAAATGTATCCGAATCTACCGCCAATGAACCTCAAGAAATTTATACGAATTCAGAAAAATTTCAATATGTTTGGATAAACTTTAAAAAAGCACCAAGAAACTTGAAATTGGAAATATTGATATGAATAATTATAAAAAAGTAAAACAATCATGTGGAATATTTCAAAATATGTTCAAATCGCTGGCCGTTCACTTCCAAGCACTTTAAAATGCGGGTGTTGACTGCTTTCGTGGTGGCAGATCTGATTTCATTGGTATCCAAATCTTCAAATGTTTGGGCAATCCTTTCTAACAATTCATCTCTCGAACGCACGGGTATTTTGTAAACTTTTTCTTTAAACATTCCCCACAAATAAAAATCTAATGGATTAAGATCGGGTGATCTCGCTGGCCAATTCCATGGTCCCAAGCGCCTTATCCACCGATCGTCAAAAAGTCTTTCCAGTTCTGCGCTCACTTCTCTTGTGCAATGTGCAGGAGCTCCGTCTAGTTGGTACCAACAGTTTCGATATTCTTCGAGTGGCAGATTATCCTCGAAACTCTCTACAGTATTCTCCAAAATATTCAGGTAGCTTCTGGATGTTAATGACTCCTCGTATATCACTTACCTCAATTTGTTGTCCATCAACATGCAGAAGACATTAAAACTAAATTTTTCTTGAAATCCGGCTTCTTTTGTGACATGAGGATTTTCACTGGACCAATAATGACGATTTTTTCTATTGAAAATCCCTTCTCTCGAAAATTTCGATTCATTAGTCCAAATAATTTTATTTAAAAAAAGTGGATCTTCTTGAATGCGTGTCAACAACATTTCACAAAATTCTACTCTCTGTTGAGGGTCTTGAGGCTTCATTGCTTGAATTTTGGTGAATTTATAATCATGCATTTTATGTCTTCGCAAGATTCTTTGAACCGATGAATATTTTATACCCAAATCTTCTTCAGCACTTCTTATCGATGACTCGGGAAATGCGTGAAAATATGCTAAGACATTAATCTGGTCGTCTTTAGAAGTTACGGGTCGAGGCAAGTTTCTTGGTGCTTTTAAAGTTGATCCAAATGCATTGAAATTGTTCTGAATTCGTATAAATTTCTTGAGGTTCATTGGCGGTAGATTCGGATACATTTCATTGAACTTTCTACATGTTCTGCTGATAATTTTATCACACTGTCCAAAAATAATAAACAAATTCATAAGAACTTCGTTTGAATAGTTTTGTTCCATCGTTTTGAAGGTATTTGCAACTTCTGAAGTGACGAAAATGTCGATATTATTAGGAGAATGTCACAACGCTACTGTCAAATAGTAATCATGGCCTGCTTACCAAATACCGAATGGAAATACCATTCTGAAGGGACATTTTCACAAATAAATGCTCATAAGTCCGAAACTTGACTAGTTAGGTATAGGTATGATATACATAGAAAGAAAGCAAATTTCAGCAGCTTTCCGAATTTTCAATAATATACAATTTCAGCAACTTTTTCAAGCAAACGAAAAAACTGTATTTTTTTACCACCCTGTATGGAAGTAACAGAGATTAGGCTGACGTGTGGGAAGTGTCCAAGTATCACCTAACTCCAAACCAAATTTCGATATCATAGTACTTCTTAACTAAAAGATATCGGCATTTTTAGAAGTCATGATTTTCGAAGAAAAAAATTGAAATTAATTTTTATTTCGAAAACGGTAACAGATAGGTATAGGGAAATATCAAGAAAAGTTATTGGGCAATTGTTGGAGATTCCAAAAATAATATTATATACAGAGTGTTCCATTTGAAAAATCAAAGTTGCTACTGCTTTCTAATAGAAGCGGCAACACCGCATTGTCGAAAATATTTTAGTTGGCTAGAGAATGTCCGAATATGCCCTCCATTGAATTTTCAAAGTGATCCGTTGTCTGATTCACCAGAAACGTCTAATGTGCCATCCACCGTGAATCAGCCTGTATTCAAACTTGATTATAATGAGTCAACTGCTAATTTGTATAAACCAAAAAAGCTTCTGGATATTCATTCATTATATAAAATGAAAGTGTGTACCTTCATTCATTTAGTTAAAAATAATATGAAACATTCTCATTTAATATTCAAAATCAATAGTGATCAACATAATTATTCAACCAGATTTTCCAACAATATAACAATGAATAAAAGTAAGACAAATATCGGTCAAAAATCAATACTATGTAACGGAATAAAATTTTATAATGGATTACCCAATGAATTGAAAAATTATGGTAAAATCCGATTCAAAATTAATTTTAAAAAAATACTTAATTAGTTAAGTTTAGAACAAATAGAAATTTTTTTCTGATTCCATCATTTTCAGTTTTGAAACTTTGAGATATATCTTGTTAATTTCCATCAATTGTTTAATTTCTTCTTTAATTTGTGTTTCATAAGTATTGTATTATTCAGTGTATAATTTTTACATATCCCTCTATAAGCAGAAATGTTTCTTGGGATCAATAAAGTATTATTATTATTATATTTGATTCTATTCACAGGAATCGCGTTTTTTGAGGAGCACCTCTTGACGCCTCAACATTCTTCAACACATCATAATTCTGTTAGATTCTTCTGATTTTTTTTATTCATTTGGGGTAAGTTCATTGAATTTCCTGCATGTTCTAGTAATAATGTTTTTGCACTAACTGTGCATATAAAACAGATTCGAAATGCCAGCATGTCAATATGCATTATAATCCATTTTTAATACTTTCTTCTGACAGAAACATCATGAAATTTACGGCTTGTTGAACTAAAAGTTTGCTTTGCACTTTTCTGATCCGACACACTACTATCATTTTCAAATAGATTCCAAATAGGTAATATTGCCCAATTGAAATAATCTGTAGTATGCCGTGGCCAGAAAAGAGCAAAACAACCTGTAAGTTTGACAAACAGTGGATTTAATTGTGTTTTTGTCAGAAAGAAGTATAAAAAATGGATTATTATACATATTCAATGCAGATATTTTAAATTAATTTTATATTCATGGTGAGTGTCAAAGAAATGTTTCCAGAACGTGCCGGAAATTCGATGACCTTCATCCAAATTTAACACGAATTAATAAAAAAAAAGTATTGATTGAAATAAAATTGAGTTCTGCTTAAGGACACACGGTTTTCAAATACCCTGAATGGGAGATAAATTTATCATGGAGATGAAAAACCGAACCAAGTATACTTCGTTCAAATCTGAATTGAAATTTCAAATCACTGTATTTCTCGGTTAATGCAATATTAGTTTTAGAGAAGACTGTTGTGAAAAAAATACAAAATATCAATATCCAATGAATAGTTAGAAATATGGGACAAATTCGACAAAAATTAATTAGATTAACATTTGAATAATTATTGTCTTCCATTTTGATTCTTTTCTAATCAAATCAAATTTACGTTAATGAACGCGCAAATGTTTTATCATTAATGTACTAAGTTTCGAATTCTCATAATGACATGTCCATGACATTTCATATCTACCTAATACAAAATATGGCAAAATAATCCAATTTTTATAGAAAACTTGCTTTTATTTCGGAAACCTGACTCTTTAGGTATAGGAGCATGATCCATCATTTGGAAGAAAATTCAATTTTATTTCAGGATATTTGATGATATACAGGGTGTTCTATTTGGAAAAATGCACTTTTCACCACTTTTGTATACATCGGTAAAATCACAAAATTTCAACGAGCGTGTATAATGAAGAACGAGTGCCCTTAGTCATAACTAATACACAGTATATTGTCAAACGACATCCAAAATTTCAGCTTTCTACGTATTCAAATACTGCAGTAATTAACGTTTAATTGAAGCTATGTTTCGCACAAAAAATAAGGAAATTATTGATTTTCTCCAAAACCACTGGAGATAGGCATAGGAAAGTATCATATGAAAATAATAAAAAAGCAATAGCAAAGCAAAAAATGCAATATAATAATAATAATAATAATGTTTATTAGCATCATCAGCTCTCAAAGTACAGTACATAGTATAAAATAGTATAATAAATAAATAAAGAAAATGATACAGAGTATAAATAAAATACAGAACACACATAACTTACAACACACGGACAATATTCTAACTAAACGAACCACAAATAAAATCGAAAAACTACGAGTAGACATATTACCATAATGGATTATAAACCAATTTTACACACTGGCTTTTGAATTTATCCAATGATGAGCATTCTTTTAATTCTTTTGGTAGTGAGTTGTAAAGCTGTAAACCTTTGACGAACACTGTTTGTAGCAGCATTAGCAGTACTGATATAAAAATCATTCGAAGCATGTGATCTGGTATTATGACTATGTATTTCTTGAAGATAATTTGTTTCTTCTGTTAGATAGGTTGGTAAGCATCCTGACTTTAGTTTATACACAAACTTAAGCATATTATAAGTAGCTCTCTGTCGAACATTCAATAAATTCAAGGCTTCCAACATGTACGCTATCGACGTTCGTTTTCTACATAATAAAATGGCTCTCATAGCACGATTTTGTAGTTTTTGTAATGTGTCTATTTGTTTACTATTCATCAGGTATATTAATGTTCCACAGAAATCAAGATGGGGAGATATTATGGTTTTATACACAGTTAACTTAGTAAAACATGATACTATATTATTCAATCTATATAAGAAATTAATTTTTCTTGCCATTTTCTTCTTAATGTATTCACAATGTGATTTAAGATTCAGTTCATCATCTATCATGAAGCCCAGGTACTTGAACTGTTTAACTTCTTCAATAACATTGTTATCAATCAATAAATGATTGCTGTATGTTAAATCTTTCAATTTCTTCAAATTATTTTTATTTGATATTACCATGTATTTGGTTTTATTTATGTTTAATTTTAACCCATTGTCGTTCAGCCATATAGACAGTTTCCTTAAATCTTGATTGACATTCTCTTCATCTCCTTCGCAATAGATCATAGTATCATCGGCAAACAATTTAATTTTGCAATTTTGAACATGGCACACTATGTCATTGATAAATAAAATGAATAAAATTGGTCCTAGGGCACTTCCTTGAGGGACTCCATAATGTATGTCGCAGGTGCCAGAAGAGGTATTATTATATTTAACCATTTGTGACCTACCGTAAAGATAGCTTTCAAACCATTTGAATGCATTTTCCTTAATGCCAACACTCTCGAGTTTTCTCAGAAGCAGTACGGTTTCAAAGGCTCTCTTTAAATCTAAAAATACAACAATAATGATCTTTTTATTATTGATTATCTGAGTTTTCCATTTAGACAATATTTATTGCAAAGATTTCGGACAGTTTGGAAACGTCAATTGTGTCATCAAAGATATTGAAATCATAGTCCAGTGAAGATAAATATTTTTTGCCGCTTGAGAAAAAAAAATGAAATGTGAAAATGGGAAGAAAGAAAGGACGTAGAAATAGTAACAATTCAATGATTGAAAGTATTCAAAATATAGATGTAGAAACTTTTGATTCATTAGAAAATTCAAGGAATGTATATATATATATATATATATATATATATATATATATATAAGAGAAAATAGAGTATATTTCGTTTTAATTCCGAGAGTTCTAACCTTTGACAGCTGTTTCGTGCTAACGCACTCATCAGAAAGGATTTATGGAGCTCTCGAAATCAAAACGAATCCACTCAAGAATTAATACCGTGAGGCAAGACAGAATATAACAGGAAGTTATTCATGACATCTACAGTCACTAGTTGAAACTTAATTTGACACGAACCAAGGAATCCAAAAGTAAATCCATAAATCCTTTCTGATGAGTGCGTTAGCACGAAACAGCTGTCAAAGGTTAGAACTCTCGGAATTAAAACGAAATATACTCTATTTTCTCTTACTTCCTGCTTGCGTTCCTCATAACGTATTAGAAACTTGATTGAACCTTGGGTTGGTCAGAACAACAAATTGTTGGCTGCCTGTCAATTTGTGGACAAACCTCTACTTTTGGATTCCTTGGTTCGTGTCAAATTAAGTTTCAACTAGTGACTGTAGATGTCATGAATAACTTCCTATATATATATATATATATATATATATATATATATATATATATATATATATATATATATATATATATATATATATATATATATATATATATATATATATATATTTTAAAAACACATTAAGACTAGGTCTAAGCATACAGTCTAAATTGGATATTTTCCAGATATAAATACATAATACATAGTTTTTAAAAAAAAATACAAAAGACTCCTAATCAGCAATAGTATGCTGGTAACGGAGAGTAGTTATAATTTGTGTGGATTTATAGTAGCTTTTGGCGATTCAATTTTATTTAGTAGTAGTAAATAGCTGTTATTCAATGAATATGTTTAAATAAATTCCAAAATTACAATTTTTTGAGTTTTACTAATTATTATAAATTTAGCTATAGATAAAATTTACAAAATCACAGAATAAGTGCCTTAGTGGGTAATGAAAGAAATCACAGTAATATTCAGTTTACATTACTTGTATAGTACATATACTTGATATAAGGTACGGCTATTGAGACTCTTGTTCAGCGAAATGCTGGTATCAGAGTTCTTTTCGTTTGATGTGGGTTTGTGGTAGGTATAGAATGTTAGATAAATCATTGTTTTTCTAGGATGTGTGCTTTAAGTTGTCTGTTGTATTGTTTGTAGTTATCAATATTCCTTATATTCATGGGAATAGAGTTGTATGTTTCTATACTTCTACTAACTGGATTATTTAAGGCTAGATGTGATCTTATGTTTGTTAAGTAGATGTTATTGTTAATTAGTTGTCTTGTTTCATGTTTGTGAATATTATTAATATAACTAAAGTGTGTATTGCTTTTTTGGTGGTTTGTTATTACTTTATAAATATATTTGCCTTGTTCTAATTCAAGAATTTTCTTTATAGGTATTATTTTTGTTTCTTCGTAGATCATTTCTGTTGGGGTGCGATATTGGTAGTTGTAAAGTATTTTGATTATTTTGTTTTGTAATATTTGTATTTGTTTAAATTTTGTGACAGTGCATATCCCCCAGATTATGATGAAGTATCGTAGTTTTGAAAGGAAATACGCATTGTAGATTAGTAAGCAATTTTGGTTATTCAGATATTCCCTACATCTGTAGAGTGCACCAATAATCGGCACTATTTTTGATATAAGATGGTCAATATGTTTTTGCCAGTTCAATTTATCATCTATTACAAGCCCTAGGTATTTTATGTTGTCAATTTTGTTAATCTGTTCTCCATTGATGTTTATAGTTATCTCTTCGACTTGCATATTTTTTTGGTGAAATAGCATGTACTTAGTTTTTTTGGTATTTATTTTGAGTTTGTTTTTCTTTAGCCAATGTGTATAGGTATTCAGATCATCATTTATTATCTCTTTTACTGTTTCAATGTTTTTGCCACTATATACCAATACTGTGTCATCTGCAAATGTATAGTATTGACCAGTTAGTTTTGCTTGCCTTAGGCTCAGAACATGTAGTGTGTACAATAATGGTCCCAGGACAGATCCTTGAGGTACTCCACAATTATTTGTCAGCCTTTCGCTTGAGATATTATCTAGTGTTATATATTGTTCTCTGTGCCCTAGATAACTGCTTAGGAGATCCTGTATTTTTCCCCTTAACCCCATTGTTTCAAGTTTTTCTAGTAGTATCCTGTGGTCTACTACGTCAAAAGCCTTCTGGAGATCAATGAATACTGTGATTATGATTTTTTTCTTATCCAGTTCTGTTGTTATGTGGTTAATTAGATCAATTGAGGCGCTTAGAGTGTTACTTTTGGGTTGAAATCCATATTGATATTTATCTGGCTTTACATATTTATCAATGAAGCACGTTATTCTTCTCTTAATAATTGTTTCAATTATTTTTGATAAGACACTTATAACAGAAATGGGTCTGAAATTTTCTACTTGGTTTTTTTGGCCTGATTTGTGGATTGGTACTACTCTAGACACTTTTAAAATATCGGGAAATTTCCCACTTTCAAAGACTTTATTAATTAATGAAACTAGTAGAATGGACCTGCAGAATCTCAAAATGAAACCATGAGAAGAAAGAAAAAACACCAAAATGAGATATATGACCAAGAAACCAGTTATGAATTCACCCAAATTGATTATGCAGAAGAAAAAAAACCTAATAGTAGAAAACTTTTGAAAGCAGAAGAAAATGACTTGTTAGAAAGATTGAAGAATGAAAATTTAAATTTAATGAGAATATTAGATGAGAGAGAACAATTATTGGCTGAAAAAGATAGAAATATCGAACAACTTCTTCGAGAGAATGAAAGTCTACGATCCAATTATAACCTTATAACGTCCAATATTGTGGAGAAAGATACAATAATGGAAAGTCTTGACAAAATTCACAGTAAAATAGATGAAGTAAAAACAGAATTGATACCAAAAAACATTCCAACATACTCACAAATTGTATCACTAAAAAAAGGTAACAAAAAAACATATTCTGAAACATTAATTATAGAACCAAAAAATGAACAACAATCCATTGAAACCAAAAGAGATCTCAACAAAAATATCAATCTAGTAAAGCTAAAAATTGCTATTGCAGAAGTGAAAACAAGAAGAAACGGTGGATTGGAGGTAACCTGTAAAGAAAAACGTGATTTCGAAGCTCTAAAGGAAGAACTTCATAATAAATTAGAAAAAAAATATTCCATCGAAGAAAAGAAGCTCATCAATCCCAAAATCAAAATTGTAGGACTTAAATTGAAAGAATGTATCGACAAGGAAGAATTGCAAAAAATTATTATTGACCAAAGTCAAATTATAAATGACGATGACTTTTTGAAAATAAATTTTATCAAATATAATGAGAATAAAGACTCCTACACAATATTGGAAGTAAGTGGAAGATTATATAGGAAAATATTTGAAGAAAATTTTGGAAAATTATTCATTTCATGGCTGTAATTAATTATAATAGGTGTAGACCTAACAATCCTTTCCGGTAGTGGTTGGTTTGTGCTTCGATATAATTGGACTGTAGATGATCCTGCGTATTTCAAATCGAGTACCAGAAATTTGAGAAATTGACAGCCAAGTCGCACATTATAACTTTTAATAAACATTCAATCTGGTTACATCAGCAAAAAGGACCACCTGTCCATGTAGTATATTAGTATATCTACTGCGAAAGTGTGAACTAGCCTTAAGTGGTTTGATGACAGAGACCGGAAATAATATTGTTCCGTGACCCCATGTAACGACATCCAGGAAACAAGATGGTTGAAGATTAAAAACCCTATTTGGTAAAAGTGTGTTTTAATCAACGTTACCACATATTTGGCGACGAGGATAACGGCAGATTATTATTAATGGTGACTGTTCGTGAAGACTAATCATCAACCCATCAGTTGTCCAGTTATTTACATTTTCGGAAGAAGTTCTGATTTTGAGGTTAATAGTAAAACGTGTTGGAGTTTAGTCGAGTCTATAAACCCAACATTTGCAAATACTTGCTTCAGATCAATTGAAAACAATGGGGGAAAACGTTAATGTCACTGTGGTTAATACTGGAAATTTGGCTAACCTCAAGGTTTTCAACAGCGGAGATGATTGGGAAATTTTCTCTGAGAGGCTCGATCAATACTTGAAAGCAAACAAGGTTGAAGAAGAGCGAAAAGCGGCTATTTTGATCACATCTATAAGTGAGGAGTCCTATAAAATTCTGAAGAATTTATGTTATCCCCAGAAACCACATGAGAAATCCTATAACGAACTGAGTACCTTACTGAATGATCAGTTTAAACAGAAGGTATCAGTCTTCAGAAAAAGGGTAATTTTTGACTATTTGAAACAAGGTAACGAGTCACTCAATGAATGGTATGTGAAAGTAAGAAGGACGGCAGCAGACTGCGATTTTGGAAATTCATTGGACGAGAGAATAAGAGACAAGTTTGTTGTTGGATTGAGGCCAGGTCCAATATTAGACAGGTTGTGTGAAGAAAGACCTTCCAAGACAACAAAGGAATTGTTAGAAATTGCACTTGCTAAAGAAGCCGCTCTACGAGAGTCTTGTGTGGAAGTAAATAAGCTACACAGAATTCAAGGTAAGCAGATGCAAAATAAAAACCAGGAAGGAAAGCATTTTGTGAAAGGCAACGAACAGAAAACAAAAGTGAGCGAAGTGAGTGTAAGTCAATCAGTGCTATGTTTTCACTGTAATAAAACTAATCATGATTTTAAACGTTGTAAATTTAGGTCTTATGCTTGTTCAATGTGTAAAACAAAGGGCCATATTGCAGCCGCCTGTAAAACTAGGGTTAAGACCAATCATTTTATTGAAGGCACGCCGACGAATGATCAGGTGGAGAGGTTGAATGTTGATATCTTTAACATTGAAAGCGACAAATATGTTGTACCTCTCAATGCCAAGATTTTTCTCAATAAAATACTCATTGACATGGAAATTGATACTGGGGCAGGGTTATCATGTTTACCTTATCAATTAAATCAAAAATATTTTTCAGAAGTTAGGTTGGAGCCCTCTAATATTATGCTACGTTATTACGATGGTCCAGTTGTAAAGCCTAAAGGTCAAATCAAGGTAAATGTCACAATAGGCAGAGATACTGCAGATTTTTCATTGATTGTGGTGGAAGGAGCTAAACGAGCTTTACTTGGAAGAGATATCTTCACTAAGTTTCAGCTCTCCCTGATAGACAATGTGGTTCATTATAAAGGTGAGCCGTTAGAAAATTATTATAAAGTGGATGTGAATGATGTAAACAATGATGCCTCAATTTGTTTAAAAGAAATTTTAGGCAGGTATGCGGACCTTTTCAAAGTTGAATTAGGTACCTATAAAAATGAAAAAATTCATTTGACAGTTAATGAAAATTGAATGAAGAAAAGTTGTATTTCGTGCAGAAATTTATTTATAAAATCATAGCAGAGCGCTTTCGACTATAAAGTCATCATCAGTGCGTACCTGTAAGTAAGTGACATCGAATTGAATTTAAGAAATTTTGATAAAAATAATTTTGAAAATTGAAAAGTTACTTACTCGTCAGGTGTACAAGAGCCAGACCATAAAAATATCATGTGTCCAGAGGACCATGTAAAATTTAAAAACGAGACATCATATTAATAACATTTTAAAAAAGTCCTTATTCCAGGATTCACCTGGATAAAAGTTTCAACAGGCAGAGTAACACATGTCTGTTGGAGCTTAGTCTACTGTTAAACTGAATGAATGAAATTTACATTGTGTCAAAAGTTGACAATGACAATGACGTTTGGCTTAGAACATTAACTTCTAGAAACCCTGATCTGTGTTTTGAAAATTGAATAATGACCAAATTCATCTGTAAATCCATTTATAGTTATGTTAATCTAAACCTAAGGAATTGTGACAAACCGGAAGAAAAGTCTAATGAGAACCTCAACCCGATGTGCACAGAACCAGATTCAAGAAACAGTCCCTCGGGAATTTGTGAAACCAATTCTTAGCTCAGGATCATGGGACAGGTCTAATGGGAACCTTCACACTTCCCAAAGCGTCAAAAAGGTAACCCAAAAAACAAGAGGCACCATTAACATAATCATATGATTATGTTAATGGTGCCTCTTGTTTTTTGGGTTACCTTTTTGACGCTTTGGGAAGTGTGAAGGTTCCCATTAGACCTGTCCCATGATCCTGAGCTAAGAATTGGTTTCACAAATTCCCGAGGGACTGTTTCTTGAATCTGGTTCTGTGCACATCGGGTTGAGGTTCTCATTAGACTTTTCTTCCGGTTTGTCACAATTCCTTAGGTTTAGATTAACATAACTATAAATAGATTTACAGATCAATTTGGTCATTATTCAATTTTCAAAACACAGATCAGGGTTTCTAGAAGTTAATGTTCTAAGCCAAACGTCATTGTCATTGTCAACTTTTGACACAATGTAAATTTCATTCATTCAGTTTAACAGTAGACTAAGCTCCAACAGACATGTGTTACTCTGCCTGTTGAAACTTTTATCCAGGTGAATCCTGGAATAAGGACTTTTTTAAAATGTTATTAATATGATGTCTCGTTTTTAAATTTTACATGGTCCTCTGGACACATGATATTTTTATGGTCTGGCTCTTGTACACCTGACGAGTAAGTAACTTTTCAATTTTCAAAATTATTTTTATCAAAATTTCTTAAATTCAATTCGATGTCACTTACTTACAGGTACGCACTGATGATGACTTTATAGTCGAAAGCGCTCTGCTATGATTTTATAAATAAATTTCTGCACGAAATACAACTTTTCTTCATTCAATTACATTGGAACGTGCACACAGCTGGACAAATTTCACTTCAGTTAATGAAAATGCCATGCCAATATTTAGGAAACCACAACAGATACCGTTTGCATTTCGAGAAAAAGTAAAGGTAGAGTTAGCTAGGCTAGAAAAAGAAGGTGTCATTGAAAGAGTAGAAAGCTCAAATTGGGGAACACCTCTTGTACCTGTGTTAAAGTCCAATGGAAAGGATATTCGAGTTTGTGCTAACTATAAAATCACAATTAACAAATACTTGAAAGATTTTAATCACCCCCTTCCGTTGATAGAAGATATTTTTGCAACATTAAGTGGAGGAAAGAGATTTACAAAGCTAGATTTCTTGAATGCTTATAACCAGCTAGAAGTGGACGATGAAACTTCTGCCCTTTTAGCATGGAGTACCCCTTATGGGATATATAAAGTAAATAGACTACCTTACGGTACAAAACCAGCTTGTACAATATTTCAGAATATTATTGAGAAAGTTTTGTTAGGTTGTCCAGGTACTGTAAGCTATTTAGATGATATAGTAGTCACTGGAAGAACCGATAGCGAACATTTACAGAATTTAATAGCAGTATTTGAAAAGCTGTACAGGGCCGGATTTAGATTAAATTTAAGTAAGTGTGAATTTTTTCAAAGTTCTATTTGTTACTTAGGTCACAAAATATCATCAGAAGGGTTAGGAACAGATTTTAAAAAGGTACAAGCTATTCAGGAATTACCTGAACCTAAAGATATAGGTGAATTACGTGCTTTTATAGGGATGGTTTCCTACTATTCTAAATTTGTAGCGAATTTAGCAAGTAAATTGAAACCACTTTATAATCTTTTGAAGAAAGAAGTAAAATTTATTTGGTCAAAGGAATGTGCAAATGCTTTCCAATTAGCCAAACAAGAAATAGCGTCAGATAAAATTTTAGTGCACTTTGACCCTAAAATGCCATTAAGGTTGGCCTGTGATGCAAGCCAAATTGGCATTGGAGCTACTTTGTTGCATGTTTGGCCTGATGGAACAGAACGACCAATTTGTTTTGTGTCCAGGGTGTTAACGGGTGCTGAAAAAAACTATGCCATGGTCCAAAAAGAAGCTTTAGCTGTCTATTGGGCAGTTCAAAAGTTATACCAATATTTAGCAGGGCGTAAATTCGAAATAGTTTCAGATCATAAACCGCTTCAGTCAATTTTTGGTGAGTTCAAAACTCTGCCAAAGATGGCCGCAGGAAGGATACAGAGATGGGCTCTATTTTTATCGAGTTTCGATTATACTATTAAGTACATAAAAGGTTGTGATAACACCAAAGCAGATGCTTTGAGCAGGTTACCAGCAAAAAATATGGAATCTGAGGAAAATGATAACTTGGACTATTTAAATTTCTTAGAAAATGTGCAAGTTATAGATTCGATGAAGTTACGGGCAGAAACAAGAAAGGATCCTGAGTTGAGTCAGATATTCAATTTCATAAGGTTTGGTTTTCCAAATTACTCTGAAAATAAAATATTGTCACCTTTCTTCAGACGAAAGGATGAATTATCTATAGAGAATGGCATAATCATGTGGGGATATCGAGCACTCATTCCATTCAAGTTGCGACATCAGATACTAACTGAGCTTCATAGTACGCATGAGGGTATTAGCAAAATGAAAGCCAATGCTAGAGCATATTTATGGTGGCCTTCGCTTGATCAGGATATTGAAAAGGTGGTACGTTCTTGTGACATATGTGCTATTTTTAAACCTGAACCGAATAAAGCTGTATTAGTACCAACTGTTAGGGCTTATTCAACATTTGAAAGGGTCCATGCAGACTTTTTAGGTCCTATCAAAGGCAAAATGATTTTAATAATGATAGATATGTACTCAAAATGGCCGCAAGCTTATATAATGAACAACACTAATGTAAATGCGACATTGGAGAAATTTAGAGATTGTTTTTCTATATTTGGACTTCCAAATGTTTGTGTCACAGATAATGGTACACAGTTTTGCTCCGGCGAATTTTCAAGGTTTTTAAGTATGAACGGGGTTAAACATATTACTTCTCCACCTTATCATCCATCGACGAATGGTTTTGCAGAGAATTTTGTAAAAAGCATTAAAAATGGAATTTATAAAGCTATGCGGGATGATACGAACAGAGATGCCTCTCTTGAAACAATTATTAGTAGATTTCTTTTTCATTATAGAAATTCTGTTCACATCACTACTGGAGTCACGCCAGCTAGTTTAATTTTCAAACATAAACCTAGAAATAGGCTTGATATACTAATAGGCACTAATCAGATAGTAGATAGTAAGATCAAAAATTATAAGGGGAATAGGCTAGAAATATTCAAAGAAGGAGACAGCGTGTGGTGTAGGGATTATAGAAATCCAAATAAAAAGAGTTGGGTAGAACCAGCGGTTGAAGAGGTATTGAGTGATAGGATATATTTGTGTAGAGTAACTAAAGAAGATTTGATATGGAAAAGACATGTTGATCAGTTGTTAAAATCAAATAAGTCATTACTACATGAAAACTCTAGAGATATTGTAAATGATGTACACTTATCTTTGGATAGGGAAGTTTGTGAAAACGAATTAAATGACATTCCTGAAAATGTTGGGGTAAAAATAAACAAAGAGTCTGATGAACAAGGGGTAATCTCAGAGCAACAAGAATCAATTCAGGAACTTGAAGACGTTCTAGAGCCAGATAATACATTGTTAAGTAAAACTCCTAATGAGATCGATAATGTTACAAATTCTGAGAATAGCTTTGGTTCACAGGAAACTCCTGTTCGTTGGAATGTCCTTGATAGAACAAAACGTAAGACAAAACCACCTGTACGTTTAAATTTGTGAGTGGGGTACTGTAGTATATTAGTATATTAGTATATCTACTGCGAAAGTGTGAACTAGCCTTAAGTGGTTTGATGACAGAGACCGGAAATAATATTGTTCCGTGACCCCATGTAACGACATCCAGGAAACAAGATGGTAGAAGATTAAAAACCCTATTTGGTAAAAGTGTGTTTTAATCAACGTTACCACAGTCCACAAGACAGGAAGGAAATCAACAAGCAGTGTCGATGACACAAAATGATGATACGTATTTGTATAAATACCTCACAGGAAAACTCAGCTCTTGCAGGACAATGTACATTTAACTTGTCAAGTTTGACAAACGGAAGATACCAAATTCAGATTTACCGCTTTTTGGAGATATATTTGGGTGGATCTTGAAACATTCACTCCACAAACTCTATTTATGGATTCAGGAACATATATTATGCTTTTCTGTTGCAATTTATAAACGTTTTCTCATCAAAACTTAATAATAATAAGAGTTGCTCACTGATCATTATTTTGAGCAGTAAAGAGACATTTGATTTGTTCTTCAAATATAGTACAAAATATTTTTGAAACAGAATCTCCAAGAAGAACAACATTCAAGTAACAGTGTACAGACTGGGTTTCATCGAAATTATCAATATTCCAGAAGAAAATATATTGAATATCTAAGTCTGACATTTCATAAAAATGTCATTTTGAAAAGTGAAGTGAAATTAATACGATACAAATAGACAATCGTGTGAAACAGAAAAATGACTAGACATAAAAAAAGAAGCAGCACAAATGCAGAAAATCAAGAGAAATATGAAGGCTTCCAGTGCATGCAAATTGATTATGAAGAAGGATCCTGTTCATATACGGATGAAAATAAAAAATGTAACAATGAAGAAAAAGAAATAAATGAATCAGTAACAATTCTGAAAGAAGAAAACCGGCATTTATGGAACCTAATAGAAAATAAAGAACTTTTAATAATAGAAAAAGATAAACACATAAGTCAACTTCAGAAAGAAAATGAGAGGTTACAATATAATTATGATTTGATTACCACAAATATTGTTGATAAAGATACAATTATGGATAGTCTGTGTGGAATTAATAAGAAAATTGAAGAGTTGGAAAAAATACATGTGAAGCCAAATATTCCCACTCCTACATATTCCCAAATAGTGGTGAGTCAGATGAAAGAAATTAAAAATCACCCGCTTCCTGAAACCATAGTGATCAATCCGAAATCAAATCAAGACTCAATATCTACGAAAAAAGACATTTTTAAAAATATTGATCTCGGCAAACTCAAAATTGGTGTTACTGCCATAGGAAAAACAAGAAATGGAGGAATAGAAATAAACTGTAAAGAAAAAAATGATTTTAACAAACTGAAAGACGAAATTCAAAATAAACTTGAAAATAATTATACAATTGGAGAAAAAAAACTACTAAACCCAAGGATTAAAATTGTTGGTCTGAAGCAAAAAACACCACCAGATAAAGAAAATGTATGCGAGATGATTAGAAAACAAAACCAATTTATCGATGAAAATGATAAATTACAAGTGAATTTTGTTAAATACATCAGTCATAAAAATTATTATACTATTTATGCTGAAGTAAATGGAAGTTTGCTAAGAAAAATATATGAAAAAAATAATGGAAAATTATTCATCAGTTGGCAAAATTTGCATGTTTATGAAAATAACCAAATCACACAATGTTTCAAATGTTGTCGTTTTCATCACTCTTCAAAGAATTGTAGAAATACTGTGATATGCCCTCGATGCGGAAACAATCATGAAGAGACTAATTGTGAAATCATTGAACTGAAATGTACAAATTGTACTTTTTCTAACCTGAATTTCAAAACAGATCACCCCACGAAACATTCAGCTTATGATAAAAACTGTGCAGTCATGAAATTTTATCAAAACAAATATCAATCCCAAATTGATTATGGCTCACAACCCCCAAATTAATACGAGTAAACAACTATCAATATCCTACTTAAACATAAGAAGTTTGAGAAACAAATTAACAGATGTTGAACTGTATATGAAAAAAGAAGATGTTGATATTTTAACACTAACTGAAACATGGCTATATCCGAATGAAATACATTTCATAAAAATTCCAGGATATTTAGAAATTCACGAATGCAGAAAAACTGGTCGTGGAGGTGGAGTATCTATATTCATTAAAGAAGATTTCAAATTTGACATCATCGAGAAGAAAACGATAGAAAATTGTAATTACATTATCATTGAAATACTTTCTTTGAACCCAAAACCTAAAATTGGTATTATTTATCGACCACCCAATGTAAACTATTTAGAATTTTTCAAAATTATCAATCACATTACAGGGATTTATAAAAACCTTATTTTATTAGGTGACATGAATTTAAATTTATTACAGAAAAATTGTGTTGTCGATGAATACAAAAGCATATATATAACTAATGGTTACAAATTACTCAACATAGTCGATGAACACCATTTTACTAGAAAAAATCATAATAATGCAAAATCAATTTTGGATCATATTCTAACAAATATCTCAACAGATCATTCTGCATTTCTTATTGACTATGAGGATTTTCATCTTTCAGATCATAAATTAATAAATATAAAAACAAAAAAAATTATCAAGATGAAACCAAAGATGGTCGAAAAGTCTATAAAAATTTTGGATAAAAACAAATTTCGAGATTATTTTTCTGAGAGTCTACATTCCTTATGTGATACACCAACATTTCAAGAACTCGCTAATATTATAAAAGAATCTAAAGAAAAATCGAGCATTTTAAAAAAATTCAGGACAAGGGAAAATAATAATTGGATAACACAAAATATTCTAAACAAAATGAAAATTCGGGATAATTATTATAAAAGATTGAAAAAAGATCCTAATAACAGCGAATTGAAAGATACGTATAAAAAATTAAAAAATGAAATAAATACTTGTTGCAAAAATTCAAAGAAAGATAAGTTAAATAAACAATTTGAAAGTGCTGGGACAAATCCTAAAAAAATATGGGAAGTGATTAATAATAACATTGGAACTAATAAGAAAAAAAAGCAAATACCAATCAACGAAATTATGAGTAAGACCGGTGTACTACTGAATAATGCAAATGATATATGTAATGAATTCATTAACTTCTTCACAGAAATTGGTTTAACATTATCTAAACAATTCAAAACTGTATTGAAAACTTTGTCACCATATAAAAAGTCAATTTTTTTGAAGCCAGTTTCAGATGAAGAAATTAATAAAATAATTATGACTCTCAAATCGCATACAGCACCTGGTGAAGATCAAATTACTTCAAACAATTTAAAAGATATTGTTGATCTAGTAAGCTTACCTTTATCCTTAATTATTAACAATTGTATAGAAAATGCTACTTTTCCAGACTATTTGAAGAGAACAATTTTGAAACCTATTTATAAAGGAGGTGACAGAAAAAACATTTCAAATTATCGTCCAATTGCACTTTTGAATGTTTTTGCTAAAATTTTTGAAAAAGTGTTGAAAATCCAGTTAGTTGATTTCATCAATGCTAATATTGGTTTTGATAAATTTCAATATGCATTCCAACAACATTCCAATACCCAAGCAGCAGTTACTGACTTTATGAGTAGTATTCATGAAACTTTAGATTCAAGTAATTATGGTGTTGCAATATTCATTGATCTTAAAAAAGCTTTTGACACTGTCAATCATACAATTCTATTAGACATCTTAAATAACCTGGGTATAAGGGGACATGCATTGAATATATTTCAAAATTATTTCCTAAATCGTGTACAATATGCACTTATTGACCAATATAAAAGTTACGAAAAAGTATCAACATTTGGAGTTCCGCAGGGTTCTGTTTTGGCACCAATTCTTTATTTGATTTATGTTAATAGCATTATGAATATCAACCTGATTGGTACACATTTTTCTTTTGCTGATGATACTGTACTCTATCACAAATCTAAAAATGTTCAAACCTTAAAAACAAATTTGGAAAAAGATATTAAAACAATTGAAATATGGTTAAATGAACTTAATTTAACTATTAATTCAGAAAAAACTGTCTATATGATATTTAAACAAAAGAATATGGAAACCATCAAATTAAACATTATAATTAAAAACAGAACTATTGCTGAAGTTGAGAAACACAAGTATTTGGGTCTGATTATTGACAAAAATTTAAATTTTGAGAGTCATATAGAGAAAATAAAAAATTCTATTATTCCTCTGATAGGAGCTATCAGAAGAATACAATTTCTAAGAAAAAATATTCAATTTTTAATATATAACGCACATATTATCTCTCGAATCAGATATATGATCACAGTGTGGTCATCATGCAGTCAAAAACAAAAAGAAATTATTTATAGATTGATGAATAAAGCAATAAAAGTAATATTTGATAAACCTTGGGATACACCATCTTCAGATTTGTACAAAAACACCAATAATATGACATTGAATCAACTTATTAAATTTGAAAAAGCTAAATTTGCATTCAAATTAACCAAAAATATTCAAAAAAGTAATACAACAATTCAGAAAAATTCCAAATTACATAGTCATAATACTCGGATTTTGAACCACTTTCACTTGGACAATATCCATTCCAACAAAGGGAAAGCAAATCCAATTTTCAGCTCTATAGAAACATTTAATAAATTACCAGAACAAATAAAAAATTCAAAAACGATAACTTCATTTTCCAAAAATTTGAAAGAAATGTTACTATTGAAATGATGTTCATAAGAATACTACAAAACTTGAATTATTTGTATTATTTGAAAATGTATTAGAATTAGATTACTTTATTTTATCATTGATGTACATTCAACCTTCCTTATACCAGAACTTGTTCTGACTGGAAGTTATTTATACAATAAAAAAAAAAAAAAAAAAAAAAAATACAGTGCAGTTTTTTAAACGTAAAAAGGAAGCGTCAGAATATTTGCATTCTATCCAACAAGACTTGACACCCGCACACTTGATTCCGCTATACAAAGCCCAGGCATGCAATTGAGCAGGATTGGCTTTAAACAATTTTATAGGACCTTTTCCAACAATGGCAAAATTTGAAAGTATTTGATAATAATTTGCTAACCCAATGTTACAAATGTTATCGTTTTGGCCATACTTCAAAGAATTGTAGAAACAATACAGTTTGTCCCTGTTGTGGAAAACAACATGAAGAAAAAACGTGCAAAAATGCAGATATCTTGGAATGTCCGAACTGCGAACACTCTAATCAAAATTATAAAACAAAACTTAATTCCCAGCATGCTGCAAGTGATCGAAATTGTCCGATATATAAAATGAACCAAGAGAAAATGTCTTCCCGAATAAATTATGGATAAAAATTTCATCAATCTCTATGATTATTCATCATTGGATCAACAAAATGCACTTCAAGATGATGAATTAGGAATATTATATATGAATGCAAGATCAATAAAAAATAAACTTGACAACCTGGAAATACTTGCGAATGAAAATCAGATAAAAATTCTTGTCATAACGGAAACATGGCTATCTAAAGACGAGGAAAAATTTTTTGGTTTCAATAACTTCAATTCTATATTTTCAAGCAGAGAGAAGAGAGGAGGCGGTGTTGGTATTTTCATACATGAAGATTTAGAATTCAGTATTTTGGAAAAAGAAGAAGATGAAGTGAATTATCTAGAAATTGAAATCAAAAACCCAAAAATGATAATTTCGGTAATTTATAAACCCCCAAATTTAAAAAATTCGAACTTTTTTAACATATTGGATAATAATATGAACAAAATTAACAATCGAAATGTGAAATGATTTTTCCTAGGAGATATGAACATAGACTTATTGAATGATAACAAACATTCTAAAAATCTTCTAGACATATATTCATCCAATAATTTCTTTTTATGTAATGATAGGATTCCAACAAGATCTGGTGCATCTAGTGCGACGATAATTGATCATGTTTTAACAAACAATAAGGAAGAACTTCACTTATCTTTAATTGAAAATTCACTTAGTGACCACAAAATACAAATATTGAGTATAAAATGCAACAAAATACAAAAACATCCATACACTGTGCGCCAAATCAAACTTCATGATACAAAGAAATTGAAAAGTGAATTAATACAATTTACAAGTTATTTGGAAACTTTAACAGACCCTAATATCATATACAATAAACTACTGAACATTTTTTAATCATTTATCAAAATCATAAGAGTGAGAAATGACAAACCATGGTTTTCAAATGATCTGAAACAAATGATCAAAAAACGTGAGAAGTATAATCGAAAAAAGAAAGAAAACCCTGGTAATGAATATTATATTGATTTATATAACCACCAAAATGAACTTGTGAAGAGAGCATTGAGGACTGCAAAAAAGAATTACTATGATAACAGATTCGAAAATTCAACAACGAAAGAAAAATGGACTGCAATAAATAAACTACTGAATTCCAACTATCGAAAGAAGCGCAATATTCAATCTTTAAAAGTCGATAATGAAGTAATTGAGGACTGCCACAAAATAAGTGATAATTTCAATGAACATTTCACCAATATAGGACCCAAACTTGCCTTCAAAATTCCTAAAACATCGCAGAGCTGTATAGAAAAAACAACCATTTCATCAATGTTCCTGGATCCTCCAAATCATAAGTATAATTGATAATCTCGACCCAAAGAAGGCTTGTGGATTTGACGAAATTGATATCAAACTTGTAAAAATTGTCAAATCTGAACTTGCTCCAATTTTGAAATACTTAATTCATAAGTCAATCCAAACCTCAATAGTACCAGAAAAAATGAAAATTGCTAAAGTCACACCAATATATAAAAATGGCAAAAAACAGATATGAACAATTATAGGCCCATCTCCGTGCTTCCTGTATTTTCAAAAATCTTCGAGAAATTCATAAATGACAAACTATTTGAGTATTTGGAAAAGAAAAATCTTCTATTTGAAAACCAATATGGATTCCGTAAATTGAGAGATACTGAGAGAGCAACACAAGATGTTATTTCATCTATACAACAAAAAGTTGACAACAACCAAAAATGTGCACTATTATCTTTAGATTTATGTAAAGCTTTTGGTACAGTTGATCATAAAATACTATTGAAAAAATTATACAGTATTGGCATCAGAGGCAACATTCATAACTGGTTTGAAATTTTTTTGAATAATCGACAACAGTATGTTTGCATTGAAAATAGTTATAGTCAATATAGAAAAATCAGTTATGGTGTACCACAGGGATCTGTTTTGGGGCCTGTTCTTTTTTTGATTTACATCAATTCTATTTCTTTTTTGGATTTAAAAGGATCTCTAAAATTATTTGCAGATGATACAACTATAATTTATTCAGGATCCAATACAGACACTCTCAAAAAAAGTATCCAATGCGACATTAAAAATATTCTCTCATGGTTACAGAATCATAAATTAACCTTAAAATTTTCCAAATCCTCATATATGTTTATTGCAAAACGAAAAATTAATGACCAACTCACACCATTAATCTTTGATAAAAATCAAATTGAATACAATTATAAAAATTTTAGGACTCTATATTGATGAATGCCTCAGTTAGAAAAAATATATTGAAAAAATTAGAAAAAAAATCTCTCCAATTATCGGCATACTTTACAAGATTAGAAACTATATATGTCGTAAATATTTGATGAATATATATTATTCCTTCATATATTCGCAATTACAATATTTGATATCCATATGGGGATCCGCGAATAAATCTGTATTGAAACCTTTGAAAAAACTCCAAAATAAATCAATAAAATGTATTCACAAACTTCCCCATCTTGAACCAACAAAAAATTTGTACAAGCCAAAAAAAATATTGAACTTGGAATCTCTTTACAAATTATCAGTATGTTTGTTTATTCATTTAAGCCGATTTAAAAAAAATATACTGGTTTGCATTTTACAGAAAATAAAGTCATTCATAAACACCTAACAAGAAATTTCAATGAACTATATCCCAGTAAGGCAACATCTGAAATTGGAAAGAGGTGCATTTTGCATGATGGTATCATAATTTATAATCAATTACCTAACCGTTTGAAAAACATAAAACATCTATCGAAGTTCAAATTACAACTGAAAGAGTATTTCTTAGTTTCCTAATTTTTTAGAATTTTATCAGATTTGACAATTTAATTTAATTTAATTTGTATTCATTTATCCTATATACGTATTATATATAGCCAATTAATCGTTGACTTCCCTGTAAAAACATTTAATGTTTCTTGGGTGAATAAATGAATAATAATAATAATGCAATGCAGTTTCACATGAATGTGCCTGCCTGAATCCTGATTGTTCCTTTACTAGTATATTACTATCTGTAAAAAATTTTTGAAGCTGATCTTTTACTGATAATTCTAATAGTTTCTCATAGACAGGAAGTGTGTTAATTGGGCGAAATTCCGAACAAGTGATTGTATTGGACACTTTTTCAATAGGCACTATTGTGGATACTTTCCATTTCTCAGGGAATTGTCCTGTCATCAATGAAGTATTAATCAAATATAATGGATGATTAGCTGCAACTTCCAAGGTTAATTTTAATATTTCCAAGTTGATGCCGTATTTATCACCACCGTTTTTCTTCATTCTATTTATTATAATTTTAATCTCATTCATTTTCAGTGCTTCAAATGTGGTAAGCTTCACTTGGTTTCGAGGCAAAATATTCAAGATATAATCGGAGTTGTGAACAGGTTTAATGTCGCTTACAATTTCCAATATACTTTCTACGAAGTTTGAATTGAATGAATTTGCTATATCTAAGTCATTTTCTTTCCAGTGATCACCGAACTTTATTTTAGAAGGCCTGTTTTGAGGTTTTCCATTTATTAACTCCTTGAGAGACCTCCACATTGCCAATATACAGGGTATTCCATCTAAAATATCAAAGTTGTTGCTACTTTTCGATAGAAGCGGCAACGCCGCAGCGCTGAGAATATTTTACATCGATAGAGCAGAATTGATTATCCAAGAAACCAAATTTTTAAAATAATCCTGTCCCGTTTTCCATAAACGTCTAATAGGCCATCGAGTTTGGAATACCCTGTATAAAATTAGTCTGTCTTATGGTGTAACGCATACCTGATTGCAATAGACGGATAAAAACGATTGTAGTATTTTATTTCAATAAAGTCCCTAACCTATATCGATTAATAATATCATTTAAATATAATATGAACAGTATTGGCTCCAAGACAGTACCTTGGGGCACTCCATATTTGATTTCTAATGGATCGCTCAATACGCCGTCTATTATAACCATTTGTATTTCAGTACCTGACTTGTTGGATAGAGCGTTGATGGTTGTCAAAAACGAAGTGCAATCGCATCTGTTGATGATTATGGAGAAGGTGAATTTGCTGACGACCGTTCTCGACAAATGTTACGTCTTGAAGGAAACGGAAGATCAGAACTATACGATAGTATGCGAGCTGTCAACTAATGTTTATGGGCCCCGTTTGGAGAAATGCAAAGATATCTTGATATTGTTCAGGCAATACGAGTTGTTTGTGAGGTTGGTAATGATAATAGTGACCAGCTTCTTCAAGTGCAGGATATGTTCTCCGCTTGAAGAAGTTTTTGTAAAGCGAAACAATTTTGGGTTATATTATTTATTTATTTATATGTTCATATATTAACATTATTATTTTATACAAGGAATTAAAAAAAATACTCGAAAGTAAAATACAACATTTCGAAAAAAAGGAATAACATAAAACAGTCAGACAATTACGTAAAACTGGTATGAAGACTGTTTTTAAACATTTCAATAATTTTTGGTCTATAGATCTTAGCTAAATAATTTGAAGCAGAATAACAAAAAACAGACAAATTAATAACATACAAAAAATTATACACAAAGATCAAATGAATTATTTTTTTATTTAGTCATGAACTAATAAAAATATTGTGAACAATATGCAAAATATTAAAAAAATAGATGAATTGTACACATGTGTATACACTTACAATCAAACATATACAGGGTGTTTCTTGAGTACGTGTAGAAACTTCAAGAGCATGTTGCTGACGTCGAAGTATGTTCCTATAAACACATGTCCGCAAGTTATTCTTTTCTAAGATACAGAGTGTCAAAGATTAACTATTATATTTGTTTTTTTGTGAATAAATGCCAAAATATTTGTGATATTCGAGTAAAGTTTGGTATGTGGGATGATTTTTCAATGACAAAATCTAATTTTGTGTTAATTGTGAAAAACTAATTTCTAATTGAATTTATTTTGAATTTAAAAATCTTGCCATTCAAAATCACTTGCATTGATTATTTCAAATCTCAATAATTCGAAAACAGTTGCTCGCAGTGACCTCTATCAAGAATACAAAACTTTAACCAAATACCAAAATCAATTTGAAATTATTCACAAAAATTAAAAATAAGAATTCAACTTTGACACCCTGTATCTCAGAAACGCATAACTTGTGGACATTTGTTTATGGGAACTTTTCTTCTTATTTCGATGTCAGCAATACGCTTCTACACGTGCTTGTCGGTCTATGAGACCGAAAAAAAATTATTCTGGTGAGCCACCTCGGTCTCATAGACCAAGGTTGAGGTTGATACACCAGGCCAAATCGGTCTATGGGACCGAGCCAATTGAACTGTTCTTGAAGCCATCGGTCTAAATTATTGTCGATAATATCGCGAAAACAGACCGAGACGGCTTCAGTAACAAGTTTGCGTTGCAAATTGTTCTCATTCGACGCACAGACCGAGTCGGCGTGGCAGACCAATCAGTAAAAACAACGAATTTTTGGAAGATGCAAGGGTGTACACTTATTGAAGAGCGTCGACTCGGTCTATAAGACCGAGCTAAATTTTTTAAATTTTTTGAACTCGAGTCTCAATTTCCGAAAAATTCAATGATCTTCTGTAGGCTGTACCTACATAGAGTCCATAATGGTTTCTGAGACAAAATTTTCGATTTTGCTTCGGCTCTGATACCAAAAATGAAAAAATGAGCACGGCAGTCAACGTGTTAAGAAACATCCTGTAAAACCTAATGAACCAAACACAGAGCATTGTGACGGGTTTATTTGGAACTAGAGAACCCGTTCTGTTTTGATACAATAACATCAGAACGACCTGAATCGTCCAAATTTCCCAAGGAGTAGCTCCAAGTAGCTCGAGGTAGTTTCTGGACTAATCTGACAGACCACGAACAAACAAGGAAGCGCTTTGGCAGATAGTGTCAGTTTTCGACTTAATGAGAGTGACATTTCGGCTAACCTATTTGAAGAATTCCAATTAGAAATTGATGATCTCTAGTGGATCTTGGGAAAATTCATATCTGGAGATTTCCTCATATTGTTTGCAATATTTATTATATAATCGAAAACCAAACCACTACATATTTATTTATTATATTTATACCATTACAGGTATCTATTGCTTGATATTTTAGTAATATTAGTGCAGTGAGTTGTCCCATTCCATCAGGGTGGTTTCGGATTTTTTACTGGCTATAAATCCCGTGGCGCTCCGGAAAATTAAACCCCATATTTCAATGTTATCGAAATTAATTTTTATTGTCGAACCCCACGCCAAGAGCTACTGGGTATGTTAGTGGCGTGAAACATCATTGCACATTCACTGATCTCCTTTCCTAAATTTCGCCCCTAACAACATATGCATTATTTTGTATCGTGCGTACTATTGAATGGATTGTACTTGCCTAATTTGAACTGATTATTGTAGAAAATGTCGAAGTTAACTCTAAAAAATCTTGAAAAAAATGTATTTTTATCACCCTGTATCTCGAAAACCAAGCCGTTTGGGACATATGTTTATATGAACATTTCGTCCTGAAAACCTTCAAAGAATCACCTCCCGAAGTTTGTCAACGTACTCAATTAACACCATGTGTATATATATATATATATATATATATATATATATATATATATATATATATATATATATATATATATAATATATATATATATATATATATATATATATATATATATATATATATATATATATACACATGGTGTTAATTGAGTACGTTGACAAACTTCGGGAGGTGATTCTTTGAAGGTTTTCAGGACGAAATGTTCATATAAACATATGTCCCAAACGGCTTGGTTTTCGAGATACAGGGTGATAAAAATACATTTTTTTCAAGATTTTTTAGAGTTAACTTCGACATTTTCTACAATAATCAGTTCAAATTAGGCAAGTACAATCCATTCAATAGTACGCACGATACAAAATAATGCATTTCTCAAATAATTCACAGGGTCCTCCTTTTTTCAGAGTCAAGCTTTGTTCAACCCTTCACAATTTTTTTTCCGCCGCCACTGACATATTATGAGAAAGGAATAATGAATGTTGTTTCATTTAACATCTTTTTGCTCTCTTGATGTTTTTCATTTACTTGTACGGTTCAGGAGTTATAATGAAAATATTAACGCAAACATTTTCCAGTAACGCATAACATAAAGAAATTTGAGAAGCAAATAGTCTAACAAACTCGAAGGGTGATTCTTTGAAAGGTTTCAAGATGAAAAGTTCATATAAACATGTCCCAAGCGGCTTGGTTTTCGAAGTACAGGGTGATCAAAATACATTTTTTAGGAGTTTTTGGAGTTTACTTCGAAATTTTCGACAATAATCGATCCAAATTAGTTCAAATTGGACAAGTACAATCCATTCAATAGTGCGCATGATATAAAATAATTCATTTCTCGAAGTGTCATTGCCACTCTCCAAAGATTAGCGCGTGACGCAATACGTCATTTTGACGTTGTGGAAATCTTTCTAGATACATTCGTCTGGCGGCACGAGCGTTACCATCAGCCATTCCATACATTAAGTGCATGTCTGCCATTTCTGAATTTGTATATTCAACCATTTTATCCAAAGGAATATTGAATGAATCTACTTTATAGCTTGCACTAATGAAGAATTAACAATGAGACAGTTTCTCAACTTTCGATAACTGTCAAGTTGTTGATATTTAAATAAATGAATTAATATCAAAGCCCACTTTGCTATTTTTATGAATTCAAATTGATTACAAAATTTCTGCGTTACTGCAGAAGAAAAAACAAACCGAAATTTCTGATAAAATAATGTACTCCGTACGGACACAAAAATTTGTTTGATTTAGTTTTTCGGAGTTATGACCAGAGATTCATGAATTTGTATGAGTTCTCTATCAAGACTGATGGGTAAAAACATTTTTAATCAAATATCTCAATGAAAATGCACATTTTTACCATCAGAATCTTCAGGTTGAAAGTTAAGGTTTTCCCAATATCTGTCAGATCTAGTTTAATATCCAGCGTACCGCAGTGACGGGGAGATAGTAGTTTTCTGTTAGATATCACAAAAAGAAATCACATCTTTACAATAACAAGCTTTTATTTAGCTTCACTTGTAACTAACTAACAAACAATTTAATAAAAGTTGAATTTGACCCACTTCTAATACTCCGATTAATTTGAAATTTGGCAGGTTTCCGTAATTCCGGTGACAATGCATTAAAAAAATTTTTGTTAAAAAACAAAATGGCGGCTCCAATATGGCGGACGAGTTTTGTGATTATGATCCGATTCTGTTCAAAATTGGTATGTGATGGTTTTTGGGTTGGAGATTTTCAGTTTCACATAAAAAATAAACTAAAATGTTAAAAATGAAAATTATAAAAAGAAAACATTTTAAAGTTTTTAAACAATACACTGAAAAGGAAAAAATAATTCATTTCATTGTTTGATCTAGGTAATCTTGTACAGAAAGATTTTGATACTCACAGAATAACCTACAAAAAATGAAACAAATTATTTTTTCATTTTCAGTGCATTTGTATAAAAGCTTGTCTTTATATTTTTTATTGTATAATTTTTGTTCATCGTAGATTTTTCTAATTCTAAAAAAATATTTCCATCAATTTACAATAATTGAAAATGTTTAATTTTCAAATTTTCTAATGTTATGCCACACTGGAAAATGTTTAAATTAATATTTTCATTATAGCCCCTGAACCGTACAAGTAAATGAAAAAATGCAAGATATCAAAGAGATGTTAAATGAAACAACATTGATTATTCCTTTCTCATAATATGTCAGTGGCGGCGGAAAAGAAAATTCTGAAGGGTTGAACAAAGCTTGACTCTGAAAAAAGGAGGACCCTGTGAATTATTTAAGAAATGCATTATTTTTTATCGTGCGCCCTATTGAATGGATTGTACTTGCCTAATTTGAACTGATTATTGTCGAAAATGTCGAAGTTAACTCTAAAAAATCTTGAAAAAAATGTATTTTTATCGCCCTGTATCTCGAAAACCAAGCCGTTTGGGACATATGTTTATATGAACTTTTCGTCCTGAAAACCTTCAAAGAATCACCTCCCGAAGTTTGTCAACGTACTTAATTAACACCTTATATATATATATATATATATATATATAATAGAAGGGTAGTCTTTGCTGACTAGTTAGGATACGAAACAGGAAATTTTTGGGTATAGCAGCAACCAAAACGTGTAATCTTTTAACACTATATTTCCGATATTCACTGTTGAAATATCGGAAATATATATATATATATATATTTTTTGTTGTTGTTAAAATTGTTTTTTCCGTTAACCAGCTGTCGTCCCCTTACGAACGGCAGCCCTCAAAAGTCGAAACTTGTGCGAGCCAAGGATTAACGAGGTCTTACCTTTTTACGTGCGATTCCTAGAACTTTCTCGGGCCATCAGAAAAATTTCTGCAGTCGCCGCGGTTTGAACCATCGTCGACCGGCATCCAAAGTGAATAAAACATGCCGCTTTAACCAACTAGTGACTGTAGATGTCATAAGTAACTTTCTTCTATATATATATTTATATGAAATAGCCCGCAACCCTGACTGCAACCCCACAAATACTACAAACTATATATATATATATATATATATATATATATATATATATATATATATATATATATATATAAAATGTCGCTACAATATATTTGTGTCAGTCAATAGGTGTTTCTTCAGTCTAACTTTGAAAATATTTAGACTAGCAGGACTTTTCACATAAATTGGAGTACTGTTTTACATGGTTAAACCTTTAACAAAAATTTAATTTCAGCCATATGTTCTGCTAACCAATGGAGTTTATTTTTATTCATTGTTAATAATACAATATCGATCTATAATATAAAGAAATAAATTTCACATGATAACATGATCAAATAAGTGAAAAACTTATCCATATTCGTGTAAAATTAATTATGAAATAATCCACATCAAAATACACATGATAAATATCCATAATATATACATATAAAGAAAGAAAAAAATAGCAAAATGAACTTAAATATATGATTAAATAACATTGGTCACATTTTGTATAAATAAAAACAATAAAAAAAATCAAGTTGGTACTAATGTAAACATCAAAATCCGAAACTACTTTAAATAATTTTCCAATTTTTCAGAATTCTCAATCAACCAGAATTTGATTTCATTTTTAAATCCCCAAAAACTAGCTTTTTTTTAAAGAAACTGGGAAATGATTATAAATCTTTTTGCCTTTATAAATGGCATCTTGTTGCATCAAAGTTGCAGAGAACTTTTCAGTTGATATCCAACCATCCATTTCATTCTTCGTTTCATATTTATGTTGTATGCGATTATCAATTTGAAATTTTTTTCTTATGTAAACTGTCGATACTTTATAAAATAATTGTTTGACAGATAAAATTTTATATTGTTCAAAGATAATCTTAGAAGAATAATCGAAGGGTTTTTTAAAAATAATTTTCAAGGTATACTTCTGGATTGAAGTAAGTGGTTTTAGAACTTGTTTGTAAATGCCTCCCCAACCTATTATAACATAGGCCAAGATAGACTGAAAGAGACTATAATAAAAATTTATAATTAATTTACGACTGACAAATGTTTCTCAGCAATCTAAATTTGTAAATTGTTTTCCTCAGTTTTTTTATCAATTCAGTAATTTGTTTATGCCACTTGAGGTTGCGATCTAAATGAACTCCTAGATATTTATAACATTAACTTTGGAAATATGTTCGCTACAGTTACATAGTTCTTCATTTTTAGGAATGAAATAGTATGGTTGCATATTCTCATGCAACGTGAATGTCACAAAATGAGACTTTTTCAAATTCAAAGTTAATAAATCGTGATTGAGATTATTTTTTAAAACTGATAAATCAAATTCAGCATTTGATACTGTTTCTTCCCAGGTATTCCCACTTCCTATATAAACTGTATCATCAGCATAAGAAAACAACTTTCCTTTTATTTTCGTATTTAACAGATCATTGATATAACTCAAAAATAAAATAGGTCCTAGAACTGACCCTTGGGGAACACCACATTTTACTTTTCTAGAATTACTTTTGATATGATCAATCTGAACAGTTTGTTCCCTTTCAAATAAATAGCTTTCAAATAGTTTCAGGCAAATTCCTCTTATGCCAAACCGTTCTAATTTCGAAAATTATTTTGTATGTGAAACTGTGTCAAACGCTTTCTTTAAATCTAAAAATATTCCAAGGGTTTTCTTTTGATTATCTAACGATTTATGAATAGTTTCTGTAACATTAAATATTGCATTCTCTGTTCCCTTTTTTTCTCTGAATCCAAACTGGTTAAAAAATAATAAATTATGTTTTTCGAGAAAATCTGTCAATCTAATTTTAATACATTTCTCTAAAATTTTGGCAATGTTATTATTACAATACTTGCAATTAGTCAAAGTCGTGGTATTAGTAAAACTTGTTGTTTAATATTTTTTTATTCATTATTGAAAATACTCTGTTTGAATATATGACGTTCCTTTGTTCTGATTTCTATTTGTTCCAGAAAAGTTATAGAAGAAATAGACAAACTTGAAGAACATGCATCCATTATTTATCACAATCTAGATGATTTGCTTAAGAAAATTCATAGAACTGTCCATATGAGGATTGCAGTTCCTGTCAGCATTATTTTCGTAAGTATCACGTTATATTATTATTATAATGTAATATTGTATTCTAATGAATTTATTAACTTCATTTCGACCAATACAGTGCGGCTTTAAATAGTCCCCCCCCTGTTAACTTTTGAACGGTTCGACGTAGAAAAATGAAAAAAAAACTGTTTCGAGGGTTTCACCAATACTACTTTTTGAAATAAAAAAAATAGTGATTGCACGATAGGGGCCGCAGGGGGGCCCATCAACTCAAAAATTTAAATGGCATGTGGGGTCAAGTGTCACATCGTTGAAAAGAGAATTCAATTCTCTTTACAACCATTTAAATATTTTTGAATTTTGTTTATAATTTTTTTCCCAATTTCGATTTTTATACCTTTCGAAATTTTTAAATTAATGTGCCCCCAGCACCATCTGTCGAGTGATTGCAATGTTTCTTCTCTCAAAAAGTAGTATCAGTAATACCCTTCAAAAAATTTTTGGTTTCATTGTTCCACACCCAACCGTTCAAATTTATCGAGGTAAGAGTAGTATTCAGATCCGCATTTATATTTGATATTTCGATCTTGAATTACAAAAAAATATAACCAAAATTCAAAAATATTCAGATGGTTGTAAAGAGAATTGAATTCTCTTTTCAACGATGTGACACTTGACCCCACATACCATTTAAAAATTTTGAGTTGATGGGCCCCCCTGCGCCCACTATCGTGCAATCACTATTTTTTTAATTTCAAAAAGTAGTATTGGTGAAACCCTCGAAACGGTTTCTTTATCATGTTTCTACGTCGAACCGTTCAAAAGTTAACAGGGGGGGGGGGGCTATTAAAAGCCGCACTGTATGTAGTTTAGTATAGAATTAGTTTGAACCAAATCTTATATTTTCACATAATTTTGTAAACCTTCATATTTCTCCTTAGTGATATATTTTTTTATTCTTTTTACTCTATTTCATGTATTGAAAAATCAACATATTATATTTAAATATTATAACGAGAACCAGAAAAAATACCTGCCATTTATTACAAATATCTCTGACCATTTTGGTGTGGGGGTAACACTAAGCAATATTCTTAATAATCATAATGCTGATACACCACATACTGTTCAACCGATTACAAAGATAGGATTAACCAGATTAAATATATATGTCAGAGAAATAAATTGGGAGTTTTTGAGTAACGATGAGTATGACGTAAACACAAAAGCAGACATATTTATTTCTTTGATACAAAAAGGAATTGAGGAAGCATTTCCTGTATACATGAAACAGAACAAAAAAGATAACAAAATAAAATGGTTTAATGAAAGCCTCAAAGGCATGAGAGAACACCTGAACTTCTTACACGATGTTACAAAAACACACCCTGAATGTAAAATACATTACAATAAATTCAGAGAAAAATACAGACATGCAATAAAAAATTCGAAATACTTAGCAAATGTTAAAAAAAATTGTTAAAAATTGTTAAAATTGTTATTTCCGTCAACCGATTGCACCCCTACGCGCAACCCTCGTAAGTCTTCGAGAGACTTGTGTGAGCTAGGGAAGACGTAGCCCTTACCTTTTAACGTGTGATGCCATGCACGAGGCCGATGACCATGCGAGGCTTTGAACCCTCGACCCTTCGCTCCAAAGGCGAACGCTCTACCCGCACGGCCACCACGGCCCAATGAAAAATATATATTAAATTCTGATAACAAAGTAAAAGCAATGAGGAATGTAATAAAAGGCAGTTCAACTTCCAGAACCCCATTGAAAGCAAATTTAACACCTGAGGAAATCAATACATACTTCATCAATATTCCTCAAAATATCACAAATGATATACCACAAAACGAACAGAATCATATGGATCTGCTACAAAATATTGCCTGCAATATCGATCAGCATCTAATGTTTAGTGAAATTTCTATCATTGAAACTAGAGATATAATCCACAACCTAAAAAATTCACATTGTCGTGATATTTACAATATAAATTCAAAAATTATGAAATGCATTGGTAATTTATTAGCTATTCCACTGACAAAACTCTTCAATCTGTGCTTAAAAGAATGTGTGTTCCCAAAGTCATTTAAAAAATCTATAATAATTCCTTTACATAAAAAGGGTTCTCGAAATATATGCAATTCCTGCACCTAGCAAAATTTTTGAAAAAGCTTTAAAAACTAGAATGGAAGAACATTTAGAAAATTTTAATATATTGAACAAAGCTCAGTATGGGTTCAGAAAATCTCTATCTTCTACTGACGCTATTAACAAAATGATATCATACATAGAAAATGGATTTAATAACAAAGAATTCTGCGATCTTACTAAAGCATTCGACTGCGTGTCTTTTAATATTCTCTTGGATAAACTCGCCTACTACAAATTTGATAACAATAGCTTGAGATTGATGAAATCATACCTAGAAAATAGACAACATTGTGTTTTCCTAAATGGCAAATACTCTTCACTTCAATCTGTTAAACAAGGGGTACCTCAGGGCTCTGTCTTAGGACCAGTGTTATTCTTGATATATGTTATTGATGTTTCAGTTTGCAGCCCTACAACAGAATTCATCCTATATGCAGACGATACTAATCTGTTGTATAAACATGAAAATATAACTAATGTTTTTGAAACACTGAAAGAAGCACATGCAAATGTTACAAGATGGTTCAATATTAATCAACTAAGCTTGAACGAGGAAAAAACTGAACAAATGTATTTCACTCTATCGAAATATGGAGATAATCTGTAAAATTTCTAGGTGTATCAATAGCTCATCATCTTATGTGGTACCATCACACTGACGCAATTGGTAAGAAAATTGCATCTTCCATATATCTTTTGAGAAATCTCAAAATGATCGCTTCCATGAGAGTACTGCTCACCGCATACTTCTCTCTTATACAGTGTCACATAAACTATGCCATCATAAGTTGGGGACACTCGACTGCTGCAGACAGAATTTTCTGCCTTCAGCGTAAAGCAATTAGAATAATTGGAAATCTTAAATATGATGAAGATTGTAAATCAACATTCATTGAACTAAGTATTTTGACGTTACCTTCTTTATATATTTATCAATGTCTGGTATATGTGAAAAACAACATCAAACTATACTACCCACAAAGAAACTCATAATTATGACACAAGAAATTGTAACGGAATAAAGACACAATTCAACAGACTAAAAAAAACCCAAACTGGACCTTTATACTTGGCACCAAAAATGTTCGATAAAATTCCCTCCACCGTGAAGAGTTTGGAGATAAAAAGTTTTAAACAAATAATAAAAAAGTTTTTAATAAAGAAATATTTTTACAGCATTGACGAATTCATGAACACTAATATTATTGTATAGTACGAGGGCTGTTTGGTAACTCCGTGACTATTTGAATAAAGAAAAAAAAATTGGCAAATAAGCGTTTTATTTTTCAACATAATCTCCTTTTAGATCAATACATTTAGTCCAGTTTTTTTATTCCTTCCAAATAATAGGTTTTCTCAAGACCCTCAAAATAGGCGTTTGTTTCGGTTATAACCTCTTCATTCGACCCAAATCTCTTACCACCCAGCCATTTCTTCAGGTTTGGGAAAAGAAAATAGTCGCAAGGGGCTAAATCTGGAGAATATGCTGGATGGGGTAGTAGTTCGTAGCCCAATTTATGAATTTTTGCCATAGTGACTACACACGTGTGCACTCGTGCATTGTCTTGATGAAGCAGCACTTTTTTTTTCGCTAAATGTGGTCGTTTTTGCCTCAAATCAATATCGAATCTGTCTAAAAGCTCTGAATAATATTCGCCGTTGATCGTTCTACCCTTCTCTAAGTAATCTATATGAATGACACCGCGTGCATCCCAAAAAACTGTGGCCATAACCTTGTTGGCTGACAGACGCACCTTAGCCTTCTTTGGTGCACGTTCACCAGTTGACACCCACTGTTTTGATTGTTCCTTGGTCTCTGGGGTATTGTGATGGATCCATGTTTCGTCTACGGTTATATAACGGCGTAAAAACTCGCCCGGATTGCGATTGAACTTTGCCAAACACTCCTTTGAAGTGGTCACACGGTTGCGCTTGTGGTCGAGTGTGAGCAATCGCGGCACCCATCTCGCGGATAGCTTCTTCATGTCCAAATATTCATGTAAAATGTGATGTACTCGCTCAGTTGAGATGCCTACAGCCTCAGCTACCTCACGTACTTTTATTCTCCGATCGTCCAATATCATTCCATGGATTTTATCGACGATTTCTGGCGTGATGACCTCTTTTGGGCGACCTGAACGTACGGCGTCACTTGTGCTGGTACGACCACAACGGAACTCAGTAAACCACTTCTTAACCATTGAAATTGATGGTGCAGAGTTCCCATAGTATTTATCAAGTCTTTCCTTGGTTTCAGTTATGGTTTTTTTACGCAAAAAATAATGCTTAATCAACACACGAAATTCACTTTTTTCCATTTTTGTTAAAATTCACGAGGTTGTCTGCTTCTAATTGCTGTCAAACACAAACCAAATGTAGCAGCTTGCTCAAAATTTGACAGTAGTCTATTGAAAGATGGTGGTTGACAGCAGCAGTGTTGCATTTAAAGTTACTGCGCGGGAAATTTAAAAAGTCACGGACTTACCAAACAAGCCTCGTATTATTGTTAGTTTTTATACAATGCAAACAGGTGTATGTGTATATGTATTTGTATTTTTTATATATAGGTATACTGTATACCCTCTTTTAAGTCATGTGTTTGTTATATTTTTTATATTTATATTTAAAATAGTTAATTATTGACGAGTGTACACTTTTGTAATGACACAATAAAGAAATGAAATATAGTATTATTGTTTATACAAATTCTTGTTCGCCTGTAAGGAAGTGTAGTTACGCGCTGGCCTGCTGCCTTAGTGACCATTTTTTTCTTTATACCTGTATTGAGAATATTTAATGTATATATTGAACATGTTATTAGACATGTACCCTGTACTTGTACCTTTATCCTCAACTTTTTTTTGAATAAAGAATCATTTCATATCCGGAAAGGACCCCGCAAAGTCCTTATTGAATTTGGGTCCCGGTGGATTTTTTTGAATATTGGGTATGATGTGGTCCATGTACCTCTCAACCAATGCTACCATTGCGCCAACCCAAAAAAAATAACAGTTTTGCTGCTAGGGGGCGTTGAAATCACCCCTTGCGCAGATTAGACTATTTATTTTTGAATCAGTTAACGATATTTTCACTTTCATTATTGCTAATGTTGCACAATTTTGTGCTGTTTTATTAAAAAAAATTCTTCCCTCCAACTACTATTACGAAACGCAAAAAAAATAGTTTTCGAGTGTATTTAAATGTTTCGTCGAAAGTTTAAATATGCCTGAATAAGGGAAATAGCAGTTTTTTATAATAATAATAATAATAATAATAATAATATACATCTTTATTATTTTCATAAGAATATTACAAAAAAAAAATCCTATAAATCATATTTGGTGAAAATAAAGGGCGAAGTTCAATTCATCCAGAGAATAACTTCGCTAAATGAATTGTTCTTCCACTTAACCCATGAAATGTCTCCATACATGTCTCTTCGTTGTAACGAAGTTACTAAGTTTCTAGTTTTCAAACAAGCACATGCAACCAGTTTATATTTAATTACATACTTATTCATATCTCCGTTATGAATCGGCATAAAAATGCCAGTTTTAGTTGAAAATATTCCATTTATTATCCCTGTGTAAATAGAACCCTCAGTATACGCGCGTCCTGATAAAGTAAATACGATCTCTGGATATCACGTACCAAAGCCCAATTCAGAGCGCTGCCCCTCTCCGCGAAAATAAAAGCCTCCAGGTGAATGATGTGGCAGGAAGTTCAGTTGGGCTCGAGCAGGCGTTCGACGATACACGAAATCTAAGAGAGACTGGCCGGCTGACGTCACCGAAGGAAGGTAAATATTGAATTGTCGCTAAGTCCGATAAACGATCTACGCGAGCGCAACTGAGCTTGGGAGGGGATGGCTAGGCTAGCTTCCGACTGAAGTGGTCTTTGAAAATCAGTTGTGTCCGAGCCGAGCGAGAGTCAACCACGCGAAGAAGCAGTCCAGCCAAACAGCCGAAGCCGGGAAAACACTAGTGTGTAAGTTACCTTTCTGCGCATGACGAATAAATTAGGAGAGGGAGCAGAATAGCTGCAATCCTTTTCAATAACGCGACGACCGTTCAGTTGTGTGCCCGCCGTTGAACCAGACTACAAGCTCCACGAGAATATTGGTGAGACATTGCGCCTGATAACAATTAGATTTTGCTTATTTTCATGCCACGTTCTATCTTGTTTTCCGACGAATGAATTATTGATTGACCATTGTGTGGCTACACAGGTCCCGCTTTGTCTGAAAGGCCCGTTGTGAGATTTCACAGAGCTATTTGTTTTCTATTCGTAATATTGATTCTATTTGAAGGATACCTTTTGAGATTCCACAACGCCATCTTGTTGTCATATAATTTTGTGGTAGTGACCATTGTGTGGTTACACAGGTCCGGCTTTATGTGATGGGCCCATTGTGAGATGTCACAGAGCCATTGTTTGTTCGTGCATAACATTGCCTCTATTTGAAGAGTACGTTGTGAGGTCTCAAAGTACCGTCTGTTATTATATAATTTCTTGATAGTCAATTGATCGTTGTGTGGTTACACTGGTCGTATCGATATAATCTTCCTGTCTTACCGCAGACCGGAAGAATATCCGTTGTGAGGTTTCACAGGATATTGTTTATTGAGTAGAGTCAAGAATATCACCCTGAAACTATTTAAATTGAAAAGATAGAACGTGGTTCAGCACTATGTCGCTCTCATTTGTACAACCATGAGTAAGAATCAATGTCTAACCACTTTTGCACGCCCGTAGAGCTTATCCGCCGCCGGAACGCGTCGCTTCCGATCGCTTCGTAGTAATTCATCCGGATTTTCCGTTTGAGAATATCGTTAATCCGTCCCGCATGCCGCTAAGCTTTCGCAACACTGTTTTTCTGAATAGTCTTCCCTGTATATTTTATTGAAATAAGTTCCCCTGTATATTTTCCTAGGAACTCGTTGCAAAACCCCTTTCCTCCGCATGTGCTTAGTGAATTATGCTTTATAATACCGTTTGAATAGTCTGCCCTGTATATTTTATTGAAATTGGTTCCCCTGTATATTTTCCTATGAATTCGTTGCAAAACCCCTTTCCTCCGCATGTGCTTGGTGAATTGTGCTTTATAATACCGTTCGAATAGTATGCCCTTTATATTTTATGGGAATTGGTTTTCCTGTATATTAAAGTATTAATAAAGACTGCTTTATATATTACTTGGTGTTATAATTTCTGTGCTTATTGTTTTGTTGGTTTTGAGTAACATCTTGGCAGCAAATACCCAGGTACTCATCCCAGCTGGGCAATTAAAGCCTGCCCTTTTGGCCGACAGCGGAACTGGTCAGCACCACAACTGACCCCTGGAGTATTTAACTTCTTCACTGCAGCTCCCCGGAGCAAGTGGCCCTTCACACGTTAAACAGAGGTGGCGCCCGAGGAAACCGAAACCTGGACTCGGCGCCAAAGTGACCCGTAACGACGAAAAGTCGTTACATCGTATATATTTTTATAATACTATAAAAAATAATAATGAAAAAAGTATAGATTTCCTGTTAAAAAAAAGAATGGAAATTTGTTGATGCAGATTTTTGTAATTCTAACACTAAAAAGAGAGAAAAAAAAAGAAGAAAGAATAACTCTTTGTCTCTTCTATTGTTTTGTTTCAAATAAATAATTTTTGAACATTTTTCTGAAATTTTCTAACCTTTCTTGAAATGTGCGGGAATGAGATTGTACAATGATGTAATTTGATAACTGAAAGATTGTCTAAATGTTTGAGTTTTGAAAGAGGGGGGCGTGAGAGTTCCCTTATATCTTATGTTCAAGTTGTAGACATCGGTTCTGTGAGTGATTTTGCGATTCAAATAAGAGGGTACCTTCGTTACTAAAATCTTATGATATAGACAAGCACTGTGAAGAACTCTCCTGTTTTCCATGTTCAACCATTTTGCTTCGCGAAGTTAATGAGAGATACCTTTCCTTTTTCGAATTCCATAAATGAGCCTAAGACATGAGTTCTGAACTTTCTGTACCTTGTTTTTGAACGTGATTGTTAGATTAGGACCATACAGGATGTCTGCATAATTGAACAATGACAAAACAAGTGTCTCTCTCACACAGCGTGGATTTAACTAAGGTTGGAAGAAGATGTCTATTGCCATATATAAGTTTAATTGATGAGTACGCTCGTTGAATAAGTTTGTTAACGTGTTTATCGAATCTCATGTCAACATCTAGTAAAACACCAAGATTTCTAGCTTCCTGTACAAATGTCAGTGATTCATTGTTAATCTGCAAATCAATTTCGTTCATAATTTGATAATCATTTCTTGGTGTAAATACCATCATATTCGATTTTGACGGATTAATTAGTATGCAATGATCAGCTGCAGATTTGACAAAAGATTCGGAAGATTATGGAATTGCGTGAAAGTCCCGAGTAGTGAAATATTTCTAGCATCAATTCATAATAATTATGAATTAATTATTAATTGTGTCGAAAGCCCGACTGAAATCAAGTAATACCAGTGAAGTAGATAATCCTTGATCCTTTGCCCTGAATATATCATCTGTTACTTGAAGCAACGCAGTTGTACAACTATATCCTTTGCGGAATCCGGATTGTATTGAAGGTAATAAAGAATATTACATGAGGTGTTTCCGCAATTGAACTTCCATTGCTCGCTCCGCTACTTTGGAGAGAACAGGGAGAAGGCTCAAGCCTCTTAAATCTTTCAATTCCGTTGGATTTGGTTTTTTCGGAATAACTTTGACAACAGCTTTTTTCCACGCTTCGGGAAATACATTTTCTGTTAGGCAGGTATTTATAATATGAGTGATATATGGAATGATATGGGGACAACATAGTTTGATGAGTTTTATATTCAAAAAATCACATCCCATTGCGTTGGTTTTTATTTTAGAGATTGTTTCATATACAAAAAGATCATTTACCTCAAATTCAGTTTCGAGCAAAGTGTTGGACCTATAAAAATTCAAAAGATCAAGAGGAGGTGATCTAGCTGGAATCGAGTTTATTAGAAAATTATTAACTTCATCCACATTTTTTAATTCACTTGGCAAATCTCTAGATTTTTCAGTTATGATTTTATTATTCTTAAGTGTTTTCCACATTTCATTTATGTCGGTGGTATTAAGTTGTTGAATGAAATATGCTTTCTTCTCTTGTCTAACTGCTTTATTAATATAATTACGCATTTCCTTGTAAAATTGAAAATGATTATCGGCTTTAGTTCTCTTGTATTTCCTCAATGCATTGTCTCTCATTTTGATAATGTTTTTCAAAGTTTCTATTAGCCACGGAGCCCGTGGTTTCGACACCCTAGAAGTAACAACTGGTGCATGTCTATCAAAAAGATTTAATAAACAGTTTACTAGGTAAGAGACTTTTTCATCAATATTGTCTTGATCGAAAATCCTGAAAAAAAGCTGTGTTCAAAAGATCTCTCTGAAAGAGTTCATGATCAAAGTATTTGAAACTCCTGTAGGTGTGAAAACGTGAAGTCTGTTGATCGCAATCAACTTTTAGCTCACAGTACACAAGCATATGATCAGATATTCCATTTGAATCGATCACACCCTTCTGTAACACATATTTCTCATTCGTGATTATAACATCTAATAGTGTGGATGTTGTTTCTGTTATTCTAGTAGGAACGTCCACAACTTGAGACAGATTGAAGGAATCCAAAATTGTACAAAATTTCTCGACATTTCTGGAATCATTATCCAAAAGATTGATATTGAAATCGCCACAACATATCAATTCATCAACGGTAGGACAAAAGATGCTGAAAGCATCTTCTATGTCATTTAAAAATTGCGATATTTCCTGACGAGGAGGTCTATATGCTACACAAACTGCAAAACTTTTTTTTCCAATTGTAATTTTTATCCAAAGTTGTTCAGAATTTGTTAAATTTATTTCATTCAGTAATTGACTTTTAATGTTATTGTTACAGAATACACAAAGACCTCCTCCTCTTGTATCCCGATCGATTCTGTACAATTTGAATCCATCTATTTCAATAACGTCATCGGTATGATTATCCCCCTTCTCCCAAAGGGCACAAAACGAAAAAATTTTGGTGGATTTCTCTGAATTTTCAATATGAGTTCAAGTCATTCCTAATAGAAATTAATTGGGTGAAAAACCCCAAAAATTAATAGGTTTGATGATAGGGGACGGTTATATCATACCTTGCTCAGATTAATTCATTTTTATAGGCGGAAACAATTTCCCTACGTATTTCTGTTCTGATTATGCTGAACAATTGTGTAATTCTCCAAAAAAAAAAGTATATATACAGGCCGTTTCTTTTATCATGTGGTGACATTGCTATATTCTAAACCGTAACAGATACGAAGACGATTAAATGGGAGAAAAGGTAACTATTGTGGAGAATAGTACAATGGTCAAAGGAAATTTACAGGGAGTCTCGCCCTTCCCGAGTTATACAGGGAAAACCAAAAATGCTGTTATTTGTTTTTTACGAATAGAACTGTTATTTCTGAAAATATAAAAAAAATTATAAGGAAAGTTTTAATGTATTCTGAATGTACTATAAAAATGTAACAATGAGTCTTTGTTTAAACGTTTCGTGTCAACACGGCCACCATCAACATTTCTTTTTCAAATACGGACCTGTCTATTTTAGTACAAATATTGATAAAGCGATAAAATCACAATTCAGTGGTATGTCACACTTGATATTTTTATAACGTTTCATTTAAAATAACTAGCATCCTCAGTGACAACAATTTTTAATTACGGTCCTGTCGTTAGTTCTTTTGTAAATTATTTTGATTTCTTCAAAACCTATTCAAATATTGGCATACTTCAGACTTCACCCAATAATTTCGATAAGAAGATACCCCAACACAACGAACATTCGTATTTTTCCTTCTTGGGCATTTTTGTATTACAGAAATCCTTGTTTCAAGGCTGATTTCTTCTGAATCAATTATCATACTGAATATTTCTATAATTCTCAATCCTGGAAGTAACGAAAATATTAGTTTTTGGTCAAAATACGACTATTGTGTGATATGGTACAATTAAATAGCATCTCACTTCATTTACCATTTTTAAACAAGTAGGCTTTGCTTGGTTTCTATGGCAGGACAAATAAATGATACGTGTTAAGAACTGTCAGTCGTTTATACACTCAGTCATATCAAAGATGTATTGAAATGACGAAAGGACTGATATGCTATTTGCTTATGCAAAATTTTATAGAAATAAAACTAGAAAATGTGTTGTTACTGGAAGTATGCGGAACCAAATAAATGTTTTAGGTAAGCAAATATTAGTTCATAAAGATTAGCAAAGTGACGAAAATATTTTTTCTCAATTTAGGATTGGTCAGTTACAAAAATATTTCTAATCAAGATTGTTCTTTACGAGAAATTGCCCACGAACTAGGGATTTCTGTAAAATCTTCAAGAAATATTTTGAAAAAGAACAAATACAAATGCTACAGGATACGCAAAGTTCATCACCTCAATGAAAGGGATTACGGAAGGAGAGTACGATTTGCGATGTGGTTGAGACGTAGAAATAGGGAAGTTGGAAATATTTGTAATAAAATAATATGGACGGACGAATCAAAATTCACCAACAATGGTTGGTTTAACAGAAACATCCATTATAGGTGGAATAATACAAATGAACATTTACATAGAGAAACCAATTTCCAGGAATGGTTCGGAATAAATGTTTGGTTGGGAATTTTGGAAACAAACATACTAGGTCCTTTCTTTTACGACGAGCATTTGAATGGTGGAATGTATTTACATTTTTTATCCAATGAGTTTGATGGCTACTTAGATGAATTGCCACTGAACATCCGCCGTGAAATACAATATTTTCAACAAGACGGTGCCCCTCCCCATAATGCAGCAATATTAAGGGAACATATAGATGCAATATTCCCAAGAAAATGGATTGGAAACAATGGACCAATTGCCTGGCCAGCTCGATCCCCAGACCTGACTCCTTTAGATTTTTTTGTCTGGGGATACATAAAGGATAAAGTTTTTTCGACAACTAGTACAGATATCGACCATCTCAAACAAAAAATAAGAGATGCATGTAATAGCAAGACACCCATCATGCTAGAAAATTGCCACAGAAATTGTATGGACAGACAACTTATGTGCATTCAACAAAGAAGTCGGCAATTCGAGCATTTAATGTAGGTTATCATGAAGAATTAATTTTCTGTATTGGTTTTATTTTCACTCAAAAATTCAATATGAAATAAATTGTTTTCTGTTTGTTTGATTTCTTCTACTCTTAAGTAAGTTTATTTCCGAGGTAAATTGCTATCGTTCGTCTCTGAAACTACAGATATCTTTTATTATAATGTAAACATAATTTTAATAGATACATTTATTCAAAGCGTCACTGATAATTTTTATATCGGAGAGTTAGGTTTTGTGGAATCCATAAACGACCTAACGACAGGACCGTAATTAAAAATTGTTGTCACTGATGATGTTAGTTATTTTAAATGAAACGTTATAAAAATATCAAGTGTGATGTACCACTGAATTGTGATTTTATCGCTTTATCAATATTTGTACTAAATCAGACAGGTCCGTATTTGAAAAGAAATGTTGATGGTGGCCGTGTTGACACGAAACGTTTAATCAAAGATTCATTGTTACATTTTTATAGTACATTTAGAATACATTAAAACTTTCTTTTTCCATTTTTTTATATTTTCAGAAATAACAATTCTATTCGTAAAAAACAAATAACAGCATTTTTAGTTTTCCCTGTATAACTCGGGAAGGGCGAGACTCCCTGTAAATTTTCTTTGACCATTGTACTGTTCTCCACAATAGTTACCTTTTCTCCCATTTAATCGTCTTCGTATCTGTTATGGTTTAGAATATAGCAATGTTACCACATGATAAAAGAAACGGCCTGTATATATAAAACCCCCCTTACCCCAACCACTATTTTAAAACACGATAAAAATTAATTCTTGACTACTTGTGAATGCTTTATCACAATAAATGTTTTAATCAGCTCAAATCAGGAAATCGTACAGTAATTTCACCATTCCCTACCTTCAAAAAAATATTGGTGGATTTCACTGACTTCATAGTAGGGCGTAGTTCCTGTTATTTGAATATCAAATAATTGGGCGAAAATCTTGAAAATGAATAAAAATTAGACATAGACAATTTGAATTTGAATTGGTGCCTGAATTAATTGTTTTCATGGTTTAAAATAGGGGTTGGGACAGATTTTCTTCTCGAGAAATTACACAATTTTTCAGCATAATCTAAACTAAAATATGTAGAGTTATTGTTTCGGCTTATAATAATGAATAGTCTATTCTGAGCAAGGTATGATTTCAACGCTCCCTGGCATCATAATTTTTGGGGTTTGACACCCAATTAATTTCTATTCAAAATAACTTGAGCTGCATCATATTAACAATTCAGAAAAATCCACTAAATTTTTTTCGTTTTGTGCCCTTTGGGGGGAGGTTACATAATCATAAAAAAACTTATTTTTCTTATTCAGGCATATTTAAACATTCGACGATACATTTAAAGGTACACGAAAGTATTATTTGCGTTTCGTAATAGTATTTGGGAGGAAGAAGGGGGTTGAGAATATTTTTTTTTTATAAAACAGCACAATATTGTGCAACATTAGCAACAATGAAACTATTGAAAATATTGTTACCGGATTCAAAAATGAGTAGTCTAATCTGCGCAAGGGGTGATTTCAACGCCCCCTGGCAGCAAAAAAAACTGTTAATTTTTTTGGGTTGTCGCAATGGTAACATTGGTTGAGAAGTACATGGACTACATCATACCAAATATTGGAAAAAATCCACCGGGACCCAAATTCCATATAAAGAGTTTTCGGGGTCCTTTACTAATACGTGTTTGGGCCCAGCAGTGTCCAGCACCTGTGTCTGCCTTGATAGGTCCATTTTTTGGGGTCATAAACCCATTCATTATTATTATTATTATTATTATGTCTTTATTTAGCAAAATACTAATTTACAAAATGTTATATAATTAATCAAGTTTAAAAAATAACGAGCACATTTAAAAAAAATATTTGTAAATAATATTTCACATATACATTAAACAAATATTGTAAATAACATGTCAAACGTCATTCGTAATTACATATAAAATAAATAAAATCTGGTAAAAAATATTATTAATAAATAATATTTGACATGTCGAAAGGTTTAAAAAACATAAATAATATTTCACACAGTCATCACTACATTTAAAATGAAAGAATCAATAAGAACTCATTTAACCACTTCGTCCATGGCATTGGTCCAGTAGTCTCTTTTTCAACTTTACTTTGAATAAATTGATAGCGTTAAAGATTCAGGAAGTTTATTATAGCAAATAGCAAGTTTATTATAGCAAAAAATACCCTCATTTATTTATTATTTTTCTGTGCTTCTTTTATTTTTTTTATGAACATATACAGAAACGGAAATTATTTATGGGAATATACGATTCTCAATGCATTTGTTGGAAACTTCGTGTAGCCAGTCGACCAGTACAAAATATAACAAATACACGCGATGCAGATTCAACTGGACCTCTGTTCCCCTTCCTATTTGAGTCCAACAATTCAGTATTCGCACTTCGCAGTCATGCTATTTAATATTGAATTTAGTAAGCCCATAACGCTTGAAAGTAGAGTACGTTCTTGCGAATTCTTATAATGCTCACGTTCACAAAGGAAGAAAAGATACAAATTTTGTAGTGGTATTTTGGGGGTCACTCGATTCAAGATACCATAAATTTATTTATTGTTGCATTTGAAAATAGGCCGATTCCGTCACAGTCCACCATTTCTCGTATTATTAAAAAGTTTGAGAAATGTGGATGTGTTCAGAACTGCCGGAAATGTCAAAATATCGATGAACCACGTGTACAGCCAATGAATGAAGGTCGTCAAAATAGAGAAATAGGTGTGTGTGCCGCTGTTGAAGCCAGTGAACCTTGTACGAGCAGACAAATTGCTGATCAAGTTGATATGAGTGAAAGAACTGTTCGGAATATTTTGAAAAGAAATGGATACCATGCGTACAAAGTACAGACAACCCAAGAAATTTTTCCCGATGACCGTATTCGACGAATCGAATTTTGTGAAACCATGATGGAGAAACAAAATGAAAATCATTTGTTTTTACAAAACATATTATTTACAGACGAGTCATCGTTTTCTTTACATAGGAAACACAATCAATCAATTGTACGATATTGGTCTTGGGAAAATCTTCATCTAAGTATTCCTGTGCGTACTCAGTACCTACAAAAACTGAATGTTTGGACAGGAATGTTAGGAGATTTCATCATAGGTCCCTTTTTTATCGATGGTAACCAAAACTCTGTCAAATATCTCCAACTTCTGCGAAATCAATTTTGGGGACATTTGGTTTCAACAGGATGGTTGCCCCAGTCACAATGCACGACCAGTGACACAATTTCTTTCCAATACCTTTCCTGATCGATTAATATCTACACGTGGTACGATCAAGTGGCCTCCCAGATCACCAGATCTATCTCCAAATGATTTCTTTCTTTGGGCCGCGTATCGACATGAATTTCAGAGAGCAACAAATCTTGATGAATTGAGGGGGAAAATTATCCAACTTTGTGCCAACATTACGCCAAATCCACTCCTCGATATGAGATTATCTCTGTATAACAGATTCGGCTATTGTTTGGCACAACAAGGTGGTTTATTTGAACCTTTATTACATTAGACTCCTAATTTTTTTTGTGTGTTACATTTCAGTTTATTTTTCAGAAGTTAAGCTAATTTTTTTTATTCGAAGAATGTATTTTATTTTCAATGCCGTTATGGCAAATAAGAACTCACAGCACTTATTTTCAAACGAGAAATTATTTGTTACATTTCTTGCAGCAAATAATTTCACGCAGACAATGGAACGTCGTACACAGAATTCCTATCCTGAGAAGCCAGACGCACCTCACACCTCCAACATTTTGTTTAATACTGTCATAGTGTCATGCTCAGATCAATATTGATCTGAGGTGTCATGTCATCACAGCAGCGAGATCCGCCGCCGCTCTAGGTCTAGAAGTGGGGACAATCCATTGTAGAGTGGTCCAGTTGAATACTTGAATCTGCATCGCGTGTATTTGTTATGTTTTGTACTGGTCGACTGGCTACATCAAGTTTCCAACAAATGCACTGAGAATCCTATATTCCCATAAATAATTTCCGTTTCTGTATGTCACTTTGTGCGCGTGTATAGTGAGTGTGGATATTACTGTTAAATACCAGTTTAGACGACAAATACGAATTCATTAGTCCTCGCTCCGCCCCTATCGAAAATGGCTGCGTTTTGTTTTCCTGGAGAGTTTGGTTTTCAGATTAAACTTGTTGGGTCAGCTTCTCACGTACTGACTGGGCTACACTTCCTTTGGCTGTTTATTCATTCAGCAGTTTTGATCGTCTTGGTATAGTCTCAAGGTAATCTGTAACCATTCCTAAAATTGGCGCTATTCATTAAAAATAATAGCGATACTTAGGGCAAAGGACCCCGCAAACACCTTATGGGATTTGGGTCCCGGTGGATTTTTTTGAATTTTTGGTATGATGTAGTGCATGTTATTCTCAACCAAAGTTACCATTGCGCCAACTCAAAAAAATGAACAGTTTTGCTGCTAGGGGGCGTTGAAATCACCCCTAGCGCAGATTAGACTATTTATTTTTGAATCCGGTAACAATATGTTCACTTGTTTCATTGTTGCTAACGTTGCACAATATTGTGCTGTTTTATAAAAAAAATCTTACCCCCCTCCTTCTTCCCCCTAACTCCTATTACGTAACGAAAAAGAAAATATTTCTTGGGTGCTTTTAAATGTATCGTCGAACGTTTAAATATGCCTCAATAAGGGAAATAGCAGTTTTGTATGATTATCCCCCCCCCCGAAAGACACAAAATGAAAAAATTTCGGTGGATTTTTCTGAATTTTTAATATGATGTAGTTCAAGTTATTTTGAATCGAAAATAATTGGGTGACAAACTCCGAAAATTAATAGTTTTGATGCTAGGGGGCGTTGAAATCTCATTTTGCTCAGAATAGACTATTTATTAATATAGGCTGAAACAATTTCTCTACGTATTGTAGTTTAGATTATGCTGAACAATTGTGTGATTTCTTATAAAAAAAAAATCTGAAACCTCCCCCTTACCCCCAACCCCTATTTTAAAACACGATATTTATTGTAAATGCTTTATCAAAATGTTTAAATCAGCTAAAATTAGGGAAACTGTACAGTGGTTCAATTTCACCTTTTCCTCCATTCAAAAAAATATTGATGGATTCAAAGGAAGAGGGGAGAGATTAAATTAAACAACTGTGCGATTTCCTTCATTTGAACTGATTAAAACATTTATTTTGATAAAACATTTATTTCGATAAAGCATTTACAAGTAGTCGAGAATAATTTTTTTTGTGTTTTAAAATAGGGGTTGGGGGTAAGGGGGAGGTTTCAGATTTTTTTTTTATAAGAAATCACACAATTGTTCAGCATAATCTAAACTACAATACGTAGAGAAATTGTTTCAGCCTATATTAATAAATAGTCTAATCTGAGCAAAATGAGATTTCAACGCCTCCTAGCATCAAAACTATTCATTTTCGGGGTTTGTCACCCAATTATTTTCGATTCAAAATAACTTGAACTACATCATATTGAAAATTCAGAAAAATCCACCGAAATTTTTTCATTTTGTGTCTTTCGGGGGGAGGGGGGATAATCATACAAAACTGCTATTTCTCTTATTAAGGCATATTTAAACGTTCGACGATACATTTAAAAGCACCCAAGAAAAATTTTCTTTTTCGTTACGTAATAGGAGTTGGGGGGAAGAAGGAGGGGGGTAAGATTTTTTTTATAAAACAGCACAATATTGTGCAACGTTAGCAACAATGAAACAAGTGAACATATTGTTACCGGATTCAAAAATAAATAGTCTAATCTGCGCTAGGGGTGATTTCAACGCCCCCTAGCAGCAAAACTGTTCATTTTTTTGGGTTGGCGCAATGGTAACATTGGTTGAGAATTAGATGGACTACATCATACCAAAAATTCAAAAAAATCCACCGGGACCCAAATCCCATAAGGTGTTTGCGGGGTCCTTTATGCAACATATCATTATCATAGTCCTAATCACTATAACAGTCGTTGTCCTAAGAAATCTTTGTGTTTATGCATCACAGTCACTAGTTCTAAAATAAAAACTTGACAGATCACAACACTGTCATTAGTATCAGTATTATTAAAAATATTGATGAAGCGATGAAATCGCAATTCAGTGGTATATCACACAAGATATTTTTATAACGTTTCATTTAAAATTACTAGCATCATCAGTATTAATTTAATTACCATAAATTTTTCAACATTATCTTTAATGCCATGAAGCTTCGTCAATAAGTTTATTACAAAAAATTGAGAGATAATTTTTTAAATATAGATTGGAATTAATATTTTGAGTTACAAGATTCTGAAGATTTGGCAAATTACCTGATAAATGCAATCAAAACAGCGATGGATAGGAGTACTACCCGTGTAAAAATGAAAAATAAATTGGATTACGAGAGGAATAATAAATTCAGTAAATAAAAAAATTAGTTATATAAAAAATTTAAAAAAAATGCTGATAATTTGAATTTGCAAAGAGAATACAAAACTTACAAAAATACCTTAACCCAAATAATACATGAAGCCAAAATAAAATACTGCAAACAAGAAATAGAAAGTAATAGTCATTCATCAAAATATTTATGGGACAGCATCAACAAGTTATGCAATGAATAACACAAATTAAAGCTGAATTCTATACGGTCGATTAAATTGAACAATAAGACAATATCAGATGAAAAAAACATATCTTACGCGTTTATTAATTACTGTGGAAGTGTAGGAAAGAATCTTGCAGAAAAAATTAAGAATATTGATAATAATACGGAAACATCAATTAGTCATCTTAAATCTATTTATATTGAAGAAACCAACTGCACTGAAGTTGAAAATATAATAAGAACTTTGAAACCAGGTGTAGATGGTATAACAACAGAAGTTTTACAAGCTTTAGTAGATTTGATTTCAGATCCCCTGGCACATCTCATAAATAATATTTTTGAAAAAATTCTCAAATACAGAATTGAAAAATATCTTAATAATTTAAATTTCCTTTCTTCTAAACAGTTCGGATTTCGTAAAAAGTTTGAACTGAAAATGCCATATGTTATCTTACGAATCATGTTTATAGCTCATTAGATAACAACACTCCAAATCTTAGTATATTTCTTGATCTAGCCAAGACGTTCGATTCCGTTAGTCATGAACGACTACTAAAAAAACTAGAACACATTGGTTTCTAAGGAGTGGCTCACAAATTAATGAAAAGTTATTTAACTGGTAGAACACAACAAGTACAAATTAACAAAGTGTTCAGTGATCCAATTATTTTTGCTTATGGAGTACCTCAAGGTAGTGTCTTAGGACCACTATTATTTAATATATATATATATATATATATATATATATATATATATATATATATATATATATATATATATATACAACCCGCAAATCCTCAGTTCTCTCGAAGGAGTAGGCAGATTGAGACCTTAGAGAGAGCCAGTGACGAGACTTGGGGAGTAGGCAGATTGAGACCCCGACGTCAAGTCACAAAATCCTAACGCGATAATACCTGAGGAGTAGGCAGACTGAGACCTCAGTGTAGAATCACGTTTCCTCACTATACCTATCCTTCTTATTCTTGAAAATGGCTCCAAAATCGGAGCCAAAACGTCGAATTTCAACAAATTCCAGACGCGGTTCAACCCGAACTTCTAGTTTTCATATATATATATATATATTAATGATTTATTCAATTTAGACTGTATTGGAAAAATTCATGCTTTTGCTGATGATACTGTGATTTCTTACAGTACTTCAAGTTGGGATAAACTGAAAGAAATAATCAATGAAGATTCAGGAAATATCAAAAATCGGTTTGATCGGAATTTATTGTTTATAAATTTTGATAAAACGAATTATCTTCCTTTCACCTGTTATCAGAATTCTTTTCCAAATTTAGGTCCACTCAAAATTGGTAGTGAGTTTAAAATTAATGAAACCAAATGTGTCAAATAATTAGGAATAATGATTGACAATCATTTGAAGTGGGACCATCATATTTTTTTTGTCATTAAAAAACTGAGATATCTGTTACCCAAATTCAAGTTTCTAAAACAATTTCTCTCATTGAAGCACCTTGAAATGTTGTACTTTTCCTTAGTACAATCTCAGTTGAGTTATAGCATTCTGGGATGGGGTGGTGTTAAAAAAAGTCATCTTTATAACTTGGAACTGATTCAAAAAAAATTCTTAAAAATAATGTATGATCAAAATCATTTGTTTCCTTCCGATCTTCTATATGAAAAAAGTAGAAAATTTGATATTGTGTAATTGTTTATGTATAGAATTCTAATCCACATTTTCAAAAATAAAAAGGATATCAATTTTGGTGATCATCTTTATGAGACGAGGTATAAAAGAGCAGTCACAGTTAAAACTAGATTGAATAAAATAATAGGCACAAGAAATTTCATTCACATTATCCCAAAATTGTTTGACATACTTACTACCAGATATTATTAAAATGACTAAGTCCATGTACTCTTACAAAAATGAAGTGAAATACTGGTTGAATACTACAGAAAGACATATTTTTCATAATTTGATAAATAGTATTAATTAATGGGCGAGTTTCGACATAAATTTTTTTTTTGAAATATTCAGATTAGAAAAGAAATTATACAGAAATAAGATTGGAAATGAAAAAAAAATTATTGTCATTTTTGAAATAGTTCTTTAGTAGAATAGTTGTTTACCTTACAACAAGGTTACTTAGTAAGGTTTATTTTCAGTTTATTCATACAATGTATTCTACACTTTATAGTTATGTATGTACTTATTTATGAATAAACTTATATTATTATTATAAAAATGTAAAAATGTAAAAATGTAAAAATGTAAAAATGTAAAAATGTAAAAATGTAAAAATGTAAAAATGTAAAAATGTAAAAATGTAAAAATGTAAAAATGTAAAAATGTAAAAATGTAAAAATGTAAAAATGTAAAAATGTAAAAATGTAAGACTGTAAAAATGTGAAAATGAAAATATGACAATATAAAAATATAAAAATTTAAAAATATAAAAATTTAAAAATATGAAAATTTAAAAATGTTAATATGTTACATGTAAAAATGTAAAAATTTAAAAATGTAAAAATGTAAGAATGTAAAAATGTGAAAATGTGAAAATGTAAAAATGTAAAAATGTAAAAATGTAAAAATGTAAAAATGTAAAAATGTAAAAATGTAAAAATGTAAAAATGTAAAAATGTAAAAATGTAAAAATGTAAAAATGTAAAAATGTAAAAATGTAAAAATGTAAAAATGTAAAAATGTAAGACTGTAAAAATGTGAAAATGAAAATATGTAAAAATATGACAATATAAAAATATAAAAATTTAAAAATATAAAAATTTAAAAATATGAAAATTTAAAAATGTTAATATGTTACATGTAAAAATGTCAAAATTTAAAAATGTAAAAATGTAAGAATGTAAAAATGTGAAAATGTAAAAATGTAAAAATGTAAAAATGTAAAAATGTAAAAATGTAAAAATGTAAAAATGTAAAAATGTAAAAATGTAAAAATGTAAAAATGTAAAAATGTAAAAATGTAAAAATGTAAAAATGTAAAAATGTAAAAATGTAAAAATGTAAAAATGTAAAAATGTAAAAATGTAAAAATGTAAAAATGTAAAAATGTAAAAATGTAAAAATGTAAAAATGTTAAAATGTAAAAATCTAAAAATGTTAAAATGAAAAAATGTGAAAATAAAAAAATGTAAAAGTGTAAAAATGTGAGAATATAAAAATTTAATATGTAAAAATAAAAGAATGTAGAAATGTTCGAATGTAAAAATGTAAAAAATGTAAAAATGTTAAAATGTTAAAATGTGAAAATGTGAAAATGTAAAAATGTAAAAATGTGAGAATGTAAAAATGTGAAAGTGTAAAAATGTAAAAATGTTGAAACAAAAAAGTTTAAAAATGTAAGAATGCAAAAATTTAAAATTGTAAAAATGTACAAATGTGGAAGTGCAAAAATCAAATAATTTCAAAATGGAGTTAGTATTGAAAAATGTTGAACTGTTAAGATGTAAAATAGTTAAAATATATAATGTAAAAATGCAGAAGTGTAAAAATGTGAAATCTAAAAATATAAAAATATTGTGTGTAAAAATTTAAATTGTTACATAAACACAATAATTCCAGCCACTTTTCGAAAATCTTTCGGACATCTGGGTCAGTTTGCAAGACCAAGTGATAATGCTGTCGAAGCTCAACGACATCATGGTGAACGTGGACTCGTACGCCAAGGACATCAACTATTACAAGGAATGGCTCGAGTCCATGTTGGAGAACCAGACGGCCATCTCGGACGCGGAAAGGATGCAAGAAACGGTCGATTTCTCTCTCAAGTCCGACAACGAAGAAGTTCAAGTTTTCCGCATCGAGAATTTCGAAAATGTCGACAAAGTTCGATTGCAGGTAAAATGCTAATTTTTGTTTTTTTTTTGGGTGTATATTTTTCTTTGTAATCCTATGGGCCAGTCATTTCAGTTCCATTTGAATTCTTGATAAATGTCTAATAGTTTAGATGGTGAATTGCATTCTTTAAATGATGCTTGAAACATCACATTCTAACCACTGGTTTATTAATCTGGAGTTTAACTGGAACTGAAAAGACTGGCCCAAAAAGTATTAAAACAATATGTAAATACAGAAAGGTTCATAATCAGTCTCATACCAGTTTGATACTGTTTGGCTGTTAATGCTATTTGCGGTGCTATCAATTTAATTTTTATCTCTCGGTAGATTTTAGGATGTTTGTTAGATTTTGACGTTTTAGTTTTGAAGGATAATTTGTATCTTGATGTTTTTCGGTAACAGATATTCATTTCAATTTTGAGAATATGAAATGTAAAGTTAATAAAACATTAAATAATATATTTGATTGAATCATATAAACTTTTAAATCAAAACCCATAATTGGTGACCCCGAATTAAGTTTCCGAAATGGTGAAAATTCTGATGAATACTATCAGCAAAGAAAACGCCGTAGAGATCCTCGAATTCTTTGGAGCTGCGACTGGAGGCTGTTTAGCCGTTTTGAAAATAAGACTTGAAGCAATTATCAGAGAGAATTACAGTCTAATAAATGCAAATGACTTTGATTTTACTGACATTTTGGAAAGAATCAAATTTAAATAAGTTTCGAATCCTGAGTTATCTACATCGAATGAAAGCAATTACCAGTGAATATCGAACACATTATGGAAAAAATCAAATGTTTGGAACAACTGTGCATTCAATTGATCGACAAATTTGATGAAAACTGCAAAAAGTTCGAACGTTATGACCAAATCCTGATGGAACTGAAGGCTAATCAACTACCGAATCCTGGCAGTGATACAAAAACTGAGGTGGTTAATGATTCTATAAATAAACATATTAAGATCAGTTTACTGAGTGAACAAAACAGTAGGGCAAAGTCAGTCAAACTACCATTCTTCTGGAAACAAGAACCTGAGTTATGGTTTAACACTATAGAGACACTTTTTCATGTAAATGGAATAACTTTGAATGAAATTAAAATTGCCAAAGTTATATCTGCTTTGGACTGTACCATCGTAAAAGAAAATTCCAATATTTTCAAAATGAAAGACAGTAAAAATTCTTATGGGGTTTTGAAAGCACAATTGATGTTGGTGAATGTGAGCTGGGAGATAAAAAACCCAGTCAATTGTATCGTGGAATGAATGAATTAGCAACAGGACAAATGAGCAAACAATACGTTACAATATCTTGGTTTAAAAAACTACCTGATACAGTGGGGCAAGTGATCAGAGCATTCCAAGACAAACTCTCCGATGAAAAATTAATGGATATGGCAGATGGAATGATGAAGAATACTATAACAGTTCCCCAAGTAAATGCTGTCGGATCTCAAACGAACAGTAAATTAGATGAACTCATTCGAAAACTGGATGAATCATTGAACAGAAGATCTCGAGAACGGTCTAATTCCCCAGCTCGTTCCAGGTCTAAGAATTTTCGGCAGAGAAATGTATGTTATTATCATAGAATATTCAAGGAGAGAGCCACCAAGTGTTCTTCACCGTGCTAGTTTCAACATTATTTGGAAAACAATCGAGCCGATCGTTAATGGCGACTAGCGAAATCGGTTCTAAAAATTGTCGCCTTTTCATCAAAGATCATGTAACTCATATAAGTTTTTTAATTGATACAGTAGCTGATGTCTCAATATTGCCAAAACAAGATCTTGAATTCGTTCCTCATTCCAAACCACTCTATGCCGCAAATGGATCTAAAATAAATACATATGGAGAAAAATGTTTAACAGTTAGCCTCGGATTGAGACGAAATTTCGTATGGCAGTTTATTATTGCTGATGTGGACAAAGCCATTATTGGAGCTGATTTCCTTCAACATTTTGGTATCACTACAACAAATTTAGAAGCTAACTGTAAATTAGTTCAATTCTCTTTACCGACTGTTAAGACAGTGAATAATTGTCTCTCTGGTTATCATAGTCTTCTATCCGAATTTCCAAATTTAACGAGACCTTCTGTGCATCGTTCTTTGGACCCAACCAGTGTTTGTCATCAAATTGTCACAAACGGCCAACCAGTGAGTTGCAAAGTTCGAAGACTCAACCCTGAAAAGCTGAAAGCTGCCAAAGATGAATTTAAATTCATGTTAGAACAAGGTATCATAAGGGCATCAAAAAGTCCTTGGGCTAGCCCACTTCACATGATTAGAAAACAAAATGCAACTTGGCGACCTTGTGGTGACTACAGGTTATTGAATGATAAAACTGTTCCTGATCGATATCCCATTCCAAATATCAAAGACTTCACTTATAATTTGGCAGGAAAGAAAATATTTTCGAAGATCGATCTGGTGCGAGCTTTTCACCAGATACCTATGGCTGTAGAAGATATCGAAAAAATTGCTGTCATAACTCCTTTCGGTTTGTTTGAATTCCTGAAGATGCCGTTTGGTCTCCGAAACGCTGCTCAAACCTGTCAGAGATACGTTCATCAAGTTACGACAGATTTGGAATTTTTGTTTTCCTTATATTGACGATTTTTTAATCTGTTCGGGAAATGAAAAAGAACATCACGAACACCTACAAAAACTTTTCGAACGACTAGAGAAATTCGGTATCGTGATAAATCCGGAAAAATGTGAATTTGGGAAATCAGAGATATAATTTCTTGGTTTCATTATTACTCCAGAAGGAATTAAACCCTCTAGTAAAAAAATAGAAGCCATTGAAAATTTCGAGAAACCCAAAGATTTAAAATCCTTGAGAAGATTTCTTGGAATGGTGAATTTTTATAGATTGTCAATTCCTAAAATGGCCAGAATTCAAGCACCCCTGAATGATTTTCAGAAAGGAAATCCCATGAAGAATAAAGAGCTTGAATGGTCAGAAGAACAGGATACTGCATTCATCAAAGTGAAACAAGCTTTAGTAGATGCCACTATATTAGTTCATCCGTCAACTTCTTCTGATATATATTTGATGGTGGATGCTTCAGACAAATCAATGGGGGCTGTCATCCAACAAAAGAATAAGAATCGATGGGAACCTTTAGGATTCTTTTCCAAAAACCTTTCACAGCCACAGATGAAGTACAGTGCTTATGACAGGGAATTACTGGAAACATATGAAGGAGTGAAACACTTCAGATATATGTTAGAAGGTAGACATTTTGTAATATACACCGATCATAAACCTCTGATTTTCGCTTTCAATAAAAAACCTGAGAATTCTTCTCCAAGGCAAACAAGATATTTGAATTTTATCAGTCAATTTACTACAGATCTGAGACATGTTAGTGGTAGTGGTAATGTCGTGGCTGATACGTTATCTAGGATGTATACAATCAATTTACCCAATAAATTCAGTTACGACGATTGGGAAATGAAACAGGAAGAAGATGAAGAACTTCAGAAGCTTCTTTTAGGATCAACGTCTTTGAAACTTCGTAAGTTCAACGTTCCTGATTCTAGATGTCAAATGTACTGTGATTCATCCCAAAAGTTCATTCGACCCTACGTTCCAAAAGATTACAGACGTAAAGTATTTGAGCAAATTCACAATTTATCTCATCCAGGGGTAAAAGCAACTACAAAATTGATAAGTGAGAAATTCGTTTGGCCAAATATCAAAAGGGATCTCCGAAAATAGGCACGTTGTTAGCCCAATCGGAACTTATGTATTGCCCAGTGGAAGGTTTGAACATGTAAATATAGACCTCGTTGGACCTTTGCCTCCATCTAATGGTTATGCCTATTGTCTTACATGTATAGACAGGTTTACTAAGTGGCCTGAAGTATTTCCCATTAAGGACATTTCGGCAGAAACAGTTGCTAAACAGTTTTTCGACGGCTGGATCACGAGGTTTGGAGTGCCACAACGAGTAACCACAGATCAAGGTCCGAGAGTTTTCTAAACTACTTGGAATTGAACATATATGCACCACTGCTGATCATCTTTGCTGGAATGGAATGATCGAAAGGTTTCATCGTACAATGAAAGCGGCATTGAAATGTTGTCGATAACTAATGACTGCTAGTTATCCACTGTGCGAGTGTGATCTCAGTTTCGGTCTTGAAATGGATTTGGTTATCGATTCATTCGTTGCAGTCATTAGTTATTGACTGCTAGACCTACCCTATACTGATGAGGAGCAACACTCCGAAATCGATATATAGGTTGTCCGAATGTTTCGATGAACATTCCCATGCAACAAGCAATTGCAGAGATAACCTTGTAGGAACTCTGCACGGAAATTTCATCAGATGTAATTCAATGTTCGTCGTGGCATTAGCCAGGAAAGTAGTTGTTTTCTGATGGATTTTCGACCGAACTTTTCCTATTGTATAGGATATTAGCAATGAGTAGTCCTCCGGACATTTTATGCCTCATATTTTATTAGTGTTTCATAAGTTATGTTATTATTCATTGAATAATTTTTTTATATTCCCCTATAAACAGAAATGTTTCTTGGGATCATGAAAGTATTATTATTATCAATTGTAGTTTCTGGGATTCTGCTGCTGGAAACTGGTGGAAACAGACGGAGCATTAATACCTGGAAATCCTAGTATGGGCATTGCAAAATACAAACACATGAATTACGTGTTCTCTTCCCCACAAGCATGTGAGAGTTTCTCAAAGAATCCGGATCGGTAAGATTTTTCAAATCAGCTAGTACACCAAAAATTCCAACAACTCCTTATCATTTATTATTATTATTTTGAGCTGCGAAAAGACATTTGAGTTATTCTTCAAAACACTTCAAAATATTATTGAAACGTAAACTACATGAAGACCAATAGTGAAATAACAGTATACAGATTTGGTTTCATCGAGATGCTCTGCAATCAAGAAGAAAATATATTGAAAATGTGAGTCTGACATTTCATAAAAATGTCATTTTGAAAAGCAAAGTGAAATTAGTACAATACAAATAGACAATTTAGGCCAATCAACAGGGCTATCAACCTCAACTTAAATTGTTCCGCCGATATTTTTTTTTAAATTGTAGAACACAGTGTGCACATTACTTCTGAGAAAAATTATCACTTCCAGGGGGGGAGGGTGGAACACCCCCAAAAACGCGTTGAAAATAATTTTTGAGGTAATTTCGAACGTTTAACCGGTCCAAATAATGTTGGTTTTAAATACGAGTGTTTTCAATTCTTCGCATATTCTAGGTTATAAAATCTTGAGGGAGTTTATAAATTCAAATGCTAATAATTAGTGATAAAAGCACGTATCAACATGAATGAAAAACCAGTTTGAAGAAAAAACCCTGCTCTTATTGAAAATCTTCATACAAATTTGGTTACTTCTACAAATTTTAAATGCAATCCAGTCAATCTTTTAAGTACTTAAAATAGAGGTTACTCGGCATTTGATCGCATAATTGTTTTATGTAAAGAAAAATAAAATCAGTCCTTGATGGAATATGGGGATTCGAGACCGAGGAAGACAGTGCACCAAAGGAAACTGTCCCGAAGTGTACCCGCTTTAAACTCATTGAGATTCTAAAACCTGAAAAATATCGGCTTGGGACCTTGTCAATGCGGCAGCTAGCGCGCCGCTGTATAGTATACAGCGGCGCGGTTCTGTCGGTGCGCAGAGGGCAGCAGTCAACGTTGCTCTATGTGAACGTCAGATAATATAAAAGTTCCTGTGCAGAAAACACACTGGATACTGGGATAACATCCATAGTTGGAGACGAGGAAACATCTCTTAGTGCTTTGTCACTGTTATTAATTGAAAATGGTGAGTTTATTTTTGGAATATTTGTTTCATGTTCACCTCAGCTCTGTTTCAAAATATGGCAATGTCAGATATGTGTAGAAACTTGGCAGTGATTATTCCGGATTGTGAAGATGAAGACGAGGAGACTGAAGATGAAGTAGTTGATGAGTTGTATGAGTGAATGAATATATTTTCCTATACATTTCTTGATGGTGATTACTTGTGGATTCATTTCTCCATATCCTTTCTCGATATCATTGAAAAACACTCTCATATTTCGTTACCTCCGGTCCGCGTTTGATTTATACAATAAGCTGATCTTCTCTCGAATTTGCGAATAATTTTCATAACAATACTTCTAAATCTCAATAACGACAGTTCTCAACGATTATTTACCCACATTTATATCTAAGAGTAGTAGTTTGAGAATTTTTTCAAATATTCTCCCCCTTTCCTCTCACTCCAATGGTTCCCCGAATACGGGGGCGGGAAAATCGTTTCAATAAATTATACCTATTATTTCTACAAATTTTCGCTCAGTTTCATTACTCAGTACTGACAATTTTACATATTCATAGAAAATATCCCAAAAAAAACAGCCCAGAGCTGAAATGTCAAAAAAAACCTTCCAGAAAAAAGCTTTTAGGATTTTGGGGGGGGTGCACTTCCCAAGGGGTGATAACTTTATTGCTAATTATTCAGCCCTCCGTGACGACCGAATTGCAAAAAAGAAATCGCCGGAGCAATTTAAGTTGAAGTTTTATGAGAAAAATTGCTCTGTTTATTGGCCTAATTGTGTGAATGTGAGACGTAAAAAAAAAGAAATAGCGCAAATGCAGAAAACCAAGAAAAATCTGAAGGCTCCCAATTTATGCAAATTGATTATGAAGGAGAATCCTGTTCATATACGGATGGAAATGTTAAGTATAATAATGAAGAAAAAGAAATATACTAATCTATAACAATTCTAAAGAAAGAAAACCTACATTTATGGAATTTGATCGAAAATAAAGAACTACAAATATTATTGAAAAGGATACAATTAGGGATAGTCTACATGGAATTAATAAGAAAATTGAAGAGTTAGTAAAAGTGTATGCAAAACCAAATATTACCATTCCCACTTATTCCCAAATAGTTAGCAGTCAGATGAAAGAAATAAAAAACCATCTACTTCCTGAAAATATTTTGGTCAAACCGAAAACAAACCAAGATTCAATATCAACAAAAAAAGACCTTTTTAAAAATATTGATCTGGGTGAACTGAAAATTGGTGTTGCAGCCATAAAAAAAAAAACAAAAAATGGAGGAATAGAAATAAATTGTAAAGAAAGAAATGAGTTGAACAAACTAAAAGGTGAAATTAAAAACAAACTTGAAAATAATTATATAATTGGAGGAAAACAACTGCTAAACTGAAAAATCAAAATTGTTGGACTGAAAGAAGAAACACCTCCTGATAAAGAAAATTTATGTGAAAACAAAACCAATTTATCAATGAAAATGATAAATTACAAGTGAATTTTATTAAATACATCAGTCATAAAAATTGTTATACTATTTATGCTGATAGACCGGGAGGCGAGAGGGGTTTTGCATGTATCATAGGCCCCACGCTGAGACTCTGGGGGCTGATAGACAACGTTATTCTCTAATGTGAAATCCCGGTATGGCACCTCTGAAGTGTAGCTTTTAGGGGGGGGGGGGTGAATTTTCAGTGATATATTCGTGCCTTATACTTCAAAATACACATACAATTGCCGGTATGGCAGTGGGGCCTTTAATACACGTATCCTATAAAAATGTGACAAGTTTGGAAGCCAATTTCTGACGTTAGCGACATCGCATCGGTATGGCAGTGATATATTCGTACTGTATACTTCAAAAGACATATAAAAATGCCTTTCATACACTTAACCTCTAAAAATGTGACAACTTTGGAAGCCAATATCTGACGTTGGCGACATCACATCGGTATGGCGCTTTCAGAACTTTGTTCAGGACATCAAAATGAACAAAGAAAACACATTTCCATGGTGGGGCCTATTAGACATGTTCATTGCTAAAAATGACATATTTGGTCCAGTATGGCGGCCACTTGGCGACGCCCCAGCGGTATGGCGTTTCAAAATCTTTGTTCTACAGTTCATTGTTAACAAGGATCACGAAACAACAGCGTGGGGCCCATGATCCATGTCCACAGTGAAAAAATTACACGTTTCGGTAAGTATGGTGGGCCTTAAGTGACGCCATATTGGTATGGCATATTGAGTTCGCGGACTTTGGCGACCTCCTTGACGACATAAAACAAGAATCAAAGTGGGGCCTATGATCCATGGGCATGGATATTAATTACACGTTTGAAAATTCACCCCCCCCCCCCCCCTAAAAGCTACACTTCAGAGGTGCCATACCGGGATTTTACATTGGGGAATAACGTTGTCTATCAGCCCCCAGAGTCTCAGCGTGGGGCCTATGATACATGCAAAACCCCTCTCGCCTCCCGGTCTATGAAGTAAATGCAAGTTTGTTCACAAAAATATATGAAAAAAATAATCGAAAATTATTCATCAGTTGGCAAAATTTGCACGTATATGAAAGTAACAAAATCACCCAATGTTTCAAATGTTGTCGTTTTCATCACTCTTCAAACAATTGTAGGAATACTGTGATATGCCCACGATGCGGAAACAATCATGAAGAAACTATTTGTGAAACGACTGAACTGAACTGTGTAAATTGTACTTTTTCGAACTTGAATTTTAAAACAAATCACTTCACAAATCATTCAGCATATGATAAAAATTGTGCAGTTATGAAATTTTATCAAGAAAAATACCAATCCCAAATAGATTATGGCTCTATATAATTCTCAAATTAAACAACTATCAATAGCATACTTAAACATAAGAAGTTTGAGAAATAAATTAACAGATGTTGAACTGTATATGAAAAAAGAAGATGTTGACATTTTAACTCTGAAACATGGCTTTATCCGAATGAAATACAATTCATAAAAATCCCAGGACATTTGGAAATTCATAAATGCAGAAAAAGTAGACGTGGAGGTGGAGTATCTATATTTATTAAAGAAGATTTGAAGTTTGACATCCTCGAAAAGAAAACGATAGAAAATTGCAACTACATTATCATTGAAATAGTTTGTTTGAATCCAAAACCTAAAATTGGTATTATTTATCGACCACCCGATGTAAACTATTTAGAATTTTTCAAAATTATCAATATCATTACAGGAATTTATAAAAACCTTATATTATTAGGTGACATGAATTTAAATTTATTACAAAAAAATTGTGTTTTCGATGAATACAAAAGTATTTATAAAACGAATGGTTATAAAATACTGAATATAATTGATGAACATCATTATACTATATAGACAAAATCATAACAACAAAAAATCTATAATAGATCATATCGTTACAAATTTTCAATTAAAAAGTAAAAAATATCTTATTGAATATACAGATTACCATCTTTCTGATCATAAAGTTATAATTATAAAAACTGAAAAAATAATAAAAAACAAACCAAGGATGATAAAAAAGTCATAAAAATTCTAGACAAAGATAAATTTCGTGAATGCATTTCAAAACAACTGAACTCTTTCAGTGATATACCAACATTAAAAGAACTTGCAATCTGTATAAATGAATGCAAAGAAAAATCCAGTGAAACCAAAAACTTCAGAACACAAGAAAAAAATAACTGGATAACTGAATCTGTGTTAGATAAAATGAAAATTCGAGATAAACTATACAAACAATTGAAAAAATATCCAAATAATGATGCCTTGAAAAATTTATACAAAAAAATTAAAAACCAAGTTAATATTTTATGTAAAAATTTAAAAAACAAGAACTTAATGAACAATTTGAAAAAGCTGATAAATACCTAAAAAAATTGGGATGTTATCAATAGTAATATAGGAAAAAAAGAAAAAGAATCAATCTATAAATCAAATTAAAAGTAAATCTAGCACACTCATAACTTCTGGCAAAGACATGTAATGAATTTGTCAACTTTTTCTCAGAAATTGGATTAACTTTATCAAAAAAATTCAAAACTGAACCAATAATGTCATCACTTTGTAGTAAATCGATGTTTTTGAAACCATGTTCAGAACAAGAAATTCACGATATTATAATATCACTCAAATCCAACATTGCTCCAGGTGAAAAATTTGAAAGATATAGTAATAGCCTACCCCTATCTCTTATTATAAATATATGTATTGAAGAAGGTATCTTTCCAAATTACCTCACAAGAACCATATAAAAACCAATTTATAAGGGAGGAGAAAAGAATAATGTTTCTAACTATCGCCCAATAGCTCTTTTAAATGTTTTTTCCAAAATTTTTGAGAGAGTATTGAAAGAACAATTATTGATACATTTCATTAATAATAATTCTGGTTTTGATAAATTTCAATATGCTTTCATGCCAAATTCTAATACCCAATCAGCAGTAACTGATTTCATGAATGACATTTTTGAAACTTTAGATGAAATTAAATATGGCGTTGCTATTTTTTAGATATAAAAAAGGCATTTGATACAGTAAATCATACAATATTGCAAAAAAATTTGAATAATTTAGGAGTGAGAGGACACTCTTATAAACTTTTTGAAAATTATTTTGAAAATCGCATTCAATATGTTGTTATTAATGAAAATGAAAGTATTGAAAAACAATCCATTATTGGAGTTCCCCAAGGTTCAATATTGGCTCCAATTTTCTATTTGATCTATGTGGATAGTATAACCAAATTAAAAATGATAAGTAAACATTTTTCTTTTGCAGATGATACTGTACTCTATTATTCGGCAAAAGATACAAACATTTTAGAAAGTAATATTGAAAAAGATATTCAATTGTTTGAAAAGTGGATAGATGAGATGAATCTAACTATTTATCAATTTAGAAAAAACTATTTACATGATTTTCAAACAAAAAAATACAGACAAAATAAAATTAAAAGTAAAAATAAGTTGAAGAACATAAATATTTAGGCTGATTGAGAAGAATTTAAGTTTTGAATGTCACGTGAATAAAATTATTAAATCAATTGTTCCTTCAATTGGAGCAATAAGAAGAATTGATTTTCTAAGCATTAAAATACAAAATCTTATTTATAATGCCCATATTGTCTCGCATATTAGATATTTAATAAAAATATGGTCATCTTGTAGCAAAAACCAAAAAAGTGTGATTTGTCTTTTGATGAATAAAGCACTAAAAGTGATTTTTGAAAAACCTTGGGATACACCTTCTTCAGAATTATACAACGATATTAATACTTTTACATTGGATAAACTAATAAAATTTGAAAGAGCAAAATTTGCATATAAACTAACAAATAATACACAAAATAGTAATAGCCATTCCAAAAAAAAATCGAAATTACATGATTACAAAATCAGAAATGCAACTTCCATTTAAATAACATTCATTCAAATGATGGCAAGAACAATCCTATATCTAGTTCTATAGAAACTTACAACAAATTATCAAATGATATAAAAAAATCCATAAATATAAATAGTCCATAAATATTTTCTTGAAAAAACTCAAAGAAAATCTGCAATCATACTGATGTTCATCAATCTATAAATATCCAAAAATGTTAAATTTGTTCATTTTTCATTAGTTTGGAAAATTCTGGATATCATTTACATTCATTAGTATTCAATGTATTATCTTCCTTATACCAGGGGTGCTATTCTCGAGATTGTACGTATACGAATTCGATTTCCTGTTTCACACTAATACACATGAAATATGTATATCTGTCTCTTTTATTCGTATACGAATTGGAAGTCGAATGATTCGAGAATAGCACCCCTACTTGTGCTGTATGGAAAATGTTATTCAATAAATTAATAAATAAATAAAACGATGGGACCAGAAACTATCTTAATTTCGACTTGTTAATAGTTATAAATTGTGAAAGGCTTTCGCGGCCATCGTCACTTGTAAGGCCGACGTATGTTTAGAGAAGATCTCGACGTTTAGCCAACACAAGTGGTTAGCATTTTCAAGAGATATTTTCTAAGTTTCTGGTTTATTAAGTCGCTGTCAAATGCTTGACATTTGTTAATCGTTGTCTCAATTAATACCTGTGATTTGACGTTCTTACATCTGATTGGTCCATAGCGTTAGCAGACATCATAGAATCGTTCGTACCGTTATTTTGTGGGTAGGGAGCTAATTGAGAATTTTTGAGAACTGGAAGCCAAACCTTGTTCAATTGTAGTCCTTCTTCGGTTCTGTTGAAGTTGTTGTGGTGTTTCTGAATTTCAGTTGCTTCCCGGAAGAGTCTTGGGTAATTGGCAGATGTTGAAGAGGTGACTTGGGTTTCTTCAAATTTCACTCTATGGTTATCGTTGTTGAGAGTATGTTCTGCGACAGCGGATTTCTGTGTGTGCCCTAACCGACAGCAAGCCTTGTGCTCTTTGATTCTTGTTTCAACGGAGCGTTTCGTGGTTCCGATATAAACGCTGCCAGAGGAACATGGAATGCGATAAACCCCAGAAGAGCATAGTACGTCTCGTTTGTCTTTCGCTGATCTAAAGTGGTCTTTCAGTTTTTTTGAAGGTTTATAAACAGTTTTAATCTCATATTTTCGTAGAATACGGCCAATACGATCTGTAACTCTGGGAACATATGGTAAGAATGCTTTTCTTTTTTCGGTGTTGGTTTGACTAGTACTTGGTTCACTGGATGGACAGTCACTTGGTCTACTATTGATTATTCCGTCTCTGATTTCTATTCTATTTTTCATACACCTCTCAATATATCTTTCTTTGTATCCATTAAAAAGAAGATCGTTTTTTAGATGTTTCAGTTCAGCTTCCAGGTATTCAGGTTCGCAAATTCTTCTAGCTCGATCAACTAATGTTTTGATTACACCTTGTTTTTCGCACGGATGATGGTTTGAGGTATTGTGGAGATATAGATCAGTGTGTGTTGGTTTTCTATATACCGTATGCTCCAGACGTCTTTCTTTTCGAGAAATGAGAACGTCTAAGGGCCAGTTTTTCATGTTCCAGTTAAGATCCAGATAACTAACTAATAGTTTAGATGGTGAACGACATTCTTCAAATGACGTTTGAAGGATCACATTCTAAACTATTAGTTACTTATCTGGAGTTTAACTGGAACTTGAAAAACTGGCCCTAAGAATGCCAGTTTCTTCTCATTTTCAATATCCATGGTGAATTGAATATTCGGGTGTATGTCATTGATATGGCTAAGGGATTCATTGAGTTTTTCTGGTCCATGGCTCCAAATTATAAACGTATCGTCTACATATCTCAACCATACCTTGGGTTTTAAATTTTCAGTTTCAATTGCCTTTTCTTCTAGTTTTTCTATGAAGAAATTAGCAATAACTGGGCTAAGTGGGCTTCCCATTGAAACACCATCTAATTGCTCATATATTTTGTTATTGAAAATGCTAACCACTCGTGTTGGCGAAACGTCGAGATCTTCTCTAAACATACGTCGGCCTTACAACCCGAAGAACCACCTTGTTGTTAGTAGTTGTTAATAGTTATTCAGTTGCACGAACGACGCGGAGCGGATTTCAGGCAAGCCGTCAAAAGTGGAAAAGACATTTTTCTACGACCATTAAGAAAAATGAACATTTCAATTGCGTCTTCGATTAAGAAACCTACCACGTTGTACCACCGATTTTCATTTCCCACGGGCTAGCTGTATCGAAATATTTCATTTCCTACGACTTTCATGAACTACTAGACTGTCATTATAGGTAGGTATTAACCAATTTTATGAACATAAATAATATCGAATCAAGTTTGTTTACGTCTGTCTACTAATTTGACATTTCACATCAGTAGATAATTACAAAATTCGATTGAAAAAATTAAGTTATTAAAAATGATTAGCGATAGTGAGGATGATTTAACAATCAAATTAATAAATTTATATCAGAAGCTCCTGATAATGCCTATCTTCTTACGAAGGTATGATTTTCTTTCCATAAAAGCAGAATAATTTCAATAAAAAGATTGATTACAATCGTTTTCTATATTTTTGAATAGTTGACAGATACTTTCTATATAGCAGTTAATTTGAACAAATTATTATGTGCTCTAGTAAAGACGAGTGTTGATTCAGATGACACATGGACTTTGGATGGTGGGAGCGAGGGTTCAAATCCACGCAGCTACATTTTTTTTTCATTTTATGTAGTCGATTAGTGTTTGATTTTTTCTGCATAAAGTTTTTTTATTTCCAAGTTGTCAAATTTTGAATGTTACAAATACAACTAGGCTATGGCATTCTTGGATGGGGGGGTGTGAATGATAATAATTTAAAGCCTTTAGAAATTCTTCAGAAATGGTTTCTTAAAACTATGTATAAAAAAGATATAAGATATTCATCGGATCTTTTATTCAGAGAAAGCAAAAAAACGGACATTAGATAATTATACTGTTATAATATATTGATCTACCTTTTCAAAAATAAAAATAAAATAATGTACAAAAATCACATTTATAATACCAGATTTAAAAACGAAATAACAACTAAAATCAGAATTAATAAAACAATTGGCCAAAAAATTTATACAATTATTGCACCATATGTTTATGATATAGTACCTGACAAAATAAAATCCATTACATCGATTTTCTCATATAAAAAGAATCTGAAAATTTGGATATTGGAGAGTCCAAGGATAATTTTTCATGAAATACTAAAAATTTAAATTTGTGTTTCAATACTAACTAACAAGCACCATAAAAATATTTACATTATTCATAATTAATTTTAATTATTTCAAAACGAACCAATGAATATCCCACCACAAGTTTACTTTGTGGGATTGTTTTATAGTTTATTTGCATGTTATATATTTATATTGTGATAATTTATTTTTAAAATTGAGAATAAACTTATTATTATTATTATTATTTGTTTCACGACGTAGGTAGGTGCGTGTACAAAAAGAAAAAATAGATGTTTCATTCAACGGGTGAAGGAAGAAAAAATCATCTAAACCATGTAAAAATGACTGCAGGAGAGTTTATGATAAAAATTATTATTAAAAATATTACAGATTTGTTAATGATTCAGATGGTCGTAGAAAAAGTATGGTGTACAATGATCATGAAATGACATACATTTACCACTAGTAGGTATATGAAATTTTGTAGTACTCGCTTATTTCCGCACGATTTTATATTTCTGCATGATTTTTTTATGATGGTATATCTTGAATTAAAATATTGTGCTTCAATGAGAAAATCGTGCGTGTAAGTAAAAATCGTGCGAAAAAGTAAAAATCGTACAGAAAAGTAAAATTGTACGGAAAAGTACAACATTCAATACAAAAAATCGTGCGGAAAAGTTAATTTTCCGCACGCTCGTTGAAAATAGCTATTTATGATACAAGTTCATAAAGTAGGACTTTTTTGTATGAGCGTGAAGTTTGTTGAATGAGGCGCAGCCGAGTTCAACAAACACGCGAGTACAAAAAAGCCCTATACAAAGTTTTTTCTTCGACAGTTATTATATTGCCAAATTGTAGCAATTATATCATTAATTTGAATGTTTAATGTTATGAATTGTCGTCGTATTATCAAGTGAAACAGACAAAGTTCTTGAGAAACTAAATTTAATGAAAATTAATATTTACAATTGAAATGAATCTGAACGAATATGATACTTTAAAGAATTATAGTATATATCAGTCCAGTTATAAAAAGAATAATATTAAAATATTTTATATGAATGCCCGATCTATGAAGAATAAAATTGATCAACTTGAAGTTATTTTTGAAGATATAAAACCGGATATTATAATCATATCTGAAACATGGATCAACAAGGGAGAAAAAATGTACTACAATTTTCAAAATTTCCAGTCAATCTACGCTACAAAATGTACACGAGGAGGAGGTGTTGGAATATTCCTAAAAAATGGTTTGAAGTTTGATATAAAAATGAAAGAAGAAAATTTATTATCTTATATTGCAGTGGAAGTGAAATCATTTAATTTATTACTTTGCGGTATGTATCGCCCACCAAAACAAAATGTGATACTATTTCTAAATTTTATCAATGAACAAAAGATTATTGAAGTTAATATGAACACATTTTTATTTGGTGATGTCAACATAAATATGTAAAACTTAAATTCATACGAAACTAGCAAGCTCCATGATATATACGAGGATATATTGAAAAATTGTTAGCCTATTATAGAACCAAACAAAATTTCAATGTCAAAATATTTTTTACTCAACATATTCTCCTCTTATTGGATACATTCATTACAGCGAACCTGCAACGTCTCTAGACCTTTCAAAAAAAAGTTCTTCTTGCTTTTATTACCTCCTCGTTGGAAGAAAATTTACGACCTTTTAAACTTATTTTAAGTTAAGGAAAGAGATGATAGTCCGACGGAGCCAAATCTGATGAATCAGGGGGGTGTTCTAGTAATTCAAACCATAAATCACGAGTTTTTTGAATGGCAACATGAGATTTGTGTGCAGGGGCTTTGTCCTGCAAAAACAAAACACCTTTTGATAGCTTTCCGCGTCTTTTCTCTTTAATTCTTTTCCATAGAGTGGTCAGTAATGTCGAATAGTAATCTCCACTTATTGTTCTACCCTTATCCAAAAAAATCAATCATGATTACTCCATGGCAATCTGAAAACTGAAGCAAGAACTTTTCCAGCAGATATTTGGACACGAAACTTCTTAGGTCTTGGAGAACCGGAGTGTCGCCATTCCATCGATTGTTGCTTTGTTTGTGGATCATAGAAATGTACCCAAGTCTCATCCATAGTAACAATTAGGTTTAAGAAGTCTACATCGTTTTCAAATCGAGCACAGATCGAACGCGATGCTACTACCCTTGCACGCTTTTGGTCAACATTCAAACATTTGGGGATCTATTTTGCAGCAATTTTTCTCATGTCCAAATTGACGTGAACTATATGATGAACGCGTTCGTATGAAATATTCCGTGCTTCAGATATCCGTTTTAGCCGGTCTGTTAAAATCATGTCATGAACTGCATCGATATTTTCGGGAACTGACACAGAAACTGGCCTTCCCGATCGGTCATCATCTTCAATGGAAAATTTACCTCTTTTGAAGCTTGCAGTCCAATTTTTCACGGTCGCATTCGAAGGACATTGATCACCAAGGGTATTAAGCATATCTTCGTAAATCTGCTTACCTCTTAACCCTTTTAAATACAGGTACTTGATGATGGCCCGATACTCCAATTTTTCGATTCTCACAATTTCGGTGGACACATTTTTTCTCTGGTTTACTTTTTTGACGTCAAACTTTACACTGACACTTCTAATAAGTTATTGTTCTTTGCTATGGTAACGCAATATTTTGTTTATGCAGGGAACTGGTCTAGGCTAACTAGATATCAATACATCCTCGTATGAATCAAATAATTTTACAATATGTAACACCCCAATTCCCACTAGAGACATAAACAAATGCAAAACGCTCATTGATCATATCGTGAAGAATACCAATTGGCCAACATCACCATATTTCATTAGTTCCCCACTTAGTGATCATAAGATAAAAATAACTGAAATTGAAAACAAGAAGTCTGTAGCAAGCAAAAAAATGCATTTATAAAACTATTAACGAATACAATATTGAAGACATATGAAAAAATCTTGAATCAATAAGTTCAAATCTAAACAATTATAAAAATCCAAATGAACTTTATGACGACATCATTAAGGCTTTCACATCTAATTGTTCTCAGATATCCATAAAAATTAACGAAAATTCTATCCTTCGTTCGATTCGAATATTTCAAAATTGATCAACACCAGAGATAAGCATTTTTCTAAAAGAAAACAGTATCCTGATATAGAATTATTCCAAACTGAATATAATCATTATAATAAACTGGTAAAAAAACTGTAAGGGAAGCGAAATATAACTATTACAAAAATGAATTTTTGAATGCTACTCCAACATCGATGTGGAAAACTATAAATCAGGTATTATACAGGGTGTCCGGTAAACTTTGTACAATATTGAATCTGGTGATAGACCAGGTCAGGACTGTTCAGAATATCGGAACTTCACCTCAGTAAAAATATCACCGTTTTAAGGATAATGGGCATTTTAAGAATTTCCGGAAAATCGCTACCTAACCTTGGATTTTTAAGTGCCATGTATACAAATTGAGACGAATTCAAATATCTTTGCCGCTGAAGATTACTGAAGAGTGATGCTTTCAGATGTACACAACAGTTTTTCAGAAAGTGAAGAATGTTTTCAATAAATGAGGGTAAAATGACAGATTTGATTTTCATCAATTTTTTAAAAAAAGTTTGACATTATTGTCTGAAAGAAACATAACCAATTGGAAGTGGACATTCATTTCTAAAGAATGCTCATTTTGTCCAGACTCTACCATGGTATAAAACAAACTATAATTATTATTTTTGGAGGAAATGATTTCCATTGAATTAGGCGTGGTTTTATTCTAGGCTTCCATCAACTTTTATACTTCCCAAAAATTATTTTATTTCGATTTTATTAGGATGACATGTGGAAATGATTATTAATAATAAAGAATAGACTGCTAAGTAGCATTAAATATTATGTCAATAAAATTAACTTTTCATGTAAAATAAAATTATCGAACTGAAATGTCGATTATCCTACAAGGCACCGTTTAATACGAATTCTTGTGATAAATGTCGCAATTGTCCAACATCCAGATTCCAACGAAGTTTCAGAGACCGACAGATATACAGGGTGTAACCAAATGAGTGCAACATTTTTTAGAAGGTGAGTCCTTGTCGAAAATTAAAAACTTTTCTAACTCCTGTGTTGTGTCCGTAGAAGCAATAGTTTCCTAATGAAACAATAAAATACAGCATTGTGCATGAACGGAGCTCTGTAAATAGAATTGAAAAATCTAGTAGGTGGCTGTCACATTTTGTTTGAACAACTTGTGACTTCTGTCGTAGTTTTTTGAAATTATTCCGCTTGTTTCATCCACTGGTATTTATTCCTTTGTCATGCCGTACACACGTTATACTCCCCGAGAATATAATAATAATAATAATAATAAGTTTATTTGCAATAATATATAAATAAGTACAGTATAAAATCCACAATCAATTGTCTGTTTGATGCAAAGAAACCGGAAAAGCCTTACGAAGTTTCACTTGTTGTAAGGACTGAATTAAAATAAGGAAATTAAGTTATTTATATAATAATAATATATAATTATGACAAAAAACAAAATTGTTAAAATTTTGTTAAAAAATTGTTAAAATTGTTTTTTCCGTTAACCAGCTGTCGTCCCCTTACGAACGGCAGCCCTCAGAAGTCGAAACTTGTGCGAGCTAAGGATTAACGAGGTCTTACCTTTTTACGTGCGATTCCTAGCACTTTCTCGGGCCATCAGAAAAAGTTCTGCAGTCGTTAGGGTTTGAACCTTTGACTGGCAGCCAAAAGTGATTGAAACAATGTCGCTTTAACCACTCGGCTACCTGGCCAAATATGGACAGTTTGTGATTTCTATTTTGTTAATAAAAATTGTGGAAAAATTGTCTTTCTTTATTTAATATCCATTCTTTTGTTTTTTTTTTCAAGGAAAAAAATTATTTGATGCTCTTAATTTCCTTTGGCAATGAGTCGTACAAATAAGGAATGATATAAGTAAAATTTTTTTGACCTATTGTTTTGCGAACTTGATTTTTTAAAGTAGTTGTATTTTTGTTTCGTGTATTATAAATATGTGAGTTGAAATGAATACCTTCTTTCTTTTTAAATATATGTAAAATAATATTATAACAAAATAATTGTCTAATATCCATTTTCATGCTTATTTTGAATAAGTCGTCAGATGAATATGTATAATTTTTTTCATAGATTATTTTCAAAAACCATTTCTGAAGAGTTTCTAAATTTTTCAGAAAGTTTTCATTAACTCCACCCCATCCCAAAATTCCATAATTTAGTTGTGATTGAACAAGTGAATAATATAATATTTCTAGATAATGGATATTCAAAACATTTTTTAATAAATTGAATTTCGACAAGAGATATCTCAATTTTTTTATTACATACTGAATTTGTGAATCTTAAATGTCTGTCAATCATTATACCCAAATATTTGATACAGTCAGTTTCATAAATTTTTTTGTCATCAATATTGAGAGGTCCTAAATTTGGTAATGTATTTCTTTATGACGTGAATGGGAGATATTTAGTTTTTTCAAAATTTATTGTTAATATATTATCATCAAACCAACTTTTAATTATTTTGATGTCTTTCTCAACAATTTTTTTAAGTTCATTCCAAGTTGAAGCTTCATATATAATAACGGTGTCATCTGCAAAACAATGAATTTTTCCTTTACTTTCAAGATTTAATAGGTTATTGAGATAAATATTGAATAAAAGTGGACCTAATACTGTGCCCTGAGGTACACCATATTCAAATATCCCTGGATTGCTCAATTTCTCATTAATTTCTACATATTGAATTCTGTTAGAGAGATAGCTTTCTAATAGTTTGTAAATTACTCCGCGAAACCCTATTTTCTCCAATTTATGTAGTAGTAAATCATGACTGACAGTGTCAAATGCTTTTGCAAGATCAAGAAATATACAAATTGTTGGAGTTTTTGTGTCTAGTGATTTATATAGATTATTTGTAAGATAACAAATAGCATGTTGAGTAGATACTTTTCTTTTAAAACCAAACGGTAAATTTGATATAATGTCATGTTTTTTCAAATAGTGTTCAAATCGAATTTTTAGTATTTTTTCAAATATTTTGGATAAGCTGGATATTAATGAAATTGGTCTATAATTTTTTACATAGGATTTATGCCACTTTTATGAATTGGTTTAATTATGCCTATTTTGAAAGTTTTTGGACAAACACCTGTTGTGAAAATAAAATTTATTAGGTATGCTAGAGGTTCAGATATTATTTCAGTGATCGTTTTTAAAACTTCACTAGTAATTTTATCAATTCCAGGGGATTTCTTTTTTTAATGATCTTATGGTATCTTCAATTTCACTTTGAGTAGTTTCTTCAATGAAAAAGGAGTTCAAACATCTTGTCGATAGTGTTGAACATTTTCTAATATTCTTTATATTTTTTGCAAAATTGGTTCCAACTTGAGAAAAGTACTCTATGAATTCATTCGACATAATTTTTGGATCAGTTGTTACATTACCATTAGCCATTTCAATTTCATTGATAGATCTAGAAGTTTCTTTTTCATTGCATAATTTTTTTATATTATACCATAAATCTCTTGTTGAATTCATATGTTTTTCTATTTGAGCTTTATTATATTTTATTTTTGCTTCATTTATGGTGAATGTGGAGGTAGTGCTACTGCTGCAGCAGCGCTTTATGCAGAACGATATCCGATTGCACAATACCACTCAGAGAATCGCTGATTTGGGGGCTATAACCTATAACGCATTGAAAAGGTCTTCTTGAAAATATGTCGTCTCTACGTACGAGTGTATGGAAAATAACATTTTTGTAATATTATTCAGTGCGATGTTGAATAGTCGTTATTGTGGTTTATAGTGTATGTTGACCCAAAAAAAATTTGAATTAGTATTTACTTCTTTGCATCTCATTGAATGCTTCTAAGCAGTTGATTCGTTATTACTCATAATTATTTAATCATTTCATCTTGATAGGATTAAAATATAAGACATTACTGACAAAGTCTGATGGAGTTGATTTTAGCTCAGAATAACATCACACTATAAAATAATTATCGTATGTTTTATACCATGGACAAAATGGGCATTCTTTTGTAATGAATATCCACTTCCACTTGGTTACATTTTTTTCAAACAATAATGTCAAACTGTAGTTAAAAAAATTGGAGAAACTCAAATCTGGCATTTTACCCTCGATCCTTGAAAAATTGTATCGTTTTCTGAAAAACTGTTTTGTATGTCTGAAAGCATCACTCATCGGTAATCTTCGGCAGCAAACATATTTGAATTGGTCCCAATTTGTAAACATGGCACTCAAAAATCCAAGATGAGGTAGTGATTTTCCAGAAATTTAAAAAATGATCATTATCTCGAAAACTGTGAGATTTTCACTAAGGTGAAATTCCGATATTCTGAACAGTCATGACCTGGTCTATCACCAGTTTCGATATTGTACAAGGTTTACCGGACACCCTGTATAACAGGAAAAATGATAAGCAAGTTAATGTAATAGTATATTGAGTATCTACACCTTTTTCATATGTAATTCAGAAAGTATAACTTGTAATTCAGATAAGTAAAATGTAATTCAGAAAACGTAACTTGTAATTCAGAATTGTTAATTGTATTTCAGAAACCGTAACATGTAATTCAGATTAGTAAATTGTATTTCAGAAACCGTAACATGTAATTCAGATTAGCAAGTTGTAATTCAGAAAGTGTAACTTGAATTTCGGATTAGTGAATTGTTATTCAGAAAGCGTCAATTGTAATTCAGAAACCATCACTTGTAATTCAGAAACCATCACAGATCTGACCGGTGTGAAAAGAGCTGCCAAAGATAGCAGCCGAAATCACCGGAGACACCCCGGGACACCAAAAGGGGGCTATTATGATAAATAATAACAAATATCTACAAAATAGAGTATGTGGACCTTTTGCATAACTTTACTGACGACAGGGTTGAAAGTGGGTGGGTGAATAATGCGGTTGTAGCGTAAAATGACGGCAAATTAAGGTATTGTAATAAAATAATTTCGCTTTTGGACTAGGGTTGGATATTTTGAATATGCAATTTTCGTAAAGTACTGAATAATGGGATTCAGGGTTGAAATTTTCAACCCTAAAATTTTGAATATTCATTTCAAATTGGTTCTAGCATACACAGATTTTGAATGTCCATTTTTTGTTGTAAAAAGACCATTCCGTTAGAGAATTTTTGACCTCCGTTGGGATCCCGTGGTGGATTTTTCAACCCTACTATCGGGGGAGCCAGGTGGTGCATTTAGCACTTATCTTAAAAATTCGACTTATGAGTGAAGTCGTCGTCGGAGCACTAACAGATTTTTGTCAAAATGTTGCAAATCACCTCTCCTTTACTGTTTGATCAGAAAATTCGACTAACCGTTTGAGGATTTTTCCACTTCGGAGGGTTGTTGAGGGTAGTTTCTGATTCACAAATTATTTCACCCAATAGAGCGTGTTCAGTAGCTGTAGAATAATTCATTTTTGTCAAAAAAAAATCGAGCAACGGGTTTTCAAACTGTTTGAGGAATTTTCCACTTCGGAGGGTTGTTGAGGGTGGTTTTTGATTCACCAATTATTTTACCCCATAGAACGTGTACAGTAGCTGTAGAATAATGCATTTCCGCCAAAAAACATCGAGCAACGAGTTTATAAACTGTTTCAGGATATTTCAACTTCAAAGGGTTGTTGAGGGGTAGTTTTTGATTCACAAATTATTTAACCCCATGGAACATATTCAGCAGGTTCACAATAGTTCATTTCCGTCGAAAAACCTGGAGCAACGGTTATACTTGAAGCGAAAAAAAAACCGTTGCTGCTTTCACACCAGTGGTCTTCATTAGTTTTTCAAAAAGTCAATGAGAAAGGTTCAGGGTTTTGTTTGTTTGACTTGATTGAGTTTTTGATATATGCGTCAATATGCAATGCAATGAGGGTCTGTATAGATTTTGAGAAGGATCGGAAATTGCATAACGATTTCCCGGGCAATTTTCCGAAAAGAAAAAAACACGAATAAAAAACCGTACCGATGACTGAAATGAAATTTTTAATTGTGCAATGGATAGAGCTGGAAGATGCAAACAAATCATGTCACTTGAAAATTCCTGAAAAAATGATTGGAAAACTGAGGAAACTTGAAAAATATGAATAAAAAAATTTAAATTTTTTAAAATTCGAAATATCTCGGAAACGCTCAAAATTTTCCAAATTTATCAAATTTTTGATTGCCTTCAGAAAATCTACAAAAAATGTGAATGAATTAATTCCATAAAATCAATGTACCGTGAAATAATCCAAAAAAAAACGGGGAATCGATAGATCTCCCAAACTATTGAAAAAATCCAAATTGTTTTTTGCAGCAAATACCGTTTGACAAAATCTGCCTACTCTTCAAATTTCAGTTTTTAGAATTCGTTAACAGAGCGGGGAAAAAATAAAATCGAAAAAAAAACGGGACTAAAAACTAAACGAGATATCGAAAAGTTTGTACGAACAATTTTATTGTACAAACTCAGTACTAAAAAAAATTACGTCTGAATTTTTTTTATATTTCAAAAAAAATATAAAATATCACGACATTAGCGCCTTCTGGCGAGCCTTTATCTTCCACCTAGTCTTCTGGCAATTTTTTCCCCTTTTTTGTATAACGTCCGATTATTCTGCCAATTTCCAGCCTTGCACCTTATGACTTATTTTACGTAAAAATGTATATTTAACACTCTACCTTCGCGTTATTCTTCCTGGGTGCCTTCTGGCGGCCCGTCTCACGCTATGTTGGTGACACCCGAACCTATAAATGCTAAATTTCACTTTGCACCGAGTCACCCGTATTTCTACGTAGTCAGCTCTCCGTCTAATACTGGTTGTTCTTGGTTTCTGAATTACAGTTGACACTTTCTGAATTACAACTCACGCTTTCTGAATTACATGTCACACTTTCTGATTAACAATTCACTAATCTGAATTACAAGTTACACAATCTGAAATACATCTTACTAATCTGAATTACATGTTACGGTTTCTGAAATACAATTTACTAATCTGAATTACATGTTACGGTTTCTGAATTTCAATTTACTATTCTGAATTACAAATTATACTTTCTGAAATACATGTTATACTTTCTAGTAGTAGAAGCAATACATTCCCGGACGACAATGTAAATTGTTGGCCGAGGCGTTAAGCCTCGGCCAACAATCTTGAAGTCTGGGAATGTGCTTTTTCTACGAGGTACACATACTATTTTTTCTGAAATCGCAATCAGCATTATCAAAAACTAAGGAATTCTACATACTGTTTGCGTGAATTCAATAACTGTCTAAAATGTAAACAAGCCGGCAAAAATTTTCTCGGATCGTTTTCTGTACGAGAAAGTACTTTTTCGGCCACCATCCGGGAAGTGTTCACTTCCCGGACACTTTTTCTTTGGGAAAGTAGCACTTCCCGGACTAGGCCGGGAAGTGCTCGAATTTTAATACAAATATTAATATAAATAAGAATTAGAATGTTTCTGTTGGTACCTATCTTCTGTTCGAATTTCAATATATAATACAAATAAGAACTAAAATGTTCGAAATATTCAAATTTGGAATCGTTTCATTGGGTTAACAGATGGGTGAAAGTCAACCTCTCTTCGTCTCTTAGACTAAATGCGTCTCATTGATTTGTTATTCTACATGGTTGCCGAAAAAATTGTGTAAGCAACACGTCCGAAAACAGTTTTTTTGGACTCGCAGACTTCCAGGACTCGCTGACGCTCGTGTGATTTTTTTACGCACTTGTGCGAAAAAGTATTACTTTACGCACTGTCAGCAGTGCGTAAAAGCCCTGCCGTAGAAAAAAAGTTTTTACACCACTGGTCGTAGCGGACGATTCTCGCGAAAATATCACTTTTCCATCAATTTTCAATTTATTTACTTTTTTTCATATGAACTCTCATTTTTTCAGATACGTCAGACATGCCTTGGATCTAGGAAGGAAAAAACCCCAATTGATTAACTTTTTGCAGTTGCAGGACCAGTTAGAACAAGTTATGAACGTAAATCAGTGCGTACAATTTTTTTTATTTTTTAGGACGGTCACTATAATTTTATTGTTGCTTTGTTTCTGGGTCGTAAATACCCAAGTTTTATCCATGGTGTACCACAGGGATCTATGTTAGGACCTCTGGTATTCCTGATTTAAATCAATTCTATTTCTTTTCTGAAATTGAAAGGGGCTCTTGAATTATATGCAGATGATACAACACTCATTTATTTTGGATCCGATTTAACATTCATTGAAAGTGATATCAAGTATAACATTTCCAGGATCCTCTCATGGGTACAACGATATACATTAACTTTAATTTTTTCTAAATCATCATACATATTAGGCCAAGCTGTGGATTTATTATTACGTATCTATCCATATCTTATTAGGAATTCTCGGGTAAGCGGTCTGTTAACCAATAAAACTCATTTGCTTTAAATCTTCAATATTTCGTCAATTTTTTGTTGGCTCCTTCAACTACAAATTTGATTAGGGAATGGACAGACATTAACAATTATTACATGAAAATTCAAAATAATCTATAAACTTACAAAAATCACAGAGATGGTTCAATCCTACTGTAAATAAATTATGGTGGAAATTATACCTAAAACTACAGAGATTTAGGTTTACTGCCTTGCTACATTGTGAGTTGGTGAAACCAAACTCATATTCAGTTTGACAACTTCTTTTCAAAAATTGATGACAGTTACAACTTACTAACTTACTAACTTGGGTAGATTACTACTTACTACATAATGTGAGTATTACATATAGTCAAATCCTGAATAACATTTAATATTTGTGTGCAATTGATTTTTGGTATCCTTTAATTTTGAATTGACATGGATAACTTTTTCTTTTTTTAAGTTTTTTTATGAATTGTATTTATATCAATTGTATATTATTTTTTCTGTAGCTTTGCAAGGCATTGTTATTATTATCATTATTATGTATCCCTACCATAAACAAACCTGTTTCTTGGGATATTATGAATAAATTAAATTAAATTTAAGTAGTAATCTACCTAAGTTAGTCACCATGACTAGTAACTGTCATCAATTTTTGAAAAGAAGTTGTCAAACTCAATATGAGTTTGGTTTCACCAACTCACAATGTAGCAAGGCAGTAAACTTAACTCTCTGTAGTTTTAGGTATAATTTCCACCATAATTTACATTAGGATTGAACCATCTTTGTGATTTTTGTAAGTCTACAGATTATTTTGAATTTTCATGTAATAATTGTTAATGTCTGTCCATTCCCTAATCAAATTTGTAGTTCTTCCTGAAGAAGTCAACAAAAAATTGACGAAATATTGAAGATTAAAAGCAAATGAGTTTTATTGGTTAACAGACCGCTTACCCGAGAATTCCTAATAAGTTATTGAAGTACGGTCGAAAAGAATACACGTTCTATATCTACAGTGCGGCTTTTTTTAGTCCCCCCCCCCCCATGTTAACTTTTGAACGGTTCGACGTATAAACATAAATAAAAAACCGTTTGGAGGGGTTTGACCGATACTACTTTTTGAAACAAAAAATATGGTGATTGCTCGACAGAGGGCGCGGGGGGCACATCAACTTTTAAAAATTTTTAAATGGCATGGGGGGTCAAGTGTCACATCGTTGTAAAGAGAATTCAATTCTCTTTACAACTATCTAATTTTTTTTCATTTAGTTGAAATTTTTTTCACAATAAAAATTCGAAATATCAAAAATAAATGCGGATATGGAAACTACTCATACCTCGATAAATTTGAACGGTTTGTTGTGGAATAATGAAACCAAAAATATTTTGAAGGGTATTACCGATACTACTTTTTGAGAGAAGAAACATTGAAATTACTTGACAGATGGCGCTAGGGACAGATCAATTCGAAAATTTCGAAAGGCATATAAATCGAAATTGAGAAAAAATTTCTCAACAAAATTAAAAAATATTCAGATGGTTGTGAAGAGAATTGAATTTTCTTTTCAATGATGTGACACTTGACCCCCATGCCATTTAATATTTTTGAGTTGATGTGCCCCCAGCGCCCCCTTTTGAACAATCACCATATTTTTTGTCTCAAAAAGTAGTATCGGTGAAACCCTCCAAACGGTTTTTCATTCATGTTTCTACGTCGAACCGTTCAAAAGTTAACAGGGGGTGGGCTAAAAAAAGCCGCACTGTATATCTACCCCGAGCAATAAAAGATATAGAGCTGCCATTTCTATATAAACAACACATATTCATGTGAAAGCTGCATATCGCTATCCTTTGTTATGATTTGTAGGTGAAGGGAGTCCTCCGAGACCGGTGGGGGAGATTTGTTATTGTTTTGAAAACTGGTGCTAAGCTTAGAACCAGTGGCGTGCTAATACATTTTCTTATATATTATCAATTAGACAAATTTGTTATTTAGCTGCAACCCTAATGCTTGGAATGAGCACCAACCACCAGCAGTAGTGCTGTAGGTCTCCCTACTGATGAAAAGTGAATGCGCTTCCAATGAAAACAAATTTGCCCTGGAGCGCCACAGCAAATAAAAGCTGCCATGTACCCGCACAGGCTATGCCTTTGGGTACACTCTACGAGTGTTGTCAAAAAATGGTAACATTTTCTCACGTTAATACAATGAATTTTTGGATTAAACTCTTACTCTCATGCAAATGGCAACATTTCCTGAATGGTTGCATAAATAACTCATTCATAAATAGAATTCATGATGAATATGTAGTGGACAAATAGTTATTTATATAACAGGTGCAAAAATAAGTGACTGTTTATTGTACATTATTGTACAGGGAATCAGTAAAAATCAACTTTAATAATACTACTAAAAACGAAGTAGGGTATGCCCATCAGACATGGTATATGCCATGCTGCGACGCCCATGGTTTGATTTGATACTTACTTGTGGAATGTTTGTTTAGTACTTGATAACTTTTTCAGACCACAAACTTCACATGTTATCGCCATTTCGCAGAAATATGGTCTCTAATGTAACAATTCAACAATCCAACACAACACTTCTACCACTTTAAATTAAAACAATTATACAAATAGGCTCAAATCCAAACTGAACTGACAAGACGATAAATAAGTTGTCAACGCATGCAAACAAACTAGATCGCCAAGTTAAGAGTGAATAACGATACAGAATTCCAACCTGATTAATGAGTGGAAACGGAAATCCGATAATGTTCTTTTTTAACATGATCCGAGCATTGATATTTATTAACAACGTCGGGTATGTTGCTTCCATGAGAGAGACAGGAAAGCCCTCTCTATATCTTTTATTGCTCGGAGTATATCTATATCTAAACAAAAAAAACTATTGTTTTAACTTCTTGGAGCTATTCTTAAAGGATTTAGAAAAGATCCCCGTTGAAATAATTGAAAAGTTTTGATTTTTCACTTTTTTATTAACAATCTAAAGCATTGAAAACGAAAACCGAAACGAGGAAAGTGTGTCGTCACAAACGTCATACCTACTTGTCAAAAACTGATTCCAAACAAAGAATTTTGGATGACATTCTCTGTTGATGATTTGCTGCTTTGCTTATTAGTGTAGTATTAGTGTTTGGTTGTTTGGATTTTGTTTTGTCAGGCAAAAGAAGTTGAAAAACCTTAACGGAAACATCGGAGTTATCAGACAAGCTGATTTAAATTCGTCGGAGGTTTGTTTGGAATCAGTTTTCGACAAGAATGTCATTTGTGACGTCATTACATTCCTCGTCCTTCAGCAAGCAGATTTTTTATCAATCATCCTAATTGGTTGGTATCTTTATTGCTAAAAGCTACATTACAATAATCTTTTTTCAATATTTTTCAACTTCTGTTGTTTAAATAATTGTTACTTATAAACAAATACATTGTTAACAATATTTATGAAATATTTCCTTTAGGAAATTCGAGGTCTACTTTTGATATACAGTGTGTACATAAAGTAAGGAATAAATTGAAAACCTTTTCGGAAAAATCGTTGGACACGTCAACTTTTGTTTCAAGAAGCGCATCTTTTGGAGTCCTAGTCGGAATGGTGACGTCATTACTCTTCCGGAAATGTCGTCATCGATTTTTTTTCAAATGGCAACCTATATTTTTGACAGTGTCATTTGAAAGCGCATATTTTTCTCCACACAGCACATCAAATGTTTTGTCATGTTACATAAGGAAATTTTCGAGAAAATTAATGTTATCATGATTTTATAGTAATTTATTTTACACAGTTGATTGCACAAACTAATTGATCAAATGTTCAAACTGAAGTCCTTCCTGAGCCTGGCAGTATTCAAGACGGTCAATAAATTCTCGTTGGACCTTCGTGATAGTTCGTGGAGTAATATTGTTACATTCATTTGTAATTCTAGTTTTCAATTCCTCGATATTATCTGGTCTAGTTTTGTAAACGACATTCTTTAGATGGTCCCAAAGAAAAAAATCTAATGGAGTAAGGCCCGGAGATCTTGGGGGCCTTTCAATAGCACCACGCCTTCTTATACATCTATTGGCATAGACTTGGTCAAGATACCGTCTAACATCAGCTGCGTAATGCGGTGGTGCACCATCCTGCTGGTACCATAAGTTTTCATTTGGTATAGCAGGGTTATTTGCGTTAGGAAATAAGATCACCAGACTGAGTATAACATAATCCTGTAGGAATTGAAGGTATCTTGGACCATTTAAGGTCTCTTCGAAATAGTGGGGTCCAATAATTCTGTTTTCTACAATCGCCGCCCAAACATTTATTTTCTGAGATTACTGTGTGTGATGTTCTCTCAACCATTTTGGATTCTCCTTAGCCCAGTACCTGCAATTCTGCCGATTCACTGTTACTGTTAGTGTAAAGGTAGCTTCATCAGAAAAAGCAATATTTTTTACAATAAAAGGGTCGGCATTGCACAAATCCATTAACGATTGGCAGAATTGCATCCGTCGGTCTGGATCGTCCTCGGAAAGTTCTTGGGTCAGAGTCATCTTATAGGGATGCCACTTTTCCAATTTTAAAAGTTTATGTGTAGTTGTAACTGGGATATCTAGATTTTGGCTCAGGCTTCTTAGGCTGTTGTGTGGATTTTCCTCCATTGCTAATAAAACATTCAATTTGAGCTCCTCATTGATTTTAGGACGCCCAGCTTTAGGGAGATCATCAACACTACCAGTGTCTCGAAACTTTGTCTCAACTTTGCTCACTGCCGATTGAGTTATGGGCCTATCCGGATATTTAGTATTAAACAGTCTAACTACTTCTTGTTGCGTTCGTACTCTATCACCGTATCCAATCATCATCAGAATTTCGATTCTCTGAGTAACAGAAAGGCGCATTTTATTCTTAATTATTTCGAAAAGAAGTGAATCAATGAAATATGAACTTTCAAACTGTGGCATACGTCAACCAAACGTCTAAATCAGCAAGGTATCACAAACAGTAACATGTCTTTTTACGACAATAAAAAGGGTGATTTTTTTAGGGCTCAGCAAAAACGAACACATACAGACAGAGAACTTTACAATGCTACGAAGGACTTTATTTTGAATCCTTCATTAATTAGTTTGTTCAACTAACCGAGTAAAGTAAGTTAACTTAAAATCATTCATTTTCTCGAAAATTTCCTTATGTAACACGACAAAACTTTTGATGTGCTGTGTGGAGAAAAATATGCTCTTTCAAATGGCACTGTCAAAACTATAGGTTGCCATTTGGAAAAAAATCGATGTTGACATTTCTGGAAGAGTAATAACGTCACCATTTCGACTAGGACGCCAAAAGATGCGCATCTTGAAACAAAAGTTGACGTGTCCAAGGATTTTTCCGAAAAACTTTTCCTTTTCTAGATAATTAATTTATTCCTTACTTTATGTACACACTGTATAATAGTTGTTTTCGGTGTGCCAAATAATTTTTGAACCAAATTGAAATTTTTCCCTTATTCCAATATAAATTTTTTTTTTAAATTTCGCACGGGTGTAAGAATTATATGAAGCAGGTACAATAAAAAACAATTATTTTGGTTGTATCATATACAACTTGATATTATCAAGTGATTCATCCTGAATGCTCAACAAATCATGATTATTTTTTCTGATAGACATTGTCGATTTTTGAATGTGTCTTTTTTTCACAGATTGGTGAAAGAGAAAAAGTCTGCCAAAGTTACTGAAAACAAGGCATCGGAGTTTGAAGATGATTATATCTTTCCTCCTAATGTTGATCGTCATTACAAATGGAATATCTGGGACTACAGGAGAGAAGCTTTACAAATGGTAATTACTGCTTTATTTGCCACAATTTGTTCACATGTTTGTCGTGGAAGCTTGTAATTCCACCATTATAGTTTGTAATACTTTTGATAATTTCAATTTACATTTTCATTTATAGTTGAAAATCTCTGTCGATATATTGAAAAAATTATAAAAGTTAACAAATCTGAATTTGCACCAATTTTAACAAACATATTTTCAAATTAATTTCATACTTGGTGGTTCTTTGGGTTGTAAGGCCGACGTATGTTTATAGAAGTTCTCAACGTTTCGCCAACACGAGTAGTTAGCATTTTCAAGAGATATTTTTTCAAAGTTTCTCGTTTCTTAATTCGCTGTCAAATGCTTGATATTTGTTATACGTTGTCTCAATAAATACCTGTGATTTGACGTTCTTACATCTGATCGGTTCATAGCGTTAGCTGACATCATAGAATCGTTCGTACCGTTATTTTGTGGGTAGGGAGCTGATTGAGAATTTTTGAGAACTGGAAGCCAAACCTAGTCCTTCTTCGGTTCTGTTGAAGTTGTTGTGGTGTTTCTGAATTTCAATTGCTTCCCGGAAGAGTCTTGGGTAATAGGCAGATGTTGAAGAGATGACTTGGGTTTCTTCAAATTTCACTCTATGGTTATCGTTGTTGAGAGTATGTTCTGCGACAGCGGATTTCTGTGTGTGCCCTAACTGACAGCAAGCCTTGTGCTCTTTGATTCTAGTTTTAACGGAGCGTTTCGTGCTTCCGCTATAAACGCTGCCACAGGAACATGGAATGCGATAAACCCCAGAAGAGCATAGTACGTCTCGTTTGTCCTTCGCTGATCTAAAGTGGTCTTTCAGTTTTTTTGAAGGTTTATAAACGGTTTTAATCTCATATTTTCGTAGAATACGGCCAATACGATCTGTAACTCTGGGAACATATGGTAAGAATGCTTTTCTTTTTTCGGTGCTGGTTTGACTACTACTTGGTTCACTGAATGGACAGTCATTTGGTCTACTATTGATTCTTCCGTCTCTGATTTCTCTTCTATTTTTCATACACCTCTCAATATCTCTTTCTTTGTACCCATTAGAAAGAAGAGCGTTTTTTAAATGTTTCAGTTCAGCTTCCAGGTATTCAGGTTCGCAAATTCTTCTAGCTCGATCAACTAATGTCTTGATTACACCTTGTTTTTGGCACGGATGATGGTTTGAGGTATTGTGGAGATATCGATCAGTGTGTGTTGGTTTTCTATATACCGTATGCCCCAGACATCTTTCTTTTCGAGAAATGAGAACGTCTAAGAATGCCAGTTTCTTCTCATTTTCAATTTCCATGGTGAATTGAATATTCGGGTGTATGTAATTGATATGGTTAAGGAATTCATTGAGTTTTCTGGTCCATGGCTCCAAATTATAAACGTATCGTCTACATATCTTAACCATACCTTGGGTTTTAAATTTGCAGTTTCAATTGCCTTTTCTTCTAGTTTTTCTATGAAGAAATCAGCAATAACTGGGCTAAGTGGGCTTCCCATTGAAACACCATCTAATTGCTCATATATTTTGTTATTGAACATGAAAAATGATGATGTTAGGCATATTTTGAAGAGATTGGATATATCACTTGGGAAAAGTAGTTCAATTTCCCTCATGGCTTCATCTAACGGGACTTTTGTGAACAAGGATACTACATCAAAGCTGACTAGAACGTCATTTGGATCAATGGTAATCTCTTTGATCTTTTCGATGAAATGTGTGGAATCTCTTACATAGGAAGATGTATTACCAATGTGTGGCTGTAGTAGCGTGGACAAATATTTCGCAAGTTCATAGGTTGGTGATCCAATGGTGTTGACTATTGGCCGCGAAAGCCTTTCACAATTTATCAGACGCCTCTACGGTGAGGAGATAGTATCCCTTTATCGAAGATTGGACCAGCCGAGGAAGAAGAAAGCCCAAGTACTTTCATCTTTAACTTTTCTCTCTCGTTGTCGCGATCAGAAAGTGACCACCAAATTCTTGAGACTCAATTACAACATCAGATTGCTGCAAAATGGATCCCCAAATGTTTGAATGTTGACCAAAAGCGTGCAAGGGAAGTAGCATCGCGTTCGATCTGTGCTCGATTTGAAAACGATGTAGATTTCTTAAACCGAATTGTTACTATGGATGAGACTTGGGTATATTTCTACGATCCAGAAACGAAGCAACAATCGATGGAATGGCGACACTCCGGTTCTCCAAGACCTAAAAAGTTTCGTGTGCAAAAATCTGCTGGAAACGTTCTTGCTTCAGTTTTTTGGGATCGCCATGGAGTAATCATGATTGATTTTTTGGATAAGGGTAGAACTCTACGGGAAAAAAATAAAGAGAAAAGACGCGGAAAGCTATCCAAAGGTGTTTTGTTTTTACAGCACAACGTCCCTGCACACAAATCTCATGTTGCCATGCAAACAATTCGTGATTTAGGGTTTGAATTACTAGAACACCCCCCTTATCCACCAAATTTGGCTCCATCCTACTATCATCTCTTTCCTCAACTGAAAAAAGTTTAAGAGGTCCGTAAATTTTCTTCCATCGAGGAGGTAGTAAAAGCTGTGGAGGTCTGGTTTGCAGAGCAAGAAGAAACATTTTTTTTGAAAGATCTAGAGACGTTGCAGGTTCGCTGTAATAAATGTCTAATTCAATTAAGAGGAGAATATGTTGAGTAATAAAATATTTTGACATTGAAATTTTGTTTGGTTCTATAGTAGGCTAAGAATTTTTCTATATATCCTCATAAATAATAATAATAATAATAAAAATAATCGTCTTTATTATTTTCAAATAAATATAAAAAATAATGATAAGTAGCCTAAATGTTATTGAAAATAAAGGGCGAAGTTTATTTTTGAGGAGTGTTAGACACCATCAAAAATATTCTTCCACTTAACCCAAAAACAGAGATGTGTTCTAATTTGATATACATTTTATTAACTTATTGCGAATGCAATCCTCAGTAAAAATTATCTAGTCCATAATTGAATTGTATAAAAGTAAAGGAAAAAAAAAGGAAAGAAAAAAAAAAGAAAAAAAAAAGAAATATGAGAAAAAAAAATTAACTATTGCTATAGCTATACACAGCATAACTCCACTCGTCGGCTTATTGCTCTGGATTGGTGACACTTTAACTTATCGATCGTGCACCATTAATTAGCCCGTTCAGAGTTGATTGGTTCCACTATTTCAGTAATTTTGGTTTTGTTCAATTATTGACTTAACTAACAAAGGAAACTCGACAAATGGTCTGTTTTTCATTTATTAATTCGTATAGCAAAGTCAAGCAGTGAACATCTGATTAATTGTGTCCTCATTTTGAATTGATTTTCGGTGTGCAAAAGTGAGATAAACTGTTTTTTTATTTTTCCTGTCATAACCAGACTGTATTAAACAATCCGTTGAATGTTAAATCAAGATGATCCTGATCAGGAAAATGATGTAAAAGTGCATATAAGCATTGAAAATTCCCCTGTTCTAAATCAAGAATTGGGTTGACCCAGACAAAAAACACCTGTGCTAATTAGGATCTAGCAACAAAAAACTTTGTTCTTGCCAGCCAAGTTCATTTGTTTTGTTATCTACAACAAAGTGATCTACAGGGTGACTCTAAATTGTTATATTATCATGAGCAAGTGTATAAAGTGTAAGAAAGATGCGTTCGATGATAAAACTTAGGTGTGATGGCTGCAAAAGAATTCTTCATCTCTCTTGTGCCAACGTGACCTCTACCGAGGTAAGATGTTTACAACTTGCTGGAGACAGAAAGTTGAAATTTTTCTGTGATGATTGTGAAAATGGTTTAGTACAAATACCGGTACTGAAAACAATGATGAAAGATTTGCAATCTGCAGTAAATCAGCTGAAGACTGCATATGAGTCCTTAATTGCAGATAAAGACGACCATATTCAGGTACTTAAATCGGAGGTTGAATCACTAAAAAGTCAAAGACCAACAACGAATATCTCTTTTGAAAGCATGTTTGAAGAACTGAATGAAAGGCAGATGAGATCAAACAACGTAATGATTTACAACATAAAGGAGTCAGCATCTAGAGAAATTAGCGAAAGAATTGAAGAAGATAAGAAGGAAGTCAGCAAAGTCATGGAGGCGATGGAAATGAGTGGGGCTGTTGATCATATTGAGAAAGTGCTTCGAGTTGGTCGTTCAGGTGGTCCAAAACATAGACCTATTAAAGTTATTTTCTCAAACAGCCAAATCGTGAAGGAAATATTGAAATCCAAAAAGAAATTGATGAATACATATATCAAAATTAGCGATGATCAAACAAAAATGCAACAGACAATGTTCAAAAAGGTGAAGGAAGAGTTGTCCAGTAGAATGGCAAATGGTGAGGTGAATTTGTTCATCAGATATAGAAGAGGGATTCCGAAAATAGAAGAAAAAAAAAACTAGATAACACCCCATTACAAGTTTACTGCCAAAATGTTGGAGGTATTCGTACCAAAATACATGAACTAATAAAATCAGTGTCATGTTCTAGTTATGATATCATAATCCTTGTTGAAAGTTGGCTTTCCCAAGATATATTGGACTCTGAATTGAATGTTACCTCGTACAATGTCTTCAGATGTGATCGAAGCTGTGAAACAAGCTCTAAAACCAGAAGAGGTGGTGTTCTAATTTTCATCAAAAACACGATAATGACAAGTAAGGTGAAGTTGGCAATAAAGTCAGTTGAACAGCTGTTCTTACATTGCTTAAGAGGAAAGGAACGTTTCATTGTTGGAGGAGTTTATATCCCACCCCAAGTAGAGGAGGCAATCTATCTTCAACACTGCCAGGCTGTTGAGGAAGTGATGCAGAAACACAATCATTGTAAGTCCTTCATTTTTGGTGATTTTAACGTACCCGAGGCTATTTGGACTAACGAAGATACAGGAGTTCTAGTTAATTGCCCGCAAGGTTCTAGAGCGTTGCCCCTAGCACAATGTTATGGATTTCTGAATTGCTATCAAAGGAATCTCATTCCAAACTCAAGAAACGTATTTTTAGACTTAGTTTTCACTAATGTACACAACTTAGAAGTAGTCACTCCTACAGACCCTCTTTTTTCAAATAGTATGCACCATATAAGCTACACCTGTAATATAAATAATGATGAGAAGACTTCTCATAACATGGATTACACCGAATTCTATTATGACTTCAGAAATGGTGATTATCAAGGTCTCAATAACTATTTGAATGCCATAAATTGGAATGAAAATCTTAATTTAGCCAATATAAATGAAGCAACCACTGAATTTCACAACATTTTGAATTTGGCAATAGCTTTGTTTGTACCTGTAAAAAGATTCAAAACATCCACTTACCCCAAATGGTTTAATGCGGATCTAAGGTTTCTGGTCAAGCAGAAAAAGTTAGCTCACAAAAATTTTTTGCTCAGCAGGAGCGATGAAGACTATCAAGACTTTTCCGATTTAAGAAGAGCTTGTAAAAATCAATCGAAAATTTGTTATGAAAACTATATTCAGGGTGTTAATGCCACGCTCAATACAAACCCAAAATATTTTTGGCAGTTCATTAAAGGCAAGAAATCATTCAATTGTTTGCCGTCTACAATGCATTACGAAGAGTTCATTGCAAGGAATAATGAACAAATTGCAGAGTCTTTTGCTGAATACTTCTCCACAGTATATGACAATTCCCTTGGTGAGTCAGACAAGCATTCTTGTGTCAATATAAATTCGTATATATCCAATCCCAGTTTATCAGTTATGATGATTTTCCAGAAAATTTCAGAAATTCCACCCAAACTCAGTTCAGGTCCAGACGGAATTCCAAATATTTTCCTAAAAAATTGTATTTACTCCCTGACTCGTCCTCTGTTTCTCCTTTTCAATAGTTCATTAGACCAGGCAGTTTTTCCAAATTATTGGAAACACAGTTTCATCATTCCAATTTTCAAATCTGGTGACCAGGAAAATATACAAAACTATCGGAGTGTATGTAATCAGTCATCTATTCCAAAAATACTTGACAGTTTAATTTCAAATCAACTCAACTTCTCGTGCAGAGAAAGTTTGATTAATAATCAACATGGTTTTTCTCGAAATAAGTCAACTGTTTCCAATCTACTTATCTATGAGCAAAAAATATTGAATGTCTTGGAAGGTAGAGGTCAAATGGATGCCATTTACACTGACTTTTCCAAGGCATTTTATAGAGTTAATCACCATATTTTATTGAAGAAGATCGAAAATTTCGGTTTCTCGGAACACCTGGTGAATTGGTTCGGAAGTTTTTTGACAGGTCGCACACAACAAGTGAAAATCGGGGGATGCAAATCCAGTAATATATCAGTAACATCAGGAGTGCCGCAAGGATCGCATTGCTCACCCCTGTTATTCAACATTTTTGTGAATGACATCGGGAACTGTTTTGATAACTGCGAATTTCTAATGTTTGCTGATGACTTGAAGCTGTTCAGGCCGATAAAGTCATCCAATGACCAAATTCTTCTACAGGCTGATATAGATAGATTGTATGAATGGTGTGTTAGGAACAACTTGTTTCTTAATGTGAATAAATGCCATTTTATTAGTTTTTCAAGAGTTGGTAGGAAATTTGATAATACATTATAAATGATGAACAGTTAGGTTATACATCAACTATAAAAGATTTGGGGGTCATTTTTGATGAACAGCTCAGATTCGTTAACCACATTAACAAAATCAGTGTGAAATCATCTAAAACATTAGGACTTATTCTACGCAATTGTACAGATTTTTCAATGGAAGCATTAAAAAGGGTTTACTTGGCACTAGTGGTATCCCAGTTAGAATACGCGTGTATAATTTGTTCTCCATTTTATCATGTTCACAGTGTAACTCTTGAAAGAGTGCAAAATAAGTTTTTGAGATTTTGTTCGTTTAAAATGGGTGTCCAAGTACTGAACCACGACTATTCAGTATTATTGCGAGAATTAGAACTGAAACTATTGCAAACAAGAAGAATTCACACAGACCTTTGTTATGTATTCAAGCTGCTCAATGGACTGATGGCCTGTCCGGAATTACTTGAATCTATCAATTTCCACTTTCCAAATAAAAATCTCAGACATAATAATTTATTTTATATACCCTTCCATCATACAAATTATGGCAAACATACACCCTTAGAAAGATCCCTAAAGTTATTGAATGACAAATATATCAGTTTATTTGGAGTATCCTATGATACTTTTAAAAAAATCATTGAATAGTATAAGTTGGTGATTGCTTATGAATGTCGTATTGTAACAGTACCTAATTTTATATCTTTTTATATCTTATATTTTAATATACTTTTATGTTTTTGTTGTTTGCTGCTAAAACATTCTGTATTTATTTTTTAAATTAAGAACTTATATTGTTATATTTTGTGATATTTTTACATTGTAATGGGGATTATCCCGTAAATAAATAAATAAATAAAAAAATAAATAAAATTGTAGTACTTTAATGTTATCCCAAGAAACAATTTTGTTTATAATAGAGATATTAAAAATTATTACAAAATAAATATCCAAACTTATTTGACAGTAATAAATAAAATTAATACAAGTATAATTCATAGCAAATAAAACTATAATTGATGCTACCTAACCTTTACATGTTTTATCCAGAATAGTTAAATGGAGAGTTAAGAGACAATGAATGAAAAAAAAGGTAATGTTGAAATTGACATAATGAAATTCTTTGATTATGAGGGTCAATGAATCCAATTAAGATTCAAGACAGAAAATATTTTTTGATTTTATTCTTGAAAATCGTCCCTTTTTTATATTTTTTATTTCAGATGGAAGTGAATTGTAAATTACTATACCATCATGGTATATTGATTTTTTTCCAGAGTTAGTTCTGAAATTTCCCAGGCTTAGGCAGTTTGCTTGTCTTGTTTCATGATCGTGTATACTATCAACTTCCATGAAATTTAAATTAGAAACTCTCTGTTTAATTCTAATGAAATGAATGAATGAACAAATTTTCACTTTATATAGATATTTCAAATCCAGTAAACTCTTTGGCTTATACAAGTTGGCGGTTGGTTCTAAAAATGGTAAGTTATAAATACATTTTAATGATTTATTTTGGAGCTTTTCAACAAGTCTCAAGACTGAAATATTAGCAGTTCCCCTAATGGAAATCTAATACTGTAGGTTGGAGTCAATAAGACAGTAGTAAATATTCTTCAGGTATTTGAAAAAAACGAATTTCCTAATTTTGAACATAACACCAATGACTGGATTGTCTTCTTTAACTTCTCAGTATGTTTATTCCATATTAGTTTTTCGTCTATATAAAGACCTAGGAATTTAGTAACTTGTGTATATTCAATAGATTCAGTTTCAAATAATAGTGGATCAATGGTATTGTTCATGTTTTTTTTGAAATATACATAAAAGTGGTTTTAAGGAGAAAGGAGAGGAAATAAATATAAAACTATATAAATATGCGACTAGAATATAAATATTTACGAGAAAAAGAAGGATATAGAGGATTCACTTTCATCATTAACGTCAAAATACTGAAAATTTCAATGATAATACAAGAACAGACTGAAAAGAATATTTTTATAACTGAAAACAAATACTGTTGAGGAAGATTTGTTTTATTTTGATGTTTTTTGATGTTATGAACTGATTTTGATACACTTTGTATGATATTAGGAAAAATATTGAAGATATGACAGTGACAAAAGGTCAGAAAAAAGTATTGTAAAATCACGAAGAATAAACGGCGAGAATTCTGTTTAAGACTTTGATCTTTACTAAAATATTGAATAGTACAGAAGTATTTTTACAAATACCTATCTAATTGTCAATATAATATCTAGCATGTTAGCTCACCAAGACCATCTTCAAAGACGTAAAGCTGATTAGAAACTTTGACAAATGATAAGATACTTAAGAACTCTGAGATATATACCGAGAAGTATACCGGATATGTCCCAGTTCACAGTGAGGCCTTGACCTGTGGATTTTTCACTCGACTTACTGATTCAGAAACAACATTTCAACTGCTTCCTGTTCTCAGATCTCAAACGGTTCAAATCTATAAATCGTTAAAAGATAGAGGGGATGATCCCACCCTCAGGGTTTTACTTGTAAGATCTTAAAGTAGGTGTCGTTACTTGACTGGTCTTGGCATTCTAAACCCTATTCTGGTGTTCTACAGTCCTAATAAATTACATATAAGTTTTCCTATTATGCGACATCATATGGGTGATCGTCCCGTACAAATAGAACTCTCGCTGAATGTGTTCATTTTTATTGGTAGAAAACGATCACAGAAACTACCAAACATTCTCTATCGTTCGTCCGATGTCACAACGGCCTTCTTACGTTTAAAATAACTATAATTTGCATACATTTACAACGAACGACCTATTTCCATATATATATATATATATATATATATATATATATATATATATATATATATATAAATAAGGATGGATTTAGCGAGGGGCAATATATGAAAATATAAGTAGAAAAGTTATTGGGTGTAACCCTCAAAATGTTCTGCAACCGTAGACACGTGTTTCGAGCTTAAGCTCTCATCAGTACGGTAAAATCAAGTGCGAAGATGTACAACACTTGGATGTAAAAATAGAAACAAAGGAAGTCAACAAACAACAGGAAGCCAACCACACATATATGTATTATTTGAGACAAGATGAATTAATTGAAAGATCAGAAGTATATTGGATGGTTCTAGGATTTTCTCTGGCATCCAAACAAGCGGTACCAGATGGTAAATAATTGACCCTTGAGAAATTAACTGATATATAATGTAGTGAAAAGACGTGTGTAAAAGTGCTCCTGCTTGTTCGATGAAACCCAGTGGTTTATAGTGCGTTTTTGATACGGAATTTTCGTACACAACCTGCTCAAGGTATTTAGGAGCATATTATCTAAGCGAATATTTGATACACGCCATAGTCTATGCAGAAAACTGCATGTTTAGTAAGATTAATACGCATACACGAATTAAGAACCATAGCAAAAAGTCCGCTTATCTGCATACCCTTTTTTACGGTTCGACGTGTTCCTCAACCACCAAAGGTCACTAAAATATTCCGAATATTATCTGAGCTATCAATTCCTGCTATGAATAACTTGGATTGCGATCAACTGCTGAGTCTAATAAAAAAAGCCAACGAAGAACAAACCACCAAGTTTGTGAAATTATTCAGGAACAAACCAAATACTTGGAAAATCAGATATCAAAAAGTTTCTCAAGCTTAAATTCTAAGATAGACAAAACCATCGCCGACGTGTCTATTTTGAAAAACCAAAACCTGTGGATACAACGAAAGTTGACAGGAAACAGCATTGCAGTTTTTGGACTCCATATTCAGAGGGACTCTCTGACTCGAGGGACATTGGCGCAGCTGAATGGAGTCCTTGGTTTGAATTTTGTAGAAAGTGATATCAATAACATTTATATTGCTGGAAATTCTGAGAAGCCACCAGTAATTGTCGAGTTCATATCTTTTTTGAAAAAAACACTAATTTTCCCGAATATTCATAAACTGAAAGGAACTCAAATTGCTATTGCAAATGATATGTGTCCTGAAGATAGAGAACAGCAAACAATTCTGAGGTATCACCTGAAGAAAGCAAGGGAACAAAATTTGGAAGCTACTATCAAAAATCATCAACTCATTATTGATGGTAAAGCATATTCTATAGAACATCTGAAGGAGCTTGAGAATAAAGCAACCTTGGTTCCTGACCAGACAGAAATTTTCGATCAAGCTAGTGGCTTCTCTCTCGAATTTGGAAATAGAAGCATTGAAGGAAAACGAAAGCGGAAGAAGATTAATTTCAGCCCTGAAGCAGCTACCAGTGGCGGAAGCGTTACCACCCGTAGTCAAACAAGAAACGAATAATTTCAGCAGCTGATTACTTACCGACCGACAAATAAAGTGTTTAGGTTATTCTTTTTGTATATCTATTTTCAATAAAGATTTAAAAAATTCTAAGAATGCATCATAACAATAAACTTTCTTTAGCTCAACTGAACGTGTGTTCGTTAGTTCCTAGTATTGCCGATGTGAGAAATCTAATTGATCATTATCACTTTGAAATTTTAGCAATAACAGAATCGTGGCTGCTCCCAAATATCTCGGATAATTTAATTGAAATTGGAGGATATAATCTCCTGAGAAGAGATAGATCTACGAGAGGGGGTGGAGTTGCACTCTATATTCATAATTCTTTTGATTTCTCACCTATTCACGTAGATTATGACATCGAACAACTGTGGATAAAATTAACGTGCGAGAGGAAAAACATTGCGATTGGTGCTGTCTATAATCCACCAAAAAAAAAACACACAATGGAAGAAACGATTACTGAACTCATTCCAGCGTATGATGATATCATAATTTTAGGAGATTTCAATGTAGACCTCCTCAAGGATTCCTCATGTGCATCACAAATTAACTCGCTTTTAGAAACATATAGCCTCAGACAAATTATGAACGGACCAACACGAATCACCCCTAGAAGCTCGACTCTCATTGATTACATAATAATTCCTGACGTAGATGGCTTATTATCCATGAATGAAGTCATCTCTGTGAATCATATATCAGATCATGAATTGATAAGATGTGAGTTAAATTTCGAAATAAAATCCAATACTCCTATTTTTAAAACAATTAGAAATTTCAAAAACTTTGATTACGATGAATTCTCAAGGAACTTGGAAAACCTTCCACTTGAATCTATATTAGATATTCTTGATGTTGATGAAAAAATTGCATATTTTAATGAGCTTGTACTAAACTTACTCGATCATCATGTCCATTTGAAAAAAATTAAAATAACTAGGAAGTATAACCCATGGATGACAGATAACTTGAAATTATTAATGACTTTGAGGGATAAAGCTTATAAAAAATGGAAAAAGACTAGAAATCTATCTAAATTGGATTATTATAAAATGCTTCGAAACTATACAAATTTGGCATGCAAAAACGAAAAAAAGCTTTTCTAGAACATAAATTAAAATACGAAGGTACGAAAATAGTATGGACTGAGTTGAGAAAAATGAATATTGTGCAAGAGAGGTCCAATAAAATACCTATACATTTACGGGACGTGAGTAAATTAAATGATAACTACATTAATTCTATCCCAAAGAACAATCCTGACGTTGAAACTATGAATTTTTATCAAAATAATATGAAAACTCAGGAAAGGTTCCATTTCAAACCTGTCTCGGAAACTGAAATTTCAAGTATTATTAACTCTATCAAAACAAATGCATTAGGTCATGACGGACTGAATTTGAAAGTAATTTTGATGTGTTGTCCTCGAATAATTCCATTTATCACGAACATAATAAATACATGTCTGGATAGCGGAGTTTTTCCGAAACTCTGGAAGGAAGCCATAGTTTTACCTGTCCCAAAAATTAGCAATCCCTCAGAGATGAAAGATCTGAGACCGGTTAGTATATTGCCCACAATGTCTAAGGTACTCGAAAGAGCGGTAGAGAAGCAAGTTCGTGAATTTTTGCAACTGAATAATATTCTTCCTGAGCAACAATCAGGGTTTAGGCCAATGTATAGCTGTGAAACTGCACTTCTTTCTGTCACAGATGATATGCTAAGAGCTTCTGATGCTAATGAGATAACGATACCCTATTAGATTACTCGGAGGCATTTGACACGCTGAATCATCAAATGTTATTGTGTATTCTTCATTTTATTGGCTTGGGTGAGAATGCAATGAGTTTTTTCAAAAACTATATTTCAAATCGACGTCGGCGTGTTCGAATTGCAGATAGTATGTCGGAACCTCTTTCTTTGTCATGTTGGATAGCACAGGGTTCAATTCTAGGACCACTGCTATACACAATATATACCTCAGATTTTGCCAATGTTGTGAAAAGTTGCAAAATTCACTTTTATGCTGACGATACTCAGCTCTACCACTCTTTCAAAGTGAGCGATTTGGGGACTGCAATTGATGAAATTAATTATGATATATCTCGTATTGTAGAGCAGTATAAAAAACATTCATTGACAATCAACGGAAATAAAACAACAGTTATGTGTTTTGGAAGCAGACAGAGTCTTTCCAAGACAATAAGCGACATTGAAGTTACTGTGGATGGCTATGGAATTAAATCAACAGATTGCGCGAAAAATCTAGGAATTGTCTTGGACAGTTCTCTCCGCTTCAAAAAATACATAACTAATTGTATCAGAGCAGGTTACGCTAATCTTAAAGTTATTTTTGGAAATCGTCAGGTACTGAACAAAAAAATAAAGATCATTCTCTGTGACTCACTAGTTCTTTCGAAACTAAATTATTGTGATTCTGTCTACGGACCTTGCATTGATACGATTGATCAGCGTAGAATACAGGTGCTCCAAAACTCTTGTTTGAGGCTCATATGTGGAATTCGTCGGCGTCAAAATATATCCCATAAACTTAAAGAAATATCATGGATTAATATGGCCAATCGTAGAAAAATGCATTCCCTCAATTTATTCCACAAAATAATTACTACTCAGAACCCCTCTTACCTATACAACAAAATTCTGTTCCGTCATAACATTCATAACCTCAATACAAGACAACGGTTCAGACTGAATATACATATAAAACACAGAAAAGAAATGTTCAAACGATCTTTCAGCTACCAAGTGGCTCATCTCTATAACTCATTGACGGACTCCTTAAAACATCTGTCCTTATATGCATTCAAAAGAAAAATACGTCAAATGATGCTATCTGGGACAATGTGGTCATATTCTGTTTTTTTTTCCTCTCCTTCGTTTGAAACAATTATATAATTAATTTTGTTGAAGGAGGAACTATTTAGAAATGTATAGTTAATTTTTTTTTGTTGAATGTTAGATATATACTATATATTACTGTATTAGATTTATATATATATATATATATATATATTTTTTTTTTTGTTAGGTTGAAAAACAGAGGAAGCGGTGTGTACCTACCTACACATCGCAACCAGCTGACACCTCGCCTTTTTCCATTATATAATTTTTATACTCCAAAATTGTTATGTTTACCCAGATGGAAATAAAGACCTATTATTATTATTATTATTATTCAGTCTGCAATTACCAAATTTTACAATCTCTTCAAGGCTGTCCGTATTTTACGATTCTCAGGAAAAATATATTGTTCGTAGCACGTTCCACATAAATTTGGAGTGATATTTATTTTTGTGACTAAAGGTATATAAAAAGGAACTATGTGTAATGAGGAAAAAAATGAATAAATATATGAGAAAATTACATTGCTATAGACTATAGAGATTGAGGCTATCGCTGTTCATCCAGAAGAAGTTGTTTCAGTTTACTTCTAAAATTGTTCAAACATAAGATTTTTTTGTTTTGACTGATGCAATCATACACGGCTGCGGAATGGTAAGAAAAAGATCGTTCAAAGAATGCCGTTTTGTGTTGAGGTATCGGAGATCTCTGATGTGTGCTTCTTGTCTATGTTGGAGTTTGTCAATGAGGTAAATACAAGGATATATTGAAACATTATTAGCCTACTATAGAACCAAACAAAATTTCAATGTCAAAATATTTTATTACTCAACATATTCTCCTCTTAATTAGATACATTTATCACAGCGAACCTGCAACGTCTCTAGAACTTTCAAAAAACATGTTTCTTCTCGCTCTCTCTCTGCAAACCAGACCTCCACAGCTTTCATTACCTCCTCGTTGCAAAAAAATTTACGACCTGTTAAACTTTTTTCAGTTAAGGAAAGAGATGATAGTCGGACGGAGCCAAATCTGGTGTTCTAGTAATTCAAACCCTAAATCACGAATTTTTTGCATGGCAACATGAGATTTGTGTGCAGGGGCGTTGTCCTGCAAAAACAAAACACCTTTGGATAGCTCTCCGCGTCTTTTCTCTTTAATTTTTTCCCGTAGAGTGGTCAGTAATGTCGAATAGTAATCTCCAGTTATTGTTCTACCCTTATCCAAAAAATCAATCATGATTACTCCATAGCAATCCCAAAAAACTGAAGCAAGAACTTTTCCAGCAGATTTTTGGACACGAAACTTCTTAGGCCTTGGAGAACCGGAGTGTCGCCATTCCATCGATTGTTGCTTTGTTTCTGGATCGTAGAAATGTACCCAAGTCTCATCCATAGTACGGTTGCGGCCAAAAAAAAAAGGGACAGTTGTCTATTTTTGCGATTATTCCACCTTTCGTCACTGCATGTATATGCGGCATGATTACTTCCTAATTTGGAATTGTTTGATAGATGTCACATATTCAATGTTGCCATATGACATATTCATAACACAAATTCAAGTAGCTAGAAATAAACAAAAATCTGCTATAAGAGTTATCCCATTTTTTATTGGCCGCAACTGTACCAATTCGGTTTAAGAAGTCGTTTTCAAATCGAGCACAGATCGAACGCGATACTAGTACCCTTGCACGCTTTTGGTCGACATTCAAACATTTGGGGATCCATTTTGCAGCAATTTTTCTCATGTCCAAATTGACGGAAACTATATGATGAACGCGTTCGTATGTAATATTCAGTGCTTCGGATATCCGTTTTAGCCCAATTCGACGGTCTGTTAAAATCATGTCATGAACTCGGGGACTGACACAGAAACTGGCCTTCCCGATAAATGGAATGGATGAATGGAAAATTTACCTCTTTTGAAGCTTGCAGTCCAATTTTTCACGGTCGCATACGAAGGACATTGATCACCATGGGCATATCTTCGTAAATCTGCTTACCTCTCAACCCTTTTAAATACAGGTACTTGATGACGGCTCGATACTCCAATTTTTCGATTTTCACAATTTCGGTGAACATATTTTTTCTTTTAATCTATTGCGTAACTCTGGTTTACTTTTTTGACGTCAAACTTTACGTTGACACTTCTAATAAGTTATTGTTCGTTGCTATGGTAACGCAATATTTTGTTTATGCAGGGAACTGGTCTAGGCTAACTAGATATCAATACATCCTCGTGACTTTTTTCTGTAGAGATTATGTAAAAAGCTGGCATGATGAAGTTCTCGTCTGTTGTGCATTTTTAACCAATCTAGTTTGTTAATAAGAGATGAGACGTGATCTCTAAAACCTAACCCAAAGATGAACCTCGCGCATGCGTTCTGAATTTTTTGTATTCTTTTTTATTGTACCCAATCTAGACATGGGCCATAAAGGATGTCACAGTAGTTGAAAATTGATAAAATTAGGGAGTCACACAGTGTAATTCTCAAATTTCTTCCCAAAAAATGTCTATTAGAATAGAGACCTTTCATTATACAATATGCTCTTTTGATGAGATTACTTATATGATTATGAAATTTCAGGTTATTATCAATAGTTAACCCAAGGCATTTAATTTTTTCACAGTAGTCGACGTTTTGCCCTTCCACTTCAATCGAAACGCTATCTGTCTATCTTTTTCACTAGCAAATACGATCAGAGAGGATTTTGTGTGGTTAATATTGAGACAATATTTTTATGATATTGACACCAACTGTTTTATATCTTCGTTAAGCAAATACTCATATCTTGGAAGATATTCAGGTCTGACCGAATAATAGAGATTTGTGTCGTCTGCGTAAGTATGTGTTTGAAAATGGTTCGGAACCCGATGAAAATCAATCGGCAGTATACAAAATGAAGAGTAGTGGGGATAGTACAGAGCCTTGCGGGGCGCCATGCGATACATTTTCATAACGTGATGTATTATTTTTAACCTGAACACACTGGCTTCTGTTCGATAAAAAGGAATGAATTAATTTGTTAGTGTTGTCTGAAAATCCGAAATAGTGCAACTTAGATAGCAAAAGGGGATGATTCATAGTATCAAAAGCTTTACTATAGTCTAGCGAAAGAAATACTGTCACTTCATGTTTATCATATGCCTGGATAATATCATCTGTCACCTTTAGTAGGGCAGTTGTGGTGCTATGGTCCTGTCTGAAACCGGATTGGTGAGCTGGTAATATTTCATTGGATTTTACATTATGTATACAGGGCAATTCAAATTCGACCCCCACCATTGGGATCTCCTAAACTACAGGAGATAAGTCGAAGTTTAAATTGGAGTAAAGTTGCGTTTTCTGGTGCTTAACAAAATACTATTTTGAAACTTGGAAAATTCCGAGTATTTCCGGAAATATCGGGAAAAAAACTGAAAATCGGAATTTTCGTTTTTATTTTTTTCTATCGTTATTTGACAACATAGCCCAAAACCAAAAGTACATTTTAATTTACACTTTTTTTCAGCTACACGTTTTCATGTTCAGATTTACTATCCGACGTTTCCTCTTCTGGCATTCATCATCAACTTTTTTTTCTGTTATGGGAGCCATATTGTTTTTTTATACAGAAAAATAGTGATTCTCATTCTGATTTCATTGATGTATAAATTGTTATGATTTGCACTTCTGAAACCACACATATTAAAAAAAACAACTTCATCTGAGATGGTCATGACTCCATCGAAAAGTTTTGTTTAATAAACACTATTTGTCAGAACTCATTAAACATCATAAGTTTGCACAAATACTTCAGTCGAAATGTCCTCATTCTCAAATGAAGAAAAACGAGATATGTTGAAACTTTATTATAAATTTGATAGGAATAGTACGAAAACAACACAAATTTATTTTGAATTATATCCGGAAAGACAACAGCTGGATAGAACATTATTCGGAATTTCGGGTAAACACTTGGCTGAGTACGGTGCGTTTCAAAAAACAAGAATGAAATCATGAGCTTGTAAAAAATGCACAAAAAGTATTACAACAAGTGTTCGAAATGATGGCCTTCCTCTTGAATACATAACCGAGCTCGTCGACTCAAATTAAGAACAGCCCTAACAATATCCCTTCTTCTGATAGACCTGAATTGTGTGATGATGTTGTCTCTAAGTTCATCTACTGTTCTTTAAAGTGCCCCACAAGAAAGTATCCAAAACTGTAAGTTCAGGTGACCTTGCCGGCCACTTCACTGGTCCAGAATTTCCTAACCACCTATTAGGAAATCTTTGGTGTAAATATTCGCAAACTGCTCTTTTATTGTGTGGAGGAGCCCCGTCATGCTGAAACCAGCAGCTGTTATAATTAACAAGGGGAAACGTATCCATATATTCTTCGAATTCGTTTCTTAAGAACCGAAGATAGGTTTCCCCGTTCAAAGTATTAGAGAAGAAATGAGGTCCAAGTATTCGGTCGTCATAAATTACAGCCCACACGTACAAACGAAACCGAACTTGTGGTCTGACTTCACTCCAAATGTGCTCATTATTTCTATTAAAAACACCACAGTTCGAAAAAGTACTTTTGTCGATCCAAATAATATTTTTCAAGAAGTTTGTAGGGTCTACCCTATTCGAGAGCCAGCTACAAAATTCCATCCTTCTCTCAGGATCACCTGGATGTAATTTTTGTGAAATATGTATCCTATAACATTTCAAACCACTTTTTTTGAATTCTCTCCAAACGCTCGTCTGTGGCACATCCATTTCTGCCGAGACTTGATGTGTTGACTTGGAAGGATCTGCATTTATCTAAAAAAGTACCAAAAATAATTATACTTCTTCGAATATGGAATGAACAATTATTTTTCCTCGGCTAATAAGTTACGCCTAATATTTTGTTCCATTCTGCTTCCATATTTCATTCTTGGTTTTTGAAACGCACCGTACTCAGCCAAGTGTTTGTCCATAATTCCGAATAATGTTCTATCCGGCTGTTGTCTTTCCGGATATAATTCAAAATAAATTTGTGCTGTTTTCGAACTATTCCTATCAAATTTATAATAAAGTTTCAACATATCTCGTTTTTCTTCATTTGAGAATGAGGACATTTCGACTGAAGTATTTGTGAAACTTATGATGTTTAATGAGTTCTGACAACTAGTGTTTATTGAACAAAATTTTTCGATGGAGTCATGACCATCTCAGATGAAGTTGTTTTTTTTTTAATATCTGTTGTTTCAGAAGTGCAAATCATAACAAATTATACATCAATGAAATCAGAATAAGAATCACTATTTTTCTGTATAAAAAAAACATATGGCGCCCATAACAGAAAAAAAAGTTGACGAATGCCAGAAGACGAAACGTCGGATAGTAAATCTGAACATGAAAACGTGTAGCTGAAAAAAAGTATCCATGAAAATGTACTTTTGGTTTCGAGCTACGTTGTCAAATAACGATAGAAAAAAATAAAACCGAAAATTCCAATTTTCAGTTTTTTCCCGATATTTCCGGAAATACTCGGAATTTTCCAAGTTTCAAAACAGTATTTTGTTAAGCTCCAGAATACGCAACTTTGCCCCAATTTAAGCTTCGACGTATCTCCTGTAGTTTAGGAGATCCTAATGGTGGGAGTCGAATTTGAATTGCCCTGTATATTTGTTCATAAGCCGCTTTTTCAACAACTTTTGATAATGCAGGTAAAATATTAATTGTGCGTAGATCATTTAGTGTTGAGGGATTAGCGGTTTTGTCTATGGGAAATATCAAAGCTTTTTTCCATATTTCGGGAAAAATTCCTTGTGTCAAACATGAATTGACAATGTAAGTCAGAGTGGGAGTTAGGAATGGTATACATATTTTCAACATTTTAATGGAAATTTGGTCCGTGCCAGTGGCGTTACTTTTAATTGAACTAATAATGCGTTCCATATCCTCATTGGATATTTTGAAAAATTCTAGTTTAACTTCGAAAAGGCATTGAAAATTATAGTGGTTCAATATTTCAATAGGAGCATCAGAGGCTAGATCGTTTATGGACGTAATGAAGTGGTTATTTATTAAGTTAGGGTCACTAAGGCCTTCAAGAATTTCATTTTTGTTATTTTTTTTTCGAAACTATTTCTAATAAATTCAGCGTGTTCCATAGTTTGTGTCTGGTAACGATCGGTACATCCCCAACAAATTTGGTTGGTTGGTTCATCTATTCACGATTTCCTTTTTTGATATTTCCCAAATATAAGCAGCATGTTTCTTGGGAATTATAAAGTTATAATTCTTTTGACTTGGAACTGAGATTCAAAATGAGTGGGGAATTCATTTGATACTGAAATTAAACTTTGTTCCAGGCGAATAATTCCAAATGCAAGACGATTTCGACGCAAACCATGAAATCGCACTGCAGAAACGCTATGCCTACCCAAACCAACCTCCAGCAAACCATTTCGGTCCAAACCAAACGAGACTGTTACACGAACGTCCCGAAGCCTTCCACTTACATCTTCGGACTAAGGGGAAGGAAGGACGACGCTCAGTTCGTCGTCGATCTCACGCAGGATGTCACCAAATGACTGTACGGTAGCGACGCGCGACGCTGGTTCCGCGCATGGGTTTTATTTGACGTATGTCGTACTCGCGGTACAGGGTTGGTATTATATTTATAACAGGTATGACTCAAAATAAAAGTATCTATATTTGGAGTTTTTCTTTGCTGGGGGTTTTGGGGAATAATGGCAATTCCAGATTGTAATAGATATTATCGTGATTTCGAGCAATGTCCTTTAAATTGTTTTAGTGCACTGATCTATTGTTTCTTGTTATTAATTGATTAGGTCACGACTACAGGTCATTATCAATTGCGAGTTTGATGACTAGCGAATTGTATGACCGTGACTGTGCACACCACATAAAAACAAAACATTTCTATCTTTATATAAATTTAAGGTGATTAGAATCAAGATAGTGAGTAATATACTCCTGTAGATGAGAGAGCCCTAGCGCTCTGTTAGCCTTATAGGCTAGGCCCTTTTGACCTCAGCTGTAAGTTGCAATGATTCGTTAGTCTGAATAGTGATTATTGAAAGAATACTCTGTATCAGAAAGGTATCTCTAAGGGGTTGCTAGGGAAACAAGGGATAAATAGAGGGAAAATAAGAGAGAACCGAATAGACGCAAAAGTAATCTGGTTCTAAAGAATATCAAATTTGTATATTATAGCTGAAATCCATTCAGAATATTGGTTGCCGAAATCCATGTACACGATAGTTATCAATATCTTATAGAAAAAGGGAAACTTCATCAATTGGGATCGATAAATATTTGATAACAGCCATTCGTCAAAATAGGACATAGATGATTCGTCACATCCAAGTAAATGGAATATCGAGATGAATAACTCATCTACAAAGGAGATGGTTCATTTCTAAAAATATTACAACTGAGAGCAGGTAGGAGAAAACATATTTCAATTTTCGACATAAAAGAAGGGCCGTTCCAAATACGGAAACTTGAGTTGGTTCGTTCCGGACAACTTCCGCAGCCAGAATCATTCATAGTTATTATCATTAGACAAAAATCAATTCAATTTGTAAAGGGTTCTGGCCAGAATTTCTGTTTAAAAATAACTATTGACAAATTTCTATCTTGTTTTGACAGATGTCATTTTGATAGCGCATTGACAATTGTAATTGCCGTACTACATACAGAGTGTTCATTGTATTATAGTATTGTTGGTGAAGTGAATTTGTTTTATTGGAGTGACTTAAATGAAAATACCCTGAGATTGTTACAAAGTATTGGTTTAGTTATGGTTTTAGGTAAGAGTTTTATTTGTTCCCTATTATATTATTGAATGTCCCTTATTTCACAATGTATATATAACTTTCCCCATTACCCCTGTTGTTGTACAATAAATGTTTATATTCCTTTGCTACCCCTTGAGTTTCAATAGCTACCGTCTGTAGCTACACCCCAAGTCGCATTTAGTATAAGGGAAACAACCCCTTATACGGCTCAGGATGCTACCCTAGTAGCCCAAGTCGCGACAATATTAACGATGTAAGTATCGAAAATATTTGTATTATGATATGAGATGGGGAATTTGTCAAAGAAGGCCGAGGGACCGAATTTGATATCCCATCAAGTATCATTATATAAAATCACGATCCGAATTAGTACAATACTTTACATTCTACTAATAAATTAAATTATTTTTTCTACTAGTACATTACTAGAAAACTTCATTTTCGACACCTATAGAAGCGAGGAAAATGGTACTTTTCCTCACTGAGAACAGAAATTTTTCTCCCTCTTAGTTTTTTAAGGTTCATATAACCCGTGCAAAAATTAACGGCAAGGTTAAAGATTCTGAAAAAAAATTCGAGTCATTTTGGCATCCAAATTACATAACAAAAACATAAGAGAGATGTAGACGAAAATCTGATGAACAGTTTTCGAGAAAAAAATGAAAACCTAATTTTTAGAGGTTTTTTAAAGTTTTTCCAAAAATTGATTCAATTATGTCCTCCTTCCCGGAAACATGTTAAATTGACGCAATCCGAATATAAGGTAAAATTTTATTTGAGAGGAAATCATAGAAGGTACATTTTTTTTTGTGTTCGACCAACTAGCTGTCGTATAATACACCATGCTATAGTCAGCTGATTTTTTCTTTCTTCAAGATATTGCTTTAGCGATAATTTAACATGTTTTCAGGTAGGAAAACAAAATTGAATACATTTCTTTTTCTTTGTGCGTGGGAGGCTACCACCGCTCATCCCCCCACGGACCCGCAGCTGACGTTCACGAAGCTTTATAATATAACTCTCTGATGCATTCCACTAATTTTCGCTTGAGAGGAACTTGGTCATGGAAATCTGTCACTGGCTCCCGGACTATCAATGTGAAAGATGATCATGATTTTTTTCAGAATTTTCTACCTCAACGTTCCGTCGCAATTTAAAAAAACTCTGAAAATCTTGTCATAAAATCAAAGACAGTTGAGAAGAATCGCTTTTGTGAGTGGTATTTATATGAAATTTAAAAGACTGAACATTGAGGAAATATTCGCACTATTCATCAGACATAAAATCAATCGATTTATATTTTTAATAATGATTTTCAAAACCTCGGTCAAAAAACGGTAAATCGCTCCAGTAAGTGATTCCTCTGTAGTACATGAAGGAAAAGACAAAAGTAGTTCTGCTACTGTCCACAAGATATTGCACAGAATAGGGATGTTCACAAAAAAATAAAACCGTGCATAAATACAATGAAATCATACATTATTACCTTAGAATTAGATCTGTGAAGCTTAATGAAATTCCAGAATGGTGTTTGCCCATAATCTTCATGTGAAATTGCTGCATTCGTTTGAATGCACGAAACGCTCTCCGATTGGCGTGACGTCAGCGATTCGATCGTGAGTCCCGCGCCAAATAGGTGCATTCGCTTCGCATTGAACGCTGACATTTCTTTCGAAATAAAGCCGTAACCTTGTTTACTTAGTTAATTGTTCTTAGTCTAGTCAACAAGTGCCTTGGTGGTCAACTTTTTTCAGCAGTCTCCGAAAATTATGATTGAGGTGTCATTCGATTCAGAATTGCATCTAGATAATTTTCGAAAAACAATGAAGTTCCGTAAACAAAAATTACAAAAGTTATTAACAATTAACTATAAAAAGGGAGGGGTTTAGTTTTTTGCAAATATCTCATAAACTAATAAAGATTTTTTAAATTTGAAAAAAGATTCAAAAAGAGGAGGAAATTTCCTAAAAAAAGTTTATACTCCCGAAATTGTAGGACTAATATTTATAATTTTCCCAGAGGGTTGAAAAAACGCCCGAAAACGGGTACTCCGGCTTGCGCAAGCCACGCTTCCTTCGGACCTTTAATGAATAAATATTATTTAAACGTATTAAATATAAAAATTAAAAATTGAAAAAATTCAGGTGCCTACAAGAAAGATCAATGAACAATAATCCGTGGCCAAAAAATTTTTATCGCGATTTTTCAATAAGTTATCCATAAATTAATTAACAATTTTTTGTAGCACGAACATTAATATTGCAAAATTTTAAAACTACACTGGCATACAAAATTAACCGGACAAACAAAATTTTGTTCAAATTCAATCTTAAATAACTTTTAAACCTTTTCATCAATTTCGATAATTTTTTTTTTCCAAGTTGTAGGTTCTTTCATTGTTATCATTCTCTACTATCGATTTTGCAGAAAGTTCTTAAAGATTTGTCGTTATATAGGTTATGATAAAAGGTGCACTTTACCCCAACATTTCTGAACACCCTGTGGAAGAATTTGACTACTGAATGATAGGTCTTCGTACGAGATTTTAAAGCCTGATCTTTCGTCAACAGTTCTTTTTTTGATTCATATCAATAACTGCATTGCATTCTTAAAGAAAAAAAGCATTTTTAAAGAAAACCATGCGATTCGTAACCATAAAAAAATTTTATTAAAAAAATAACAGTGACAACAATGGTAATTAATTGGTATCAAAATCGAGTGTTTCCTCCCCGGGCTTGAATAACAGCTCTCATCCTTTCTGGCATAGACTGAATTAAACCAGCAACTGCGTCTTGGGGTATTTGCTCCCACTCGTTTACCATCGCCTGTTCCAACGCAACCACAGTTTGAAATTCTCCATAGTTCTGCCTAAGCCTTCGTCCTAATTTGTCCCACATATGCTCTATGGGGTTGAGATCCGGACTCCTTGGCGGCATTGAGGTATTGCCTAGTCATTCTGGCTATGTGCGGCCGAGAATTATCTTGCATTAGGAGAAAATTTTGTCCTATAAAGGGCATATAAGGGACTACATGTTGTTCCAAACACTCCCTGATGTATCTGTCAGCATTGAGGCTCTTTCCCCGTAGCGAAACAAGATCTGTGCGGGCTTCCAAGGAAATACCGCCCCATATCATCACTCCTCCACCACCAAATTGAACTCTAGGAGAGAAACAACATTGAGCATAGCGTTCTCCAGGCCTTCTCCACACTCTTTGACGACCATCAGGTGAATATCTCGTAAAACGAGACTCGTCTGTGAAAAGAACATTTCGCCAATCGTCCATATCCCAATTTGCATGAGTTCGAGAAAATTCCAAGCGCTGCCTTCGATGACCTGCATCCAATAGGGGACCTGTAGCAGGTACACAAGATGATAGGTTTTGTTCCTCCAATCTTCGAGCCAAAGCTGTAGCAGGAATTGTTCTTTCTCGAAGAACTTGGAGTCTCAAAAACCGATCTTCAACTGCGTATGTTGCTTTCCGTCTTCCCTGCGCAGGTCTTCTTAAATACGAACCAGTTTCTCTGAATCTTTTTATCGCATAGGATACTGTACTGCGTGGAACAGCAAGTCTATCTGCGATATATCGAATGGCATGACCATCATCTTGTAAAGCTACAGCTTGCGCTACTTGTTCCGGTCTCATTTTTTTAAAACTTTCTCGTTAGCGGTATACCTCCGAAACAAATCACCTAGAGACACAACCACCTTAACATACACTATAAAGCAAATAAATCTGTGAATAATTGTTGACTACTGCTTAGCAAAAATCTTTTTGACAAGCCATAAAAAATGCTTAACTGAAACTTGTCATAACAAGCAAAGCCAACTTAAAAAAATCGCTTGTTTATGGTTACGAATCGCATGGTTTTATTTAAAAATGCGTTTTTTCTTTAAGAATGCAATTATTGATATGAATCAAAAAAAGAACTGTTGACGAAAGATCAGGCTTTAAAATCTCGTACGAAGACCTATCATTCAGTAGTCAAATTCTTCCACAGGGTGTTCAGAAATGTTGGGGTAAAGTGCACCTTTTATCATAACCTGTATAACGTCAAATCTTTAAGAACTTTCTGCAAAATCGATAGTAGAGAATGATAACAATGAAAGAACCTACAACTTGGCAAAAAAATTATCGAAATTGATGAAAAGGTTTAAAAGTTATTTAAGATTGAATTTGAACAAAATTTTGTTTGTCCGGTTAATTTTGCATGCCAGTGTATTAACCTAAGAAAGTTTTCCTTTCATGGAGCTATTTTTCAAAGGTCTTAGAATAGATTCCCGTTGGAAAAATTAAAAAAATTGTTAAAATTTCATTTTGTTATTGTTGAACTATATCTTATTTTCAGCAGATTTCAATGGTATAAAGAAATTTAACAACTTCTGGACAATTTCATTTATTTCAATGTTAATGTGTACATAAAAACATGACAACAACATAATAAAACAAATCATAAACATCTTGATGAAATCAATTTTGTAACACTCCCTCTATTTCATCAAAGTTCAGTATATTCAACTCCCCTCGTATGAATTGAAGTCTATCTCTGGATAAGGGTTTCGTCAGAATATCAGCCAACTGGAATTTGGATTCAATAAATTGGATGTCAATGTCACCTCTTCCGATGACATCCCGAACAAAATGGTACTTAATATCGATGTGCTTAGTTCGTTTATGGAATTCAGGGTTTTTCGTCAATTTGATTGCACATTGATTATCAACGAATATCTTAGTTGCACTAGTCTGAAGTAATCCAAGTTCATTTAGTAGAAGTCGTAACCAAATTACTTCTTTTGTACCCAATGCCAACGATATATATTCTGCTTCGGTCGTCGACAGAGCTACGACTTGTTGACATTGTGAAGTCCACGATATTGGAGCACCATACATCATAAAAATATATCCACTTCTAGATTTCCTGCATTCTAAATCTCCTCCAAAGTCTGCATCGGTAAATCCACTCATGATCAAATGTTTCGTGTCTGTTTTTCCATAAACCAATCTCAAATTCGACGTTCCTTTCAAATACCTCAAAATCCTTTTTGCCACAGTCCAATGCTCTTGATTGAAATTATTGAAGAATTGGCTGACAAGACTTACAGCATATGCAATATCTGGACGACTGTTCATTGCTACATATAACAGAGCTCCAACAAATTCTCGAAAAGGAACGTCAAGGTTTGAACATTTTTCTTTTGGTTTCATCAACTGGGTACCTGGTTCGATTGGTACAGCTACTGGTATTGCATCCACCATGTTGAATCTTTCCAAAAGTATTTGTATAAAGTTTCCTTGATGGATTGATAACAAGTTTTTGCTTCTGTTTCTATCAATTTGAAGTCCAATGAAACATTTTGAATTCCCAACCGTGATTTCAAAATTTTCTCTCAGATTTGACAGAATAATTTCGATGACATTCGTAGATTTCGTGAATATCAATTCGTCATCAACAAAGAGAACTAGATACACATGATTTCCATCCATTTTTCCGACAAAAACACAATGATCTGCGTTTGTCTGTTTAAATTTGAAAGTTGTCAAAAAGGTTTTGAATTTGAAGTTCCAACATCGCGGAGCTTGCTTCAGTCCGTAAAGGCTCTTATTCAGCTTACAAACAAGACCTTCAGATTCTTCGAAACCTATTGGCTGTTTCATGAAAATCGTTTCGTCTAATTCACCATAGAGAAAAGCTGTTTTCACATCGAACTGTGCGATTTCTAAGTCTTCGGCAGCTGCTATGGCAAGAAGTAGTCTCACTGATTCATATCTCACAACTGGTGCGAAAGTTTCCTGGTAATCGATTCCCTCCTTCTGAGAAAATCCTCTGGCCACTAACCTTGCTTTGTATCTTTCTGAACCATTAATATCGTGTTTTTTACGGAATACCCACTTGGAATCTATGATGCTAACATTCTCAGGAGCTTTAACCAGTGACCAGGTATTATTTCTTTTCAGAGCTTCAATTTCTTCTTCCATTGCTTTGAACCATTTTTCATGTTCGCAGTTGTTCAAAGCTTCATAATATGATTGTGGATTTTCAACTTCGGTCACTAACGAAAAGAAATCTTGTGGTTTCAAAGTATTCCTATCTCTCAACTGATACTGATGGTTTTCATGATTTTCTAAATTGATTTGGTGACTGCTGTTTTCAGTTTGAACAATTACTTCATTTTCCCTTGAATATTCCTCTTCGTTTTCTTCATATTGATCATTTTCATTCAGCATTCTTTCTTCATTTTCTGATTCTTTCATTTTCAGGTAAACTAACACATCTCTTTCTTCTTTTTCTTCATTTTCTTCATTTCCATTACTTTTTGATTCATTGAAAATAATATTTGCACTTATGAATATCTTTCTTTTCTCCGCATTCCAAACGCGATAGTTACTAGAATCATTGTCATATCCAACAAGTATTACCTTTTGACTTTTCTTTTCCCATTTCTTTCGGAATTCTTTCGATTGATATATGTACGCTACAGAACCGAATACTCTCAGATGTTTCAAGGTCGGTTTTTTTCTGTACCACTTTTCAAAAGGAGTCAATTTTCTTGAACATTGCGTGATAGATCTGTTCAGGATATATACTGCAGTATTCACTGCCTCTGTTGGAACATTTTTTGCCCACATCATCGTTCTTGCACATTCTGTAACTGTTCGAATGTCTCTCTCAATGAAACCATTTTGTTCATGTGCATATGGAGCGGAGAAAATGTGAATTATTCCTTGTTGTTGCAGATACTTCTTCATATCATGACTGGTGTATTCTCTACCATTGTCTGTTCTAAGTGTTCTGATCGAATTTCCAGTTTGCCTTCTTACTAATGCTTCGAAAGATTTGAAAGTTTCAAAAACGTCTGATTTATTTTGCAAAAAGTAAACCATTTGAAAATCACTACATTCATCTTTGAAAATCAAAAAATATTTGGATCCTTTTGGAGATGATATATTCATAGGCCCGCATAAATCGGAGTGAATGACTTCGCCTGGGATTTCAGATTTCGTCCTGTGCGATACAGGAAAAGTTCTACGTTTTTGCTTCCCATATTGACAGCTCTCACAAAACGTTCCAACTCTATCGGATAAAATAACACCGTCAATAGCTCCACAGTTTACTGTTTGTCTAACGGCTTCAAGATTCAAATGACCTAATCTTTCATGCCACAATTGAATATCACTTCTTGTTGACACGGAGTTACATTCGGAAGATATTTCCGTTTTCAGCAACATTTTGAACATGGATTTTTTCCTCACACAGGTAAGTTCACCAGACGAATTTATAAACTCACAACGATCTTGCTTTGCAATCATGGTGTAACCCTTGTCAGTCATCTTTCCAACTGATAATAGATTTCGTTTCAGTTCAGGAATGAACAGGACGTCTGTTATTATTTTATTCTTCCATACATTGTCAACGAAAGCTTTGACTTTTATATCACCGACAGCTACAGCTTTGATAGTTTTATTATTTGCTACTCTAACGATAAGGTCATTTTCAGCTGGTTTCAAATTTATAAACCATTCTTCATGGAAAGACATGTGAACACTGGCACCAGTATCTGCCAGCCATATATCTTCATCATCTTCAGTGGAATTTTCAATTATTGAAGTTATATCACATATGAGAGCATCTGCTTCAATGAAATCATCTGATTTATCGTCATTGAAATCAAAAAATTCATCAACAGCAAATGCTTCTAAATTCCGATCTGCGTGGGTTATATTTTCATTGTCATTTCTTCGAGGACATTCTCTCCACCAGTGGCCAATTTGCTTACAATGACCACATTTCGTTCTCTTCTTCAGTTCCGCAACATCAGGTTTCTTTTTTGACTTAGAGGCATTGTAGGTTTTCATCGCTTGCACTTCTAGAGCTAAATTTTCTTCTCTTTCATCACTAATACTCATTTTATGTTCTTCTTTCAACAATCTAGCTATCAGTTCTTCAAGAGTTTGTCTCGTCTGATCAACTGAATCCCAAGCTGTTACAAACATGTTAAATTTAGGAGGCAAACTGTTTATAATTTTCGATATAACAGCAACATCTGATAATTCTTCTCCCATATCTTTTAATTGTTTCACAACAGATTCCACTTCAGATATGAAACCTGCAATCCTTTGACCACTCGTCATCTTCAGTTCATAGTACTTTTGATACATGATATGTTTCGATACTTCGGTTTTTTGTTCATGTATGGTATTCAACTTGGTCCACATTTCGCGAGCAGATTGGCAGTTCACGAGGTAGGTCAGCTGAGACTCACTTATGGTGGCTAGTAAAATAACCATTGTTCGGTTATTATTATTCTCCCATAACTTAAATGCATCATGATCATTCTGCAGAGGTTTTTGCTCAATACCAGTTGTGATCTCCCATAATTCACTAGCTTTCAGGGCAATGGAGATACTAAATTTCCACAGTTGAAAATTTGAACCATCAAATTTCACGATTCTTGCAAAATCAAGTTTTTCATTCATCTTTCTGGAACACTTTCAAAATTTGTCACAATGACAAATGGAAAAAACTTTCAGTGCTTATTGGACAGGTATTTCAGTGGGTCTACTACAGCTTCAGCAGAATCGTTCTGGGCCCATAACCTGTTGAACTATATCTTATTTTCAGCAGATTTCAATGATATAAAGAAATTTAACAACTTCTGGACAATTTCATTTATTTCAATGTGAATGTGTACATAAAAACATGACAACAACATAATAAAACAAATCATAAACATCTTGATGAAATCAATTTTGTAACAGTTATTAACAATTTACTAAGGTGAAAAATTATAAAGCTTTATTATATACTGAATTTATATTTATATTGATTCGTTTTTTTATAATCAGAAGCTACTTAAATATGATTTTTTATAATTTTTATCTCCTATTGTTTAAAAAATTGTTATAAACAAATGCGTTGTTTATGAGATATTTTAAAAAAATTTTTGATAACATAATCTTTGATGATAATTATGATTTAAAAAAAAACCGTTTCTTAAAAAAAATTGTTTATTGCTGAAAAACGCATTTGTTGATTAACAATTATTTTCTCCCACTTCTAATTAACATTAAGGAACCGTTTTTTAAATCATTATTTATTTTTATTTTTAATATAAAAAAAATTGTATTTAAATTTTTCATTGTTTATGTAATAATAATTTATTCATAATATCCCAAGAAACAGGTTTGTTTATGGTAGGGATACAATATAATGATAATAATAACAACGCCTTACAAAGGTACAGAAAAAATAATATCCAATTGATATAAATACAATTCATAAAAAAACTTAAAAAAAAGGAAAAGTTATCCATGTCAATTCAAAATAGTTGGACGGAAAAATAAAATAAATTATGGAAAAAAATCATTTTAGACTAATTGACGAAGAAAATGGGTTTTTTTTAAAATCGCCACTTTTGTAATTTTTTTAATTTCATTTGGTAGTGAATTGTTGATATCTATACCATCATGGTATATCGATTTTTTTCCAAAATTACTTCTGAAATTGCTGAGGCTTAAACAGTTTGCTTGTCTTGTTTTGTGATCATGTATGTTATTGATTTCGATGAAATTTAAATTAGAAATTTTCTGTTTCAATCGAATAAAGTGAATAAATGAACAAATTTTTACTTTATAAAGGGAATTCAAATTTAGTAAACTCTTAGGTTTATATAAGTTTGCTGTTGGTTCTAAAAACGGTAAGTTGTAAATATATTTCAAAGATTTATTTTGTAATTTTTTTAGAGGTTTCAAAGCTGAATTATTAGCGGTTCCCCAGATTGATACCAAATACTGTAGGTTAGAATAGAAAAGAGAAAAGAGAAAAGAGTTAATATAAATCAAAAATAAAACAGGTCCTAAAATTGATCCTTGCGGTACCCCACATTTGATATCCACCAAACAACTGCTAACACCATTAACTAACACGTACTACTTCCTATTCATCAGATAATTTTCAAACCATTCATGAATTTTTCCTCTTATACCTATTGAGTATACTTTTGCAAATAAAATTTTGTGGTCAACCGTATCAAATGCCTTACACAAGTCAAGAGAGAGAAGGCCACATTTCTTGTTGCTGTCTATCTGAATCTGGATATGCGAAACAACATCCAGAACTGCCGCCTCTGTGTTTCTCAACCTGCGAAAACCATATTGATTATGACTTAATAAATTGTTTTTCTCAAGAAAATTAAAAAGTCTGACATTCAGTATTTTTTCCAAAATTTTTGAAAATGCTGGTAAAACTGATATAGGTCGGTAATTATTTACGTTATCTTTCCGACCGCTTTTAAATATTGGTGAAACTTTGGCAACCTTAATTTTTTCTGGGACACATCCTGTTTTTAATGACTTGGATATTATATCACGTAAAATGGGAGATAGCTCATTTTTTATAACTTTCACAATTCCAGCAGTAATTTCATCAAATCCAGAAGATTTATGGATGACCAAATTATCAATAATTTCCTCAATTTCATTAATACATACTGGTGCTGAAAACATAGACGGAACACTTGATTTATCTCCAACATTTTGAGTTTTGATTGCTGAAGATAGTTTTGGTCCAATGGTTACAAAATGCTTATTGATTTCCTCACATATATCCTGAGGATCACTAACCTTTACTTTATTGGTGATAATGTGTTTAATTTATTTTTTGGTGCTATTTGAATTATATAGTAAGGAATTTATGCCCTTCCAAATTTTTTTTGGGTTAGCTTCGACAAATTTATTCTCATAGATTTTTTTTTTGTTTCTCTAATTGATTTTTTTACTAATCTGTTAATATGACGATCATACTCTTTTTTGTAGAAATCTGAATATGGATTCTTTTTTTTCTTATAAAAGAACTTATCGCGAATTTTAATAAGGTTTGCAACACGTTCATTGAACCAAGGTTTAGAATCATGTTTTTTTGTAAAAGTTTTCAAAAACGAGTTGTTTTCAAAATTTTTGAGTAAATCCTCATATTCTTCATTTGGATTTTCATAACGAAAAAGGTTATTGCCAAATTCATGAAGTTCATTTTTAAATTTTTCTATTTCATAAAACTTGATTTCATTCGCAACTTGTTGGATTTTGTCTATTATTGATACATGCTATATACATTTTGTGATCGCTTAATGCAGTATTGATTAAACACAAATCTATATTTTTTTTAGAATTTGTTATGAAATGATCAATTAATGTAGAGCTGTTGGTTGTTTCTCTAGTAGAAATCTCATCATTACATATTGAAAAATTATTCGAAACATATATATCCAATAAATTTTTTGACTCATTATCATTTGATAACAAATTTACGTTCATATCACCAAAAAAGAACCATTCATAATCAATATTGTTAAACGATTCGAGGGTTCTATCCAAAAAACTGAGAAATTGTTGACTTTTAAATTTTGGGGGACGATATAAACCACATATCAAAAATGAAGGAGATTTTGGTTGAATTGCTAAATAGGTTAGAGGATTACCCTTTTTTTCAAGTATTCCAAATTCAATATCTTTTTGAATGAATACTCCTACACATGTAATAAACAAGTTGTTATAAACAAATAAATTTTTACTATTTATTTTTTTTTCTTATTTTACTTGACATGATTTAGTTAAAAAAAAAACTAAATCATGTCTGTTTTTGTGACAATAAGTAAAATAAGAAAAAAAATAAAAGGTAAAAATTTATTTGTTTATAACAAATTGTTTATTACATAAACAATGAAAAATTTAAATACAACAATTTTTTTATGTCAAAGAGAAAAATAAATAATGATTTTTAAAAAATGGTTCCTTAATGTAATTAGAAGTGGGAGAAAATAATTGTTAATCAACAAATGCGTTTTTCAGCAATAAACAAATTTTTTTAAGAAACGGTTTTTTTTTTAAATCATAATTATCATCAAAGATTATGTTATAAATTAAAATTATCTCATAAACAACGCATTTGTTTATAACAATTTTTTAAACAATAGGAGATAAAAATTTAAAAAAAATCGTTTTCAAGTAGTTTCTGATCTTAAGAAAATGGATCAATAATAATATTATGAAAAAAAAATTTTTTTCAGTGTTTAATAAAGCTTTATAATTTTTCACCTTAGTAAATTGTTAATAACAAAATGAAAATTAGCAATTTTTTTATTTTTCCAACGGGAATCTATTTTAAGAGCTTTGAAAAATAGCTCCACGAAAGGAAAAAATTCATAGGTTAATAGTTTAACAATGGTCGCACTTGCAATGTTAATGTTCGTGCTACAAAAAATTGTTAATTAATTAATGGATAACTTATTGAAAAATCGCGATAAAAATTTTTTGACTACGGATTATTGTTCATTGATCTGTCCTGTAGGCACCTGAATTTTTTCAATCTTTAATTTTCATATTTAATACGTTTAAATAATATTTATTCATTAAAGGTCCGAAGGAAGCGTGGCTTGCGCAAGCCGGAGTACCCGTTTTCGGGCGTATTTTCAACCCTCCGGGAAAATTATAAATATTAGTCCTAAAATTTCGGGAGTATAAACTTTTTTTAGGAAATTTCCTCCTCTTTTTGAATCTTTTTTCAAATTTGAAAAATCTTTATTAGTTCATGAGATATTTGCAAAATACTAACCCCCCCTTTTTTTAGTTAATTGTTAAAAACTTTTGTAATTTTTGTTTGCGGAACTTCATTGTTTTTCGAAAACTATCTAGATGACATTCTGAATCGAATGACACCTCAATCATAATTTTCGGAGACTGCTGAAGAAAGTTGTCAACCAAGGCACTTGTTGACTAGACTATTCTACCGATTACTGCATGATGGAAGAGGGTTTTCAAAAGGCTGATTTCCATAATTTACCAATAGTAAATGTTGTTATGGTGTCTGATTTTTTAACAGAGAACATTTTGAAATCATGTTCAACTTTTATATAAATTTTGTCATAGGAGTGTAAAAATCTATATTTCAGGTGAAACTTGCGACAATAAAATGAGTTAGGTGAGGTATGGCAATTTCTGAATAAAAATGTATGGCACTTCCGTGTTTATTAAAATAACACATTTTTCAAAATCAGTAGCTAATGACAATATTTAGTTTACTTCGATTTTAGTTTGCTTGGATTTCATGATAATATAGGCTGAAATAGAAAAAAAAAATGTTAAATAGTAAAGTATTTCTATAATTCAAACCGCAGTTCATGATCTTTGCTAATAATGATTGTATTACACTGTATGGAACCTTTGGTATAGTAATGACACCTCGCCCGTAAGATTAAACTGAGGTTAACTTAGTTTAATCTTCCTCTTGAGGATGATCACTTGGTGACTGAAACACGTGTCGAGGTGTTAAAATAATGGTTTGGTGTTGGGATAAAACTCCAGTATATTCAATAATAATAATTCAATTCAGTATATTCAATTCAGATTCATTCAAAATTTCAGAAATTTTCCTTTTTCTTGATTTTATCTCGCTACTCAAACGGGAAGTGGTTGTTTTTTCATCCGCCTGCCAAATGAAAATATGCGGGACCACTCCCGGCTTCATTCGAGCTTTACCTTTACTAAACTTATGATTCTTCATAGTTCTCCATATCTTCTGCAAGCTGTAAAATTTGAATTATTTAATATTTCGTTAGTAATACTAACAAAGACCCGAACTCACGTTGAAATGATCTTCATAACAAAAAAAAACTGTTTCTACCGACACTTCTTTTATCTCTTCCTTCTCACACCAGTAAATCATTTCCTTCTTTTTTGAAAGATTTCGTGGAACTGTTATGAATATTTTCTCCATATTATTTTTGTTTGTAGGAACAAAACACCTCTTATTATCACACATAAAAGCGCGCGGTATTACAACGCACTCCGCTCACACTATCAAAGAAATGACGTCAATCGCTGCTAGCCTCGTGCAGGGTACGTTTTCTAGCCTCGCTGATTTCATCATATTTGTTTTGCGTTTCTTTAATCACATTTTCATTTTTGAGACTTTTTGTGCTGGTAATGTGTTTTAGAGGGGAATAACGGTCGAAATACATTATAATTAAAAATTAGTGGACATACCTATTATTGTCAGTGTCATATTTACTATACAGCGTTGCAATAGTTCTAGACAGCGGTAACCGATGTAATTGTTTAATGTAAATGAAAGTTACGTCGATAGGGGTTTGTCAGTTTATCAGTTGGATGTTGGATTGGTAGATACGCCTAAAGCCTTGGAGTCCTTGCGATTTAAAATATCAGTTTTGGAAATAAAACAGGACGCAAAACAATTGAAAAATAATGATAATAATCGTGATAGCGTCTTTATGATCCCTTCCAGTTGTTTTTAAATAACATTATATTATTCATCAAATAAATTAATATTTTGGAACCTTTGGTGTGAATACAATTCAAGAACAAGGAAACTACCCAAACACCAAAACTACGTCACAATCACACTCGGCGCGCGTTTCGCCAACAAAGTTAGTAAGCTTTTAGCTCCTGAAGATGCTAACTTTGTTGGCGAAACGCGCGTCGAGTGTGATTGTGACGTAGTTTTGGTGTTTGGGTAGTTTCCTTTTTCTTAAATTATATTATTCAGTTCAGTGAGTTCAGCTCACAAAGTTGAAAAATATTAATAAAAATAAATTATAGTGAGTTGTTCATATTTGCAGCTCTTTTTGAATTTTACCAACAATATTGTCGTTTGTGCTAGAAGCAACTCTAATCTAAGCAAGATCAAGGACGTACTGACTATGTCTTCAACAAACCCATGGATACTGCAAACCCGAATATCAGAAAAACAAACGAAATGAATACAATAAATAATATACAGGTGAAAGGGCAATACCAAAGATTCCCAAGATCTCCTCCCACAGGAATACCGACGGCACAGGCATCATCTAAAAACCAAAATCTAAGGAAAAGAATGAACCAGCTTCAATGAAAATGGTCCCCACCTCTGGAAACACTGAAAACGATTGAAAAGATGACCCCTTTTAGAACAAAAGGAGGTCTCTATCCATGGTAAGCCTGGATGTTCTGCAAATCAACCGAAATTTGCAGACAAGAAAAAACATCACTGTTTCTGAAAAATGTTGTGTACACCCATTACAAAACTGAAGACTCCGCAAATTTTCCGAAACTTGCAGACATGATTCGGCACGGGGGTTAAGTTCGAAAAACGAGGTCTCCACCCAAAACATATCTGAGGGCGCTGCAAATTTCCTGAAACATTCAGACAGGACACAGCAATTAAGGAACACTGAATTCGAATAATTTAGTCTCCCCCCAACAAAAATAAGACGCACTGCAACTCTCGCCAAATTCACGGACTCAGCAGAGGCCACTGAATTCGAATAACGAGCCTACTGAGGTCTCCAACCAACAAAATTATGGAGGCACTGTGAATTCCACCAAATTGACAGCAGGACTCAACTGATCTCGAAAAATTATTTCCTGAGGTTTCCACCCAACAAAAAACTAGAGAACCTGTTAGTTTCACTAAATTCACTGACAAGGCTCTGTAGAGGTCGCTTATCAACAGTAATGGGAGTTGGGGGAAGAAGGGGAGGGAGTAAATTCTGATAAAATAGTACAATATTGTACAACATTAGCAACAATGAAACAAGTAAAAATGTTGTTAATAGATGCAGAAATAAATAGTCTAATCTGCGCAAGGGGTGATTTCAACGCCCCCTAGCAGCGAAACTATCAATTTTTTTGGGTTAGCGCAATGGTACCATTGGTTGAGAATTACATGGACTACATCATACCAAAAATTCAGAAATTTCCACCGGGACCCAAATTCCATAAGGAGTTTGCGGGGTCCTTTGTTTTTTTTATATTGTAGAACTCGAGATGCTGATCAAATGTCTCCATTGCGCCAAAGCTCTAAATTCAACGGTTTAGATTATACAGGGTGACTGAAAAAAAAAACTAATTTCGAAAGCTTGCACCAAATTAAAAAGAATTTAATTAAAACATAGTTGCAACCCCACAAAATATCTACGTCTTCCTAGAATAGGCTTTTTCTATCAGGATGCATCAAAAAATTATTCTTTACACCTTCGTAGAAAAAAGTAATTTATTTGAGCGAGATCCATCACATACTCAGTTTGTGTAAAGTTCTGAGAGACTTCATATGGCGCCCATATTTGCAAATTTCTCAAAAACGGTTGCCCCTAGCGTTGTGGAGCAGTTATATCTTTTCTGCATAGAAAAGTTGTAGGAATAAGATTTGAATATAAAAAATACCATAGTTTACTGTCGAAATAGAGCAAATTAAAATAAGTAATGAGATTGTTCGCCGCGTTACCAAGTGCTATATAAAAATGACTACCAAATTTTGAATTTTCACCTTAAAAAAAACCCCTTCACCAAATTTTGGACAGAAAAACTATATTTTGCAAAGGTATTCAAAATAATTGAAAATAAAATTTCAACTTCAACACCCTGTATTTCCGAAACGAAACATTTGCTAACACATTTCATAGGAACTTTTTATCTTAAAATTCGTCAAAGATTCCCCGTTTGAAGTTTGAACAAGTCTCCTCAAGAGTCTGAGCCAAGCAATTTTACCCATCTAGATTCACTTATGGTACTATAGAGATCCAAAAACACGCGGAGAATTTCAACAGAAAAGAAGAAGCACTACCATCTCTGAGACCATTCTGTGTTGACTGGGTATTTCATGAGGTTATAAGCTTTTATGTTTTCCCTTAAAGATATTCACCCCAATGTGTGAACTACACCTTTTTCAATTGTAATTCAGAAAGTGTAACTTGAAATTCAGATTAGTAACATGTAAATCAGAAACTGTAACTTGTTATTCAGAATTGTTAACTGTAATTCAGAAACCGTAACATGTAATTCAGATCAATTAATTGTATTTCAGAAACGGTAACATGTAATTCAGATTAGTTAATTGTATTTCAGAAAGCGTCAATTGTAATTCAGAAACCATCACTTGTAATTCAGAAACCACCAAGGACTTGATTAGTAAGAATAGGGAATATGAGAACAACGAATTATTAATTAGTGAACATTATTATGAACAATAATATTTATCGCCCAACGGGCATGTCTTGAAATGCTAAAGCTGTAGCATGGTGAATGGTGGTGTGTTGTGCAGCCCTACCACAATCGCCTCCCACTATAAGTATTTTTTGCCGGGACCTTGAACTTGGGGAACTCGAAGATTCTCTTTTACATAGGACATAGGACCATATTGTTTCGACTGGGTTCAACATTGGGGAGAATGGACTCAAACGAAGAAGACTTGCCTCAGTTCCATCCAGAAAATAAGTATGTACATACGGGTTGCTCTTGGTTTCTGAATTACAGTAGTTGATACTTTCTGAATAACAATTAACGCTTTCTGAATTACATTTTACACCTTCTGAAATATAATTAACTAATCTGAATTACATGTTATGGTTTCTGAAATACAATTTACTAATCTGAATTACACGTTACGGTTTCTGAATTACAATTTATTATTCTGAATTACAAATTATACTTTCTGAAATACATCTTATACTTTCTGAATTACAATTGAAAAAGGTGTAGAAATTGCATTCGATAAATTGATAAATCATGCAAATTTCATGTAGCAATTTTAGATTCAGAGGACATTGTTTACGTTTTGTTCTTATAGGAATAATTTTTGCGCCATTTTCTTGTACCCGCCATCTATCGGCGGATTTTTGTACTCAATATCAGTAGGAAGCCTCATTGCAAGCCGCTTTGTAGTAGTTTCCTACTTCATCGGACACCGTCGATGCACTACCGCTCTACAGATGGCGCCCTCATTCAGTTCCTCCGTAACGTCAACAAATAGAATCAGAAGGCTGCCTGGAGCAGAGCCAGATGCCAGAACAAAAACGACAAAATAAAAACAGTTGACTGGCGAGAGGCGACAGCGTACGAGTATCGAGGCCGTTTCTTTTCCCTTGAGAAGGAATATGTGAATTATGATTTTGTTTTTTTAGTGAAAATGACATCCAATCTAGTGATTTATTTGGTTTGTGTTGTGATATTTGTGACGAGTGTTTTCAACGAGGATATTGACACGAAATCTAAATTAGGTAAGTGTCCGGTTTCAATCTTGATATAGGTCGTTGGAGGAAGAACCCTCCGTTATTTTCTTCTTGAGTGATGTGAGAGATGAATTATCAAGAAACGTTCTATCAACCTCATGAGGTTGGCTGAAATAAAAAAGACCAATAATCTGTAAACATAAGGTCCAGGAACAATACAACAACAAGAACGATATCATTTCAGACTAGGTGTTTGATACAAATATAACAATTTTTTTCTTGTTTGTTTGTTGCTATTTTATCATTGACAGCGTTCGTAATCTTTGTCGTCATAAAAATGTTGGGTTGGAAATACAGGGTGTCCCATTAGTATCTAAATCATGAATTATGGCAAGGCAAAGTACCTACCTATATAGGTTAAAATACCTAACTAAAGTTATTTTATAGGATTATAGGAAGCAACACCCCTCCAAAGTTCAAATTTTAAAACAGCTGACATTGAGGTGCACAATTTGAAAGCAATTCAGTTATTTCATCCTTTGTTATTATTTGTCAATAGGTACTCTGGTACTCAATATTTGATTGGCGAGTGGCGACAACCTTGAGAATGGTGGACTTATAAAACTCAAACTAAAAACTTGGAATTAACAATCAAACGTCAACTTAGAAAATTAAGATTTTGACATTCAAAACAGTAAAAGACAAGCTTTAAAGATACTGGCGTGAAAACAGCTGCCAATTTGGCAAAAAATAGCTGAACACCCAGTGGCGTTCGTCAGGATTTTAATATGAAAATCTAATTATCGCAACCAAACTTCACTAAGTATGTAGATACAGAAAACCGAAAAATTTCTATAATCATAATCCTTGAACGCCTTGAAGAAAAAAATGGAGAATCAAAATACTTGCATAATATACGATTCTAACACGTGCGCAAATTGCCTTTTTCGCACGCAAAAACTTATACGAACTCCGATTCGCGTCGTTCGCCTAACTGTATCTGCGTGCAGAAAAGTAACACTTTGCGCACTAGTTAGGAAATAGTTATTTATGTAACAAGTGTGTAAAGTCGTTTTTTTGACGAATGTGAATCACATGAGTCAAAAAAAGCCTTTACACACGAATTACATTCAATATTTTTTCTACTACCGTACTTAATTTTTCACTGAGATTAGAAATACATAATTTACTCAACACACTATGGTAAAATGAATGTACATTTTACAAACATTAATTTATTTGCCGAATAAATAGTAATTTTCCCAACAAGTGCGGAAAGTGATACTTTCCCGCACGCGACTGCCGTTGACCCGAACGACGCGAAGCGGAGTTCGGGCAAGCAGTCAAGGGCGGGAAAGACACTTTACGCATGAATTAGGAACATTATTTTTTCTACGATCGCGTAAAGATTCAAAAAGCACATTAAAAATATATATTTTATTTCAACATACAAAACATTCCATGAAAATCCACTAATTATTATTAATGAAAAATACGCCAAAAAAACCTCTTCTCTGAAGCTACTCACTCCTTTTTCCTTACACCAGTTTAAAAATTGGTTGTATTGCTGTTCGTATCTTTCTCGTGATTTACTTGGTAACAGGTCTGAATTTACCTCATCTGCGGCCTTTAATATTGGTTCTGGGAGCTCTTCGTCTGACGAATCCATTAAAATATTGCTTTTATTGAAAATAATTTGAAAAATGCCAGAATCGGACACTTTGACAACGCTTCGACTTGAAACTTTGACATCTTGATGACAACTTGGTTGTCATAACAAATCTTTGGTTACCATAGCAAACCTCTTGACTCAGCTTAGTTTGATTGTTATGTGCATTGATTTTGAGAAATGTATAGGGCAGATATATGAAAGTATCGCAATTTCTTCATTCCAATGAATGAAAAATAGTCTGGGTTAGATTGAATATTAAAACCTATATTAGTTTGAATACGGGTAAGATCAATTAAATGTACTTACATTTAATAACGATAAATTGACATATTTTACTTTCCCGCACTAGTGCGGGAAAGCGAGTTTTCCCGCACTAGTGCGGGAAAGTGACACTTTCTAAACTAAAATGAGTGCGGGAAAGTGGGTAAAAACGCACGGTCGTAGAAAAAATATATTTCACTCTTACATAACAAAATAACAATAACAAACAAAACAATGGTCAATAAATTAGATTTTTAGTTGTTAGTTGTTGGAAATATTAATATTGAAGGTGCAACTATTACAGCTTCCAAAATTTATGAATTTGGCCTTTTCCATTACAGAGTTTAATACATTTTGTGACCTTATTTCTGGTAATATTGGTATCGAGCGGTTCTCCAAATTCTTTGTTATCGTCTTCAACATTAAAACTGTAGTTTCTAGAAACGCTCTGTTTGGAAGTAGATGGCATACTGTCATCCATCAACAGTTTATTAGAAATTTTATTCTTTTGGGTAATTGTGCTATCCACATAGCCTTCTGTAACTATCAGATGACTTCCATCCTCCGTGTTTTACAGTTAGAAGGTCACCTATACAATTTGCTAGCATAGTAGCTGAAGACCTAAAGCAGTGTCCTGTGAAAGCTGTTGGATTGGGGTAGTTCAGATAGGTTGCTATAACATATTATTGGCATTTTACCAAATGTATTTATCCCCACAGGCTGTTTAGAACATTTACCATTTGCGTTTTTCAAAAACAACCTATTACAATTTATATTTGATGGTCTTAGTGAGGTATATTTTTTTATAAAAGATAGATAATCAACTGAAAAATTATTAGCATTTAAAATCGTAAAAATGCGTTCCATTCCATTTTTTGTTTCTGGCTTTTTAGTAATATACACTGTTTGTTTATCTTCTACATCGTTAATTGTCATTTTACATAATTCTTCTCGACTACAAGCTCCCGAAATTCCAATTATGACTAAAAGACCTAAAAGATAATTAATTCAATGTTCTCTTTAAAAAAATTTAGATTTTCTTGCTTATATCCTTTATTTTATTATTTGATAAACGCTATTAACTTGTTGAAGTTCGAAATATCAACGTTGTTTTTATATTTTAAGGTGCTTTTCAATATAGAATATATCGAACATAGTGTAAAAGGTTTGCAAGACTTTAATTCCTCAGCGAAATAGGCCAAAATGACGTTTTCTGAGTGTTTTGTCACTTTATTCTTCCTGCACCATTCTATGAATATATCGAGGGGGAAGTAACTCTTTCATTAGGTGTACATCATAACATATTCATTACTTCATTAATCATTTCATATTCAACTTAAAATCGAAATCTATGTTTCTGGGGATCCGTGATATGATTTTTTTCGGTTCCAAGTTGGCAAATTTATGCCGTCTGACAATCGGTAAGTGATCGCCTCGGTGATCGCTGAGCAGACGCGGATTTTAATCAGTGATTTTCCGATGAATAGTATAACATCATTAATGGTAATTATTTTTCATTAGAGTTCATTACTGCATTATTTTCATTAGGTGTACAAAAAATGGCTAGTTACTTCCCCCTCGGAATATATTAAGTATATGTCTGTTCATAAATGTGTGCAGATTTTTCTGGTAATAGGTTTTCAGTGGCTTTTTGAGCACTGTTGAGTATACTTGAAGGAGTATTGTCAAATGCGCCTGATGAATTTGAATCCATATCGGTTATCAGATAGGTACAAACAGATAAACTGCAATAAAATTTGAATGAAGAATTATCAGGTATACAAACATTTGAAACATTAGAGAGATATTGCAGTACCCAATAACGGCAAGCACTAATAAAGTCGCCATTATTTTGACATGTACGCAGGCGCAGTGTTGATCAGGAATAAGGATTACTTTATTAAAATACTGCCTGCTTTTATTAGAGGGCATTTAAGGTAGCTGACAAGTTAAGGAAAATTTCAGAATCAATACGAATTTTCACTGGTTTATTAATTTTGTTAAATAAAATTAATATGGTATGTTGATGTGTCTCATGGTGTTTTGTACTATGTACAACCGTTAAAAAACCTTACTGATTTGTCTTGGAAAAACATCATAATTTTTTTTGAAGTAGTGTAAAATACCCAATAGCTGACCTATGCAAATTTGAATATACCCATTTCTTGACAACATTTCGAACCAAAAGCTGATATTACAGCCAAAACTATTTTATTTATTTATCTGAACTAAGTAGTTTAAAGCATTATCAAAATACAAATATTTGTTAGTCTGTCATTCTAAATTTATTTTTAAAAAAATTAGAATTAGTTTAAAGTTTAAACCCAAAATTTAATAAGCGTTGTCTTTAATACCATTAGCTGACAGTCTTAGATCCATTGGTTGACACCTTGTATTTCAGATATAAATATGAGTGAAAATCTAAAATACTTCTTCAATGATACATATATTACCATAAAAACATAATTTAGTTAATAACCTAACTTTGATAGAACACATACAATACAAATATCCACAAATATGCAAAATAAAACTCGATTCTTTGGTAAAATGTTGATAAACAACAATTGGTAAGAGAAACTAACTCTAAATGTAATTAATTACCTATTACATTAAGCGAGTAAGTACATAGGCGAATATCTGCAAATAAGACAAAATATTTTTAAATAACACAATAACATTTGGAATTTCATAGAAAAACTAGCCATCAACAGATAATTGCTCTTTGAATTTATATTTTAAACGACATAAACATAATCACTCTCCTTGTATACATTTTCCTGGTTACGAATGTCTGGTAATAATTGTTCTTCTTCATCGTCATTTTCATCCATATTATCATCCTGAATTTCATCGCTGCTTCCAGAAGACTTCCAAGAATCAGATGTTTCAGAATCTGATGTAAAACTATACCTGAAGGTTCGTTTTTTCGATAAATGGTTGTTTTATTCTCTTTTGCTGCCTTTTTCTTTTCTTTTAATTTGATCTGCAATTCTCTCTTTCATTGTCGATCCTCGGCTTTCTTTCTCTTCAGTTCTTCTTCCTCCTTCTTTTTTTTCTCTTTTGATTCGTGATAATCTTGCCAAGCTTTGGAAGTTACTACCGATGGAATTTTTTCTTTTGCTGCTTTTGCGCGTTTGGGTAGAGGGCTACTAAAATTATACCTTTTTGTTCACAAAAACGGCTAGTATGAAGTGTGAGGTGTGATGCATGACCGTCTATAAATAAAATTACTGGTAAGTCGATTTGTTTATCTATAAGCCATGGGTAAAATATATTTGCTATGAACTCGTAGAATGTCTCCCCCGTCATCCACTCCGAGTCTGATTTTCCAATACCCCATGATTCTGGGACACTAAAGGCAACGTCTTTGGGAATTCGTTCATACCTAAATAAAATCATAGGTGGAGGCATATCTCCGGCAGCATTTCCGGTGACAACAACTATTAAGCATTCTTTTTCATCATTATTAACAACTTGGTATACGTTTTTCTCTCCTTTTCACGCAAACACTTTGTCCCTCTTGGGATTAAGGAAAAATGCTGCTTCATCATAGTTAAAAACTCGTGCAGGGTAATCAAGAATTTTATCGTGGTTGGAATTCTGCAAGTATTTAAAAACCTCTTGAAACCAAGCACCAAGCCGTTCTTGAGTGACCGAAGCTCTGGAATTTGTTAGATTTTGTGGCGTCCTTAGAGAAATTTGGGGATTTCTGTTTAAAAAAAGTGCACACCATTTTTTGCCTGGACGATCGCTTTTAAAAGGTGTTGGCCGCTTCAGTTCTCTAATGAGCTGCTGCACACTGTCTAGTAGCTGAGTTTTGCTAATTGGAAACCCTGCCTTTGCGGTATTAATTATCCATTCACAGAGAATTCCTTCTTCATCTTTGCTGAGATAGGATTCTGGGCCCATTTTCGAAGTTCGGGGATATTTTCCATTTTTCTTATACAGTAAGTAATGTAATTCTGGGTACACCATGTTTTTTTGCCGATGCAGCTACTGATAATCCCCTATCACAATCTGCCAATGCTGAAAGCATACTCTCTTCTGTGTAGTTTTTAATAGTCTTTTTTTTTTGGAGTAGCCATTTTTTCCACCTTCAACACCTGAAAGGATCAAAAGCTGACTTAGCAAGCACCAAAAGTTGACAGGGGTTGTCAGCACTTGGATATTGGCACGTTAGAACTGCGAAAGTCAGATTTATGGATAATGTATTTCAAAAGGAATAAAAAGAGATTAAAAACAAATTTAAATGATATAAACCGCTTAGGAACCAAAAGTTGACACCTCTGTCAGCTTTTGGAGCCTTAATATATTTGGAAACCAATACTTGACAACCCCCTGAATAACCGAACCTCAAACAAATTAAAGTTAAACAAATACAGCAAATAGTTACTACTTAGTACTTCCTACTATAAGCTGAATTAAACTTATCATAAAAATATGATACATACCTTGGCTATCACAACTTTTCCACTAAAGATTTCTTAACAAATTAACTAAGATGCACCGTTTACGATCACAATAACGTGCAGGTGTTGATACATCATGGCACCATTTTAGCCGGTGAAGTACTGTCAAGGCTAAAATCGTACATTGGATAACAGATGGAGACAGTTGTCTAATAGGCAGTTTTGGTTGAGTTTATTGCGGACAAGCTCTTATTTTATCAAGATTTTGGTAAAGCTGTCAACTATTGGAGATGTGTCAACTACTGGGTGTTTTACCTTACAGGCGAGAATTAAAGTTTCTTTATTTCCACTTCGGGCAAGATCGTAAATACGACATCACTTATGAATAATAAATATATGATTTTTTCAAGAGTAGTCGATGTAGAAAGCCTATTTGGGCATCCGATGAACAGATTAATTGTATCCGATTCTGAAATAAATAATGGAGAAAGTAAAAATCCAAAATACTGAGATTTGCTTCAGGTTATGAATAGCGAACGCCGGTCACGATGACATGTAAAGGTGGGATTTCCTAGCGACGTCTAGCGTTCGCGGCCCGCTTCGACGTTCAGCAGTGACGGCTGGCCGCGACGATTGTTGGATTTGCTGGAAGCGTCTGGCGTCCGCGTTTTTGTAATGAAATCATACCCCCAGTGCGTCTTGTGTTCTGGTTGACTACAGTTTAAAAGTGAAAATTGCTTGTTGTCATAATGAATGGAAATGTTCTAACAGCATTAATGTTACAGTATTGTATACCTTCGCGAAATTTGCAATTTTTCTGGGGATAAAATGACTGCCAGTCATGCTGGACCAATCGTTGATGCAGAACCATGTCCATAGCCATTTTATTCACAAATAAATTGCGAAATTCGCGAGGGCATGAACGAGACTTTCTGAGAGAAGATAATGATGACGACTATACTGAACCGACAATAATTATCTGGATAAACTGACAATTATCTAACTTATCGATAAAAATATTGGGGGAAACACAAAGAAACTAATTGACTTCATGACTCCCTACTATTCACAAAACTCAATTCTATACATGATCTTTTCTGAAGCAAGTAACAAAGATATTCACTTACTTGATGAGACGATGAATCGCGCCGCTTCAAACAAAACAGTTGCATTGAAAATTCGTTGTATGTGTCACTAACGGCCAGACGTCGCGGCGGGCCGCGAACGCTGGACGTCGCTAGGAAATCCCACCTTAAATAAGGGACGAATAAACGAAACTGCAATAATATCTCTGTTTTTGATCACAGAATAGTGCCGGTCACTATTAAAATAAAGTTGCCTTAAATAGTGTCTGGGGTTGTTGCAATATCTCTCTATTATTGACAAAAACTTGTTACCTACCTTGTGTGATTAGATTAGATTTTAGATAATGTACTAAATAAACTTCATAGATCAATCTATAACAAATACTTTTGCTGTGTTCTGTGATACTAACACAATTTCAGATATTGATTGTCAGTTCTTCCAATTCTCTTAACAAGACAGCCTACTTACTTTTTGTGCAAAATCGACATCCACGGTCTGTTTACATTCAATTAAAGCAATGACATTTGCAGAAAATTATGATCAAAATAAAAAACATGATAATTTGTTGAATACTAAACATAAGCAAAAATTATTTTTAATCGTAGGAGAAGATACCATAAGTGGCAATTTAAATTAAAACCATTTATTTGGTTGCTATAGACAATTTTTGACATATTTTAATTTAAGCACTAGTGCGTAAAAAAAGTAAAACTTTACGCACTCCAAAGCGCGCGTAAAGTACGTACTTTACGCACGGTGGTAGAAAAATAACTATTTTCACCGTGAAAAAAGACTTATTTTCACTGCCAAAATAATTCACAAAATAAACACGAAATATTACTTTTTGAAGGATTTATTTTTAACAGAGTCAATTATTAATTGATTATTCATCATCAGACAGTTTTATTTATTGGAATAATAATTGATAGTATAGTTTGAACTATTATTTCCAACATAAATTTATATTTTAATTTGTTTGGAAGAAGATGGACAATTCAATATTTTGTTAGAAATCTAAATTTTGTTATTCAAACTATCTTCTATATATGCTTCTGCTACGGAGGCAGACTTCCATCCACCGTGACGTTTTATGGATGTAATGTTGCCCCCTGCATTGGCAAGAAGAGCAAATGAAAATTGAATTTTCCATAATTTAAGTCAGCATTTTTACATCTTTCAGCCCTCTCAGAGGCATAATCGAGAAAATCTTCACCTGAATTCTGTCACCATCTCCCAGTGTATTATTCCGTGACAATGTCATTTCATGAACTAAATCGAAAAGTTGTACAGCGAACCGAATGCAAGTACACGCGAACGAAAAATAAACAATGCAACCAACAAACATATTGAGAGGAAACACATACAAATGTGTTTCAGTATCCGGTTCTGAAGACGTCAGTCAGTCCCGGCGACAATCATCTGGGTTTTTATACAATACTCTGGTGGCATCAGTGGCGTGCGGACTTTCATCAACCATGGAAATCAATATTTTGGAGAGTGGGCTGTGTTAATAAATTTTTGTGTTGCGTCATGATAGGAAATCCGACGTGAACTGTATTTCATCGAGTATTATAATTCTTTACAGTATCCACACCTTGCTCATGGTCCATGGACAATGTCAACCATGGAAAACACAATTCGGAAGAGTGGGCTGTGTTAATAAATTTATGTTTCGATATGATAGAAAATCTGACGTGAACTGTATTTCATCGAGTATTAGAATTTTTTACAGTACTACTGCTTGTCTTCAGTTGCTCATGGACAATATCAACCATGGAAATCAATATTTTGGAGAATGGGCTGTGATAATAAATTTTTGTGTTGCGACATGATAGGAAATCCGACGTGAACTGTATTTCATCGAGTATTATAATTCTTTACAGTATTCACACCCTTCTACTTCTTGTCTTTAGTTGCTCATGGTCCATGGACAATGTCAACCATGGAAATCACAATTCGGAAGAGTGGGCTGTGTTAATAAATTTATATGTTGCGATATGATAGAAAATCTGACGTGAACTGTATTTCATCGTGTATTAGAATTTTTTACAGTTCTACTGCGTGTCTTCAGTTGCTCATGAACAATATCAACCATGGAAATCAATATTTTGAAGAATGGGCTGTGTTAATACATTTTTGTGTTGCGACATGATAGGAAATCCGACGTGAACTGTATTTCATCGAGTATTAGAATTCTTTACAGTATCCACACCCTTCTACTTCTTGTCTTTAGTTGCTCATGATCCATGGACAAAGTCAACCATGGAAAACACAATTCGGAAGAGTGGGCTGTATTAATTTATGTTTTGCGATACGATAGGAAATCCGACGTGAACTGTATTTCTTCGAGTATTAGAATTTTTACAGTATTCCACACGCTTCTACTGCTTGTCTTCAGTTGCTCATGTACACTATCAATCATGGAAATCAATATCTTGAAGAGTGGGCTGTGTTGATAAATTTTTGTGTTGCGATATGATAGGAAATCCGACGTGAACTGAATTGCATCGAGTATTAGAATTTTTTACAGTATTCCACACGCTTCTACTGCTTGTCTTCAGTTGCTCATGTACACTATCAATCATGGAAATCAATATCTTGAAGAGTGGGCTGTGTTGATAAATTTTTGTGTTGCGATATGATAGGAAATCCGACGTGAACTGAATTGCATCGAGTATTAGAATTTTTTACAGTATTCCACACGCTTCTACTGCTTGTCTTCAGTTGCTCATGTACACTATCAATCATGGAAATCAATATCTTGAAGAGTGGGCTGTGTTGATAAATTTTTGTGTTGCGATATGATAGGAAATCCGACGTGAACTGAATTGCATCGAGTATTAGAATTTTTTACAGTATTCCACACGCTTCTACTACTTGTCTTCAGTTGCTCATGTACACTATCAATCATGGAAATCAATATCTTGAAGAGTGGGCTGTGTTGATAAATTTTTGTGTTGCGATATGATAGGAAATCCGACGTGAACTGAATTGCATCGAGTATTAGAATTTTTTACAGTATTCCACACGCTTCTACTGCTTGTCTTCAGTTGCTCATGTACACTATCAATCATGGAAATCAATATCTTGAAGAGTGGGCTGTGTTGATAAATTTTTGTGTTGCGATATGATAGGAAATCCGACGTGAACTGAATTGCATCGAGTATTAGAATTTTTTACAGTATTCCACACGCTTCTACTGCTTGTCTTCAGTTGCTCATGTACACTATCAATCATGGAAATCAATATCTTGAAGAGTGGGCTGTGTTGATAAATTTTTGTGTTGCGATATGATAGGAAATCCGACGTGAACTGAATTGCATCGAGTATTAGAATTTTTTACAGTATTCCACACGCTTCTACTGCTTGTCTTCAGTTGCTCATGTACACTATCAATCATGGAAATCAATATCTTGAAGAGTGGGCTGTGTTGATAAATTTTTGTGTTGCGATATGATAGGAAATCCGACGTGAACTGAATTGCATCGAGTATTAGAATTTTTTACAGTATTCCACACGCTTCTACTGCTTGTCTTCAGTTGCTCATGTACACTATCAATCATGGAAATCAATATCTTGAAGAGTGGGCTGTGTTGATAAATTTTTGTGTTGCGATATGATAGGAAATCCGACGTGAACTGAATTGCATCGAGTATTAGAATTTTTTACAGTATTCCACACGCTTCTACTGCTTGTCTTCAGTTGCTCATGTACACTATCAATCATGGAAATCAATATTTTGAAGAGTGGGCTGTGTTGATAAATTTTTGTGTTGCGATATGATAAGAAATCCAACATAAATAAATAAATAAACGTTTATTTCTTCAAGACAGTCAAAAAAACTGTATAGAAAAAGTCCGTACAAGCAAATAAAAACAAAAACACAAAGACACAGAATAAAAATATATACAAAAATAAACATCATGACAATCATGACATATAATCTTTAAGGTCATAGTGTGCCATAAATGCTGGTGTAGCTTTTAGTTCATATGAAAGTAGTATAGTAAGTAATTACCTTTAATTAAAATTGACTTTAAATTTCTAGTTGTACAAGATTTAAAGTATGTAGTTGTTTCCTCCTCGAGTAATACAGATAAATCATCCGAGCAATGTTGCAACATATTCACTATCAAAGCAAACGTGCTTTTTTTGCTCCTTCATTTTTAAATCGTCAATTAAATGATTAGTATGTTCAAACTTGATTGATTTGTGCACCTTTTGAGTCACTGAATTGCAATTGAGTCTTTTCATCACATTCTTGAGTCTTTCAAACAGTGGAATTTGGCTTTCAGTCATTTCATTCCCAATCTTGTCTTTCAGTCACTTGAATTTCTTATGAGTTCAATCCCAATCTGAAGTCTTTCAAATATTTGAGTCTTGTACACATCTGAGCTACATGTTTCTCCTTCGCAAAAATCTTATCTTCTCAATATTTACCAGCCCTGACCAAGGACAAACAGCATCTCCGTAGGCTCCTCAGTGACTTGTCTTCACCTTTTTCTCGCCTCTTATTCGGAACACGTAGCGTTTTCCTTTCTTTGCTCGCCACCGCAACCAACAAAGACTGGGGTGTGGATTACGCAAAAAGTCGACAGTCACGAGCACATGCGATCGATGGAACTGTAGGAAATTTGGATTATTCATCAGTCGAGCAGTTAATACCGGATTGTCGACTGGAGCCTTGGCAACCGAACCGATTACTTGAATGTTCCTTTGATTTTACTACCGCCCTTAAACAGCTAAATCGCAGTGGTGGATCCTGATTAGTTAGTATTCATGAATTTTTTCACCCAAAAACCCAAGATTGGGAATGAAATGACTGAGAGCCAGTTTCCATTAACTGAAAGACTCAATATTGTGGTTGAAAGGACTTAATTGCAATTTCAAAGACTCAAAAGACTTATCAACTTTCAGTGACATTTTCAACACATTTCCCACCTCTCAGGTGAAAATCCACAATATTCTAATTGTAGATATTGATTTTTACTTCCATATGCCGTTTACAGAATTTGAATAAAACGAATTCCCTTAAATCGACGCATTTAGGGCCGGTTGTTCAGTCCATGGTAAAATCCAAAGATTTATCAAACTTGGTTTGGAGTCGATTCCTAGATTACCGTCAAATGTGTTGTTCAGAGAAATTCGACCATGGATGATGAAAACCAAGATTTTGCAGTTCATCTGAACTATTTCGTGAAAAGTCAAAGCCAAAATATATTTTTATGTCAGAAGTTTTTCAACTTATCTACAAAGTTTTTCAAGTCTGAATGAAAATCTGAAATAGTTAAATGTATTATAGACTATAATGGTGATAGTCTCCCCGATCTGAACATAAGTGCAGACGAAAGAGAGTACCACCACCATATGCACTCCGGGGCGACTCAACAAATAGAAGGTTGCGTATTTGCTATTCCAACTACGGAAAACCCTACAGTAAGTACCACCTGAGGAGACGAAGATTCACTGATGCGAGAACGAGCGCATGTACCTTAATCAGAATAAAAATTCAATACTAACGCTCATCATCACATCAAATATAACCACACATTTTACATTCGTAGTTTCTTACTTTCCTGTAATTTTTTGGAAATCTGGGTAGAAAACGGACTCGTTGAAGGAACATTGAACAATAAAATAGAATGAAATTCATGAGCAAACCATCCTATCTGATGGATCTTTCAAGGTAGAGATGATGATTCGTTCAAGATACATATGTAAATATGTCCTAGCTGGTTGCCAGGAAAAGGAAAATCCTGTAATGGGATATGCCATTGTAATCTTTGGTGTATGTCAACTAGGGATCGACCGATATAGAAATTTTAGCCGATACCGATAATCGGCCGATACCGATATTTCAAATACCGATATACCGATATATCGGTCTACCGGTCGTTCATTTTTTTCCATCGTTGTTCGTACAGTTGTACTAACATAGCTGAAACCGTAAAAACATGTACGTCCATAATTCGACAATGGGATATAAATTCAGAAAAGGCTAAGGAAATACATAAATTAATTGGTGAAATAAATTATAGCTACCGACAATCAATTATTTTCCATTTGTTCGGATACTGGTTTTACACGCTTATTAAAAAAAGGATTTCATTTATATTCCATACCATCAGACAAATATTTCCGTGAAACTGTAGTGCCAGACAATTTTCAAAAGTGCAAATCTCGTGTACAGAAAATAATAGATGATCAGATGATCGGAAAAATCAGATATATGGACTTGTCAACACAACAATTATATCTTCTTTTATATCATTGACGGCTCATTTTTGGAATAAAAATGTATCTAGTCACCGAGAGTCATTTGTTCTAGCTTGTAGAGGTTTTCCAGGCACCCATACAGGTGACACCATATCTGAGATGCTTCAAGATCTATTAGACCAATGGAAATTGAAAAAAATCCAAATTCACCTCTTGTTGGCAGATAACGCCTCCAATATGAAAAAAGGGATCGTCGGCGCTATAATGAAATATCAGGGTTGTTTTGTTCACACTTTACAATTAGCAATAAATGACTCCATTGATTGCCAAAGGGCAGTAATAGATGTTATTGCCAAAGCAAGGAGAATTGTGACTCATTTCAATCACTCTGCAACTGCTTCTGATAAACTCAAAAAGCTACAAGAACAAATGAATGTCCCAACAAAAAAACTTATCCAAGATATACAAACCAGATGGAACTCAACCTATTACATGCTGGAACGATTACTAGAACAAAAAAATGTTATCAGTATTTATATCTTGGATAATCCAGATTTTACAAACCTAACATTCCACCAATGGGATTTGGTTCAAAAGCTTATCAAACTTTTACAACCCTTTGAGGAAATAACTAAACTCTCAAGTAATAGGGAGTCTTGCATATCAGAGGTGATACCCCTAGTTAAAACATTAGATTCGTACTTGAGCAACCGTTCAAAAAGTGCCATATTTTCTGGTGTAGACACATTGAGGAGTGATCTACAAAAAAACTTGGAAAAACGATTCAACCGTATTTTTACTGAAGAAAGTTTTACGCTGGCCACGTTGTTGGATCCACAGTTTTTTGACAATGAAGGCGGACCAATCTATGAAATATTAAAAAGAAAAATTACTGTTCAAGAGGAAGGCAGCGGTATAATCGAAACTATTACGGATGGTGAAATTGATGGGGAGGACAATATGCCACAAGTAAAATTGCTAGCTATGGAAAGGGATTCAGGTGCATCAAAGACTGTGCGTGATTTATTTTGGGAATCTTACGAACATTTTGCTGGTGAAGGCACATCAGGAAGTTCGAAGCGAAAACGAAAACAAAGGTCTGCTTTTGTTGAGGTACTGGATGATGAAATTAAATTATATCAAAGTCATCCAATAATTTCCAGAAATAAAAATCCCGTTCAGTGGTGGAACGACAATAAATTAAGATTTCCAAATCTTTTTCCGCAGGCTGCCATATACCTGTCTGCACCAGCTGGAAGTGTCCCCAGCGAACAAGTTTTCTCTGAAGTTGGTAATATTTATGATGCAAAACGTAGCAGTCTAACTCCTGATAGGGCAGAAAGCTTATTGTTTTTGCATCACAACCTACCAAAACTAAATTATCAGTATTAATCAGATATTTTTGTATTTTAGTAAGGTGAAATAATTTTAACTTATAGTTGCAATCCGCATAGGGTTTTATTTTATTAATTTTTAATTACTAGTCAAAGAATTTAGTTGATTTTACGTTACATACTTTTTATTGACAATAAAGATGTATTTTTGATGGAAGTGTATTTTTTTCATTCATTTTTCAAATTGAATTTTTTCCCAATAAAAAAATATATCGGTCTATCGATTTTTGATATCGGCCGATACGATAATCGGCCAATGAGGCCGATATCACCGATAGACCGATATAAATATCGGTATCGGTCGATCCCTAATGTCAACCAGAAAATAATTTTCAGTAATGGAATTATCACAAAAATACCTAAAAGTATCAAATTTCATGATGCACTTACCAATTAGTTTTATTATAGCGATTTCATGAGAAACCATTTCACAATAATCCTCACAATATCTTTTGATAATCTGTACCTGCATATAAATTCATTTCTCGAATGATTTTCACTTAATCTTCAAGTACGAGGTGCCCTAATAGGAGCTAGGACATTCACTAATTCAATAATATTTCAATCATCAGTTATGTTATATCATCGTCTATGAGCATTTTTGTGAAAGTGACTTCCGATTATTTTTCCACATCTACTATTTTCATATTGCAGTTCTATGCTTAATCCATCGATTTTGATGGTTCAGCGAAACCTGGAACCAAACCAGGATTAAAGTTCTTACTATGCAGTGAACAACTCGATAAACCAAGATTCACATAAAACTGCAGATTAACTCTGACTGAACAACCGGCCCTTAGAAAGCTTTGTACTTGAATTGTTTATAATGCGATTGTTCAAAAACTACACGTCGGACAGAAAACATCTTGCGCACAGTTGAACCACATGTTATTACCTATCAGTTTCCGCAATATTGATTATCCAGCTTCATATTTATAAAATTATGAATTTTTGAAAAATGGTCTCTTTTTAGGGGTTTTCGTTTTCGTGAAAAATGCACCGATCTGGTCGTATAAAAAATTATTTTCTAGGTTTTATAATTCTCTACCAAAGTTCTATTGACTGAAAAAAAAAAAACGATTCTTGCAATACTTTTTGAGATATTCGCAAAAAAACAAAAAAGTTGTATTTTTTTTTCTATTTCAAATAATATCTACAGCTTCGCCTATATAATAATATGGTCTGTTTGGATGAAATGAATAAATAAATAATGATTATTTTCCGTGGCGCTCCTGGGCGACTAACTGATTTTTGGTGCAGTATTAACTTTTTATCTGTAGAAAAACCCGGAAAACCTACTGCATCATTTGTTAAAATTATTGTAAATGTTCGAGTGATAGGTTAATAGTTTATTGGAAATTTTTTGTTTTTTTTCTTGTGAGAGTATTATTATTTGGAGGTCCTACGGAAGATTTGTAACAATGTTTACCTTATGCGAACAAAGAATTTTATTTATTTATTTGGTAAAATGAGGAAAATCAAATAATAGAATGATTTACATGGCATCACACGTTAAAAGGTAAGGGCTACGTCTTCCCTAGCTCACAAAAGTCTCTCGAAGACTCCCGAGGGTTGCGCATGAGGGTGCAATCAGTTGACGGAAATAACGATTTTAACAACAATTTCTGACTGTAAACATTGCTATGCAGTAATAAATAAACAAAAAATATCTGCATGATAACGGATTTATAAGTAACTCTTTGCAACTCAAAATTTAAAGAAATACCGTAATCAGCTTATCTAAAAATAAATAGATGATAATATTCGGGTACTAAATAACCGTGAAAGTAACAAACACACATCAACTAATTTGTTTGGAATCTCGATATTTGGCCATAGAGTAATTTTATCGATATTCTAGTCACAAATACAATATTTGTTTGAATGTTTTAGACGATGTAGTAACTTGATTACTTATATTTCGGACGTCCATCATCTTAATGGTTGAAAGATTTCTATCTCTTTCAAATTTTTTCACAACGTTTCAATTGCTTGAATCCGCAATCGTCTTCTGGTGAATAGTGACAAAATCAGTTGCTACGCGACCTTTTATAGGTCTATAATTAAAGTGTAATTACGCGAGGTCTTGTGGCGCGCGTGGTTTCGCGCTTTTTCTCCCTCCAAAACGGCCCATGAGCGGTTTCTATACGTTTTTAATTTCCATACTTGGTTGACTGAAGGCACTATTAGCTTCTATATAGGTATGGTTTCCATAAATTTCAGTTTTGAACCAATGTTCCTCTCTATGGAGAACACTAGCTTCGTCCCAGAGAATTCGGTGGTGTTTTGTCCAGGCGTGGTCAGCAATTCCCGATTTTGATGTTTCCCCTCGTTGAGTCCACTTTTTGTGTTCGGCTATTCTTACTGATAATGGCCTCTTGGTCTCTCCGATATAGGAATCTCCACATTCACATGGGACTTTGTAAATACAGTTTTTACTGGATTCTGTTGTGTTCTCTGGTTTCGTCTTGGTGGGGAAGCTTCGTAAGGTACTGCCGGATTGAAAGCAACTCTTGATGTTATATTTATTTCCGATCCTTCTGATCTTCTCGGAGATACCCCTGATAGAGGGAAGAATGAGAACAGGGTTTTGTGGTCTTTCTTCGGTTGTCTTGGTCTTTTCGAGTTGTTTCCGAACTTCTCCTATGAGCTTCTCGGAGTATCCGTTTCGGCGTAGGTCCTTTTTGATGTGGTTGATTTCCGCCTCCAATGACTCCTGGTTGTTGCAAATAGACATTGCATTATCAGTAAGAATAGCCGAACACAAAAAGTGGACTCAACGAGGGGAAACATCAAAATCGGGAATTGCTGACCACGCCTGGACAAAACACCACCGAATTCTCTGGGACGAAGCTAGTGTTCTTCATAGAGAGGAACATTGGTTCAAACGGAAATTTATGGAAACCACCTACATAGAAGCCAATGGTGCCTTCAGTCAACCAAGCGTGGAAATTAAAAACGTATGGAAACCGCTCATGGACCGTTTTGGAGGGAGAAAAAGCGCGAAACCACGCGCGCCACAAGACCGCGCGTAATTACACTTTAATTATAGACCTATAAAAGGTCGCGTAGCTTCTGATTTTGTCACTATTCACCAGAAGACGATTGCGGATTCAAGCAATTGAAACGTTGTGAAAAAATTTGAAAGAGATAGAAATCTTTCAACCATTAAGGTGATGGACGTCCGAAATATGAGTAATCACAAATACAATAGTTATAACTAGTGCACCTTATCTTATCTTATAAAATTGCATAATGAATACACCACTGTATTTTGGTCATTAGCTGTTATCAAAATGGAGGAGAGCTCCAGTGCAAGGTAATGTGATATGTTATTGAACAGTGCACTTTATACACTCTGGTAGATCAGCATCTGAATAATATCTTACCATAGTGCCACCATCGTATAGCACAAATTGAAAATATGTCAATGATCTGTTTCAACTTTTTAGGAACAATAAAAATATATGGCAGGAAATGGCAATGGACATTTTTTAAAAGCCGAATAAGACATTTCCATAACATCTCAATAATGTTAAAAACATTAAATCATTCTAAAGAAGCTAGCAAAGCCACACACGAATTTCGACTCGGGATGGGTTACATAATTTTAGGCTCATTTTAGGCTAGTTTATTACCATATTCCCGAATTTTTTGCTCTCCTCCTTCATAGAAAAATCCGTGGCTTTGCTAGCTTCGGCCGAACTCAGCAGAGCCAACTATAATTACTTGACTATTTGACATGCCGAAACGGTGATTACCATCGAATGATCGATGAATAGTCCACATAAAATTATTTTGATCAGGGTTTTTTTTAAATAACATGTCGCTTTGCTAGCTTCTGGCGAACTCAGCAGAGCCATTTTTGTAAAAGCAACTTTTTCAAAGATTCGAAATAGTAATGTTCAAGGAACAAATTTAGGCTAATTAATTACCCTAGTTTCATATTTTTTGCTCCTCGCGTTTTCAAAAAAAAAAACAGGATTTATTGACTAACACATAGGCGATGATGTGATTATTTCAAACTATAATTACTTGACTATTTGACATGCCGAAACGGTGATTACCATCGAATGATCGATGAATAGTCCACATAAAATTATTTTGATCAGGGTTTTTTTAAAATAACATGTCGCTTTGCTAGCTTCTGGCGAACTCAGCAGAGCCATTTTTGTAAAAGCAACTTTTTCAAAGATTCGAAATATTAATGTTCAAGGAACAAATTTGGGCTAATTAATTACCCTAGTTTCATATTTTTTGCTCCTCGCGTTTTCGAAAAAAAACTGGATTTATTGACTAGCACATAGGCGATGATGTGATTATTCCAAACTATAATTATTTGACAATTTTACATGTCGAAACGATGATTACCATCGAATGATCGATGAATAGCCAATATTGAATTTTTTTGATCAACGTTGTTTAAAACAAACCTGTGGCTTTGCTAGCTTCGGGTGAACTCAGCAGAGCCATTTTTGTAAAAACAACATTTTCCAAAGATTCAAAATAGTACTACTCTAGGAACAAATTTAGGTTAATTAATTACCCTAGTTTCATATTTTTTGCTCCTTGCGTTATCGAAAAAAACTGGATTTATTAGGCGATGATGTGATTATTCCAAACTATAATTATTTGACAATTTGACATGTCGAAACGATGATTACCATGGAATGATCGATGAATAGCCAATATTGAATTTTTTGATCAACGTTTTTTAAAACAAATTGTGGCTTTGCTGGCTTCGGGCGAACTCAGCGGAGCCATTTCTGCAAATACAACATTTTCCAAAGATTGTAAATAGTAATACTCCAGGACTATCAGTTTACCAATTTCTGGGTTTAGTTGACTACAAACAGCCCCCTATAACGACTAGACGATCGAATGATGTCATAATGGGGCATTACACTGCCATTACATTGAGAAATGCGAATTTCTACTATGAATTCAATGATCTGACAGATAAACCCAAAAAAGTCATATCTAATTTCAAGAGTCATCCTCATCTTTTAGTTTATTTTAAGATATAGAAACTAAGTTTATTTTGTTATGTTTTATTTTTATGTTTATTTATTATTAATTTATTAATATGTCAATTTTTATCATTTTCATTCATGTTATGTTTATTTAATATTTATTTATTTATATGTTTATTTTTATCATTTTATTCTTGTTATGTTTATTTTTCTTATGTTTATTCCGATTGAATTTAGCATTAATATTATCTTTCCAGTACCTAATGAAGTTTTGATTATTTTCATCATTATTCACCATGTCAAGTACCTAAGCGTACTGACGAAAAACACGACTCTATCTATCTTTTGTAAACCCAACATTTAATTATTTTAATTTCCAATGCGTTACTTTTCAACATATTTGCATGGTTGAAATTACATCCGGTTCCACCATTTCATCCTTCGATGGTAATAATCATCGTTTTGGCACGTCAAATGGTCAAGTAATTACAGTTTGGAATAATCACATCATCGCCTATGCGTTAGTTAATAAATCCAGTTTTTTTCAAAAATGCGAGGAGCAAAAAATATGAAACTAGGGTAATTAATTAGCCTAAATTTGTTCCTAGAATATTACTATTTCGAATCTTTGGAAAATGTTGTTTTTACAAAAATGGCTCTGCTGAGTTCACCCGAAGCTAGCAAAGCCACAGGTTTGTTTTAAAAAAACGCTGATAAAAAAAATTCAATTGGCTATTCATCGATCATTCGATGGTAATCATCGTTTCGACATGTCAAATTGTCATAATTATAGTTTGGAATAATCACATCATCGCTTATGCGTTAGTCAATAAATCCAGTTTTTTTCGAAAACGCAAGGAGCAAAAAATATGAAACTATGGCAATTAATTAGCCTAAATTTGGTCCTTGAACATTACTATTTCGAATCTTTGTAAAAGTTGCTTTTACAAAAATGGCTCTGCTGAGTTCGGCCGAAGCTAGCAAAGCGACATGTTATTTTTAAAAAACCCCGATCAAAATAATTTTATGTGGACTATTCATCGATCATTCGATGGTAAATCATCGTTTCGGCATGTCAAATAGTCAAGTAATTATAGTTGGCTCTGCTGAATTCGGCCGAAGCTAGCAAAGCCACGGATTTTTCTATGAAGGAGGAGAGCAAAAAATTCGGGAATATGGTAATAAATTAGCCTAAAATGAGCCTAAAATTATGTAACCCATCCCGAATCGAAATTCGTGTGTGGCTTTGCTATAGCTTCTTTAGAATCATTAAATCACACTTCCACAACAGTGCTGCTAACCTTTTGAGTCCCGACATTGACTGACACTTTTCTCTGAGATTCTTCAACGTAATAATAGTACGGGACCCCAAATTCCTACGATGCAAAAATAGAAAAGTACTGGGACCGATCTGCTGTAAAAATTCTGACTTTTGATCCACGTAGGGGACATATATGAGAGAATGATAAGTGATGTTGGCAAGAAAAATACTCTTGCGCAACATAGACAACTGGCCGCCATCTTGGAAAATGACAGTACGTACATAATCATTTCCACTGATTATGTACGTACTGTCATTTTCCAAGATGGCACCTCAGTTATCCAGTTAGACGTGGTAAAAAGTGAGGGGCGAAAACAGCGATCTGTCTCTTGGGTAAGATTAATGCATTCGCTAACTTTGGTGACGCTGGCTATACTTTTGACTTAAACTTAAAGAACACGATTTTTCTTCATTCATCTATATGAAACAAGAAACGAGTTTTGCTGTCTCGATACATTAAGGGAACATCTTTCTGCTTCATCATAGTCAGATCTACGATCTTTACCACTAACAGAAGATGCCTTTCATTTCCATTTTCTCAGAGCTTTGTATAATACATTATAGACCGGGATCCCCCGCCTATTTTCAAAATTGATTAATAACAGCCTGAATCTTCCTGAGTAGCTTCATTTTGCCGAGACGCCCAACCGTTTCCTCTACGAAAATTCTCGATAGTGGTAGCTAATGAAATGCGCAGGAGTCAATCATGTCGATTTGGTGAGTGAAAAAAATTCATTAATAACAGTTAGTTTTTCAGTTGAACCTCAAGATAATTCGATAAGGTACTCGAAAAAACTTTTGTCCTACAAAATGGATGGTAGGACTGAAGAGTCCCCCACTCCCAACATGTACCAGTGACGTGGTCATAAAAATTCATTAATAACCAGTGGATTTTTTTACCGTTGCTTGGTTAATATTTGTATAATTGAATGGCCATATTGTCCTACAAATTGAATGGTAGGAGTTTCCAGTCCTACGCTCCGAACATGTCAATTCCATGGTGAAAAAAAATTTATTAATAACAGGCTGAATCTTCCTGAGTAGCTTCATTTTGCCGAGACGCCCAACTTTTTCCTCTACGAAAATTCTCGATAGTGGTAGCTAATGAAATGCGCAGGCGTCAATCATGTCGATTTGGTGAGTGAAAAAAATTCATTAATAACAGTTAGTTTTTTCAGTTGAACCTCAAGATAATTCGATAAAGTACTCGAAAATACTTTTGTCCTACAAAATGGATGGTAGGACTGAAGAGTCCCCCACTCCCAACATGTACCAATGACGTGGTCATAAAAATTCATTAATAACAAGCGGATTTTTTTACCATTGTTTGGTTAATATTTGTATAATTGAATGGTCATATTGTCCTACAAATTGAATGGTAGGTCCTACGCTCCGAAATTGTCAATTCCACGAAAATTCTTGATATCAGTAGCTAATGAACTGCGTAGGCGAAAGTCATGTGATTTGGTGAGCGCAAAAATTGTATGGTTAACCATTAGTTTTACCCAAATCTGAAGCTCATGGCTCATGATGAAACAAACCAATTGAATTAACTTCATTTCAAGGCAGTAAAATCAATCTATTTGACCGTAATCCACGGGCTTAACAAGCCTACAGATATTTCGATCATACCTTCTGAAATAAAAAATCTAAATATTTTGTAATTAGGCACATTTACCCTCACTTTTGATATGATATTATGAATCGATTTGATTTTTTTGCTTTAATTCGAAATCGATTTTTTTTAGAAATAAACACATTGAATCTAATTTGTAGCTCGTAAAAGTCCCTCCATTCGAATGAGAAATTATATTTCACAAAGGGTGTTGCATTTCATAGCATGACAAGACACTGTTCAAAGAAATAGATGAATATCAAAAACATTATCATTTTTATTTTACAAATTCTATTCATACACAGGAGAATTGATTATATTATTGACTACCTTGTAGAAAAACAGTTTGGTTTTTTCTGTATTATGAAACATATTTCTCACGAATGTCAGTAATGACCAGTCGCTCACTAGTTCAATACTGGATATGAATGGTATATTGATATTTATTTATACATTCAAATTCTTCCAAAAATCTCAAAATTGTGTCGCCCTCTAGCGCTGAATCTGGTAATACGATCGAGTAGGGCCAATGGAGAATTTTACTCAGAATAGCTTCAGCTACAACATACCAAAAATTCAGCCATTTTCACACTAAGACTTTTTTTCATTAAAAGTGTGCGGAGTCCTTTGATGATAGTTGCATCATTGTTGTTTAAATTAATTTTTCCGTTAACCAGATGTCGTTCCCTTACGAAGGACAGCCCTCAAAAGCCGAAACTTGTGAGAGCCAAGGATTAACGAATTCTCACTTTTTACGTGCTTTTCCACTTTCTCGGGCCATCAGAGAAATATAAGCAGTCGCTAGGCTTCGAACCCTCGACCGACTACCAGAGTGGATAAAAGATCGGTATTTTAACTACTTGGTTGGCCACTTGACCCCCGGAAAATATAATATCTCTTTCGAACTGGACTTTTTGAGGCCTCTGGATATACCATACATCTTATTTTACCGTAGAGCAGAATTTCAGAATTCGTCTGACCTCTTTGAAAGTTTTCAATTATAAATTTCTGCTCTTCATACGACGATGTGGTGTTGCAGGTTTTTCCGGGTTACCCTGCATCTGTTGAAGCGCATGCGACTTCATTTAAACCGCCCTGGAGGGCAGATTGATTATTTACTTTGTTATTGTTGTTTTCAATATGTTTATAAAAATTATGAAAGCTAAACAAAATTTCCCACTTATTTCATAAACTTTTCACGTAAATTATGATATTTTTGAATTGAACAAACAATTATACATTGAAAGTAACATTACTTCACGAATAAAAGTACATTAAATGAGCTAAACCACAATTTCAAAATAATTCGTTATTTTGAATAATTTTTGTAGGTCTAGCGATACATACCCGTTTTTTTGTAGGACACTGTATTATCCAGGTGAAGGATACACTTACCTTTCATGTGTTATCATTGTCCTACAGTTATTAATAAATTTTTTTTACCATGAAATTGACATGTTCGGAGCGTAGGACTGGGAACCCCTACCATTCAATTTGTAGGACAATATGACCATTCAATTATACAAATATTAACCAAGCAACGGTAAAACAATCCGCTGGTTATTGATGATTTTTTATGACCACGTCATTGGTACATGTTGGGAGTGGGGGACTCTTCAGTCCTACCATCCATTTTGTAGGACAAAAGTTTTATCGAGTACTTCATCGAATTATCTCGAGGTTCAACTGAAAAACTAACTGTTATTAATGAATTTTTTGCACTCACCAAATCGACATGTTTGACGCCTGTGCATTTCATTAGCTACCACTATCGAGAATTTTCGTAGAGGAAAAAGTTGGGCGTCTCGGCAAAATGAAGCTACTCAGGAAGATTCAGCCTGTTATTAATCAATTTTGAAAATAGGCGTGGGATCCCGGTCTATTACTTTATAAACGAGCTCACTTTTGCAACCTAAATATAACACCATAGACTAATTTTGGTCGTGAATTAATTAACGGTGAACTCATGCCCATAAAGATGTCCAAGCCTGCTATGCCACAAACTGTCAAACGCAAATACTATAATTGCCAGTCTGGATGCCAAAATGGATGCTCATGTGAAAAGAAAAACATTCCATGCACAAGTGGTTGCACATGCACTGGATTTCCAAATCTTTGTAAAATATATCCTAGCGAGTCTGATAGGTACCAGTACTGATTCTTCTGAAAACGACAGTGGTTAGAATGAATAATATTGAATCAAGACAAGTTGCATTAAAGACTGCCCTTTTTATAACTTGATATGTGTTTTGTAACTTTGAAACTTGATGTGTTTTGTACCTTTATAAATTGATATACAGGGTGGGTCACGGTCGATGGTACCTTAGACGTTTACGGAGAACGGGACATAGGACCATTCTGAAAATTTGGATTCTCAAGTAGTTGCTCTTGGTCTATTGATCTAAAATATTTTCAGCAATGCAGCGTTGCCGCTTATACCAGAAAGTAGCAGCATCTTTGTTATTTCAAATGGGTCACCCTGTATATTACCGCATTTTTGAACTTGTCCTTCCTTTCTGATTATTTCTGCCTCATACTCCCCTATACCTATCTCTAACGGTTTTTGAGATATTGGTTATTTTCCATATTTTTTATCCAAAACAGCTCGAATTGAATGTTTATTTCTGAGGTATTTGGATTCTTAGGAAGTTGCAATTTTGTGTTTAGTTCATCAAGATCATGTACATTGATTCTGTATAGAGAAGTTTGCTCTGCGTTATACAGGGTCGTTCAAAATTCATGATCTTACTGCTAGATACGAAAACGGTTGAAAGTGCGTTTTTTTAAATGGAACATCCTTTATATTATGAAATATCCTGAAAGATGACTTTTGGCCGATTTCACCAACTGATTCCTAAAGTTAGGAAATACCTAAATCGAATTTAGGAATGTCCAGTTGCAATTTGCGTTCACCAAGCGGTAAAGTAATGATCAAAAGTGATAGAAAATAACAATCGTAGGTATTTCCTATCACTCTTATGCATTACTAGACGCTTGGTGAAACGCAAATTGCACTTGGGAGTTCCTAAATTCGATTTAGGTATTTCCTAACTTTAGGAATCAGTTGGTGAAATCGGCCATTAATTCTCTTCGAATTGATATATCATGTTCCTATACCTAAATAGCCAGAATTCCGAGATAATAGCAATTTTCACTTGTAATCTCCCAAGTGCTTGCTTTAATGCACGAGATAAATTTACGGCAATTAATTCAAGCACGAGGGAGATTCGGTATACATGACACTAGTGCACAGTAATCAAGACCTGTGCCAACGAGTGATCAACTGCATTGAAGAGCTAGATGCCAGTGAAATAAGGAGTGCTACAACTGTATCTCCAAATACCCGGATTTTGAAAAGTTTGGAAGCCAATGGTCGGCATTTTGAAAATTTAATGTGAACGTTTTCTAATTTTTGACAGATAATTATTGAAATTGGGCGAAATTAATAAGTGGAAATTTTTCTGTCAAACATTTGACATGTGACAAGTTGATATTTTGATTCAATGTACAAATGGAGGTCTAGTTTTCATATGAAAGGAGATAATTATGTATTTACTAGATATTTGGAATGTGTCTGAAAATATTTTCTCCACGATTATTGCAGAAATTGTCAATTCTGAAATCATATTTCAGAAGAAGATCAATACACCATTTGTCACAAGTTTAATCACAAGTCCCGTAGCTCAGCGTAAGAACTGTAAGAACACAACTTTTTTTTGTTCCGAATGTAAACACATTTATTGATGAAAATTTTGTTAAGTATTTTACATATCAATATTTCAGTGGTTATAAATAGTTCAGGTGAAACCATCGTTAGTTATTTCTTATGAATTGTTGGATGATTTTCATTTCTCGGTGTGAAATTTTCTTTGAAAATTCATGTACTCGAAATAATTCAAACACTTGGGAGATTACAAGTGAAAATTATCTCGGAATTCTGGCTATTTAGGTATAGGAATATGATACATCAATTCGAAGGGAATTTAGTCATATTTCAGGATATTTCATAATATACAGGATGTTCCATTTAAAAAAACGCACTTTTAACCCTTTTCGTATCTAGCAGTAAGATCATGAATTTTGAACGACCCTGTATAACGCAGAACAAACTTCTCTATACAGAATCAATGAACATAATGTTGATGAACTAGACACAAAATTGCAACTTCCTAAGAATTCAAATACCGCAGAAATAAACATTCAATTCGAGCTATGTTTTGGATAAAAAATATGGAAAATAACCAATACCTCAAAAACCGTTAGAGATAGGTATAGGGGAATATGGGGCAGAAATAATCAGAAAGGAATGACAAGTTCAAAAATGCGGTAATATACAGGGTGATCCATTTGAAATAACAAAGATGCTGCTACTTTTTGGTATAAGCGGCAACGCTGCATTGCTGAAAATATTTTAGATCGATGGACCAGGAGCAACTACTTGAAAAACCAAATTTTCAGAATGATCCTATTTCCCGTTCTTCGTAAACGTTTAAGGTACCATCGACCGTGACCCACCCTGTATGTTATGTAACTTTATAATTTGATACTTATGTCTTTTGTAACTTGATACCTATCATTTACTAAATATGTAAAAATAAATCAGTTTCAGTAAAACTCAATATCTCCTATACTGGCGGGCCCATACTTAATACGGTACCATCTTCTTTGCAGGTTTCCATGTGTAATTCCATGTTCGTATATTTGTTATGTTTCCAGATAACTTTCTATTAGACAATTCAATTCTGCGTCGATTGAAACTTAAAGCAACCCTCTATTTTCAAAATTAGAATCACAGTCGCCACAGAAACCATGTGATTTCATACATTGTCATTTTCCAAGATGGCGGCCTGTTATCTATGTTGCGCAAGAGTATGTCAGAATTTGTATAGCAGACCGGTCCCTCTATCTCAAATTTTTCAATGGTGGGTCTCGAGCTTTTATTTTCATTCAACAACAGATGATGATGTATACAAAACCCTATTGACAATCAAATCGAAAGCGGTTGGCGCTGATGATATTAGCACTGAAATGTTACAGCATTGCTGTTTCATTATCCTTCCTTATATCACTCATTTCATGCTTTCAGTGTTCTGCATTTTCCACTCTTTGGAAGCAATCTCAAATAGTACCTTTGGCAAATGTAGGAAATCTGCAAAATTTCAAAGGTCTACGCCCCACAAGCATTTGAGGAATCTCAAAAGTCTTTGAAATTATTATCAAGAAGGGGCCAATGTAACGAATTGATGCCGGACCTGTCGCCTCATTTGCATATCTCACCCCAACATCTCTTCGGAATGCCAGCCGGCGTATTCTAGAACCTCATCGACGCCGAGAGCCATCTATTCGAATAACCATCGACCAATCTAGAAGAGAACAATCGAACAGCTGGTGAAGAATCGCAGCTATCGAAAAAAATTAGAATTCCTTTATGTCAACAGGAGTGAGGTAGACGGAAAAATATTGTAATCATCTCTTAAGTATATTAATATGCGATAAATAATCTCGAAAATTAACGCACTCGCTTCGCTCACGCGTTAAAATATCTAGATCATTAATCGCCATCATTAATACACTAGTGAAAGTAAACAATAATAATTTACCTGTCTTAAATTTTTTCCAATAAGGTATTCTCTTGGCTGAAACATGAGGTAGATATTATATAATAAGATTTTTAGCACCCAATAATTTGCAGTAGAAAAGCTTTTATTACATGTAGAAACACAAAAATTATTGAATTGGAAATATCAGCGCCAGGTAAACATCGCCGATCAAATTTGCTTGTTTAAAAAATTGACAAAAAGTTGACATATCTCAGCGTTTTTCTTAAAACCAGTTAGTTCTCCAGATATTCAGAATCCGCTCTTTTCGTTGGGACACCCTGTATAAATTGCTGATAAAACAATGTTTCTATGAAGAATAATATGTTGTTCTGTTGAATTGTGTTCTTTTAATGCTCAGTGCAGATGTATTTGATATAAACGTAATGAAATAACCACCAATTTACTTTCCTTGCTAAAATCGAGACGGATATTGAATAACATTGGACAGATACAAATCAATCATCATAAGACATTGACAAATTAGCATAAAAAAGTAATCCTCTTGGAGTTGATAATATATCCAAATTTCTTATACAGGAACGAAGAAAAAAATGTCTAAATTTTGATACTGTATTTATAGAAATATGTTCGTTTTTGTGCCAGTTGAAGTAAAGTCCATGATGGAAAGTCGATAACAAAACAAACACGAAGGTGAACTGGATCAAACGGTGACTGAATGAGTCACTGCTTAGGTCGTAACCCATCCGTTAGGGTCTGATAACTCTCTCGAGAGAGACAGGAAGGTGCTACGGTCTGAGTAGGCTGTTAAATCTTGATTATTTCTGGGAAACTCGCGTTTTATAACAAATGCTGCGGTATATCCCTTCGCTTATATTCAATTACCCTTGAATGTAAATTCGTTTGAGTATTATAATCAAGGTGAATTCTGCATTTTACGTGAACGCCCAGAAGGTGAGGGAAAGTGATGGTTACTTCAATTTGGTTTATTATTCAGGAGTTTCTTCCAGTGCGAAAATCGTGAATGTTAGGAGAAAGCAGAAAAATCATTTGAAATATGAAAGAAAACTATATAGAAATAGGCTGTAGAGAAAAAATATCATGTTTTCCCTTTACTACATATATTTTCTTTTTTGATTAAATTTAATGAACCCTCAAACTCCTAATTTATATTCACTTACAAAATTGCACATTGTGGCTAGTTTTTGAGATACAGGGTGTCAAAGTGGTCATATCTTTAAAGTAATATTGCTTTCAGGAAAACATCTTAAATGAAAATGTTTTGCGCGACTAATATTGCTTGCCCATAAAGCAATACTTTTAGATTGGTATTTGATAAAAAATATTGCTGGATACAGGGTGAGTCCAGCATTATTCAAAATAAAATTCTCAATCAACCCAATGAAGTGAAGATGTGAACAAACCAAGTAACACACTGATATGCTCATCGTTTGAATATGTCAAAATTGATAAATTCAACGTTTTGTACAGGGTGAGTCAAGAAGTGATAGTTTTTCTGCTGACATTTCGTATATTTTAATTTTATATTTTGAGCTTTAGGGATACTTGACTACGAACCATTCAGCATACTGCTTGTCCAAAATTGATATACAGTGTGACACAAATGCTAGGTGATGACAAAACTTGCGAAAAGGCGTTCATTTCATAATTCACCCTGTAATTAAAAATTTCTTCCTTGAAATTTTCCAGTTTATTGTCATTACTCTTAGTTTGAGTACACTATTATAATGTCAAACAGTATTGGCTTTGCTATGACCAGTTTTTGACACGGCCTCTTCTTCATATGGTTTTCCCAATAGACCCAATTCATGGGACACAGGTCATTTAAACAAACAACAATCAAGAAACAATTGATGAACAAGAACAACAGTAGGTAGGTACATATACAAAACGAATTAGCAACTGTTGATTAAGCTGCAAAGAAAATATATTAATTTCAATAAATGAAGAGTTTTATTTTCTTTTTTTAATATTGAATACAATGTTTTTTTATTGTACTATGACGAAATATTAATAAGTGAACGCCAACGCTTCTCTTACCGTTACTCTATATGACATTTTCATTGTATACAATTTTTTCGACAACTTTTGTGATAGCGGATATACCGGGTGGCTACGGAAGTATTGCCTACGGAATATCTCAGTTATTGTATGAAGTAGGTTTGTGAAATTTGGAGCGTCGATATAATGACATAAGAGCTAGAATTTGAGCATATTGACATGTCGAAGTTAACTTCCGGTCTGACCGGAAGTAACATCAACTTTCTTATTTTAAATGGAAACCCTATTTTTTTCTTTTCGCTTTATTCAGCATTCAATTCCCTTTCTAATGACATATCACAAGTTGGTATCTAACCAGAAACTAGATCAGAAAAAAATTATTATTGAAATTCACCGAGTAGGCCGTGGAAGCAAAATGAAAGCCAAAAATTGAAAAGTTAGCTATGGAAACCATACGTCACTTGATAACAGTTGCTACTACTGTGATATTTTATTTTCATTCGTCGGCGTTATAAAAAGCCGCCAAAAAAAATATTTGAAAAATTGGGAAAAAAACAATACTCTGTAGGTCCATAACTTAAATAGGAACATACAACTTTTTCTTGCCTGTACTATTCAGCATAACCATTCCTTTCTAATGATATAATAGAAAGTAATTTTTTGAAATGAAATACCAAAAAATCCAATTATTATTCTTCAAATAACGAAAAAACAGATTTATCGAAAAAAAAAAATCAAATTGATAGGATTAAAGATAAAATAAATTCAAAACAAATGTTCGAAATGCATTCCCTCAGCGTCAATACATTTATTGACTCTGGTGATATTTTCATGTAAAACGTTTCTCAACATTTGGGGCGTGATATCTTGGAAAGCTCTACGAATTTTTACTTCTAGCTCATGTAGAGTTGTAGGCTGTGTGGAATACACCCTATTTTTAAGATGCCCCCATAGAAAAAAGTCGCACGGAGTAAGATCAGGTGACCTTGGTGGCCACCTGACTGGACCATGGGTTGTTATAAGTCTCTCTTGAAAGCGGTTTTGAAGATAATTTCTCGCTATTCTTGAATTATGTGGAGGGGTGCCATCTTGCTGGAAGTACATTCTCTCAGTTATTTCCGCTGGTAGATTGTTAATGAATTCCGAAATTTCATTCGTTAAAAAATTAAAGTATCTCTCTCCGGTTAGTTGGCCTTGAAAAAGAATGGGGACAACAATATGAGTTCCAACTATTCCTGCCCAAACATTCACACCAAATCTCTCCTGGAAGCCGCCTTGTCGAAACCGATGCTCGTTTGCTATCGCCCAGTACCTGGAACAAAAGACCGTTCACACTTTTAGCTCTTTACACTTCGACTATCGACAATAATCCAAATAAAGTACAATACCTACCTTGTATTATTCCTGTTAAATAATCCATTGTTGGTAAATCTTGACTCGTCCGTAAACAAGATATAATAGTTAAATAGGTGATTCTCGGCATTTTGTCGAAGAAACCAATTACAATATTCCAGGCGACTTTCACCGTCTTTTTCATACAAATGTTGATGCAACTGATACTTGAAGGATTTCAATCGATGTTTTTTCAAAATTTTCCTAGCAGAGTCCTTACTTATAGCTAATTCGGTGCCAATCTGCCTTGAGGAAATTGTGCTATCATATTGTACTAAAGCTAATACATTAATTTCAGTTGCCTCATTAATAACAAATGCTTCTTGGTCTTCGTGAACATCAGGCTCAGTTCTTAATTTTTCTTCAAGCCACTAGAAATACCTTCTTGACGGTTGCTGCCTCCCTGGATATCGCTCTAAATACAATCGTTCAGCGGCATAAGAATTTTTTAAACATTCACCATAAATGCGAAGCATGTCAATTTGTTCGGTTCGTGAATAACGGGGCATTTTTTGAATATTCCACTAACTGATTTCGATTTCCAAACCCTTTTAAATTGGCAGAATCAAAAACACTACTTCGAACGTCAAAGTAATATGGATAGCAGCGTTCGTGACAGTTCTCATTTCTTTTTTGTTTCATTCCAAAATACATCTTAATCAGCCTACTTGTTAATATTTTGGTTCGAATGATTATTGCAATGGAATGATTATTCAATAGCACAAACATCGTCCATAGGTAGATATTAGAATATCTATGGACGATGGCACAGACCAAGTACGTTTATGTTCCTATTTAACCTAGAACCTACAGGATATAATTTATCATTCCACATTATTTTTAATTTTATTTTTGCGTATGGCGATAATCTGTTTTGTTATTTGAAGAATAATAATTGGATTTTTTGGTATTTCATTTCAAAAAATTACTTTCTATTATATCATTAGAAAGGAATGATTATGCTGAATAGTACAGACAAGAAAAAGTTGTATGTTCCTATTTAAGTACAGAGTATTGTTTTTTCCCAATTTTTCCAATATTTTTTTGGCGGCTTTTTATAACGCCGACGAATGAAAATAAAATATCGCAGTAGTAGCAACTGTTATCAAGTGACGTATGGTTTCCATAGCCAACTTTTCAATTTTTGGCTTTCATTTTGCTTCCACGGCCTACTCGGTGAATTTCAATAATATTTCTTTTCTGATCTAGTTTCTGGTTAGATACCAACTTGTGATATGTCATTAGAAAGGGAATTGAATGCTGAATAAAGCGAAAAGAAAAAAAATAGGGTTTTCATTTAAAATAAGAAAGTTGATGTTACTTCCGGTCAGACCGGAAGTTAACTTCGACATGTCAATATGCTCAAATTCTAGCTCTTATGTCATTATATCGACGCTCCAAATTTCACAAACCTACTTCATACAATAACTGAGATATTCCGTAGGCAATACTTCCGTAGCCACCCGGTATAGCCGGTCGCCTCTCCAAATGTATAACCACATGTATCTCAAAAACTAGCCAATACTGTTTGACATTATAATAGTGTACCCAAAACGAGTAATGACAGAAAATTGAAAAATTTCATGTGCGAAATATTTAATTACAGGGTGAATTACGAACTGAACGCTTTTTCGCCAGTTTTGTCATCACCTAGCGTTTGTGTCACACTGTATATCAATAATGGACAAGCAGCATGCTGAATGGTTCGTAGTAAGCTCAAAATATGAAATAAAAATATACAAAATGCCAGCAGAAAAACTGTCACTTCTTGTCTCACCCTGTACAAAATGTTGAATTTATCAATTTTGACATATTCAAACGATGAGCATATCGGTATGTACTTGGTTTGGTCACATCTTTCCTTCATATAGTCCAAGATCCCAGGGCCGTCAGACATTACTTATTTTTAAACTACCGAAATGTGTACGATTGAGTAGTGTTAGTATGTACTATGTTCGCATGCCTACCTGCTAGCTTGACCAGATGACCATTCTTCAGATATTAGGGAATCAAGGTACGTAAAAACACTACTCAGTTAAATTGCCAGTCTACAGATGTTTTTCTGTAACCCATGGTGGGTTCGTGAACAGAGTCACTAGCTACCACCCCGGAGCTCCGAGTTCAAATCTCGTCTCCTACAATTTTTTTTTACCCAGCAGATGCATCACACTAGAGTCAGCCATCTCGGTTGGAAGCGGCTTCGACCCTGGGAGGATTTTTGTTGAAAAATAAATTTAAAAGAAAACAGAATTTTGGTAAATAAAAGATTTTGTTAAAATTTCCGTATACGTAAAATCCCAGGGCCCTCAGACATAACTTATTTTTGAAAAGATGAAGACTTAGGTTCTGAGTGGTGTCTCATATACTTTTAATACATGCGTGCTTGTGGAGTTCGCTCTGTGAAACCTGGGCAGGTACCAGGTGAGAAAGGTAACTAAAACTAAGAGTTACTTAACTTAAATTTGTGTTGCCGATTTTAATATATATTTTGTAGAATATCACTCTGAAGTAATTTGTGGAGCTTTAAAGCGCCTGACAAAAGTTCTGGTCTATGGAAAGCGTCTGACACTTAAAATTACTTCAGAGTGATATTCTACAAAAAACATATAAAAATCAGCCATACGAATTAAGGTTAAGTAACTCTTATTTTTTGTTACCTTTCTCACCTGGTACCTGCCTAGGTGTCACAGAGCGAACTCCACAAGCAGGTATTAAAAGTACATGAGACACCACTCAGATTCTAAGTCTTCATCCTTTCAAGGAAATCTTAACAAAATCTTTCATTTCTCAAAATTATGTTTTCTTTTAAATTTCTTTTTGAACAAAAATCCTCCCAGAGTCGAAGCCGTTTCCAACCGAGATGGCTGACCCTAGTGTGATGTGTCTGCTGGGTTAAAAAATTAAAAATTGTTTGAGACGAGATTTGAACTCGGAGCTCCGGGGTGGTAGCTAGTGACCCTGTCCACTAACACACCATGGGTTACAGAAATATATCTGTATGTAGACTGGCAATTCAACTAAGTGAGTAGTGTTTTTACGTACCTTGATTCCCTAATATCTGAAGAATGGTCATCTGAACAAGCTAGCAGGTAGGCATGCGAACATAGTACATACTAACACTACTCAATCGTACACATTTCGTTCTTTTAAAAAAAGTAACGTCTGACGGCCCTGGGATCTTGCTCTAATAGGGTTGATTGAGAATTACATTTTGAATAATGCTGGACTCACCCTGTATCCAATAATATTTTTTGTCAGAAACCAGTCTAAAAATATTGCTTTATGGGCAAGCTATATTAGTCGTGCAAAATATTTTTATTTAAGGTGTTATCCTGAAAGCAATATTACTTTAAAGAAATGGCCACTTACCAACATTGACACCCTGAATCTCGAAAACTAACCATAGGATTGAGTTGGGCTCATGGACACTTTTGATCAGCTTGACTTGAACTACAATCATATCAAAAATTCATCGAATTTCACCGGAACCCATTTCCCACAGAATTGTGTGGGGTTCTTTATATTAACATTTTTACTGGTCTCAAACAGATTTACGAAAAGTTTCCATACAGTTTTTTCTTATCTTGGAGAATAAAAGAAATATTGATTTTTTTTAAACCACCAAAAATTCAAAAGTGGCGACAAATTTTTAATTTTCACAAGATGCCTTTTCAATTCTCATCTTAAAAGCCTTCACAGACTGTAAATGAATTTTTTCCGTAATATCAATAGTCTGGGAAATATTTCAAAAAAACGACGAACACAATTTTACCATTTTTTTCTAAAAATACCAATAACTCGAAAACGAAACAAGGTATCGCAAGAATGAAAATGGACAATTTTATGGAAAATTTCACAAGAAATATTTAAAAAAAAAAACGCATTTTCGTGGGATTTTTTTTTTGAAATTTGGTGTTTTGGGTCAAGTTAGGTGCGGTAAGGTTAGATTTGGTAATAATTTCATAATACCGAATAATTTTGTTTCATTCTTATCTGTAAAGCCTTAAAAATAGGTGTTTTCCTAATACCAAGCGACATCTAATCAACAAATACAGTTACGTTACCAATCGAACCGTGTTTGTGAATACATTTTTTAGTTGACGCGATGTAGGATGGCGCGACACAAATCAAAACGGATATCATCAGTTGCACTTGAATGATTATCGGTGACGGCGGGAAATGTCATTACAGTTTCTCACACTTTCTTGGTATACCCACGTGTAGGTGTGCTGTCTACTTCATCACACTAAAAGCATTAACTCGTCGGTTTCATATTATAACCATCGAACTCGAATTCTTCGCTGGCTTTCTCCAGTTCGAACACATTTTGAGTAATTCCCTACCCTATCTGAATAAATCCTATTGTGTTGGGTATCCCCGCTGTTCGGCTTTAAAAATGAAAAAAAACGAATTCATTGGAGTTTAACTGTAGGAGGTACAGGTAGGTACCTTTTTTAGATTGCTTTATGTGACCACGTCCGTTTGGAAAATTATTTTATCAGGTAGTTTATTTTTCAAGCTCTAACTTTAACAACATGATTTTGTATTTTTTCACTATCTAGATTCCTTTAACTGGCACTTGCGTACTTTGACGTTTTTGCATATAAATTCTCATTAAACGATTAACTAAACGCTACACCACCATTTATGGCACACTAAAAGAAAACTATTACATAATTTCGTACACATTGCGTCCCAATAAAAAAAAAAAAAAAATTACAGCTCCCGTTTTCCAGGAAATGGGCGTGGGCTAACTTTTAAGTAAAGCTACGCTACAAATTCTGTATTAAAAGAAAGCTTTTATTGATGATCAAAAGGTTGCTGAAATTTCTTACAAATTACAAATCTTTGACGTGTTGAAAATTCCAAGAATTGTATCCCCATGGTGTTAAATACCCCTTATTTATATTTCCTAATATAGATAGATCCCATCATTGTCAGTGCCAGAATTGTTCACAACATTGTTTATTATTTTTGAACAAACTATCGCAGTGCTAAAAAAAAATTAGCTAATATTGTCACGCCTTGACTTGGGCACAATCGAGCTAGTGACATCTAGTGGTGTTGCCCAGTCCGATGAAACATCAAACCATTGTTCCCGTGAGGTTGAATATCTTATTTTTCTTTAAATAATGTTATTAACAATATACAGTGTGTCCCAGATGAGAATGAACAGCATGGGGATATCGGAAACGGTAAGAGATACGGGGTCCATTAAATTAGAGAAAAGTAGCGCATTTATGTGCCCAACAATATGCCATTTGGAAAGTTTTAATATTCCGAGTAGTTACGGAGATATCCGAGAAAAAACGAGATTTGAGAATTTCGTTTTTATTTTCTCCTAGCTTTATTTTCAAAGGAAATGAAAAACAAATAGCCATTTGTCATGGCCACTTTTTATGGACTACCTGATAACGTAAACAGAATTTTTCTGCGACGTTTCGTCTTTTAGAAAACATCATCAACTTTTTATTTTTATATGGGCCGAAACTGAAGTATACCCTGTATACGACTCCATTTTTCATTGTAAATACAGCAACGTATCACACAGTATGATTTCAGGACCATTTCTCGCGCACAATTGAATTTAGTGATTACTTAACCTGTTTTTCTTTAATTTTAGATAGTAGGCGCTGGAAAAATTGTACATGAAGTAAATTAATAAGTCTTATTTATACAAGTATACATTTTAACTTACCACTTGCCGGAATTTTTGCGTTGTTGAATACAAAGATAAGTCGCAATATCAAAAGTTTAGTTTATAAATGTAATTGTAATGTAATAACAAGGAGCTAATATGTATTACAGGAAAATAAACAGAAACTTATAACAAGTGTTCAAATAACACGCCGTTATTTTTTAAGCACAAGTACGCTCTTCTCACAGACGAATTTAAAACTTGAGTTAACATATTCGGAAAAATATTGTTAAAGGATGCAGTAACCGATCTTAGCAAATCTTCTTCATTTTGAAAATTCTGGTTAGAGTACATTTGATTCTTGATATATCCTCAAAGGACAAAGTCAAGTGGGGTTAGGTCGGGGGACCTTGCAGGCCAGGATGTATCACTATGAGTGCCAATCCACTGTCCTGGGAAGCGACGGTTCAAATAATCACGAACAATTCTAGAGTTATGTGCTGGAGCACCATCTTGTTGAAACCAGCAGCTGTGAGTATCCGCTAATGGCAAATTATCTAGAGCGTCTTCCATATCATTTACTAACAAATTTATGTACCGCTCTGCTGTTAAATTGTTTTGGTAGATAAAAGGCACAATTACAGTCGTACCTAGAATTCCAACCTACATATTAAAACCGAAACGATGTTGATGTCTGGACACTTTGTGTACACGCGGATTTTGTTGTGACCAATAATGAACATTCCGCCTATTAAAAATACTATTGTTGGTGATCATACTTTCATCAGACCAAATTATTTTGAAAAGGAAATTTTCATCGTTTTGGCATTTGCTGGTGTACCATTCACAAAAGGTTCTTCGCCTTGCATCGTCACCTGGTCTGAGTCCATGACAAATCCTAAATTTATATGGATGATATTTATTTTTTCTTAAAATGAAGTGACGGTGGATTTGGCTATTCCGGTATTATCTTCAATGGTGCGAGTGGATATCTCAGGATTTTCGACAACGGCCTGTAAAGGCGCGTCCACATTAGTAAAAATTACGTTGTGCGGGGCATTCGGCACAAATTTTTATGCAACATACAAATTTATGCGAGTGTGGACGTTTTCGCCGCATGCAAAGGTACGCAAAATTTTTCGTCGCATTCAACGCATGCCATCCGTGGCTTGTCGTTTTTTTTTGAGATGAAAGGAATTTGCGCCATAAAATCGTGCAATTGTGGACGTATTTTTCCAGAACGCAGTAATTTCATCAAGTTTTATTGTCATTGCTTTTGCTTTGGTGTTCTGTTGGTAGATATTGAAATCAGTGAGTACCTATGTCTGATAACTTATTGAAAAGGAAATGGGCTGCTTTCCTTATTGTTATGCACCAACTTATTATCAAAAAGGAAAAAGAGAAAAAACAAAAAATATGAGGCGGTATTGGATAAGGCATCTGTATCAAAACAGAAAACAATTAGACGGTATTGAATTAGTGAATCTATTATCCTTGGATGAGCGTACTGCATTTCAAAATTTTTTTGCGTATGTCACCAAATGATTTTGAGTTTTTAATAAATAAGATTGGACCGAAAATGGCCAAAATGGATACAAAGCTTAGGAAAGCCATCCCTGTAAAAGAAAAATTAGCTCATCTCACACTACACGTTTTCTGGAAACGGGGGATTCATATATGCAAGCTTTCAATATCTGTTCAAAATATCTAAACAAAGCATATCACTCTTCGTTCCAGAAGTCTGCAGTGCTTTATAATTGACGAATTAAAGGATTATGTTAAGGTAAGTAATAAGATTTTATTGATACTTTTTACATAACAGAAAACACGTCTTAATAAAACGAAACGAAAAGTAGAATTCACATCATCTAAAACTTATAATTGATTAAAGTTTACTGAAATAAACATAGTCGTGTAGTTCTGCTGCTACTTCTTCTAATGTAGTATGACTGACTGATGATTGTGTATTTGCGTTTGCATAATTGGAATCCAAAACCTCATTCGAAAATGGTGAACGAGTGGATTCATGTGAAGAAAATGATCCAGGACTTGGCGTATTGTACAACAACAAAACACCACACAACTTCGCACACGTATTGAGCAGGGACGCACGGTGCACAACGCATAAAGAACCCCGCACCATTCTTATGAATTTTTGATATGATGTAGTTCAAGTCAAGCTGATCAAAAGTGTCCATGGGCCCAACTCAATCCTATGGCTAGTTTTCGAGATACAGGGCGGGCGTCAAAGTTGGTAAGTGGTCATTTCTTTAAAGTAGTATTGCTTTTAGGAAAACATCTAAAATAAAAATGTATTTCGCGACAGATATTGCTCACCCATACAGCAATACTTCTAGACTGGTTTTTGATAAAAAATATTGTTGTATACAGGGTGAGTCCAGCATTATTCAAAATGAAATTCTCAATCAACCCTAGGAAGTGAAGATGTGACCAAACCAAGTATCAAACTGATATGCTCATCATTTGAATATGTCAAAATTGATAAATTCAACATTTTGTACAGGGTGAGTCAAGATGTGACAGTTTTTATGGTGACGTTTTGTTTATTTTTATTTTATATTTTGAGCTTTAGAGATACTTGACCACCAACCATTCAACATATTTCTTGAACAAAATTGATATACAGTATGAGACAAACACTAGGTGATGACAAAAATTGCTAAAAGTAGATTTGTTTATAACTTATCCTGTAATTGATTTGCTGAATTTTTGATATGATGAAGTTCAAGTCAAGCTGATCAATAGTGTTCATGGGACCAACCTTGAAAAATAAACAGTTTTTTCTCTACAAGGTGTTGACGGTTTCAAACACTTTGATCTATATTTGTCGATTCGTTTCATTTATATTAAAATATTTTTACATTTTTCACTTCCAGCTTCTCACAAAAGGAAAATTCCTGTTACGTCCAGGGAACATCGTGTGAAGCAAAATGAATCTTATTGATTTTTAATTTTTGAACATTTCAATTCTCAGAGAACAAATATCTCGGTAAAGAATTCGAATGCTGGGTTGTTCAGTTCAAAAACAAACAAAATATAAGAGAGAGCGAGAGCGAGAGGAAAAGAGAAGAGAAAAAGAGAGGGAGAGGGTGAGAGGGTGGGGTGGTACTGTGGGTCTTCAGACTTCCAACAAAGTGGTGGGACAAGTGTATTTTTCATGTTATCGAAACTACCGATAGACGACCACATGCCTCGTTGGAAATCAAGTATACTGTGAGTTGTCTAGATGCCAATTCCGTGTAGTGCTAGCTTGGAGTGCACACCGACCACCCGAGGTGGAGCTGTAATTTTTCCGGGTTTTCCTTCATTCCTTTTGTATATTCAGTGTTTCCTATTCTATTTTTCTTTCAAATATTCGTGGTGATGTTTTCTTTGGAATTGAAATGTTATTATAAATGTAAGTTATGTTAGTATTTTCTTTTTTCTTAAATATTCCTGAATTGAAATATCAGTATAAATGCTTAAAATATATCACATTTTTTAATATTCTTTGTACAACTTTTTTTCAATTGGTAATGATCGAAGGATCAGTCGGTAAGTAAGTATAATTATCACAGAATATTATTTTAGATGGGTCAGCTCAATAATGGTGTCTGGTTTTCGTCGTTATCTCAACATTGGTCATTGAAAATGATTCACCCTGTACATAATGAACATCCTTTACCAAACTCTAGAAGTGAGAATTGAAAACAAAAAATATGATTATAAGCTCGGTGGAATATGTGGATAACTGAGTTAGTCTTGTCTATAAACCTTCAACACCTTGTAGAGAAAAAACTATTTATTTTTCAAGGTTGGTCCCATGCACACTATTGATCAGCTTGACTTGAAATTCATCATATCAAAAATTCAGCAAATCAATTACAGGATGAGTTATAAACAAATCTACTTTTAGCAATTTTTGTCATCACCTAGTGTTTGTCTCATACTGTATATCAATTTTGTTCAAGAAATATGTTGAATGGTTGGTGGGCAAGTATCCCTAAAGCTCAAAATATAAAATAAAAATATACAAAATGTCACCATAAAAACTGTTACATCTTGACTCACCCTGTACAAAATGTTGAATTTATCAATTTTGACATATTCAAATGATGAGCATATCAGTGTGATACTAGGTTTGGTCACATCTTCACTTCGTAGGGTTGATTGAGAATTTCATTTTGAATAAAGCTGGACTCACCCTGTATCCAAGAATATTTTTCATCAAAAACCAGTCTAGCAGTATTGCTGTATGGGTAAGCAATATCAATTGCGAAATACATTTTTATTTTAGATGTTTTCCTGAAAGCAATACTACTTTAAAGAAATGGCCACTTACCAACTTTGACGCCCTGTATCTCGAAAACTAGCCATAGGATTGAGTTGGGCCCATGGACACTTTTGATCAGCTTGACTTGAACTATATCATATCAAAAATTCATCGAATTTCACCGGGACCCATTTTCCATAAGAATGGTGCGGGGTTCTTTGAAAAAGCCGGTTGCCAAATTTGCGACGCAAATATTTGTGGCGAATCGTACATTCCACATACAACGTAAATCTTTACAAATGTGGACAAGGCTCAACACATCACGCTGACTTTCTTCATTAGATAGCTATTGTCGGGAAACCACAGGTTTTTTTAATGATTCGTATTCTTTTAAATTAAAAACTGACAGTCTAAATATTGATTTACCAGGTTGTCGCCTCTCTGGATACTTATTAGAGTACGCACGTTTAGTATCAACACAATTTCTTTTGCACAAAATGTAACATGACAACATATCAAATTTTTCAGTATTCGAAAAACTCCTGTTTTCCATTTTTAACACAAATTAGGTAGGTAACGAGATGTAAAAGTAGGAACGGTAATATGTCAAAAAATCTACCAAACTACACACAGAGAGAAAATACTGCAGCAGATTCATGCACAACGTTGTGTAAGACACAGTTGTGTAGATATTTTACACAATTGTCTATTCTTTCATCATACGCGTTTTGTGAAATTCAATAAATATTTGTGCAAGTCAATTTGTATAGTATTCATGCACTTCCAGGTTGCCTAAAAATACACAAAGATATGCACATCTACCATAACACAATTTATATGGAAAATATCTACAACGCTTTGAACTCATCTTACACCTGTTGTGCACTTTCTATTTGATATGCACATATTGTATACTATTTCAACACAATTGTGTAATTTGCCACAACTTGACCAAGGCGTCGTCTCTCCCAACTAAATACGCATGCGCGGCACTCCAAATGTCCAGTCCATCATTGTTTGATTGTTTTATGCTGATCGAATGGCGAAGCTGGTTAAGTGTACTTACCTATTATTCATTATTTGCTCATATGTATGTGATTTTGTGTCAAATGGAATTGTTAGAATATTTGCAAACTGATACCAATATTTTTTTAAGGTTAGTACTGCTATTATTCTTTGTTATAACATGAAACCTACAAACTGACTCATTTTCATCACTTTCAAAGGTTTGAAAGGTGCATTCTCGTACCTACTTCCTACTTGAATAAATATGGTTTGACACGAAGATAACTTCAAATTTTATTATTATTCAACGTGTTCCAAAATAACCAAATGACAAAATTTATGTTCTGTTTGGTATTTTGTGTTTCTGTTATTTTATTTGTAATCAGTCATTTTTGTTATTAGTTCTTTGTGATGAAATAAACATTATTTGAATGACATTTAATTTTATTTCAACCTTCTGGAAAATGAATCTTATAATTTCTGAACAGAATAAGATATGAAGAAGCGAGCAGGTTGAAACTGATGCTTATTCTTATCTTATTCCGTTTGGATATTATGTGCCTCAAGTGTATCCTTTCTAAAAATTATAAATGGCCTTGCTTTGTTTACAAATATGTACAATATACCTACACAATTCGTGTATGCGGAGTACACAAATTTGTGACATTTTTTGCAACCTATATTTAAAATACCTACACAATTTGTACAAACTAGGTACACAAATTGTTGTCAATCATTACAAGTTATGCACAAACAGTACACAAGTTTTTGACATTTGTCGCACAACATACCGATTCATTTTGTATATTTTGTGTATAAAATTAAAACAAAACTATTCAGAATAATACAACACTGAAGTGTATCGTTTATACACAATATCTCTAATACAATATTATAGAAGAAAAATTAACAAATTGGTGCTGTCAACTTTTTAGAAACAAATTGTGCTGAAATTATTCACAATTGTGTAAAAAATATACATTTATTTCTCTCTGTGCAGTATTATTATGACAACAGAACATTATGTGTAATTTTTTCCAGCGCCTACTATCTAAAATTGAAGAAAAACGGGTAAACTAAATTTCATTTTAAGTGAGAAATGGTTCTGAAAACATACTGTGTGATTCGTTGCTGTATTCACAATGATAAATGGAGTCGTATACAGGGTATACTTCATTTTCGGCCCATATAAAAATAAAAAGATGATGTTTTCTAAAATACAAAACCTCACAGAAAAATCCTGCTTACGTTATCAGGTAGTCCGTGAAAAGTGGCCATGACAAAGTGCTAATTGTTTTACATTTCCTTTGAAAATAAACCTAGGAGACAATAAAAACGAAATTCTCAAATTTCGGTTTTTCTCGGATATCTCCGTAACTATTCGGAATATTAAAACTTTCTAACTGGCATATTGTTGGGCACATAAATGTGCTACTTTTCTCTAATTTAATCGACCACGTATCTCTTACCGTTTCCGATATCCCCATGCTGTTCATTCTTATCTTGGACACACTGTATTTATGAAAATGAGCTTTTGATATAAACTACTAGGTGGTGCTAACATCCTGTATGTATTCTATTTTCTATGTTCAAGTTTGCCAAATAAGCTTTGTGTTCTACTACCTACTACTAGATGGCGATAATATGTAAACACTTCTTCGCGAAGCTGCACTATGTTGAAAAAACTCAGAGGTTTCCAAAACAGATTTCAGGTTTCCAAAACAAATATCACAAATCCAAAACAGATTTCAACTTACCAACAATAATAATAGAAAATCTGCTTAGGTATTGAACGCTACCTCAAGAGCATTAAATTTTTGTAAGATTCTGATCTAGTTATTAACGTTACAAGGCCGATATGTAGCAAATAACGGATGAGGTTGAATATTGTAATCCGAGGCGCAACCGAGGATTATAACAATCGTCGTTTAAGACTGTTCGTAATCCCGCTGAAAGATTACATTTTGATTCCGAGGAAAGAACAAACCATGTACATCGTGTTGTCATGGAATAGCTTAACAATTTCACAACAGTAATATAAACAAAGTCAGTTTTTTGTGTTCGCGTGTTCGCTTTAAGAACGACCAAGGATGTAATTGAGAAAATTGAGGACCAGAATCAAAGTTCTCTAGAAATATTCATGTGCAGCGAGTGTTGATTTACTGTCGAAAATAACTCAAGAGCGATATCAAAAATAATATGAAAATTTTGAAAAGTGGCGTAAAAGCAAGAATGTAAAGGTGGTTGATGAAGATGTATTATCAGCCTATACGAAAGGAAAATCAGAGGTTTAGTCTCCTAACTCGCTGTGGACCAAGATTTTAATGTTGAAACTTGCTTTGAAAGTTTATGACAACATTGACATTTCAAGATTAGTTATTTTAAATCGTACACCATATAGTGTTACCTACAGAAATGGTATTTTCAGATTTGGAAAATTATTTTAGTTCTTGAGATGAAAGTCTGATGAATACACACCAAAGAAAACAAAAATTTTGTCTGAAGAAGTAACTATGTTTTTGTTGGATGTAGATGATCATACATGGTTGCTTGAAAAGGTTGTATTTATGTGTGGTATTTTTGGCGCCTGTAGACTTGACGAACTTGTTAAGCTGACTGAATGATTTTGAAAGCACCAGTACCAGAGTTTTGATTACTGAGGTATACTAAAAACAAAAAGAACAGGGTATTTGTTATTCCCAAAGAAGGACTTCCTTTTGATGCCTTTGTTTTATACCAAAAATACATAGATTTGGAAAATCGGCGATTCTTCATTTGTTATAGTAATGGTGAATGTGTAAAATAAGTTGTGAGCATTCATACTATTGGAGTTTTCCAAAAAACATTACAGCTTTCTCAAAATCGGAAAATCCTCAGCTCTACACAGGGCATTCGTTTCGCAGATCCTCGGCTACTATGCTTGTAGAAAATGGTGGCGATCTACTATCGGTAAGAGAACTTGGAGGTTGGAACTCCTCTGCGGTGGCGGAGTCGAATAGTGGTGCTATAATAATAGTAATAGAAATTTCAAATGATAGAAATTGTCAAACTGCTGTTCAAATTTATAAATAGTTAAGAAAGTAGTGGTCCATACTCAAAGTAGAAGACCAAGTTTATTGGAATAAGGAACACAAAGTCATCTCAACATTCATTTCAATTAATAGGATCAGTCTCCCATTAGTTTAGACATGTTTCGAACCTAGATATGTTCATATTCAGTAATAACAATTAATAAAAGCTGATTTTTCTTTCAATTTACGTTTGAGGTTAACAAGTTAAAGGAATTACTAACAATATGTAGAGAGAAAACCAAACTAATTGACGAAAAAACAAAAAAAACATTTTAAATTCTGGATAAAAATAGTTAATATTATTATAATTATTGTAATTGTAAGCAGAAAAAAAAATTTAAAAAAAATATTTGAACAAGTGATTTCTTAACGAACGAGGCTGTTAACATTAACCTTTCAATTGTAATCTGAATAGGAAAAAAATATAGACTAAAGAATATCTTTATTGGCCATTTTCTGGTGCAAGAGAACATCTGGTAAGTCAAAAATCAATTACAGAAATATTAGTAATTTCAAAAATATATACACAAACGTTATAGGTAATACTTTTGATACTAACAATATCAATACATAAAAATTTTATGAGACTATTACCTATTCAAAGAATTCTGCTATACTTCTTCACTATAGAAACAATTTCGTATAAAAAACTCTTATAGCCTTATTATGAAAAGCTTGATCTTGATATACAGGGTGGGGAACCGAAAACTAAACAGATCGAATATCTTCAAAACGCATGTGTTGTGAATAAAATGCAAAAACAGATCGATTTTTAATCCAAGGGGGACATCTTCCTATCATAACCTCAACTGTCATACCTCTCCCCCCACCCCTTGGGCACTATCACCCAAACAATTTGAATAGGGAAAGTAGTAACTGCGACACATCATTAAAGAGGTAATTTCAGAAGGAATTCAGCCATGTCAATTTTTGACACCTTACTTTTTATTTTGGCGCCCTCTTGCGGAAAAAATAACTGTTCCGTATTCCAAATTATAGTACTACATTTGCAAGCTATTTTGACATAAATTCGGTGACAATGCATTATGGATTTTTTCTAAGAGAAAAAACAAAATGGCGGCTCCAAAATGGCGGCTCCAAAATGGCGGACATGATTTGCAATTATGGTCCGATTCGATTCAAAATTGATATGTGGTGGTTTTCAAGGTCGGAAATTATGATTTGTTCGTCAATGCAAATAACAAGATGGTGGCTCCAACATGGCGGACGAAATTTGTAATTCTGGTCCGATTCGAATCAAAATTAGTATGTGAAGATTTTCAGGGATTTTCGGGCGCGGTGAAATTCTGATTCTGTTACGCACAGAATAACCTACGTCATACATCTAAATAAAATATTATTTCCTAATTTACATAAAATCTTTTTTTCATCAATTCAATTAATTCACTGTAGTCATACTGGATACTTGTAAAACCTCCATATGCCAATTTTGAATCGAAGCTAACCACAATTACTAATTTCGTCCACCATCTTGGTTTTTTGCTTTGACAAAAATATCCTAATTTTTCACCCTGAAAATCCCCACATATCAATTTTGCTTCGAATTGGACCAGAACTACAAATTTCGTCCGCCATATTGGAGCCACCATCTTGTTTTTTTGCATTGACGAACAAATCATAATTTCCGACCTTGAAAACCACCACATATCGATTTTGAATCGAATCGGACCATAATTGCAAATCATGTCCGCCATTTTGGAGCCGCCATTTTGTTTTTTCTCTTAGGAAAATTCCATAATGCATTGTCACCGAATTTATGTCAAAATAGCTTGCAAATGCAATATTATAATTTTGAATATGGAACAGTTATTTTTCCCGCAAGAGGTCACCAAAATAAAAAGTAAGATGGCAAAAATTGACATGGCTGAATTCCTTATGGAATTACTAGTTTCCCTATTCAAATTGTTTGAGTGATAGTGCCCTAGGGGTTGGGGGAGAGGTATGACCCCCTTAGATTAAAAATCGACGTGTTTTTGCATTTTATTCACAACATATGCGTTTTGAAGATATTTGTTCTGTTTCATTTTCGGTGCCCCACCCTGTATGTATATTTGGTATAATCATGAAAAATATGTTGTTCCTTTCTAATGAATTATGGATTCGAAAAAAGAAATCTTGACATTCTTTCAGTCTTTCACAATAATAGACAAACAATACCAGCCAATAGATAATTAATTAATGCTTCCTTCCATCCAAGTTAAAAAGTGAATAAAATTAATTACTCCTGAAATCGTTAGTCGTCACAACATTCTGTTGCAAATCATAAATTCATTTCAATTCTTGAAATATTTCAAATTGAATGATTACTTCCAGTATCAAGATAAAAATAGACCCATTACGCGTAACAATCTCTTCAAGCATCCACTCGACTGAATTATTCAGAAATAGATTCGGATAAAGCAAGCATTGTAATATTGAGTTGTAGATTGTTAGGGCAATGAAAACAATTCAAAACATTGCATATCAGTGTTGTTTTTGTGGCTTCATTTGATTTTAATTTTTGTTATCTGTATTTTGGAATATTATGATAATGGCTGCCGCAAATGAAGTTTCAGAATTAGTGTGAAGTTAGCCACACTTTCCTGGCCACAGTTTCTGACGTGGAGTAAATCTTAGTTGGGATAGAGGAGTGAACGTCCGCGGTGTTGCCACATCAATTATTTTTACAGAAGTGCTCCGAATCAGTTTAATGTGTTATTTGCAGCTAGAGAAGAGGGTAGCATGATTATTCATAGAATTATTGAAGTTTGTTTGCAAGCACAAGTTTTGGAAAATCTATAATTTAACATCTACTGAAAATATTCTAACTACAAAACAAATTAAACCGCAATTCGATGAAGGATTTCTGGAAGGATTTGAATAAGTGCCAAATCAACTTCACGGCCGTAAAATGTATGTAATGGAATAAAGTTTAATTCGCGCAGTACTAAACTTCGTGATGAAGTTCACTTGTCACATAGACAAAAATAGAGGCATAGAGGGCTCAAAAATATACAGAAATGGCTTCCAAATGACTTCGTTCGGCCGTTGGAATGAATGAACAAAAATAAAGTTTAAATTCTTAAACTCCCTGAAGGAGTCCGCGTGTCACATGGAAAAAGGTACAGTGAGATAGAGGACTCAAAATAATGCCAAAATGACTTTTCAAATCAATTTGTTCGGCCGTCGAGATGACTGAAAAAAATAGAGTTTAAATTGTTGCACCAGTAAACTCCGTGAAGGAGTCCGCGTGTCACATGGAAAAAAATACAGTGAGATAGAGGGCTCAAAATAATGCAAAAATTGCTTTTCAAATCAATTTGTTCGGCCGTCGGGATGACTGAAAAAAATAGAGTTTAAATTCTTGCACCAGTAAACTCCGTGAAGGAGTCCGCGTGTCACATGGAAAAAATACAGTGAGACAGATTTGAAATTGATTTGGAGAGTAATTTTTTCATCATTCTGGGCCCTCCATCTCACTGTATTTTTTTCCATGTGACAGCGGACTCCTTCACGGAGTTTACTGGTGCAAGAATTTAAACTTTATTTTTTTTTCAGTCATCCCGACGGCCGAACAAATTGATTTGAAAAGCCATTTTTGCATTATTTTGAGCCCTCTATCTCACTGTATTTTTTCCATGTGACACGCTGACTCCTTCACGGAGTTTACTGGTGCAAGATTTTAAACTCTATTTGTTTTCAGTCATCCCGACGGCCGAACAAATTGATTTGGAGACCTATTTTTGCATTATTTCGAGCCCTCTATCTTACTTTATTTTTTTCCACGTGACACGCGGACTCCTTCACAAAGTGTACTGGTGCAAGAATTAAAACTTTTTTTTTAATCATCCCGACGGCCAAACAAATTGATTTGGAGAGCTATTTTTGCATTATTTCGTGCCCTCTATCTTACTGTATTTTTTCCACGTGACACGCGGACTCCTTCAGGGAGTTTACTGATGCAAGAATTTAAACTTTATTTTTGTTCAGTCATTCCGACGGCCGAACAAAGTGATTTGGATAGCCATTTCTGTATTTTTTTGAGCCCTCTATGCCACTATTTTTGTATGTATGTGACAATTGAACTCCATCACGAAGTTTACTACTGCGCGAATTAAACTTTATTCCATTACAGACATTTTACGGCCGATGAAGTTGATTTGACCCTGATTCAAATCCTTCCAGAGATCCTTCATCGATTGCGGTTTAATTGGTTTTGTAGTTAAAATATTTCCAGTAGATGTAAAATTATATGGATTTTCCAAAACTTCTGCTTGCAAACAAATTCCAATAATTCCATGAATTATCAGGCTACCCTCCTCTCTAGCTCCAAATAACACATTAAACTGATTGGGAACACTTCTGTAAAAATAATTGATGTGGCAACACCGCGGACGTTCACTCCTTAATCCCAACTAAGATTTACTCCACGTCAGAAACTGTGGCTAGGAAAGTGTGGCTAACTTCACACTAATAGTTTCAGAATAGTGGGTTTGCCAGAATTTGAAGTTAGTGATCATTTTGAATGTTCTTGTTCAGGAAATGATTTTTTCTTTTATTCAAGCAGAAAGAGGTTAGATCGAATGGCCAACCATTCAACATTTCGCATTTTAAGATTTTTACATTTTCACAGTTTTGAATTTTGATATTCTTACATATTTGCAATTTGAATTTTTTGCATTTTATATTTTATTTCTTTACATTTATACGGGTGTTTCTTAAGTACGTGTTGCTGACATCAAAATAAGAAGGAAAGTTCCTATAAGCACATGTCCGCAAGTTATTCGTTTCTGAGATACAGAGTGTCAAAGATGAATTCATATTTTAATTTTTTGTGAATAATTTCAAAATATTTTTGATATTTGGGTAAAGTTTGGTATCTGGGAATATTTATTATTTTGTGTGTGTAAAAAATATATTCTTCACTACGAGCAATTGTTTTCGAGTTAATGAGATTTGAAATAATCGATGCAAGTGATTTTGAATGACAAGATTTTTTAATTTAAAATAAATTCAATTAAAAATAAATTTTTTCACAATTAACATAAAATTTGATTTTGTCACTGACAATTTATCCCAGATACCAAACTTTACTCGAATATCACAAATATTTTGGCATTTATTCACAAAAAAACAAATATAAGAATTGAACTTTGACACTCTGTATCTTAGAAACGAATAACTGGCGGACATGTGTTTATGGGAACTTTTCTACTTATTTCGACGTCAGCAACATGCTCTTAAAGTTTCTACACGTACTTGGTAAACACCCTGTATATTTTCAAATTATTATGTAACGAATTGTATTTAGTTTTGTAATGATCAAGTCTACTGACTAATTATGATGGAACATACAGGGTGTCCCACGAAGATTAGGACAGGGAATATCTCGGAACTCGAAAGTAATAATAATAATAATAATAATAATAAACTTTATTCATGAAGTAAGAATAATTGTTGAGAATACATTTAAAGTAAGCATAAATAAAGTTGGTAATCCATAAGTGCAATTATCGTAAGTGGATTATGCAAATATAGTATATACATGAAATGCAATAAAATACTATAAAATACAATAATAATATTCAATGTCACCAATGCCATAAAATACAATAAAATACAATAAAATATACCAAAATACAATGAAACACAATAAAATACAATACAGACAATATGAAAATACATTAAGACGCAAAAAACTCAATGAAAAAGCGGTAAAATATGATTTTTAACTATGGTTGAGATTGGTAATTTTTTTATTTAGTCATTTTTACTCTATCAATGTAGTAAAATACAATCTAGGAGTCTGGAGTAAAAAAGTTTTCAGTTGTGTTTTGAATGTTTTTTTGTTGCTAAGAGATTTTATGTTTCCGGGAATAGAGTTGTATATTTTAGTGCCGATATAGGAGTAACTTCTCTCTGATAGCGATTTCTTTACCAATGGTTGCATACGTAGTTGGCGCCCGCTGGTTTCATACTGATGGCAGGGATGAGATGCTTTATCTGCACTGAAGTGATATGTTATACACGCATTGAAGTGAAATAGCTGGCGAATATCCATAATCTGTGATGTACTGTATAGGTTATCAGAAGAATATCTACGCGGTTTTGACATAATTATTTTCAGGAACCTTTTTTGTAAGATTTCCAGTGGATTTATACATATTCGCGCAGCTGCGCCCCATGCCTGTATTCCATATCTGAGATGGCTTTCTGCAAGTGCAAAGTACAATGTTTTTAATTGTTCTGGTGGTAAGTATTCTTTCATATGTTTAAAGGAGTAGATTATTTTTTGCAGTTTTTTTATCACGTAGTTGACATGTCCATCCCACCTCAGATGTCGATCGAGGTATACGCCCAGGTATTTGATTTCTTCAACAGACTGAATACCATATTCCTTGCCATTTATGCTCATGTTGATTTGTCCCATATCTGTCATACCAGCAGCATTACAGCTGAAGGGTAGAAATTTGGTTTTTTTGAGGTTCATGGTAAGGAGTTCATGATCAAACCAGTCCTTTATCACCTTGAGATCTTTTTCGACTTTCTTCCTTAAATTTGGCCAAGTATCTGCTTCATAAAAAACCGCAGTGTCGTCTGCAAAACCAATGATATCACCAGTTACTTTCAAGCTGAATAGGTCGTTAATATAAAGATTGAATAGTGTTGGACCCAGGACCGTTCCTTGTGGTACTCCATACTCAATATCTAATTTCTGACTCGTTGTATCTCCCACTCTAACCACTTGCTTTCTTGTGCTTAGGTAACTTTTGAATAAACTCAACACCATTCCTCTGACACCAGAGTCTTCTAATGCTCGAATTAATAACGTGTGGCTTACAGTGTCGAATGCCTTACTTAGGTCTATGAACAGGCACAAACTGGGTCTTCCATTCTCTAGAGATGTATGTACTTTTTTGGTTAAGTTGATTATGGCATCCACAGTTGAAACTCTTTCTCTAAATCCAAATTGTTTCTCAGACAACAAGTTAAATTTATTTATGAATGAACTCATTCTGTTTTTTAAGAGTTTTTTTAATATCTTTGCCAAGTGACTAATGAGGGAAATTGGTCTATAATTACTGACGGATGTTCTATCGCCATCCTTAAATATCGGCATCAGGCCAAATTCCTTTTTCAATGCACTTATTCATTATGAATGTTAGTGGGGCCGAAATATGACCTGAAATCTTTTTCAAAAGTTCTGCTCTTATGTCGTCAAGTCCTGGAGATTTATTGTTTTTTAGTTCACATCAGATTGCATATTTCTTTGGAATCCGTAGGCCGTAGTTGCATAGAGTTAGGCAAGATCTTTGAAGTGTGTTTAAAGTGAGGGTCCCTTTTAATTTTTTCGGCAAGAATTCTTCCAAAACTTACAAATTTACTATTAAATTCGTCTGTTTTTTCTTCATCGTTTGTCAGTGGATCCCTATTTTCATTCGCGATTGTGTCGATATTAATTTTTTTTTGTTTCCTCCCACAGAGTTTTCGTATCATGTCCCATAAATATTATGCATTTGTTTTATTTTTTCTCAGCTGTTGCTCATAATAATTCTGTTTGGTTTTCTTCAATTTGTTCTAAAGTAGTGAAGAATGTTAAATTTGGGGTTCTGAATTGAAACAATTAGTGCAGCTTTTTTTGATATTATGTTACCTAATGAGCTTTTTGTTTTCGGTTACGTGACATCAGTTTCAAAATTATTAATGCAACACCCTGTATATTTTGGCATTTTTATGTTCCTCCTGATAAAATATTTTCAACGAATTATCACACTTGTGGTCTAAAACAATTATTTCAAGAAATACAGGTACTTCAATATCGTTTGTCTCACGACCGACGTCTGAAACGAGCAATTGCCAAATTATTTAGGTTTAGGCCAGTATATTTGGGCAGTCCTATATTTTTTGTTGTGATTGAAACAAGGCAAATTTGTATTAATCATCCATATTATATTAAAAAACGTCGTGTGACAAAGGATATTGAAGTACCTGTATTTCTTGAACTAATCGTTTTGGACCACAAGTGTAACAGTTTGTTGGAATCGTTTTATTGGGAGGAACATAGAAATGCCAAAATATACAGGTTGTCCTATTAATAATTTTGAATCTGATGTCTCGTTACCGAAAACAAAAAGCTCATTGGGTAACATAATATCAAAAAAATCTACACCAATTGCTTTAATTCAGAACCCCAAAATTACAATTATCTATACTATACTCTCAAGTTCCGAGATATTTCCTGTCCTAATTTTCGTGAGACACCCTGTATAACAACATGAAACCACGTACAAGCGATAGTTGCTTTGGAACTAAAGCTTCTGTTTATTGCTGTATATAATCATATACACACTTTTGTAATTTGAATAAACTTTATTATTATTATGAGGAAGCTGTTGAAGAATCGGCCCCTTACCATTTATTGATCATTTCTTCTCTTCGTATTTCATGTATTTATGGTTAATAATAAACACACATTAATATTACTATTATCTTCGGATTGTCTTAGTCCTCTTTCGAGATAACATTCAATTGTTGTTATTTTGATTAATGAGAATTTTGACTGATTTTCGGAGTTCAAATTTTAAAAAAATGCTAGAGCAATTAGCTGACACACCCGATAAAGTGTATTTTTATGCGTTTCTTGTTTGTGCACTTTGTATAAACAATTGAGGTTAATGAACAAATATTAAAGGACGATCTGAAATAACAGCAATATTTGTTTTTATGTTTTGTACATACAAAAGGAGATAAAAAGATTTTATGACAATATAAACACCACATGTTCTAGAGGCAGTTGCTGTTTTGTTGAAATGGCCCAAAAAAGCTTTCTCAGATTATGGTGTGCGTAAAACTGCTATTTTCTCAATAGTGTATTATGATACAAGTTGTTTGGAGTACGACGAGCGAAACGAGGAGTGCTCCGAGACAATGTATCTTATAAAACGTGTTTCATATACTATTTTTTCTATTTGGCAGTTTTTTTGTTTTTTTTTTATTGGAAAAAAATTGGATTTAATATTAATAAATAATATCAGAAATGTCGGGTTGGTAACATTTAGGCCAATCAACAGGGCTATCAACCTCAACTTAAATTGCTCCACCGATATTTTTTTTAAAATTGTAGTTTACAGTGTGTACATTACTTCTGAGAAAAATTATCACTTCCAGGGGAGGTGGAACCCCCCCAAAAAACGCGTTGAAATTAATTTTTGAGGTAATTTCGAAATATCTCCAAAAATTTACTTTAAATCAAAAAAATAACTTGATATTCAGAAAGAGCACAGAGTTTTACATAAAAACTGTACCTACCAAAATTTTGAAAAATCGCATGTTATTCTTGACAAAAATTGTTGAAGTTATATGCTTTCGCAATTAGTACGGTGTTATTAACCTAAAAAAAGGCCTAACCTTGACATCCAAAGTAAAAGTTTTATTCCAACTCCAAATTGTTCTATATAACCCTCTTATTGTTTGGTAAAAAGTTACACCATTTTGAGCGTCGGGTTTGGGGGGGAGGGGGAGAAAAAGTAGGAAATTTAGTAGTTTTTTTAGTTGTTTGGAAATTGGTTGAAAACTAAGCTGTTTAGCACAAAGAGTGTTAAATACAAAAATATTCTACATGAAATTTTAAACTAAAAATGTCCTATGCATATTCCCTGTAAAATTTACGGTTCATGAGTTGCAGACGGTGTAAAAATAAAAATAATATAATTTTTAAGGTTTTTTTTCAAATAAAGCTATATAGAAATAAGTAAATGATTTAATTTCAGAGTAATAATATACCACAGTATTATAGTCAAAAAGAGGCTAAGAGGCACCATAGAAGGTTGAAAAAGTAATAAACTGAAAATGGTCGTACCTAAAAAAGGAAATCACCAGGAAAAAGTGTACATTATTTCTGACATTCAGCAAGGCATTGGGGATATGAAAGATGTACTTCTGGTTACATACGCCTTCACAGGATGTGACACTGTGTCTGCTGTCTATAAGAAGGGAAAAATTGCACCTTATAGGAAAGTTCAAGCCAACACCGTTCTTCGTGAAAAACTTCTGGTCTTCAACAACCCCAAAGCCGACCCCAGTGCAGTGGCTGATGCAGGAAATTACTTCCTACTTGCAATGTTTGGAGCCAAGAACACTGAAGATCTAGATTGTCTCCGCTACCAGTCCTACTTGAAAACGATTGCAAAGCAGCCTATACATGCATTACTGAAGTTGGATGCACTACCCCCCACTTCAGGAGCGTCCAGACAGCATTCATTTAGGACCTACCACCAGGTACAACAGTGGCTGAATGAAGATAAGGATCCACTCGAGTGGGGTTGGAAGAAGATTGGCGACCACCTGACACCAATTACAACAGCACGTCCTGCAGCCCCCCCGGAATTACTGTCCCTTATAATGTGTACTTGCAAAGATGATTGCGTTCGTAATTGTGAATGCAGAAGGAGTGGTCTAAACTGCACTAGCATATGCAGCAATTGCTCAGGCCAAGCATGTGATAACATGGACAATAATAATATCTTAGACGACGAGCTAGAGGAGGAGGATAATGTGAAGTTAATAAAGACATTGAACATTCCAAATTTGAAAGATATTTATGCTTAAGAAGTGAATTTATGTTGCAATGTTCGTAGAAAGTTCAGGGTGGGTTTCTCCGTACCACAGGTCTGTGGAAGCCTCTTTTCCCTTAAAAAAGAGTGCCCCTTGATAAGGTGGTGAGGTTGTCGTTCCTTCAAGGGCTTATCACTAACATACCACCGGCCACTGAAATAGCAACATTCTCAATTATCAAAATTACGAAAAAGTTAACATTTACACGTCTGTAACTCTTGAACCGTACAATTTAGAGTGATTATGAAAAGGACCATTCTTATTTAAAATTTAACGTAGACTATTTTTGTATATAACAATGTTTAGGATAAACCGCTTAGTTTTTGAAATATTTACGAAAAACTAAAAAAACTAGTGATTTTTCAAAATTCCCCCCCCCCCCCTCACCCCCAAACCCGACGCTCAAAATGGTGTAACTTTTTACCATAGAATAAGGGGACTATGTAGAGCAATTTGGTGTTGGAGGAAAACTTTTACTTTGGATGTTGAGGTTTAGGTCTAATTACACCGTACTACAATGGGGCAGGTGTTGCGCCGGCTCCTGCCAACGTGCATTTTTTCAATCAGCGCGTGAAGTAAAGTTCTATAACTCCTCATATAAATGTTCAATTCGGATAAATCTTACGTCATTTTGGAGATAAAGATCGCAGCTTTGTATTCTGATATTATTTATATTTATACGCGCAGTTGCCAGCTGCAAAATTGTAATTGAAAATCTTAAAATATTAAAGTTCCTGACTTCGTGAAATAATGCTTGTGATTACTGAAATAATGTCTTATCACTTGTAGCAAGTAAAATGAACAGTTGAGGAATACTTCATTGTTAAATTGCATAACGTTTAACCGGTCCGAATAATGTTGGTTTTAAATACGAGCTTTTTCAATTTTTCGCATATTTTAGGTTACAAAATCTTGAGGCAGTTTATACATTCAAATGCTAATAACTCAGAGATAAAAGCACGTATCAACATGAATGAAAAGCCAGTTTGCAGAAAAAAACCTGCGCTTATTGAAAATATTCATACAAATTTGGTTACTCGTACAAATTTTAAATGCAATCCAGTCAATCTTTTAAGTACTTAAAATAGAGGTTACTCGGCATTTTTTGATCGCATTATTGTTCTATGGAAAGAAAAATAAAATCAGTCCTTGATGGAATATGGGGATTCGACACCGAGGTAGACAGTGCACCAAAGGAAACTGTCCTGAAGTGTACCTGCTTTAAACTCATTGGGATTCTAAAACCTGAAAAATATCGGCTTGGGACCTTGTCAATGCGGCAGCTAGCGCGCCACTGTATAGGATACAGCGGCGCGGTTCTGTCGGTGTGCGATGGGCAGCAGTCAACCTTGTCCTAAACGTCAGATAATATAAAAGTTCCTGTGCAGAAAACACTGGATACTGGGATAACATCGATAGTCGTATTTGAGGAAACATCTCTAGTGCTTTGTCACTGTTATTAATTGAAGATGGTGAGTTTATTTTTGAAATATTTGTTTCATGTTAAGCTCAGCTCTGTTTCAAAATATCGCAATGTCAGATATGACTTACATTTCCAAAATTCCAAAGGTCCACCTAGGAATTCAGGAGAAAATGCCAGTTTGTTAACATTTTATTTAATGGAACTTGCTTAAAATGCATAAATGCTTAGGATTTTATACGCTCATTCAAAAATTTACCTGCAGAATATAAATGTTTGCCTAGTTGACCAAGTTTTTTCTTTTCAATGGAAAGTGCCCAGTGTTAGTGTTGTTTCAGAACTTGGCCATGATGTTACTCAAATTTTTCAAATTTTTAAAGGTCCAAGTAGAAATTTAGGGGAAACTATATATTGACATTTTTGTGAATCAAACTTGCTCAACACTCCCATAAGTGTACCCGCTTTGATTTTTATGTGCTATATTACAAAATTTTGCTTCAAGAATATGAAGCTTTTGTCTGATTAATCAAGTTTTCTCAAGTTTTCTTCTGAATTGCGTAGTATATGGCTAACATTCTATACCAACATTCCATAATTTCTCTATTGACGATATATGTATTCCTTGAAGGATGCCAGTTGGCAACGTACCAGTAGCACCTCTGCTGGAGAGGGACCCTCGACAATGGATGACGATCATCAGAAAGACCCTGCCTCTATGACCACCTGCATCATATGCAATCAAGATTTAGATGCAGAAGATACTGTGTGTGTAGAACAAGGCTTGGACACAATTAGAAAATCTAGTACTGAAAGAAAAGATAACAAAGAGAAACTTTTTCGGGGGCTTACTTCAGTCGCTATCCATAAATCATGCCGGGTCAAGTACACCACAAAAAGGAAAAGGCAGTTCATTTACCAAAATTTTGATAGGGTCGAGCCGGAACGGGTACATTTGTACAGTCCAGCGAAATCGAAGACACGCAAGAGCAAGGAGCATTTATATCGAAGAGTAGTAGTTTGAGAGTTTTTCCAAATGTTCTTCCCTTTCCCTCTCACCCCAATGTTTCCGCGATGCGGGGGATATGCCCCGAATGCGGAGGCAGGAAAATCGTTTATAATAATTTATACCTATTATTTTTACAAATTTTCGCTCAGTTTCATTACTCAGGACTGACAATTTTACATATTCATAGAAAATACCCAAAAAAACACGATTTTGGGAAGGGGTTGATGCCCCGGGAGGGGGTTTAATTGTTGAAAATAATTTGCCCCCATTATTAATACCGATTTTCACTCATATTTATTTCCCAGAGCTGAAATGTCAAGAAAATACCCTCCAGAAAAAAGTTTTTACGATTTTGGGGGGGTTGCACCCCCTCAGGGGGTGATAACTTCATTGCTAATTATTCAACCCGTGACGACCGAATTGCAAAAAAGAAATCGACGGAGCAATTTAAGTTTGACGGAGCAATTGAACTTTTATGAAAAAAATTACTCTGTTTATTGGCCTAATTATGTTTGACGTGTGTGGGCCCCTTATCAGGCCCCCCACTGCGGCCAATGGCCTATTGTGTCTCACCCTATGGTTATATTTCACTCAGTTTATCCAATATCTTAATGGAATTGAGAAATGCATTGGGAGAACAACTCACCAGGTTTTCTGGTCTTACTGTCATATTGCCAAATATTGAAAATCTGGTTCTGGCCGCTGCAGGGCATGTACACAGAATGTGTTTAGCCGTTCATCATCCACTATGTAAGCCGGCACTCTGCATCTTGTGCAAGTCCGATTTTATGCATGTGATGTTTGAGTTTGCAGTGGCCAGTAAGCAAACCTACGATAACTCTAAGATGTACTCTACTGAGTTCTAGCAGTTTGTCAGAGTCCTGTTTTTTCCTTGTATCAGAGATAAATGCTTTGGAATGGGCTAGACCCTGTAGATTACGCCAATACTTGAGTCTTTTATTGTCTGCCCAGGCTGTTATGTCATTCTTGGCATTGCTATATGCTAAACCGATTACCGGTTCTGGTCCAGTGAACGTTGTTTCGGTCCCCCCTTTTGCTAGGGCGTACGCTATTTCATTTCCTTCTAGGCCTGTGTGACCTGGTATCCAGACTAGGGTAACGTTGTGCTAGTCTGTTTAAGGTGTCTCTGCAGTTCCATACTGCTCCAGATTTAAAACAGTTGGATTCAAGCGCTTTCGGTGCTGCTTGACTATCTGAAAATATTTTTTTATTGTTTTTCATGTGTGGTGTTGATTTTTCAACTCTCTTGTACACATTTCAGTGGCATATACCTCTGCCTGAAATATCGTACCTAGTTTACCCATACTGAATGAGCGTTTCACTACTGGGTTCATCCCATATATTCCGGCTCCGACGCCTTCCTGAGTTTTGGAACCATCGGTGAACCAACGTTCATTTGCCCTACATACATAGGTTTAATTCCGGACCCAGTCTTCTCTCTCAGGAAAGACCACAGTGTAGGACGTGTGAAGGTTGATAGTCTGAGGTCATTTCCAGAATGCTGTGAGCTATTATGCCCTCCAGCATGCTGCTGCCTCTAGTGACACATGCCTGCGGTAGACAAATGGCCGCTTGGTAGAGTCTGTATGGTGCCCATGTGGATAGGAAATAATCGAAGGAGGGCTTCCATTGCTGCCGTTGGCGAGGAGCGAATGCTTCCAGTAATCACCAGGTACGCTTGTCTCTGGTCCGTTAAGTTTAGGAAGGGCCATTTTTTGATGGCCCTTGCCTTACCAGACTACAGAGCCATACGTGATCATTGGTCGTATGACTGTCACGTACAGCCAATATACGTGTTTTGGTGACATGCTCCATGTTTTGCCACAAATTTTGCGGTATGTCCATAATGGCTAGCTTTTCGGATAGTCTTTTCCAAGTGCGAGTTCTAGGATTATTTCCCTTTGCTTCACTCGCAAAAGGAATTGTTACACCATTGATGGAAGGAGGTATTAAATGTTCCAGCTTCCTTTTCCTGGTGTACGGTACTATGACCATTTTGTGGGGGTTAATGGACATTTTCTTCCTCTCATACAATTTATATACTTGGTATCCAATATATACTGAAGGATGTAGGAGATCGTCTCTTTGGATTTATCGTTTATTACTATAGTCCGGGAGCCAATGACAGATTTCCATGACCAAGTTCCTCTCAAGCGAAAATTAGTGGAATGCATCAGAGAGTTATATTATAAAGCTTCGTGAACGTCAGCTGCGGTTCCGTGGGGGGGATGAGCGGTGGTAGCCTCCCACGCACAAAGAAAAAGAAATGTATTCAATTTTGTTTTCCTACCTGAAAACATGTTAAATTATCGCTAAAGCAATATCTTGAAGAAAGAAAAAATCAGCTGACTATAGCATGGTGTATTATACGACAGCTAGTTGGTCAAACACAAAAAAAATTGTACCTTCTATGATTTCCTCACGAATAAAATTTTACCTTATATTCGTATTGCATCAATTTAACATGTTTCCGGGAAGGAGGACATAATTGAATATATTTTTTTTCTTCGTGCGTAGGAAGCTACTGTGCTGATCATCCCCCCCCCCCACCAACGGAATCGCAGCTGACATTCACGAATCTTTATAATACGACTCTCTGATGCATTCCACTAAATATCGCTTGGGAAATGACTGACCAAATTTTTACCGGGCTCCTGGACTACTAGGACCAGATCGTATGCATATGCTTGCAGATCAACCTCCCAGGGCGAGATAATGGCCATAAGATCATTCACCAGAAGTGGGGAGAGGAGCCTCCCTCCCTTGCCCCTGGCTGGCTTGAATGTGACATTTTCTTCCTGTACAGAGGTCGTTCGTGTTCTTTTGGGAAGCATAGTACTTATCCAGTCACATAGTATCGGTTCAATCCCTCTAGAGACAGTGCCCTACTATAGGGAGGGACGTAGTGCATTGATAAATGCTCCTTCTATTTCCAGGAATGCAGCGACAGCTACCTCCTGGTGTTCCAGGGCGACGCTTATTCCTAAGACAAGGTTATTGAGGGCAAGTTCTGTTGATTTGCCAGACTGGTAGGCATACTGGTGAACTTTGTTATTGCCTCACACCTAATGTGCCCATCCAGTATTTCATCCATGCTCTTCAACAGAAAGGATGTCAGACTGATAGGTCTTAGCGATTTTGGATGTGGGTTATTCCGACCCACCTCAGGAATATAAGTAGATCACCCTAGTCGCGGTCCAGTTAGATGGAATATAGTTCCTAGCTAAACTGGCTTTAAATAGTCTTATGAGGAAAGGTATGATATGTTCCAGTCCGATTCGTAACAGAACTGGAGCTATGCCTTCCTTTCCTGGCGATTTGTATGGGAGGAATGAGTTAACCGCCCATCTTATCACCTGTGGTGTGATTATTTTGTTGGCAACAACCCAGTAATCTCTGTGAGGTCGTTTTATCCTGCCTATATTTGTGACTGGAGGTTGATTGTCCAGAATCAGGCTTCCTGGGAAGTGGTTATTAGCTAATAGCTCTATTAGTGCTTCTTTCCTGGAGGCCGTAAAGGAACCGTCTGGGCGTTCACTTTGTTAACAAAACACTATCGAAATGTTTATAACAAATTAATAAATGACAGTTGTGAGTCAAAAACATGAATATAAGTATAACTACGGACTGTCTTTCATGTGATGGCACAGACGGCTTCCTACCAATATTCTTGTTAAAAAATCACCCATGTTATGCTCTATTTATAGGTGTAATTAGAGTAGATACCCGCCTAAGTGTGGGGATTGTTAAACATTGTTTTACGCACAGCAGCCCTCAGAAGTCGAAACTTGTGAGAGCCAAGGATTAACGAGATCTTACCTTTTAACGTGCGATTCCTAGCACTTTCTCGGACCATCAGAAAAATGTCTAAATGTCCGCAGTCGCCATGGTTTGAACCATCGCCGACTGGCAAACAGGTTGAAACAATGTCGTTTTAACCACTCGGCTACCTAGCCCCATACTAAACTTAAAACACAATCAACTTGAAAATTTCCAGCAAGAACTCTATATCAGATGGGACACCTTGTATATCCAAGGTAACAATTCATTGGTAGTTACATTCTACGTATGTATTTTCGCTAAACAATAGAACTTTCTGCATGAAGGACAGCGACAATTTTTCATACCATGTCGGTTTCACAGTGACTAATACATTTTTTACTTTTACGGGAAATGACCTATTACCGTTTACGTACAATTATATCTACTGCATCATGCAGAAACAGCAAATAAATTAATGTCATATATTCAGTTGACATGAGAAAATTTACGAACGGTTGCAATAGCGACACGATGTAAAAAAGTTTAACGAGGCAAATTGGCCAAGAAAGAAAGTTAAACGAGTTATTCGTGCAATAATTGTACAATTTTTAATTATGCTGTCCTGTTCCGCAAAGATACTCCTCGAAAGAAGGTGAACGTGTAATGAGTCAATTCTGCTGCCACGGTGTACCGGCACAAAGTATAGATTGTCTTTTGTCCTCAACAATTTATCGAATGTTTCCAGAATTTTAGATGAGAGAGAGAGAGAGATATATAAATACAGGATGAGTCAGAATAAGACCGACAAACTCCGAATACAGGTTCCTCACTTCATTTCGAGCTGAAAAGTTTCCATCAAGGTATGTCCTAAAATGCATCCACTCTGAGATAAAAGGTGTCGAAAGTAGGAAAAAATTTAAGATTTATTAATTTTTCTCCAAAACTGCTGAAGGAAAGAATTTGATATTTGCTACAATAATCAAGGTTCATCAACGTGATAATTTGAAGTTACAATCTTTTATTTCCGTAAACCAGTGGCATAGTTATGTTGGTATGTGACCACATTTTCCTTAAAATTTTCTTTGGACAAGTGGATGGACAAATGAGTGTTTGGCATCAATTAGGTTTATCGATAGTCAACATAAAAGTAATTACCTTCCATGTGCCTAAAAGAGATAATTGAAAAAAACTGAAGATATGTCCTGAGTTTCCACGTAATTTCCTATATGCAGTAATCGCATAATAATTTATTACAACATATTTGTCAACATCCTGAACATTTTTATATGTTGGGGGAATCGAAATCATTGTACGGGTGAGTCAGAATGAGACCGACAACTCCGTTTTTTCTGCCATAATATTATTTAATCGAAACCATGTCGTGGATTCACTGGTATGTTACCATAATTTCATATGATTGTTTTGACAGATCGTCTGACAAAAAACCCAACCTCAAAAATAAATTAAGCGAAGTTTTGTATAGAAGTGTATAAATTCTCTTTATTGCAAAGCGCTTTCGACTTTCGTCATCTTCAGTGCTTCCTGAAAGTAAATACTCAGTTGAGAGAACCGAAATTGAATTTTAAAAAGAGGTTATGAAATTTGGAAAATTAAGTTACGTGAGTACTTACATGTCAGGCAACAGGAAGTTTCGAAATATGTAAAAAACATTGTTTTAAATTACAACAACATATTATACTGCATAAGAACTAACGAAAAGCATGTTAGAACTCAAACGATGTGGTTTTTGTAAAAGCGGTGAGGACAAGACAGAATGTGTCAAGTCAAATGTCAAAGTGAAAATACCAGTATTAAAACATATTATTGTCAACAATGGCTATCAACCTCTCATTTCACATTATTCATAAATTGATTAATAAATTTAAACATAGAACAGACAGAAGACTTGCCTTCAGCACCTCTCCTATAGTCAATTCACCTTCAGTGAAATACTTCTCCTGCCATTTTTTGATCAAAACTTGTGTGGTGACATTTCCAACTTCATTGAAGATACAGTACCTGGTACTAAAGTTTCCTTTGAAGCTTACAACAATTTAAGTAACCATTTAGTCAATTCTAAAGATAAAATTAGTAAATTGAAAAGTAGCGGTGTGTATAAGCTTGATTGTGATGATTGCTCTGCCTCCTACACTGGTAGAACCTGTAGACCACTTCTCACTCGTATTCACGAACATTTGAAGAGACCAGATAAATCTATATTTGGTAATCATCTCAAATTTAATAACTACAATTTTAGCCCAAACAGAAATTCAAAAATTTTACACAAAATTGATAATAAAAATTTTCTTAGATTGGATTTGTTCGAGGAACTGGAGATCTCCAAAGAGCTCACCAAAAATCAGCTCTGTTTGAATACGCAAGTAAACCTGGACAGAGATTTCCTTCCCCTCCATCAGAGGATTAAATATAATTAATTTAACGTTGGTAACACTTCCTAATTAATATTTACTAGACCACTCTTCAAGTTGGTACTGGTATTTTCACTTTGACATTTGACTTATTGAGGTAACACTTCCTAATTAATATTTACTAGACCACTCTTCAAGTTGGTACTGGTATTTTCACTTTGACATTTGACTTGACACATTCTGTCTTGTCCTCACCGCTTTTACAAAACCACATGGATTGAGTTCTAACATGCTTTTCGTTAGTTCTTATGCAGTATAATATGTTGTTGTAATTTTAAACAATGTTTTTTACATATTTCGAAACTTCCTGTTGCCTGACAGGTAAGTACTAACGTAACTTAATTTTCCAAATTTCATAACCTCTTTTTTAAATTCAATTTCGGTTCTCTCAACTGAGTATTTACTTTCAGGAAGCACTGAAGATGACGAAAGTCGAAAGCGCTTTGCAATAAAGAGAATTTATACACTTATATACAAAACTTCGCTTCATTTATTTAAACAAGTGTATTAAGTAAGCTTCACGCATTTATTCAAAAATAAGAGTTAAGGTCTGACATTTTTTCGAAAACCTGACATGATTTTTTGAATTTTATGTTGAAGTATAATTTTTAAAGCCATTTTTGATTGATTTATGTAGGAAAATATTATCCAATCAGATTATTTTTGATGAAGAGCAATGAAGAAATTGGTATTTGTTTAAGTGTAAAAGATAAACAATGGTAACACCAACAAATAAGTCTAAAAAATACGTCACCAGTTGAAAAAGGAAGAATAATAGCAGTACCACCAAGCAGGTCTAAAAATATCCATCAATATACAATACAATAAATAAATAAGATTCACACAAAAGATAAAGAATAGAAATATGAATATATGTATATCTGCTAATGATCGTCATTAAAAAGTCTGTATCACTATAATAGGGTCTATTACAACAGTAAGTATAAAGGAATTGTGCTTTTTTGTAATCGTTCATATCCAAAGTTTGTTCAACTAAGAAATTAAAAATCGTCACTGTCTTCTGGTTTTCCAAGCAGTTGTTCAACTGACAACACATCCATAAATATTATCACACAGAATATCTAATTAAATCTATCAATTTTCTAAAAAAAATTTAAACTTAAGATAAGATAATAAGATGTCTTCATTCTTAAATTTTTGGGAAGGTTTATCAAAAATAATAAAGATGAAATCTGAAAAATCAGGAGTTTATAAATTCAATTGTGGATCTTGCTCCAAAGTATATACCGGGTGGCTACGGAAGTATTGCCTACGGAATATCTCAGTTATTGTATGAAGTAGGTTTGTGAAATTTGGAGCGTCGATATAATGACATAAGAGCTAGAATTTGAGCATATTGACATGTCGAAGTTAACTTCCGGTCTGACCGGAAGTAACATCAACTTTCTTATTTTAAATGGAAACCCTATTTTTTTTCTTTTCGCTTTATTCAGCATTCAATTCCCTTTCTAATGACATATCACAAGTTGGTATCTAACCAGAAACTAGATCAGAAAAAAATTATTATTGAAATTCACCGAGTAGGCCGTGGAAGCAAAATGAAAGCCAAAAATTGAAAAGTTGGCTATGGAAACCATACGTCACTTGTTAACAGTTGCTACTACTGTGATATTTTATTTTCATTCGTCGGCGTTATAAAAAGCCGCCAAAAAAAATATTGGAAAAATTGGGAAAAAAACAATACTCTGTAAGTCCATAACTTAAATAGGAACATACAACTTTTTCTTGCCTGTACTATTCAGCATAACCATTCCTTTCTAATGATATAATAGAAAGTAATTTTTTGAAATGAAATACCAAAAAATCCAATTATTATTCTTCAAATAACGAAAAAACAGATTTATCGAAAAAAAAAATTCAAATTGATAGGATTAAAGATAAAATAAATTCAAAACAAATGTTCGAAATGCATTCCCTCAGCGTCAATACATTTATTGACTCTGGTGATATTTTCATGTAAAACGTTTCTCAACATTTGGGGCGTGATATCTTGGAAAGCTCTACGAATTTTTACTTCTAGCTCATGTAGAGTTGTAGGCTGTGTGGAATACACCCTATTTTTAAGATGCCCCCATAGAAAAAAGTCGCACGGAGTAAGATCAGGTGACCTTGGTGGCCACCTGACTGGACCATGGGTTGTTATAAGTCTCTCTTGAAAGCGATTTTGAAGATAATTTCTCGCTATTCTTGAATTATGCGGAGGGGCGCCATCTTGCTGGAAGTACATTCTCTCAGTTATTTTCGCTGGTAGGTTGTTAATGAATTCCGAAATTTCATTCGTTAAAAAATTAAAGTATCTCTCTCCGGTTAGTTGGCCTTGAAAAAGAATGGGGCCAACAATATGAGTTCCAACTATTCCTGCCCAAACATTCACATCAAATCTCTCCTGGAAGCCGCCTTGTCGAAACCGGTGCTCGTTTGCTATCGCCCAGTACCTGGAACAAAAGACCGTTCACACTTTTAGCACTTTACACTTCGACTATCGACAATAATCCAAATAAAGTACAGTACCTACCTTGTATTATTCCTGTTAAATAATCCATTGTTGGTAAATCTTGACTCGTCCGTAAACAAGATATAATAGTTAAATAGGTGATTCTCAGCATTTTGTCGAAGAAACCAATTACAATATTCCAGGCGCCTTTCACCGTCATTTTCATACAAATGTTGATGCAACTGATACTTGAAGGATTTCAATAGATGTTTTTTCAAAATTTTCCTAGCAGAGTCCTTACTTATAGCTAATTCGGCACCAATCTGCCTTGAGGAAATTGTACTAAAGCTAATACATTAATTTCAGTTTCCTCATTAATAACAAATGCTTCTTGGTCTTCGTGAACATCAGGCTCAGTTCTTAATTTTTCTTCAAGCCACTGGAAATACCTTCTTGACGGTTGCTGCCTCCCTGGATATCGCTCTAAATACAATCGTTCAGCGTCATAAGAATTTTTTAAACATTCACCATAAATGAGAAGCATATCAATTTGTTCGGTTCGTGAATAACGGGGCATTTTTTTAATATTCCACTAACTGATTTCGATTTCCAAACCCTTTTAAAATGGCAGAATCAAAAACACTACTTCGAACGTCAAAATAATATGGATAGCAGCGTTCGTGACAGCTCTCATATCTTTTTTGTTTCATTCCAAAATACATCTTAATCAGCCTACTTGTTAATATTTTGGTTCGAATGATTATTGCAATGGAATGATTATTCTGAATAGCACAAACATCGTCCATAGGTAGATATTAGAATATCTATGGACGATGGCACAGACCAAGTACGTTTATGTTCCTATTTAACCTAGAACCTACAAGATATAATTTATCATTCCACATTATTTTTAATTTTATTTTTGCGTATGGCGATAATCTGTTTTGTTATTTGAAGAATAATAATTGGATTTTTCGGTATCTCAGTTCGAAAAATTATTTTCTATTATATCATTAGAAAGGAATGGTTATGCTGAATAGTACAGGCAAGAAAAAGTTGTATGTTCCTATTTAAGTTATGGACCTACAGAGTATTGTTTTTTCCCAATTTTTCCAATATTTTTTTGGCAGCTTTTTATAACGCCGACGAATGAAAATAAAATATCACAGTAGTAGCAACTGTTATCAAGTGACGTATGGTTTCCATAGCCAACTTTTCAATTTTTGGCTTTCATTTTGCTTCCACGGCCTACTCGGTGAATTTCAATAATAATTTTTTTCTGATCTAGTTTCTGGTTAGATACCAACTTGTGATATGTCATTAGAAAGGGAATTGAATGCTGAATAAAGCGAAAAGAAAAAAAAATAGGATTTCCATTTAAAATAAGAAAGTTGATGTTACTTCGACATGTCAATATGCTCAAATTCTAGCTCTTATGTCATTATATCGACGCTCCAAATTTCACAAACCTACTTCATACAATAACTGAGATATTCCGTAGGCAATACTTCCGTAGCCACCCGGTATAGGCCAGTCTGGTAGACCTTCAAAAGCCGCGTACGTGAACACCGTATGAATTATGTAAAGAATAAAATACATTCAACATATGCCAATCATATTTTGGAGGAAAACCATGACTTCGATGAAAACTTCGAAATCCTTCATGATGAAAATGAGGGTATTAGGCTTAATTATTCAGAATTCTTGGAAATTGTTAAATTGAAAAATTCGAATTGTTTACTAAATGATCAACTGGACCTAAATAGTTCCCCATAGTAATCTATAACGTGGAATTATTTTGTGTATTACATTCACTTGAGAAAGATACTGTGTATCGAAACATGTCACGAAGACAATAAATCTGTGGAATTTCAATCGTTTTTTAATTTCCATCAAGCAACGACCACGTCAATCAGAAAAAAACTTTCTAAATGCGCCGATTAAAGGGCAATCATCTTATTCAAATTCTGTAAACGGTATTTGGAAGTAGAGATCAATATCTACAATTTGTATATTTTGGATTTGTAATAATTTATTGATAAAAATAAAGTGTGTCTCATTATGATTTTTATCTCGTAAGAATTATGTGAGTTCGAAAAGTTTTCACCAAATTGGAAACATTTGTATTATCTATTTTCAAATTTCAACAAAGTTGGTGCATTGATATAAACTCTCATTGGAGGCATCAGATTTTTAAATTCCCAAACGGTTTACAGGGGAGAGTAAAAAAGTAATTTTGAACACGAGTAAAGTAACCTTATTTTCGATAATATCGAAAAAGTTTATTTAAAATTGAAAATAATATCCAGATTTGTAATCACAGTCCCGTAAGCAACAACATTTTTTGTACCTACTACCTTACGATTTAACACTATGAATTGAGTAATCGTAAACATGCAGATTTGTATTGTTCAATTTAAATAAGTTATTTCATTCACTCGTTTTCTTGAATGTAATTATAGTGGTACTTAGTTTATGTAGGTACATACATACAGAGTGAAATATAAAATTTGCACCAAAAATCCAGCACAAATCACAGCTATTTCCTGTCAATATTAAATCAGACCAAATTCTGCATGAAAATATTAATAAAATGGCGGTCGGGAGTTAGGTACTATTATTCTTTGTGAATCCAAAAACAAAAAATGAGTAGGTAAAAGAAAGTTTGTTGCTTAGGGGGTTATGATTTCGAATCTGGATATCGTTTTTAGTAGTAAAACTATCCTAAATAAATTACGTATTTTGGCATTGAAAAAAGACTTTATTCACGGTGAAAAAAAGAAAACGTTCATGCGTCATTAGTGATGAAAAATGTCAAGTTTTTTAGACAGTTGTAAAAAAAAGTATATACTTCATTCAAGTTACTGAAATACCTATCGAAAAAACGTAAACGTAAGTCAATCCAGAGCCACAAGCTCGCAACCCTTTTGATCGCCCACTAGAAAGTGTAAATGGAGATGACAAACTTTAGCAATGTGCACTCCTCAGAGACGTTTACACAAGTTTTTAATCAACAACATTAAACACTCCAGACGTAAATAGCACACATGATGACGTAAATATTGAGCTACAGTCTCGTGTGAAACATAAAAAATAAGCAACATATCGGTTCGCGGTCTTTAAACGTGGTTTTCGCCTGCGTTAATCCCTTCGGAAATACACAGGGCGCCCGAGAAATTATATGCCAATATAAGTGTTTTTATATCAAAAACTAAAAAGAAATACAGGGTGTTTCATTTCAGACGAGCCACCCCGTATATTTCTTATCCCATAGTGAGTGGAAAAATTTCTCGAAACACGTCGAATGATTTTGTTTGGGGACACTGTTCTTTTATATGAAGGCGATTCATGGGAAGAAGTAAAAGAAACCACAGAAGATGACCTAAAAAAATATTTGCATGGCTAGGTAAGAATAAACTGACAGTTAATGTTAAGAAAACCAAAATTTTACCATTCACTTCGTACGAAAAATACTTTCCTAATTATAACATTATTAAAGTGCATAATTTTGAAATCAACACAGTAAAAACTGTCCGGTATCTGGGAATCGATATAGACTCATTCCTCTGGTGGGACGTTCATGCACAAGAAATTGTTAAAAAATTAAGAAATGTTATATTCAAATTCCATCAATTGAAAACAGTTATCTCAGTAAGTCGCCTGAAAACTCTATACCACGCATTGGTCGAATCAATTCTGCAATATGGCATCATAGGCTGGGAAGGGTCTCAGAAAATCAGTAATGAATTGTATAGAAGTAATACAGAAGAGATTTCTGAGGATCATCTTCAGGAAATAGTTCCTGTACTTTTCGGACTTGCTATATAAAAATGGAAATATAATGGACATCAGACAACTATACTGCCGAACTGTATACTCATTCTTATACAAATCCAACTATATGAGTTCAATAAATCATGAATATAGCACCCGCTCCAAAATAAAGGTGAACAACTCCCTACCTAGAACCTGGAAAGCGATTGGTCAACGATACTTCGTATTTATTGCCACTAAACTGAGAAACTTGTTACCAATGGAACTGAGAAATATAAACTCGATAACTCTTTTCAATAAAAAAAAATGGGTTTTATCAAACGACAGAAAAATGTTCCATGATATAGTTGATCCATAAAGTCCAATTAAAGACATTAGTCTTTCTTCTTTATACACCTATAATATAGATAAGTCAGTTAAAAGTTTATAAAAGTAGTATACTTTTTAGTGTCATTGCTATATCTATCATTGTTATCATTTAATATTTTGTATCCATAGTTAATGTATGTAGCATGTATGTTTTTATATAGAATTACAGCATATACCTTCAAAGCAGTTATAACTTTAAAAAAATGTAAATAAAAAATAAGGAATTACCCATAGACAAGCTCTCATCGAGCTTTTTTGGGGTTTCTACTTATTTTTTCAGCTGTTCTGCAATTTGTGAATCTGTAATTTGATACTGTACTGAATAAAGTTGTTATTATTATATTATTATTATCTTTTGACGTATATTTGAGGCTTGAACGAGCAACCCCCTAATAGGGGGCGCTTCAACCCCTCAATATTGAATATGGGAGAGAGGTTGAGTGATACTTCATTTGAAAGGTCTTGGGAGCCTCTTTTCAACGGTGTATGAAAAACGTAAATTTGATGAACCGTTTTCGCCAAAAATCAATTTTGTAGCTGGAATGAGCCATCTTGAATATTTTGATTATTTTTACAATGTACAAGCCCATGTTCATCAAGCCCTTTATACAAGCTCAAACAATCTTCAAAAAATCACATTCTTATAAAAATTGAATTGTTTTATCATGCTTACAATAAAAAAATCAAATCTGCGTGTTTAAATCAAATGTTCAAATTGTCCTCCATTGACTTCCTTACAATACAGTCTTGACTGAAAACCGTCTCTAACATGGTTCAGCATAATTGGAGTTATTTGACGACACTCATTTACAATTCGTTGTCGTAGTTCGTCCAAATTTTCAGGCTGAGTAACAAAAATTTTGGACTTAAGATGTCCACACAAGAAGAAGTCCAGAGGGTTCAGGTCAGGAGATCGGGCAGGCCACTTCATAGGACCTCTTCTTCCAATTCAACGACCGGGGTATTGCGTAGTGAGAAGGAGCTCTGTCTAGTTGGAAATACAATTGTTGTTCAAGTAGTAGAGGATCGTGTTCCAATTGTTCAGATATTAACGGATCAATCGCATTTTCCAGCATTTCAAGATAAACTTCGCCATTTAAATTCCCAGGAATAAACAGAGGTCCAATTAGGTGGTCTCCCAAAATTTTTACCCAAACGTTTAGCTTTTCCGGATGTTAAGTGTGAGCTTCTCGAAATACATGAAGATTTGTATCGCCCCAAATTCTACAATTATGCCGGTTAACCTCTCCATTAAGTAAAAAAGTGCATTCGTCAGAAAAGCAAACGTTGTACAAGAAATTTGCGGTATTGTTGATACGCTCTGCCATAATTTCGCAAAACTCTTGCCTTCGATCCCAATCATCCTCATTTAATTCCTGAATTAATTTAATTTTGTACGGATGGAACTTATGTTTATGTAAAATTTTGAAAACGTTAGATTGGTTAATACCGGAAGCTGCAGACAGTTGTCGTACAGATTGCATGTTTGGCATAAAAATGTGGGAAAAATTCCGTGACCAGTTACAAAGGAATAAGTAAACTGTGTATTTTCAGTAAGCTTCTAGAAAGTTTGATTTATGATCATCTATTTCCGAACATCAAAGGATTGATAATTGAGGAACAACATGGTTTCTTTGCTAAAAGATCTATTGAAACCAACTTGATGATTTACTGTCAATACATATCAGATTCTATGGACAAGAGAATCCAAGTAGACTCCATCTATACGGATTTCAGCAAAGCTTTCGATAAAACTGATCATAACATACTTTTGTCAAAGCTTACTGAGGTGGGTATACATGGAGATCTGCTAAGATGGTTTGCCTCTTACGTTTTCAATAGATCACAAATCGTGACAATCAACGGTTTCAAGTCTGAACCTATCGCTATTTCATCTGGGGTGCCGCAAGGCTCTCATTTCGGCCCTTTAATGTTTCTGATTTTCATAAACAATATAAAACATTGTTTTAAACATTCCAACATTTTACAAAATATTTTCTAAAATTAAATCATCTGCTGATTGTTTGAATACTCAGTCCGATTTACATCGTTTTTCACAATTTTGCAGTTCAAACCGATTGTTCCTTAACCTTAACAAATGCTCTACAATTTCCTTCACGAAAAATCAGTATAAATTTGAATTCTATTACAACTTACTTAGTAAAATTTTAGTAAGATTCAATCACATCAAAGATTTAGGAGTAATTTTCGATAATAAATTATGTTTCAATCTGCATTGTGAATATATCGTTAATAAATGTAGCAAAATGTTAGGTTTTATTAGCAGAGTATGCAAGAAATTTAGAACTCAGAAGGCTATTCAGTCATTATATTTTGCCTACATTTATAGCAGACTGAGCTTTGCTAGTGTTATTTGGAATCCACATTATAACTTATACAAGGTACGACTTGAGAGAATCCAAAGTAGGTTCATAAGATTTTTGAACTTTAAGGTAAATGGCGTTTTTAACATTGAAAATGTAAATTCGGTAAGACTTTCATTCAATATTTTGACATTAGAGCAAAGAAGAATAATAACGGACTTGGAATACATGTTCAAAATTCTCAAAAATATGTTTGATGCTCCCCAACTTCTAGCTTTGGTGGGTTTCCACGTGCCTTCCAGAAACACTAGAAATAAGGCTCTCCTTGAGATTACTCATAAGAATACCAACTTAGGCCAAAATTCTCCTATTCCTAGATTGAGCGATACCTTCAATAGATTTTGCTCTGAGCTGGATATATCTTGTCAATCTCGTACTAAACACATTTTTCCTATTTGAATGTATACAGGTAGGTATAGATATTTATAGTTTGAAAAAAAATTGTAAACCATGAGATAAATGTACTTAGTGAATTGGTGGATACTGTATTGGGTTAACACCTGTTTGTATCCCAAATTCGTAATAAATAAATAAATAAATAAATAAACAAGTTGGACAAGTCCCAATACCGCCACAGTTGCTCCTTCATCATTCACAATTCCAATGGGTGCCCTTTTTTATGCATTACTGAACCCGTCTCCACAAATTTTGATATCAATTCCATTAGGTACTTATGGCGAACGCTATGTTCTGGATGGTTTTGGATAAATATCCTTGCTGCCGCTCGGGCACAATTTTGATTTTGGTAATAAAGGCCAACCAGCTCACCACGTTCTTGCAATGTGTACACCATATTTTTTTAAATTTTATACAATTCAGCAAAGTAGCAACTCAACATATTGATTTAAATCATGAAGTTATCGAAGAAACGTTAAAACCAGATAAACACCTTCTAAGAACAAAAAATGAATGCAACATAAGGAAATCCTTTTTTTATTTATTTGTTTGAGAGAATATATTATTGTATGGAAGTCACTGGAGGACAATTTGCACATTTGATTTAACAACGAAGATTTGATTTTGTTGATTGTAAGCATGATAAAACAATTAAATTTCTTTAAGAATGTGATTTTTTGAAGATTTTTAAGTTTGTAAAAAGGGCTTCATAAATATTGTAAAAATAACCAAAATATTCAAGGTGGCTCATTCGAGCTACAAAATAAATTTTTGGCGAAAACGGTTCATCAAATTTACGTTTTTCATACAACGTTGTAAAGAAGCTTCCCAGACCTTTCAAATGTAAAAGTATCACTCAATACATATCCCCTTTTCAATTTTGAGGGGTTGAAGCGCCCCCTGATAGGGAGTTGCTCGTTCAAGCCTCAAATATACGTCAACAGATGTCCCCCAAACAAAATCATTCGACTTGTTTCGGGAAATTTTTCCACTCACTATGGGATAAGAAATATACGGGGTGGCTCGTCTGAGATGGAACACCCTGTATTTCTATTTCACAAATATACGAATACAAATTACAAAATAGGCCAATTGAAAAGTGCTACTTACATTCATTTACAAATTCTAGGAGCACAAACGATGCATTTTTTTCGCTACTGGAAAATACTTGTTTATCTGAATGATGTTGAATATGTAGCAGCAGTTTTCTGCGACTTTTCAAAGGCATTTGATTGTGTAAACTATGAGATGCTGCTACAAAAACTACAATTTTACGGCTTCAGAAATTCCACATTAGATTGGTTCCGATCCTATTTGTCAGAGTCAGGTTGTTCAAGTACAAGATATTGAATCAATCAGTGGAAAAGTCTCGATGGGAGTACCACAAGGATCAGTTTTAGGTCCTGTCTTATTTTTATTATATATGAATGATCTAGCTACCGTTCGCATACAAGGAAAATTCACCATTTTTGCAAATAACACCACTATCCTATGGCATAGTAGAGACGTAAATCACTTGAAGGAAACAATTACTCTAGATTTACTTACACTGATAAAAAGAATTGTTTGCATCAACGCATAATTGCGTTGATTCAAACAGATTGTAATCTTGAATAGGTCCAACAAAATATTTTTGACGGAATCCTCTTGACCCCTTACAAGAAAAATATTTTGAAACAAGTGACTTGCTTCATAAGTTGGTTGAGGCAAGAATATTTGAGCTTCAATAATGGGCACTTTTTTTCGTTGAATCATGGGAGTAGGTTGAGACAAGAACATTGCAATTTCAATAATCAATACTATTCTTCTATCAACTTGGAGGTTGAGTTCAAATCTGCACTTTGCACTTGGTTTTTAAATAAAGAATGGAAGCCATTTTCATTTTGGCAACATTGAATAGATTAAACAAAGCATAGATTCACAACTACGACCAATTTAGGTATAAATAATGGTTTTATATGAGAATAGTTTTAAGTTTAATAACTGTATTCTCAATAAAACCAGTTTGTAGTTACGCATATTGCAGTTTGATTGAATATATAAATAACGCCACTCGCTTTTAGACACAAAACTGTAGAAGACGAAAATATGTTTCACTCATTTTCACAACTGGCCCGTAATGAGCATAATTCAATTTTCGATATTGCATTTTCATTGTATAGAAACAGTTTCCACTGGGCACAAAACTAACATTCATATCGGTAAACATAGCCTCATAACCGAGGGGGAAACAATTCGCTGAAATGTGTACGAGATTTAAAATATTGAAATGACTGAAATACTCAAACTGGTGACTGAAAGACTCAAGCCGATGACTGAAAGACTCAAACCGCTGACTGAAGCGAAGATTTAATGACTGAAAATTGACTCGAATGACTCAAAATTTCTAGTTGTACGAGATTTAAAGGAGTTGTTTCCCCCTCGCTCATAACCTCCAACCCAAATGGTCAAACTGGATGAAATGGTCGAAATGGAAGTTGTATTCACAGGTCGCGGTGTCGCCAGCTGCTTTGATTTCTCATTGGTTGAATGTGTCACGTGGCACGGGTAGTGATATCTACCAAGAAATTATATTCTTGTGTTAAGAGGATTATGTTTCACAATGGGTTAATGTGAATGTTTTCTAGGATGAACATTATAATGTTTTCACTGCAAGCAAATTCATTTCAAGAGAATTTATGTAAAGAAGCAAACATCTCAATCAGCTTGAAATGGGAGTATATTCATTAATTAGAAATGATTATTCTTTTCAGAAGATTATTCTATTCAAGAGTATGTATATTCTTGATTGAAGAAATCTTTTTTATCTGTGTATAATTGAGCAATGGTGTGATTCCTATTTCCTATGTTTCAACTTAATTAAAACAAATATAGTCACGTTCAAATTTGATTTTAATAATTTGTACTTGGAACACCAGATTGTATAAATAGATCACAAACAAAGTTTCAGACAACAAGTTAAAATTTACTGAGCATGTAACGACCCTCAGTAAAAAGGTAACCTTTGGCTTTTTTGCCATCAAAAAAGTCTCAAGAGAAATGAATTCAGCCTCAGCTAAGATGGTTTACTTTGACTTAATTGAATCCCACTTGAGGTATGGTATTGCCTTCTGGAGATTATGCAGTGATTAACTATTTTAATCTGCTTTCGCTCCAACAAAAAAGGGCAATTAGATACTTCAAAGCTCAGTACCGTGATCACTGCAAACCCTTTTTATTAGCCAGAATATATTAACAGTTTATTGTTCATTCATTCTAGAAACTGTTTGCCTCATTCGTATAAAATATGGATCAACGTCTAGTGAAATTAGTGAAGTAAGAAAATATAAAACATAAATGAAGGTTGTTTTCCCTTACCCATACCAAAAACCTTAACAAAAACTTCAATATACAAGAGTAGAAAAATGTATATTCATCTGCCAAGTGCTCTAAGAAACATCACTTTCCTGAAAAGCTTCCAAAAAACGTAAAGAATATATTATTAAATAAAGCAAGAATATTACGATGATAAATGGTAGTTTTATATGAATAATTTGACACCGTTTTCTTTTTTCTTTTATTATTTTTTTGAACATGTTTTTTACTGAATTGTTCACCAAATTTCATTTGATTAACTTGTGTTCTATACTATTATCAATTTGGTTTCATTGTGTAATTGGGGATAAGCTTATATAGATATTTTATAGTGTGAATGTCACTAATTTATTTTAAAGTGTTTTTATTTGTTTATCTAATTTTTTTTTTGTTATTTACAAATTTACCTTTTTATTTACTGGCTTTGTCGATATGAATAATTTTTTTTCGATAATGAAGCATATTTTGACTTGACTTGATTCGATTCGATCCGATTCGATTTGATTTGATTTGATTTGATTTGATTTGATTTGATTTGATTTGATTTGATTTGATTTGATTTGATTTGATTTGATTTGATTTGATTTGATTTGATTTGATTTGATTTGATTTGATTTGATTTGATTTGATTTGATTTGATTTGATTTGATTTGATTTGATTTGATTTGATTTGATTTGATTTGATTTGATTTGATTTGATTTGATTTGATTTGATTTGATTTGATTTGATTTGATTTGATTTGATTTGATTTGATTTGATTTGATTTGATTTGATTTGATTTGATTTGATTTGATTTGATTTGATTTGATTTGATTTGATTTGATTTGATTTCATTTGATTTGATTTGATTTGATTTGATTTGATTGGATTCGATTCGATTTGATTTGATTTGATTTGATTTGATTTGATTTGATTCGAATTGATCCGATTTGATTTGATTTGAAAATGAGAACATATTAACACGAATAATTTCAGTCATTTCAGAAAGTGTGAAATAAAAGGTAAATATCTGATAGAAAACAACTACTTTCCTGATAATCTCAGCTATATTTGTCCACAACATGTGTCGTTTTTTTCCTGAATCTTAGGTTGTGAAAGTTAATTCAATTCAATAAAGCAGGAAGTGTAATTTGGTCCATATAAACATAGTGTAAATAGCTGAAAGAGGTTATAAAACTATCCCTACAGGGTGACCCAGGGGTGTGTGCATGGTCCATAACTTTTTTTCTATGCAAGCAATCGACTTGATTTTTTTTTCAATCGATAGGTTCAACAATGAGTACATTCTGAAAATATTTTCATTAATATACAAGATGTTTCAAAATAAAATACACAACGACGTTCAATTTTTTAAAATGGCAACCCTCCTTTTTTATTCCATTTTTGGATTCGCCACTAAATTGTCAACATAACGCACCCTGGTTTCCTAGATTCCTCAAAAATCATCCACATTTCTTATTTTCAACATATTTCGCAAACTACACAAATTAGACCCCACAAATGCTATATTGACGAAAAGCTCTTAGAAAATGCCATGTAATGGTGTAATAAAATACAGGGTGTTGCATTTGAAAAAATCGAGTTATTGCCATTTGTAAACCGTAATTTGAAAAAAATCGTAGTAGGCGATGGAACATTGACTTCAAGTTCGCCAGCATTTCAAAAGATGCTCTGAAGCTTGAGGAATAGTCTGGGAAAAAGTAGGTTGAGTTATCTTGAAAGGTTCTGAAGTTATGAATTTTTCTGTGGGTCCATGCACGACGCGATTTTGACACATAAATTGGCATAAGTAAAAAACTATTGCAGATAGGTAATATGAAACCAGGGTGGGTTATGTTGACAATTTAGTGGCGAATCCAAAAATGGAATAAAAAAGGAGGGTTGCCATTTAAAAAAATTGAACGTAGTCGTGTATTTTATTTTGAAACATCTTGTATATCGATGAACATATTTTCAGAATGTGCTCATTATTGAACCTATCGGTTGAAAAAAAAAATCAAGTCGATTTCTTGCATAGAAAAAAGTTATGGACCATGCACACACCCCTGGGTCACCCTGTACATACGTTTACAGTTAAAGTATGATTCTATTGAATCTACTTTAAACAGTGACGACGAAATTACAGATTACAAAACTGAAATTTCCCATAATAAATTCAGTAGTAGTAGCTACATATCTTATAAATAACGTTTCATTTTTAATTTATGTGGTTATGATTCATTTGCTTCCAAAACTAATATTGAAAAAATCTCAGTTGTAAATTGAAGGCGCCGTATCAAGCAGGTGATTCATTTTTTCTAACCATAAGAATCACACATCTGCTTTATTTATAACTTGAAGTCCATGATACTCTGATCAAACTGACGTTTTCCTTCAATTAATCCTTCAATTCGTTTCAAACACTTTCTATTATTTTTCACACAGATGCTATTTACTATTGGAGACATTGGAAAATGCAATCTGAAGAATCTACAAACTCATTGCACTTCAGAAGATTTTTGTGTGACTCAATGACTCAATCAAAGTTGCTTATTCAAACCTAAATAATAATAACTTATTACAATTTATTGCGGGTTCCTTTGATTCGTTGAACCTCTATCATTTATTAATTTATAACTCCAAAGTATCGTTTATATCAACGATCGCATATTATTTAATCGATTCTTGTTTTTTGTTCTTGATACTATTATTATAAACTGCTATCTGTGGCAGCAAGTGTTGTCGGTGCTTTCTATTCCATATCGGTCATGCTTTTTTTGATGAAACGCACAATCTGCTTGCGTGGAATATAAAACAGAGTAATGCCATGAAAGTATGTCGAAAATATTTTATTATGTTATTTATTATAATCGATGAGAAATAAAATCGGAGGTTTCCCAGAACGAATGTATTTTTCTATTACTATTCAGATATCCTTAGTAGATAGCAAGGGAGTTGCGTCAATCATAGGAAATCCTGAAATAATTTTCAGATCTGCCCTAGGATGGTAGACAGGAATACATCTGGAAGATGAAAAGATATCAAACTGTAAATATAGAATGTTCCCGAAAGTGAGAACGGGAGGTAAAACTCAAAATGAGTGCTTTTACTAAAAATCTTCTTTATACTAGACCAGTGCTGATGCATTTTTGATATAAAAAAATTATTAACAGCACGAAACCAACTGGAAGAGGAGCAAAATATTGTTCGAATGACGGGAAAATGAATTGGGGTCGACAAAATGGTGAAGGGTGGAACGGAGTGAACTTTTAAGGGTCGAATGTGGTACACTGTAAATATTGTTTCCATCAGATTACATGATCCCATATGGGTAATGCGTTGCCATGCATATACACGTAAAGTTACTTACCTCATGTAATATAATGTAAAGTCATAACTTGTCTTTAAATGTGAATTTCCAATATACGAGGCTTGTTTGGTAAGTCCGTGACTTTTTAAATTTCCCGCGCAGTAACTTTAAATGCAACACTGCTGCTGTCAACCACCATCTTTCAATAGACTACTGTCAAATTTTGAGCAAGCTGCGACATTTGGTTTGTGTTTGACAGCAATTAGAAGCAGACAACCTCGTGAATTTTAACAAAAATGGAAAAAAGTGAATTTCGTGTGTTGATTAAGCATTATTTTTTGCGTAAAAAAAACATAACTGAAACCAAGGAAAGACTTGATAAATACTATGGGAACTCTGCACCATCAATTTCAATGGTTAAGAAGTGGTTTACTGAGTTCCGTTGTGGTCGTACCAGCACAAGTGACGCCGTACGTTCAGGTCGCCCAAAAGAGGTCATCACGCCAGAAATCGTCGATAAAATCCATGGAATGATATTGGACGATCGGAGAATAAAAGTACGTGAGGTAGCTGAGGCTGTAGGCATCTCAACTGAGCGAGTACATCACATTTTACATGAATATTTGGACATGAAGAAGCTATCCGCGAGATGGGTGCCGCGATTGCTCACACTCGACCACAAGCGCAACCGTGTGACCACTTCAAAGGAGTGTTTGGCAAAGTTCAATCGCAATCCGGGCGAGTTTTTACGCCGTTATATAACCGTAGACGAAACATGGATCCATCACAATACCCCAGAGACCAAGGAACAATCAAAACAGTGGGTGTCAACTGGTGAACGTGCACCAAAGAAGGCTAAGGTGCGTCTGTCAGCCAACAAGGTTATGGCCACAGTTTTTTGGGATGCACGCGGTGTCATTCATATAGATTACTTAGAGAAGGGTAGAACGATCAACGGCGAATATTATTCAGAGCTTTTAGACAGATTCGATATTGATTTGAGGCAAAAACGACCACATTTAGCGAAAAAAAAAGTGCTGCTTCATCAAGACAATGCACGAGTGCACACGTGTGTAGTCACTATGGCAAAAATTCATAAATTGGGCTACGAACTACTACCCCATCCAGCATATTCTCCAGATTTAGCCCCTTGCGACTATTTTCTTTTCCCAAACCTGAAGAAATGGCTGGGTGGTAAGAGATTTGGGTCGAATGAAGAGGTTATAACCGAAACAAACGCCTATTTTGAGGGCCTTGAGAAAACCTATTATTTGGAAGGAATAAAAAAACTGGAAAAACGCTGGACTAAATGTATTGATCTAAAAGGAGATTATGTTGAAAAATAAAACGCTTATTTGCCAATTTTTTTTTTCTTTATTCAAATAGTCACGGAGTTACCAAACAGCCCTCGTATTCTATGGAATATCACTTGTATACCTATGTAATTTTCTCCATTATTCCAGATTTAATGGCGCTTTCTACATGTTTGATTAGGTGTTTTTACCACTATATTCAAATAATGCCATAGTATGTATTATTAGATATATATTCAAGTATTTGTGCGGAAAATACAATTTTTGTTGTAAATTAAACTTGGATCAACATGAATTTTTATATACATCAAATGTGCTTTTCCATATATTCCTCGATAATCACTTATTTTATAGTATTTCCATGTCTTTTTTTCCATAATTACAAATTTAACGGAAATTGTTACATGTGTTCAGGTGTCTTCATCATTGTTTTCAAGTAGTGTCATTAACTTTACATATATAGGCTTATAATTTCTTAATAAAACAGAGGAGGGGGAGATCTGCAAAAAATACACAAAATCAGTATTAATGATACTTTATTCATCATAACATTACAATATACATATTGTCACATATTGAAGGAAAATAACTCACACTCTCAAATCATTTGAATGTTGTAACAAAAACAATTATTTAACAAAATACCATACTCTATACTTCAACATGGAAATTAACTAAATGTTCAACTGTCCTAATAAGATTGCCCACTCTCCGATTTCATGTTCATGTATTCGTAATATTATGGAGCGAACAATGACAAAATTAACAAATGACTATAATTTCATGATGAATGTTTCATATTTTTTTCACAGTACTTATTTACTTACCTGATATAAAATCCGATGACAATTTGGCACCCACATACTCACTTACATAAAACACAAAAGACTGTTTGTTTGTTTTTAGAACCTACCTTCGCCAGATTCCTAACGATGTTCATCCTACCAATATTAACTGTGAATGAGGGTTGGGCCGAATGCCGGTAGGTGCGCATGGCGATAGCGTCATAGAGAATTACTTTACGTGTAATATTCTGTAAATTGGCGTCATTTCGCTGTAACAATACGTCGTTTTACTGATTATCACATTCATTTAGAGTCATCATGTAAACCAGCGGAAATTACATGTTATAAATCATTGTATTACATGCTCACTGTAAAACACGGGATAAATGGAGGACATTTGCCCAATTTTACATTAAAATTTAATTTTACCTGTGCAATCAAGTTATAATACTAGGAGGATTATGTATATATTACATTTTGGCATGTATTTTTCCACCCACTTTTTACTGTGTATTTCACGGTTCTTTGTGAATTGAAAGTTGACCTCCTACCGAAAAAAGTGAAATGGCAAAGTTGTTGACAATAAAAAGATTTACAACTATTATTGTATTCATTATTTTTCCTCATATCCTCAAATTTCCCGAGAAAATCGGAAATACCGCTTTTTGTTTTTCAGTTTCTTGCGCAAAAATTCATTTTTTTTCACGAAATTTGTTGGAAATATAACTTATTATGTTTTAAGTAAGCTGTTATTCTTTTGTAGCAGAATACAGATTTTTCCTTATTTTTTCGACAAAATCCAAAAAACTAGCTCATTTTCAACTGAAAAGTTAAATAAAAAGGATCAATGCAGACGGCAGCTCTTCTTTGGTAGGCACTATAGGTTCATTTATACTTCATGAAAGAATTATATCCTTGAACAGTAACATAATGGTCACAAAAATAAGAGGGGGCGCCACAGCAACTTTTAATATGTCTATGTCAAAGAGTACTTACTTGAAAAGTTGAGCAACCGAATAATGACAATTTAAATATTAATCCCAAAACTATAAGAGACTTCATTCAGCATACAATGTTGTCAAGTTGACGAGTGATAATCAATAAATAAATCATAAATAAACACACAAAAATTAATCAATCTTCTCTGGTAAGAGTAACAATTTCCAAAAATAAGACTGTGATTCTGATGATATTCAATATTCGACATCTGTGGCATATGAGGTTAAATTCATTACATGTAAGATTTTATTAGGAAATCAATTTTTCCCAGCGCATAGTTCTATGTAGTTGAAATGAAATGAGATAGTCGTTGAAACTCCAATAAGAATTAATAATTGAAATTAGGATTTCATCCTATATAAAAAATTGTAAGTGAAACCTGTTCCTGTGGTGACACCACCGTGAAGATTCTGGACTCGATCCTAGGCCAACCAGGACTGGAGTGATGGGAGAAGGCTTTCAACGAAGAAGGCTTCACCATATCTGACAGCAATTCATCAGGCGAAACCAGGTAGTCTACACTTCGGGCAAATGAGCTATACTAGAGCCATAATACCAGAAATGTCCACAACAGGAAGACGTGTGGCTTAACCAAAGCTTAGGAGATACCCATCCAGTCATCAGGAACCGTGACAATTCCCTGGGTTAAATTCTTCCGGGTACAACAACCCTATAAATGTTTTTTACGAGGATGTATTGATATCTAGTTAGCCTAGACCAGTTCCCTGCATAAACAAAATATTGCGTTACCATAGCAACGAACAATAACTTATTAGAAGTGTCAGTGTAGAGTTTGACCTCAAAAAAGTAAACCAGAGTTATGCAATAAATAAAAAGAAAAAATATGTCCACCGAAATTGTGAAAATCGAAAAATTGGAGTATCGAGCCATTATCAAGTACCTATATTAAAAGGGTTAAGAGGTAAGCAGATTTACGAAGATATGCTTGATACCCTTGGTGATCAATGTCCTTCGTATGCGACCGTGAAATATTGGACTGCAGCTTCAAAAGAGGTAAATTTTCCATTGAAGATGATGACCGATCGGGAAGGCCAGTTTCTGTGTCTGTCCCCGAAAATATCGTTGCAGTTCATTACATGATTTTAACAGACCGTCGAATTGGGCTAAAACGGATATGTGAAGCACTGAATATTTCATACGAACGCGTTCATCATATAGTTCACGTTAATTTGGACATGAGAAAAATTGCTGCAGAATGGATCCCCAAATGTTTGAATGTTGACCAAAAGCGTGCAAGGGTAGTAGTATCGCGTTCGATCTGTGCTCGATTTGAAAAGGATGTAGACTTCTTAAACCGAATTGTTACTATGGATGAGACTTGGGTACATTTCTACGATCCAGAAACAAAGCAACAATCGATGGAATGGAATGGAATGGAATATTTTGACATCGAAATTTTGTTTGGTTCTATAGTAGGCTAAGAAATTTTCAATATATCCTCGTAGTTAATAACATACAGTCGCTAGCATGAAGACGATGAAAAGAAAAGTTGGAAAACTCACCTTCCGTTAAGGGATTTATCTTGTAGAAAAATGGTGTTGGCGTGGTACAAAGTTTTTCAAACGCTAAATTGTCGTAACTGTGTTACGGGTTTATTTTGCACTAGAAAACCCTTTCTGTTTTAATACAATAACATCAGAAATTCTCTGTCATTGATTTACACTTTCCACTCTGTACGGCACTGTATTCTTCTTCTTCTTCAGATTCCTCAAAATGACAACTTGATCGTTGTCATGTATAGCTTGTTCCGAATGTTAGTACTTACCTTTGCTGTACTAGTTCGAGCGGACATGAACCGGCCTTAAGCTATTGACAGTTATCAGTTGTTCTATTTTGCGGTATGACAGCGTTGTTTTGTAAACAAACTTTTGGTTAGTCTTTTTTTTTTTTGTGCTTAGAACACAAAACCGTAACATTCCTACTCTATCTCTATCTTGTGTCATTGAGGTACCTATTTCACATTCGAATACTTGACGTTTTGTTTGTTTGTTTGTGTTTGGTTCTGAGATTGAAAGGCTGGCGTTTTCATCTTGGTTCAGTTGGCAACACTGAATCTTAAGGTGTTCTTTTCATAGCTCCTAGTAGCTCGAGTTAGTTCCTGGACTGTTCCCACCGAACACTAACGAACAAGAAAGCGCCTTGCCAGATATTAACAGTTTTGACTTTGACGTCTGAGAGATATTTTCCTCTTCCTTATTTGATCTTGATGAGTGACTGACCTATTTTGAACATTTCCAATTAAAGTTTTTATCATCGTTGATGGATCTTGGGAAAATTCATATCAGGAGAGTTTCTCATATTGTTTGCGATTTTTGACGTTATATATTTTTAGAAATCTCCGTTCGCTTTGCGGATTTTTGAGGTTAGAAGTCACTTCATCATTGTGTGAAACCACTGGAACGAGAAACTCGCTATCAGACAGCAAACAGACCATCAAAGCTGTTATCAGAACCCTCCCACTTAATAGAGGTTAGTATTTGCATTTGGGCTCTACTTATGGCCCCATACTAGTGTAATCCGAAGTCAGACTGGTATTGTATATTCTAGGGTTCTCTGCTGCGGCTACCACTCTGCTACTGCTCCTCTGCGACTACCACTCTGCTACTACTTTGCTCTGTTGCGGTTAGTCCTGCTACTACTCTGCTACCGATTATTGGAGTTCCACTAATGTGATTGTTCCACTGTTTCGTTGCTATACGATTGTCTTTCCACTGTTCCACTACTGTGATTGTTCCTGCTCGACTGTGGTTGTCCCGCTGTATATCTGTTGTTCAGCATTCCTTCGCTATTCGTCCCAGCTGTACATGTACTTTGATTGATTGTGTCGTACCCACGGTGCACCTGTATACACCAAGGCACGGATAAACTACAACCACAATAATTGGTGAACTGGCATGCTTGAGAATATCTACTTGGTATCAGATAAGTGTAGAATAAGACTGCCCCTAAGGCGTAAGTAACCATAATTGTAAGCTATCATCGTGACGTCACAGGCATAGCCCTCACTGGAGGTTTCATATTGATATATTCAAACAATACCATACTCTCAATCACAGCATTCACTTGAATTCATCTTGGTGGTTGATATTTACATTAATTTCATTTTCTTTTGTATGGTAAGCTGAACTGTGCACATACAGGGTGTGTAACGATCAATATATTTTATTAGTAAGGGGCATGACTATTTCTTTTATTCTGGTCCAAGTTATCTAAGCGTAAGGGAAGACAAAACCTCTATATAGTTATATATTATTATTATACCCTTTACAGGTATCTATTATTTAATATTTCAGTAATATTAGTGCAGTGGGTTGTCCCATTCCATCAGGGTGGTTTCGGATTTTTCACTAGCGATAAATCCGTGGCGCTCCGGAAAATTAACCCCATATTTCAATCTTATCGAAATCAATTTTTATTGTCGAATCCACACCTACTGAGCTGCTGGGTATGTTAGAGGCGTGACACATCATTGCACATTCACTGCTCTCCTTTCCTAAATTTCGCCCCTAACAACTGTTCAAGATACGCATCTATCAAAAGCCAGGACTTTGGCGTTGATGGTGAAATGAGTAGAACGAAATATCCACAAAGGATCACTTTACAAATTCAGGATTCGTCAGCCGAACAAAACCAGGAACCCCCAGTATGGCTAGACACCTGTCTTTCACGAATTCTACCATCCAACTCCTCGTCTCTCAGTCGGAAACAAAATCCACCTTGAAGATTTTTTTCATCTAGGAAGTGAGGGTACCAAAATTCGGATATTTCCATATTTGCATATTCCATGCATAACCGACCAATCTGACGAGCTTAAAAATAATGGTGTGTTTGGTTGTCTCTGATCAGAAACCCCAAAAGCTAATTTGGCTACACTGATAGTTCGAAAAATTATACAGCTGACAGTTGAAATATCATCGGACAGCTGACAAATAAAATTAAACGTAAACAATCACACATTTGGGTTTCAATAACATTAAACCCAAGAAATTAAAGCAGAGATAATAATTCCTCATGCTAAATAACCAAAACTCAGACACACATATCAAAAACTCACGAAAATTCGTTTGAAGTCAACATTGGATTCCAAACTGAGTAGGATATGCGAGGGGGAAACATCTCCTTTAAATATCGTACAACTAGAAATTTTGAGTCATTTGAGTAAATTTTCAGTCATTAAATCTTCGCTTCAGTCATTGATTTGTGTCTTTCAGTCATCGGCTTGAGTCTTTCAGTCACCAGTTCGAGTCTTTCAGTCAGTCAATATTTTGAATCTCGTACACATTTCAGCGAGATGTTTCCCCCTAGAGGATATGTTTCTTCTGAAATCATTTTTTATTTGACTTTAATAATTTTTAGATCGATACTTGCAAAGCGTAATACAGATCACACTTTTCTAGTAAGCATCTACAAGCTGCTACTTTGAAAACCAAACAGGAAAAGAAAATTGAATTCTCTTTAATTTGACCCCCCATACCATTTGAAATTTTTCAATTAATGTGCCCCCCCGCGCCCCCTGTCGTGCAATCGCAATGTCTTTTATTTTGAAAAGTAGCATCGGTGATACCATTCAGAATGATTTTTGTTATGTATTCAGATAACATGTAGTATTGATGTTGTTCATAAAACCATAATCAAATATTTGCTTGTCATAGTTGTTCTAAAATATAATTAAAATACACCGTCACGTAATTTGCATTTCTTCATAGAACACCTTTCTAGAACCTTTCCCGTATACAAGAATAGGGCATATGCAACTGATTTAAATTTACTTGATTTTTTCACCTCCGATACTTTATTGTCTTGACATTACACCTAAACCGTTAGTTTATCATTTAGTTTGTATTCAACTCCCTAAAAGTTTGATCAAAAAGTGCATAATAAGCGCGCGGATTTCAAATTTGCGAAACGCATCACCATTGGTCGAAACGAAGAATAACGTTACATGGCACGTTATGACATTTATCTTTTTCATGGAAAATTTGTTTTTATTTATATATTTGTAGTTTTCCATTACATAGTGCGATTTTGGTCTAGTGACAATTGTAAATTATCAAGAGCAATGACCGAAAGTGGTTTTGTCAAAGCACAATACCTGAACTGATAAGTAGTAATAGTTTATCAACTGATAGTTTTCCTTTTGTGAGTCAGGTATAAACAGTTATCTCCCGCTTGATCAATTCACTTCATGTTAACTATCGAAATACAATATACTCACATTGAAATGATCTTCACAACAATGTAAATGTGATATTGGAGATACTTCGCCTCTTCTCATAACCTTACACCATTGTTTACGTATTTTCGCATCTCTTGGAACAGAAAAAAATGCTTTATTTGGTGTACTTATAATTGTGTTTTGGCATATTCCGGTACTAGACAATACTTATAAAATATTTTTTTCAGCATTTTCCATTATCGTAATAGCGATTAAAACTGCAAATCCCTAAGCTAATTAATAACTGTCAATAGTGTCAATGCCCATAACTATAGAAAGGCTTGTTCGTTGAAGACTGCTCTAGTTGATCGAGATCACTTTCACATATGTGTTACGTTTCAAAATGCTATGAGTATTACTGATCGAATTATATAAATATTTCTTTCATTATATCATTCATTCTGGCACTTTAATAATTCTATGATACATTCAAAAACGAAGACAAGAAATGAATTAATAGTTTTATTGCTAGTATGGAGACACAGTTCAAATTCAGAAGTTTCGAAGTATCATAAGTTGTCCATAGCAGGCCTTACGGTGAAACCTGGAAAATAAAGAAAACCTGTATTAGTGTTGGTGCATGAATCACTCTGTATATGTATATATATTACGTTACCTCTAGGTACTCAGGGTTCACTGCAACGGGTCAACGATCCTCTTCCAGCCTTCTGCTTCTTGTATTGCTGACTACTCCCTGCTATGCCCAGACTTTACGCTGTAATCCATGTATCTCCCATGTATCTCCCATGTGTCTCACAGTAATTTCTGATTTACCTGAAACAATTTCAGAAGATTCCAAGCGCCAATTCCGTTCACAGCAAATGTAGCTGCCGTCCAACCTTATTTTCTTGATCTCCCTGTATTTTCCAATATTTATCATTCGAATTTTAAACAATATTTACACAATATCCTGGGCTTGGAACAGATGTAAACATGTCAGTTGTCAGGTTCCATGAAGCAATCCATCAATCATTATGTCAAAAGGGCTGATAATTGCAAGTTAACAGATTGAGATTCTGTGATCTTACTCGGTCATTTTGCCTCAGATTTTCAACTGGATAGGTCGTCTGAGGTCCATGTGTTGGCTCATAATCGCACTTTGCGGATTTTCTTCCAGTTTTAGTTGAATTTCAAGTAGAATTCGAAGTAGCTTGTGAATACAGGGCTACACACCGTTGTGGATTTGGTCATTCTACCTAAAATTCTCTTGGCAACTTCATAACCACTTGAAGGCCACACCCCAGCCAAGGTATGTCTCAGTTTCTCACCACTAGTTCCTTTTATTAACCATCCTTCATTCTTCAACTCGCTCTCTATGTTTACTAACCTGGGATATCGAAATCACGCCAAGTTTGAATCTTGAAACAGGCCTTTTTATTTCCCACGTGGAACACTTCAACTTCTTAGTAGTCCACCACCCATTCCCCCAACGGGTACACCTCATCCCTAAAGGGGTACAGACACCGACATTACACGGAACCTAGGGGCCCCCCTTCATCTCGAATAAGAAGTGCTGGAACCCTACTCTCCTGACTGTCGCGGAAACCCTGCGTGCCTGGGAGAGCAACCCGAGGAGCTGGAGGACTGCTGCACAACTCAGATAAGCTTTATTACCACCTTCCACTCATTGCTTGCTTATTATTATTTGCATAATCATTGACGCTTGCTTTGCATGAAATAGCTATTCCCTTGTATTTTGCTACTGTACTATCATTATAGAATCGTGTGTACTTCTTGTATGGTCGATCATATAAAAGGTATCAGAAATTGGTTCGGTTGAACCACTGTGATATAAACTATAATTATTATGGTCATTTCTATTCATTAATTTTATATTGTTTATAATTGTCGAGACATCCACTGTCAAGTGGAGGTAGTTAAACTCCTCCCCCATTTCTTCTTCTTAAAATCAAAACGGCCTCAGGTCGCTCAGGCTTGCGGGCCACTCGACTACTACCATTACCCATAATATCAACGCCCTCTTGTGAAGCGTAATACACACTCTTACCTAGTTTGGTTTTCATTTCAATCACCCACCCCATTAGCCTGGCATTGAATCGTTATAGAAAAAACCCCTTGCCACCTTCCTCTTCCACAACGAAGAAGGCAGGTAGCATATGTTCATCTCTCTTTAACACGTGTACTGCATTTGTCTTACTCTTTTATAAAATATCAACTTCAAGCAAGTAAAGCAATCAAAGTACGTCTCAACGAACGACACTGAAGAAGAACAACACTGATCGCGTCATGTGACGTCATCCACAGCGCGCGAAAATGGAGGCGTTCAAATAGGTCAAATTCAATCGGTATTTTATATATTATTTCAAAAATTAATTCCAAGACTTTCAACCGTATTTATTTTTTACTATGTTGTAACGAATTAAAAAATGTATTAAACAAATAAAAAAAATATGCATATTCCCTATTGGCGCAGTCGAGTGGAGAAGGTAAAATCTCTATTGAGTCGCACAATGAGCAGTATTGGAACGATCGAAAATTTCAATCCAAAGGAACCGTTGAAATGGAAGAATTACGTGGAAAGATTCAAGTTCTTTCTCCAGGCCAATGGAATTACTGATAATGATAAGAAACGTGCTGTTTTTCTAAGTATCTGCGGTCCAGCTACGTTTGATATTTTGCATTCAGTAGTATCTCCAGTATCGCTGGATCAAGTGACATTCAAGGAAATTATCGAAAAGCTATCAGATCATTTTTCACCAAAAGCTTCTACAGTAGTCAGCAGTATAGATTTCACAAAAGGAATCAACATGAAGGAGAAGATTTACCTACCTATATCAATGAGTTACGTCGTTTAGCAGAGGATTGTGATTTCGGAAATAATTTACTTCAGGACATGTTGAGAGACAGACTTGTGTGCGGCGTCAGTGATGAGTCGTTACAACGCAGACTGTTAACTGAAGTCGAACTGACATTTCAAAAAGCCCAAAATATTGCCATTTCCCATGAAACGGCTTTGAAAAATTCAAATGCTCTTCCACCGACTTAACCTTTAAACTAGACTGCCAATATCATATTATTGAAATTGATCCAATTACGAAATTGACTGGTGGCCATAGGATATGCGCATTGTGTCTGTTATCTGTCAGAATCACATTGGCGTACTTCAGGAAAAATTAATAGATCTAGTACAAAAGCAAGTGGAATGTTGAAAAATTGAGTTTTCATTTGATGGCGAGAATATTTCATAACTGTACATCCTCGTGTACATCCATATTCAACAATGCACATTTCAGTCGTTGAAAATTAGGGATTTTTACACCAAAGTCCAAAACACTTCATTTTAACAATATCTATTTACTCAAGGTAACGCCAATGACCTAATAAATGGCTCCCCAGATTGTCAAATATCAATTCTTTGGTGGCTCTTGCGCATTGCGCAGACACGATTTCAGGATGTTCAATTGGATGAGTTTTTCGAGTGGTGGGCATATGAGTACTAGCAGTCTAGTTTAAAGGTTCAGTCGGTGATCTCAACTGTAAAAGCAACTGGAAATAATAGGCAATGACAAGGTAAATTTATATCTTGTTTTCGTTGCAATAACAATCATTCGCCAGACGAATTTGGATTCAAAAGTTGCTGTATGTAATTTCTGCAAAAACGCTGGCCACATTGAAAGAGCATGTATTTCGAAGAAAAGGAAGCAGAAACCTCCACTACAAAAACCTCTTTTATCCTTCGAGATTACCAGAATGAAATTGATACGTTGGGATTATGTAACGTAACTGTAAAGTATGGAGGAGTTGTTGCAGAGTTTCCAATAATAGTTTCTGGTACTAATACTGCTAATTTATTAGGAAGAAACTGGTTTCCTTCATTGAACATCAGTATTGCTGGGATAAATTCCATAGAAAGTCCTCATCAAGTTCACCGTGACCAGATTTTCGAAGAGTTTGAGGATGTTTTTGCAGAAGGTTTGGGCAGGTTTCGAGGACCTCCTGTATCTTTGGATTTAGACCCAGAAGTGAGACCTGTTCCCCTGAAAGCTCGTAGAATTCCTTTTGCTATGAAACCGTAGTAGAAGAGGAGCTGATCAATCTTCAGAATCAAGGCATATTGGTACCGGTTGTTGAATCAAACAAAACAATACGGATTTGTGGTGACTATCGTGTTACTATCAACAAGGCTATTCGTAAAGATATTCACCCCATTCCATCAGTTCATCACATTCTTGCCACTTTGGCAGGTGGGAAAATCTTTGCAAAATTAGATTTGAGGCAAGCAAACCAACAATTGACAGTTGATGACAAAAGCGCTGAAGCTCAGATTTTAATCACTCACAAAGGTTCATCGATGGAAGATTTGTTGATATTCCAGGAGCACTGCCATATTTCGATGATATATGGTTGTCGGAACAACATCAATGCTGCATTGTTATCTCAATACATAACAGTTTTTGTTTCATGTTTTTACGTCAAACCGTCCAAAGTTAACATGGGGGGAACTAAAAAAAATCGCACATATAATAATAATAATAATATGGTTTATTATGCATAAAAAGGTACATTTTATACATAAAGGGAAAAGGTTAGCCAAAGGCTATCTTCCACCCCTCCCATAAATTATATAGTGTGTGTAATAATATAATTATAATACTTATTTACTATCAGAACAATGATAGAGAAAAAGAAAAGGATGAGAAAAATTGAAAAGGATACAAACGTATAGGTACTAATTGCTATTAATATTCTTAGTCTAAGATTCTATTGGTCAATTTCATTACAATATCATATTCATTGAATCTGATATTAGCACTGAGCAGTAAGCAGCTGTGATTTAATTTCTCTCTTGAATTGATGAATATTATAATGTAAAATGGGTAAAATTTCATTCAGATAACTGGCGGCAATATAAGAAAAACATCCTTCAAATTTGGAAGTACGGTGCCTAGGTATGTTGAATGAGTTAATTCTCAAAATTCTCAAATTGACCAAATGTATATCAGAATGCCTGCTTACTAAACTATATAAATAACTAGGAGTTTTAGTTTGGAGCAACTTAAACAAGAAAATTGTTATCAAATATTGGACCCTGTACCTCATATTCAACTCCTTTATTTTTAACAAAAATGGTGTGACATGTTCACCATATGGTATGCAGCATACGAATCGCATGCAAGCATTTTGTATTCGTTGTAACTTCAATTTGTTATATTGTGGCAAAAAATTGTAATACACCGAACAACAGTACTCGATATGGAGGTAAATAAGGGTTTTAACTAGCCTGAGTTTCATTTCTTCAGATAACTGATACCTGAACTTATACAGCGATTTGACTTTGAAAAATGATACTTTATAAATGTTTTTCACATGTTCATGAAAAGACAAGGAGCTATCTATGGTTACGCCAAGATTTTTAGCAGTGTCTACCCAGTCGATGTCTGCGTTATCGAGAGTGAGCCTGAAGTTTCTTTGAGTTTCAACTTTTTGTCCCTGAGATCCTATGCATAATGCCAAGGTTTTGTTTGGATTGATTTTCAGTCCATGATGCTCCGAGTATAGGAATGTTTTATGCAAATCTGAGTTTATATTGGCTACGCAACGTTCTGTATCATTATTACGTGAAGACAAATATAACTGTATAGTCTGCGTATAGATGTACCTGTCAATGTGATAAGGAAGATGGGTAATCAAAAGTAAACACAGAAAACATCAAGGGCCCCAATATGCTTCCCTGTGGTACACCTGAAGAGGTTTCTTTTAGGGATGACCATGAGAAATTATCCAGTTTGACCCTCTGTGATCGGCCTGTGAGATAGCTGGTCATCCATTTAAGAGAAATATCATCGAATCCTTTGAACTTAAGCTTGCTAAGGAGCAGATCGAAATTAACTAAATCGAAAGCTTTGCTTTGATCCAGCAATACTAAAATGGTGACTTCTGATTCATCTCTGGCTCTCGCAAGATGATCGACTACCTTCAAGAGGGCAGTCTGTGTTCCGTGTTTTTTGCGGAACCCAGACTGCTCGTATGGAAGTATTCGGTTTTCTTCCAGAAAAGCTCTCACTTGACGGGAAACATTTTTCTAGAATATTTTAGAGAATGGGGGCAGAATGCTAATAGGGCGCAGGTCACTAAACGTGGTAGGTGCCTTCTTTTTTGGAATTGGAATTATATTAGCAACCTTCCAAATATCTGGAAAAATACCCTGTCTGAAGGACTCATTGAAAATATGTTTAATTTCATTAATACAGTGTGGTATCACTAAAGAAATCATCTTGATGTTCATATTGTCAATTCCTAAAGCATTGGATTTAATTTCTTTAATAGCAGTCACAATATCATCATTACATATTTCGGTAAGGCAAAAGTTCAAATTATCGTTCAATTTATTACTATTGTAGAATGAAAGAGTGTCATTATTTACTATTGAATGTCCAGTCGCATTTAAAAAATAGTCATTGATTTCTTCAGGTCTACGTAGCTCAATTGGCAGACTGTTAATTTGCGAGGATGATTTTGTGGTAACACCCCAATCTGCAAGATTTCTCCATGTTATTTTTGAGTTGTTTTTATTTTTGTTTAAAACAAATTGTATGTATGCTGTTTTTTCACGTTTTACTGCATTACTGACGTAGTTGCGTAAAGTGACATAGTAATGTCTCGCTGCTGCTGTTCTTTCTTTAAGATATTTGACATGAGCTCTATCACGGGTTTTCATCATCAATTTGATATTATGAGTTATATATGGACACGCTTTATGTTTTCTGTTCACAGTGCAAATAGGAGCATGTTTGTCAAAAAGCGTAACTATGCATTCATTGAGAAAGTTCACTTTGGAATTAATATCTTGTAATGTCTTAATTAATGAATTAATATCTGTTGTGTAAAGACTCATTGAAAGTAGGTCACCACAAGGTGGAGTCTACATTGCTCTAAAGCTTTCTAAAAATTAACAAAATAAGTTCCGAAAGTTTACATGCTATAAGTATCACCGGTAAAATTCGTCTTTTCAATCTCGCCAGCCGCCATTTTTTCAGATGATGCGTCTACTATTAGATTAACCCCCGTAAAGCTAGCAGAACCACTTTGGAATTTTCAAAATTTTTTTAGGCCATAATTTTAGTCTAATTTATTACCCTATTCCCAAATTTTTTGCTCTTCAATTGTGAGAGATATCGCGGGTTCTGCTAGCTTAACGTTAAGCTGGCAGAACCAAACCGCCAAACGAATAATTATGAAAAGTCTAAGCACATCATAATTTTAGGCTCACGTTTGAACCCATCGCCGATTTATTTGGAATTCGTTTTAAAAAGAAAATCCCGGGTTCTGCTAGCTTTACCGTTAAGCTAGCAGAACCCAACCTTAAAAAAGTAACTCAGAACAAATCCAGTTGGACAATAATTTTAGGCTCTATTCAGGCTAATTTATTACCCAATTATAAATTTTATTGCTATTCAGTTGGAGGAGAAATCATAGGTCGTGTTAGCTCAACACTGAGCTGGCAGTACTAAAAGGCTAACCGAATCGTTATGGAAAATCTGATCGCACCATAATTTTGAGCTCATTTTAGGCTCACGTTTGAACCCGTGGCCGATTTTTTTGGAATTCGTTTTTTTTTTTAAATCCTGGGTTCTGCTAGCTTTACCGTCAAGCCAGCAGAACCCAACCTTAAAAAAGCAACTCAGAACAAATCCAGTTGGACAATAATTTTAGGCTCTATTCAGGCTAATTTATTGCCCAATTACAAATTTTTTTGCTCTTCATTTGGAGGAGAAATCATAGGTTGTGTGAGTTCAACACTGACCTGACAGAGCACCAGAAGGCTAACCGAATCGTTATGGAAAATCTGATCGCACCATAATTTTGGGCTCATTTTAGGCTCACGTTTGAACCCATCGACGATTTTTTTGGAATTCGTTTTTTAAAAAAATCCTGGGTTCTGCTAGCTTAACGGTAAAGCTAGCAGAACCAGGATTTTTTTAAAAAAACGTCGAAGGAGAAATTATAGGTTGTGTTAGGTCAACACTGAGCTGGTAGTACCAAAAGGCTAACCGAATCGTTATGGAAAATCTGATCGCACCATTAATTTTAGGCTCACGTTTGAACCCTTCGCCGATTTTTTTGGAATTCGTTTTTTAAAAAAAATCCCAACCTTTAAAAAGCAACTCAGAACAAATCCAGTTGGACAATAATTTTAGGCTCTATTCAGGCTAATTTATTGCCCAATGATAATTTTTTTTGCTCTTCATTTGGAGGAGATATCATAGGTTGTGTTCTGCTAGCTTAACGGTAAAGCTAGCAGAACCCATGATTTTTTTTTAAACGAATTCCAAAAAAATCGGCGATGGGTTCAAACGTGAGCCTAAGATTTGCCTAAAATTATGGTGCGATCAGATTTTCCATAACGATTCGGTTAGCCTTTTGGTACTGCCAGCTCAGTGTTGAGCTCACACAACCTATGATTTCTCCTCCAAGTGAAGAGCAACAAAATTTATAATTGGGTAATAAATTAGCCTGAATAGAGCCTAAAATTATTGTCCAACTGGATTTGTTCTGAGTTGCTTTTTAAAGGTTGGGTTCTGCTGGCTTGACGGTAAAGCTAGCAGAACTCAGGATTAAAAAAAAAAAAAACGAATTCCAAAAAAATCAGCGACGGATTCAAACGTGAGCCTAAAATGAGCCTAAAATTATGGTGCGATCAGATTTTCCATAACGATTCGGTTAGCCTTTTGGTCCTGCCAGCTCAGTGTTGAGCTAACACAACCTATGATTTCTCCTCCAACTGAAGAGCAAAAAAATTTATAATTGGGTAATAAATTAGCCTGAATAGAGCCTAAAATTATTGTCCACCTGGATTTGTTATGAGTTGCTTTTTTGAGGTTGGGTTCTGCTAGCTTAACGGTAAAGCTAGCAGAACCCGGGATTTTTTTTTAAAACGAATTAAAAAAAATCGGCGATTGGTTCAAACGTGAGCCTAAAATGAGCCTAAAATTATGGTGTGCTTAGACTTTTCATAATCATTCGTTTGGCGGTTTGGTTCTGCCAGCTTAACGTTAAGCTAGCAGAACCCGCGATATCTCTCACAATTGAAGAGCAAAAAATTTGGGAATAGGGTAATAAATCAGCCTAAAATTAGCCTAAAATTATGGCCTAAAAAAATGTTTAAAATTCCAAAGTGGTTCTGCTAGCTTTACGGGGGTATTAGATTATGTAATAAAAGAAAACGCGAAAAACTGAAAAGACAGATTATCATTTTTGCTCTAAACTCATATTTATTCATTACAATTATTAAAATTAACATTTCAAATCTTTCAAGAATATTAATTACATGTTACCTTCATAGGTACAAAGAATAAACAATGACATTTTTGTTTATTTTTTATTGATATTGTATTGATTAAAATAAGTTCTACATGGTTGAGTGGAAGAAGAAAATCTGTTTACGAACAGAATTTTGAGCTCTGCTTGCCTGTAGGTACTATATTTCTTTATGAATATTGTGACGACCAATTCCAGTTGTACCGGAATTATTGTTATTATTATTGGTTGTACCGTTGTTATGGTTGTCATCATCATTGTTTCCAACTCCTGTGCAGTGTGGAAGCACCCTATACATATTCATTTCATTTAGGGTTAGGTACGAGCAGGTACCGCTCCCTGGTTTACTTGCGTAAACAGATAAAAGAGTGACTAAACTATTATTCATAGCTTGAATCTGACTATGTGAATAATTGTAAAAGACTGTATAGAATAATTCGTTGAACCTTTCGCACGTGCATTATTTTCGAGTCGTAACAATATGTATGGTTACTGCCAATAAAATCCCTCGCTAATTCCACGATGAACCTCGAATGGTATGTGGGAACAGATTCAAATGATCCAGTCTCTCTTCATATTTCATGTTTGGTGTCCACTATTTGTCGTCTCAATTGCTTTTGTAGAGCCATCATTTTTTTTGAGCTGCTGGGAGTCTTACTTGGCGTTTTTTTACAGACACTAAGACGCCCTTTTAAGTGTTGCATAACGTCTGAATATCAGTGTTTTGAGAATTACCTTTGAAGACATTTTCAGTTTCAATAGGTATATTGTTCACCCACAAAGAAACGGGATTTTCTAGTCTGTCATCTTTCTCGGTTTTGTCTGTCATTTTCGACGGCGCTTAGCCGGTTCTCGTGTAATTTTGAGATTCACGCTCTGCATTCTGAAGATGCTTTGAATTCTTGATCTGTAGAGCTTTTTGTTCAATTTGGTGTCGTTTCATCTCCAATTCCTGTCTCTATTCTTCTCGTAATGAACTGCTATTTTCTTTCTCTCGGGAATATATAGCTATGTTTTGATCCGACTCGTCTATGTCTCTTGTTATCCATATCGCGTATCATGTCGGGGTTACCAAATGTTCAGATTCTAACTCTGAACGGTCCAAATATCACAGTTTTTTTTATCTAATTATATTCGAATCGTGTTTGACATTCAAGTTCTAAATTGACAGTACCAATTACTTCAAACTTCAAATCTCGAGATCTCCCGTTACTATACAGAGATGTTCAACATAGTCCATAGTTACAAAAATACCTACCATTGCTGTTGACCATATTATGAAACCATGGACACCAGATGGGAAAGTCTTGGACTCCACAGGAAGTGATAGTGAAGGTGATGGACAAATATCACTACCAACTGATGTTGAAAGTGACAATAAATGAATTGGCTCGGGACGAGCTATGAGTCGTATGGCCGAATGTTAGGAGTTTTCTATAGCCGAACGCCAGCCTATGATGGTACGTCCAGTATATATTAGTCATGTGCCGCGCATCGTCATATGCCGGTTTTTAGGGATCTTCAACAAAAACGTTTGGCTGGCGGGAGGCGAGAAAAATAGCATGGGAATGGGAAGTAAGTTGGTGTTGACTCGAGAGTTGGTATTGAGTTTCTGAAATCATTGTTCTTTGGGTGATTGTTTAAATATATTCATTTGTGTTGAAGTGATACCTATGGTTGAAATAAAAGGTAGGAGTTTTATTTGTTTGACATTGCTTGGAATTATCTTCGACAAATGGCAATAATACCTGTTTGAGTGAGTAATTGTTGGAGTTTACTTTCAATAAAAGAAAAGCAGGTTGTTATTCAGAATCAGTATGTTTCATTATATTTTTCTTGGATGTACTTTCCATTGCTTGTTGATTATTAAACAAAGAAAATCATGTGGGAGTTCCGTTCGTGGCAGCATAAACATTTTGAAGAATTTGTGTTTTGCTCTTACGATCATTGGTACGGCTTTCCTTCAATACTGAATATTTAATACTTGTTGATATTTGTATTGATGTTTACAAAAGTAATGTTTTGAAAAGGGGTTTTATTTGGGTATTTATTGGTTGTACATGAGTCTCGGCACATTGGAATTGAGTGAATATATTCAGTTTAGCTATCGAAAATTCAAGGACTTGTAACGTGCCTGTGTGAGAAGTTCAAATCAAATCAAATCAAAATATACTTTATTGTCGGAAGAAACAATTTCTCATTGACAAAGTGTGGGATGAGTCACATTAAAATTAAAATAAATTTACATATACATACATACACACACACACACACACGCATACATATATACATATATATATATATATATATATATATATATATATATATATACAGGGTGTCAATTTGAAAACTTCCCACCCTTAATATCTTCCTTCCAGTAAACAATATGAGTAATCGAAAAAATAGGTCAATTTTATTATCAAGGGGGACACTTTCAAGGACTATTTGTAGCCCTCGTGGTTCAACCCCCTAGGAGGGGTAGATGTTACCCTTCGAATTTTAAATGGGAAGGGGGGTCAAGTGGCACATCATTTTGATGGTCGTTCAATTCTTGTTCCAATGGTACCCTGACTTATTATTTTGTGATGAGCATTTTCCGAAAAATTGCGTTCTAAACTAACAGAAGTAATTATTAGAACCCCTATACTGAGATGCATGGTTTGGCCAGAACTGGTTAGAATATTAGGTGGTACCGTTCCAACCCTGTATTAGGGGTAACATTAGCCATTAGCTCCAAACACTTTACATAAAAAAGTAGTCTAATAGTAAAACGTAGATGGTAGTTAAGTGGTGTTTATTAAATGCTGAATTTTTAAGTGTCATCGCAGAAATTGTACAGATAGCCTTCCTTTTTTGCTACTTCTGCTGTAAAAAGTTTCTGTTTTCCGGCAAAAAATTGGTTAGCAAATTTGAACTATGTGGTAGTATTGTGAATACCGTTGTACCTGTTGGGCTGTTTAGGAATTACTTTAATAAGTGTATAAAAGTGTAAAAATGGTTTACATTCTTCAAGACAGAATTGAAATGATTGTAATTTATGGAGAAGTTGGAAAGTGCGCACGAAGGGCGGCATGTCTTTTTAACGAAAGACATCCAAATTGTAATGTAAGTCACCGGTATGTGCTTGATTTGGTGAATAAGTTTTACGAAACTGGTTCAGTGACAAATAAAAAAAGAAATAACCCCAGAGTACTAAATGAAGCAGCTCAAATTGAAGTTTTGGGAACATTTGCTGCAGAGCCCACGAGCTCCTTACGATCAGTATCAGAACAGACGGGAATGTCACGCGAGACTATAAGAAAAGCATTGAAATGCATAAATTTCATCCATATAAAAGAGCTCCACGAGGATGATTATGATAGAAGAATAGAGTTTTGTGAAATCATGTCTCATCGAGTCAATACCATCCCTAATCTTCTGTTAAACATCTGTTTCAGCGATGAGTGTTCATTTTTTCTGAATGGCAATGTTAATATACAAAATTGTCGCTATTGGAGTGACGAAAACCCACATATTTTTCGGGAAGGGCATACACAACACCCACAAAAAGTTAATGTTTGGGCTGGTATTCTTGGAAATGCCATTCTTGGTCCATTATTTCTGGAAGAAAACTTGACTGGCAATCTGTACCTTGATATGCTTGAAGAGACTATCAATCCTCTTATAACTCACGAGCTAGAAACTCAAATTGATGCAGAAGGTAATGAACTTTTGCAGGAGGATCTGTTACATTACCAGCAGGACGGTGCTCCACCTCATTATTTTCTTCCCGTCCGACAGTGGTTAAACGAGAGATTTCCGGGTAGATGGATTGGCAGAAGGGGATCAGTTGAATGGCCTCCAAGATCACCAGATTTAACACCCTTAGATTTCTTTCTTTGGGGGCATCTTAAATCCGTTGTTTATAAAACACAACCTTCTGATATTGACCAAATTAAAAGACGAATTACAGCAGCATGCCAGTCAATTCCTAGTGAAGTTTTCCGTAATGTTAGAGGGGAGTTCGAAAACAGACTGTATTACTGTTTAGAGCAAAATGGACAACATTTCGAACAGCTAATAAGATAAGCGTAAGTAGATTTTATGTTGGAAATGTCTTTCTCGCAAATTAAATTTTATTGTGTAGAAGGAAAATAACCACCAAATAAAAAATCCCATGCGTAATAAATTTATTCCTGTCATTCAAGGGTTGGAGCGGTGCCACCTACTCTTCTAACCATTTTTATTAAAGGGAGTCAATACAATAATGCATCTCAGTATAGGCGTTCTAATAATTACTTCTGTTAGTTTAGAACGCAATTTTTCGGAAAATGCTCATCACAAAATAATAAGTCAGGGTACCATTGGAACAAGAATTGAACGCCCATCAAAATGATGTGCCACTTGACCCCCCTTTCCATTTAAAATTCTAAGGGTAACATCTACCCCTCCTAGGGGGTTGAACCACGAGGGCTACAAATAGTCCGTGAAAGTGTCCCCCTTGACAATAAAATTGACCTGTTTTTTCGATTACTCATATTGTTTACTGGAAGGAAGATATTAAGGGTGGGAAGTTTTCAAATTGACACCCTGTATATATATATATATATATATATATATATATATATATATATACACAGGCACGAGGAAATATCTCAAATAAAAAATAAAATACATACACATATATGTGTGAGATCGCTGTCACAGTGAAAATTACACATTTAAATATATTAAAAACGTACAAATGCAAATAAAAAATAAAAACGAGACAGTTAAAATAAATTGTAGATATAAATGTTTCTAGAGTAGATTACAGATTGTCACCATTAGGGTAGGTTTCAGAAAGTGGCATGAAAGAACTCCTGAATATTATAAAGGACCAGTTTGAGAAGGAGGTTCTTCACAGTATATCGGAATCGATCATACTCTACAATATCTGTTATATTCCATGGAATATGATTATATATTTTTGCTGCGTTTTATATTAGTGAGTTTTTGATTGCAGTAGTGGATGGAATGGGAAGTTTCAAATTATCCCCTTGGCGAGTGATGCCCCCATTGACCTCATACAAGGCTTTATTCTTGTAAACCAAGCACACAGTTTCGAGTATAAACAAAGATGGGACAGTTAATAAATTCTTCTGTTTAAACAGTGGTCTGCATGACACTCCTGGTCCTACGTTGCATAGATATCGGATGGCTCGTTTTTGTAGGACAAATATTGAATTGAAGTTTGTTTGGTTACATGAGCCCCAGAAGGCTATTCCATATCGAATATGTGATTCGATCAGGGCATGATAAACCACCTTAGCCGTTGTTGTATTCAATTCATTGGCCACTATCCACAGAGCATAACATCCTGATGCAAGTTTTTTCCCCAATTGTTTAACATGATGTTCAAACTTCAATTGATTGTCAATGTAGATTCCAAGAAATTTGTTCATACTCACATTGACTATCGATTCATTTCCTAAAGGGATATCGGGTAGGGTACACTGGTATGATATACAGTTGGTTTTGTTGATATTGAAAGAAAGTAGATTAGCATCACACCATTCTTTAATTATCGATATATCTCGAGATATTCTCGAGTGCAAGCTATCAACGTTGTTGTCATGCCATAATATTGTTGTATCATCTGCGAATACTGTAAATAGCCCCTCAGTTGCTATACTAGCCAGCTCATTGAAGTACAACAAAAACAAGATTGGACCAAGCACCGATCCTTGAGGAACACCACAGTAAATTGCCCCACTATCAGATAACTTATGTGTTTTAACAAGTTGGGTTCTTCCACTCAGATAGGACTGTACCCACTTATAGCTTTGATTTCTGAATCCATAGAGTTGTAGCTTGCGCAGCAAAATTCTGTGATCGACGCAGTCGAAGGCCTTTGAAAAATCGCAGAATATCGCTGCACTCACTTCCCCCTGATTCAGTTCGGTGTATAGTTTGTTAAGAAAAGAGAACACGGCGTCCCCTGTAGATTTCTGTTGCTGAAATCCAAATTGTTGGGGATTTAGAATATTGTGGTCTTTTATGAAGTTCATAAGTCTTATTTTAACTAGTTTCTCAATTATTTTGCCTAGAACTGGTATAAGTGAGATGGGCCTGTAGTTAGAAGGATCAAATTTATCTCCTCCTTTATGAATGGGAATCACCGAGGGGGAAGTAACTCTTTCATTAGGTGTACATCATAACATTTTCATTACTTCATTAATCATTTCATATTCAACTCAAAATCGAAATCTATGTTTCTGGGGATCCGTGATATGATTTTTTTCGGTTCCAAGTTGGCAAATTTATGCCGTCTGACAATCGGTAAGTGATCGCCTCGGTGATCGCTGAGCAGACGCGGATTTTAATCAGTGATTTTCCGATGAATAGTATAACATCATTAATGGTAATTATTTTTCATTAGAGTTAATTACTTCATTAGGTGTACAAAAAATGGCTAGTTACTTCCCCCTCGGGAATCACAATTGAGGTTTTTAAAAAAATTGGGAAAGTGCCTGTTGCAAATGAATTATTGATCAGCTGGACTAATAATTCCAGCATAAAAATTGGCATGTTTTCGAATATCTTTATTGATACATTATCTATCCCACTAGAACTTTTGCTTTACATATATTTTATAGATTCCATCACTTCATTTAGATTAGTCTCTGAGAGTTCAAATGTATCTGCTATATTTATATTGTTCATGAATAGAAGTGGATCAGCTGCATCTTGAATATTGTCTGAGAGTTTTTTTGCGATACTGCAGTAGTATTCATTGAGCAAATTTGGATCTAGGTCTACTCCACTGGCTTTAGCGTTATTCTTTCCACTAAAATCGTTTACAATTCGCCAGGTCTCTTTAATTGTATTATTACTTGTAGCTATTCTATTATAAAAGTAGTTTTTTTTTGCTGCTTTAACGATTTTTCTGTAAATGCGTTTGTAAGAAATGTAATACTCATGTAAAAATACTTCGTTGGTGTATTTTCTTATTTGGTGCAGTGATCTTAGATTACGAGATGATGTTCTAATGCCATTTGTTAACCACATTTTTTTATTGTTATTTTTTATTTTGATTTTTTGTATAGGAAAGGCCTGATTGAAACAATCGATCAGAAGGTTGTAGTAACTTTGAAAAGGGTCGTCTGTTCTTAAGCAGGTATCCCAGTCTTGTCTTAGACACATTTGGTAAAATTTATCATAGTTGTAGTAGTTTACTAAATAGCCTACTCCATTTGAGGATGTTTTTATCATTAGCGTTTACCTCGACCTTTAAAGTGCAATGGATCGCTTCATGGTCGGAGATATTGGCTGGTATAATAAAACATGTTACATTTTTTACTGCACATATAATCTGACTTTGTGAATATTGGGAGATTCTCGTTGGACCATTTGCATGCATTGCCAAATTGAACGTCGTGAGCAAATTATCAAGATGATGGGTTAGGGGTGAATGCTTGTCATCATGGTTAATGTTGAAATTACCCTCCAAAAGGATAGTAGATTTCGGAGGTAGATTATTCAAGAGGAGTTCCAATTTGTCCAGAAATATATATCCATTTTCACTAGGTGACCTATATAGGCAAATTAAGTACATATTGATTTTAGCCGAAAAAGCCATTGAAAATTCAAATTGTTTCTCAGTTATAAGGGCATTGTATCTATCAATATTAATGAATTCGAATTCTTTCATTGCCACTTCATTTACAAGTACCAGGGTCCCTCCGCATCTATTCTCACTTCTGCAGAATTGAGAAACTACTAAGTAATTAGGAATGTAAATAGGTTCCTCTTTGTTAAGCCAGTGTTCAGTTATTAGTACTATATCAGGAAATTTGATACCTTCAAGAAATATATACAACTCATCTGTTTTAGAACGGATCGACTGCACATTTATAGTCAAGCAAGATATTGATTTTTGGGTATGACATTTGTCTTCATTGATCCATCGGAAGTTTTAGCTACACAATTATCATCTGTCCTGCTTGATTCACTAAAAAAGGAGAATCTGACATGCATTGAATTGATTCTGTATCAAACTTGTCTGTTGTTTGAATAGTTTTTAAAACTGTGTTTCTTACCGGGTTGTTTGTTAAATGCATTTCAAATACCTCTAGTATATTTTGTTTACTTCCCTGATGTTTGTTGTCAATTAGAATTTTTATATGTGAACCTGCATTGAGCTTTTTGTATTTACTTATATACCTTGTCAATTTGTTAATTATAATTTGGTCAATTGGATAGTTTCGTTCAATGATTAGTGTGAGGTTGGTGAATTTACAGGTAGGTAGAACTTGTTTCAGAGTTAGAAACAAATTTCTGTTGTTGCTTATATTTTTAGTGTTACACATAACTATTACATAGTCTTCAGAACCATAGTTCCTTGTGTCATGAAAAATGTATTTTGTTAGTTCCTTAGTTTCGGTTTGGGGCATAATTTTTTCATTAATGTGATACTTCTTACCAGCAGTGGTCCTTCTTAGAACGCGAGGGAATCCGTTTGAATACTCATCTCCGATAACCAGTAATTTTTTCCTTGAGTTTTCACATATATTTGTCATGTTGATTATATCAACTATATATTCATTAGTATGTGCTTGCACTGCTTCTTCTTTGTTAGTTGCGGTTTCATGAAGGGGTTGAACTAATTTGATGATGGAGCATCCATCACTTTCAGTTTCATCACTTTCAGTTTGACAACGGGAATCTTCATCATTATCACTACTCATTATTTCAACATGGAAACCATTTACTAATTGGGACAACTTTGGGGTCACAGTCTTGGAATTAGTTTGATTGCGTTTCTTTCCGGCTTTACATTTTCTTCTTTTACTCTTTGTGTTTTGTTTTTCGGTTCCTCCATCATCAGATGCTGGGATGTTGCATTGTGTGCTTTTAGTAATGATTTCTGTTTTTTCCTTGTCATTCGGTGATTTGCAACCTGCCTGTGTGAGAAGTTGCATATCACCGTTGTATTCATTTCAGCCTGATGGTTTGTAACGTGCCTGTGTGTGAAATTACCTATTATTGGGCTGATTTGAGTGTTTATTGGCTTGCAACGTGCCTTTGTGAGAAGTTGTCTGCTTTTGATGGATTTTCGAAAAACCAAGGACTTGTACGTGCCTGTGTGAGAAGTTACATGTCATTTGGTGATTTGCAACGTGCCTGTGTGAGAAGTTGCATATCACCGTTGTATTCATTTCAGCCTGGTGATTGTAACGTGCCTGTGTGTGAAGTTACCTATTATTGGGCTGATTTGAGTGTTTATTGGCTTGCAACGTGCCTTTGTGAGAAGTTGCCTGCTTTTGTTGTATTTTCGAAAAACCAAGGACTTGTAACGTGCCTGTGTGAGAAGTTACATGTCATTCGGTGATTTGCAACGTGCCTGTGTGAGAAGTTGCATATCACCGTTGTATTCATTTCAGCCAGGTGATTGTAACGTGCCTGTGTGTGAAGTTACCTATTATTAGGCTGATTTGAGTGTTTATTGGCTTGCAACGTGGCTTTGTGAGGAGTTGCCTGCTTTTGTTGGATTTTCGAGAAGCGAAGGACTTGTAACGTGCCTGTGTGAGAAGTTACATGTCTGTGAGCTGTATTGGAAATATAATAATTACTAACGTGCCTGTGTGAGAAGTTACGTGTTATTATATACTACAGTACTGAGATGAGGTACATTGACTTGCAACGTACCTGTGTGAGAAGTTGCAAGTCAAAGTGTTGTCTCATCAGTTCATTTTTATGAGTTTATTGATTTTAAAAAAAGCTCTAGCATTGTTAAAGATGATCCATTGTGTTTTGGCTCATGATATCAGCCTTTTTGAAGCCTACCCAATAATTCTTTGGATTATTGATATTTGATAATTCCGCTGGAAGAAACCATTTCCTGATTTATGTATATGTGTGTAATTAAATTCGTAGCCACAATTGTTTCAATAAATGAATCCATTTTTCAGAACTAGGTGCATTATTAGTATGAAGTTCCTAAACCCCACAAAAAAAAAAAAAGAACCTAACACTTTACCCTTATGGTAATGGTAATGGATGGGGGACGCAAGCGTCAGCTACTAGGCCATCATAGTATCTATCCTATTCCAGTATTCTATATTTCAATGTTTCTATTTTGTTGCATAAGTCATTATTGATTCTAAAATTGGCCTTTAGAAATTGGATCGACAATTTCGTTGGTAACATTTTTATTATTCAAGTAATGGATTGTTTCAGATCCGTATACGCGCCTGTCTTTGTTGAATTCTTTGTGGTTTATCTTTATTTGATATTTATTATCTTAAACTGGTAAAAAAACCTCTTCCGACCTTGTAGCAGCAGACTTTCCCTCAACTGCTTCCGTATTAAAATCTCATTTTCGCGGTTTCTTCTTTCTCTCTCGTGGATGTGACCGAAATGGAATTCCCTATCGAATATTTCATTTCGGAGAGCACGAACTGAATTTGGGCGTCGACTGTTGCGTTTGTCATGGCACACCGCTACGCGTAATCCGGAAATACTCTGGAAATGACTTGAATGACAAATCGGTTACCCAGAACGGATTCTGATTCATCCGGTCTGGCGGACTGGCTGTACCGGAGATTTATTTCAGGTATATCACGAACTTGCTATTGGAAAGGTGCGCCTTGCATTTGTTCTTGCGCCGGGTACGTTTGAACACTAGGAAACAATGTTACGGTTTGTATTCAACAAGATGGTCGTCATTTCGAGCACCTACTTTGAATTAAATACATTTGTGTTTCATATTTTGTTGTTGTTTCGGTTGAATAAAAAAAAATTGTGTAGTCTGTTTAATGAACTACTGTCATAATATAAATGTAAATGACTAGGGTGGATTTAGTCAACTTTAGCACAAGCATTTTCATAAACATATATACTACCCAAAAAAGGCAAAAGGCAGTAAGTGATGAAACATTGAAAGAAGATAAATCAATATTTTTGAAATTGAATGGCTTTACTTATTGCGGTTTGCCATCTTGAATTACTCGTCTCCACGTAGAATTTTCGAGGGTTTAGTGAACAAGGTGTGTCACATACTGTTCTTTCGTATTCAGGAAAAAAGTAATTTTTCAAAAATTGTCACTTACTGCCTTTTGCCTTTTTGGGCAGTATAACGGTAACATCAAAGGTTTTTAGCTTAAACTTAACATTGTTGTATAAATGGCGCCATTTGATATAACAGATTCAACTTTCGCTTTTGACATACAGGGTGGGACACCGAAAACGAAAAAGATGGAATATCTTCAAGGGGACATCTTCCTTTCATAATCTCAACTGTCTTACCGCTCCCTCCACCCCTTGGTCACTATCACCCAAACAATTTGAATAGGGAAAATAGTAAGTGTGACACATACTGAATTCAGCCATGTTGATTTTCGCTACCTAACTTTTATTTTGGCGCCCTCTTGCGGGAAAAGCAACTGTTCCGTCTTCCAAATTATAATACTTCATTTGCAAGCTAATTTGACATACATTCGGTGACAATGCATTATGGAATTTTTCTGAAGGAGAAAACAAAATAACGGCTCCATAATGGCGGACAAGTTTTGCAATTATGGTCCGATTCGATTCAAAATTGATATGTAGTGATTTTCAGGATAAGAAATTATGATGTATTTGTCAATGCAAAAAAACAAGATGGTGGCTCCAATATGGCGGACGAAATCTGTAATTATGGTCCGATTCGAATCAAAATTAGTATGTGGGGATTTTCAGGGCCGGAAATTATGATTTTTTTGCCAATGCAAAAAACCAAGATGGCGGACGAAATTTATAATTGTGGTTCGATTCGATTCAAAATTGGCATAAATGGATTTTACAAATTTTCAGTATGACTAAAATGAATTAATTAAATTGATAAAAAAAGCTTTTAAATTTTTTTAGTTGTGAGGTTAGTCTTTGCGTAAACGAATCAAAATTCTACCGCGCAAGAATATCTATTTTGTACTAGCGACAAGCTTTTGAATCTGTTACCTACGCTTAGAATAACCTACGTCACACATCTGAAACAATGACTTTTTTCTTTTCATCGTATTTGTATAAAATCTTTTTTATCAATTTTATTCAATTCTTTTTAATCATGCTGAAAATCTGTACCTAAAACACCCACAATCGGATTCTGACTCGAATCGGACCATAATTACAAATCTCATCCGCCATTCTGGAGCTGCAATTTTGTTGTTTTCCATAATGCATTGTAATCGCAATAATTATGAACACCTACCAAAGTTCAAGTTGACCGGACAACTAGATGTGGGCCAAAAGTCAGCTGCAAGATTAGTCCCATACATACTAACAGGGCAAGTCGAGTAAAAATTTCTGAAAAATAAAAAAATTAGACATTGAATAAACTTAAGAATTGCATAAATTGAAATCCAATCATTTCAAACCGCATTAATACACAGTAGATGCTCAAAGTGTTCGCCATGAACTGCCATGCATGAGTATAAGTTAGTCTCGAAACGCTGTCTTTTCAATTTGTAAGTTCATACAATGTTATTTTTTTTCAATTTTTGTTATGTTTTCGTGAATTGTTCATATTAGCTTTCAAATCAAATATTATAAGTTGGAAAATGAACCAGTTGTTTTTCCCGCAAGAGGGCGCTAAAATGAAAAGCCAACACTCACGTGTCTGAATTCCTTATGGAATTACCTTTTTAATGCTGTGTCACACTTAGTACTCTCCCTATTCAAATTGTATGAGTGACCAAGGGGTGGGGAGAGTGGTATTACAGTTGAGGTTACGATACGAAGATTTCCCCCTTGGATTTAAAATCGACCTGTTTTTGCATTTTTTCAAAACACATGTTTTTGCGGTGCCGGGTCGAATCGAACCATAATTACAAATTTCATCCGCCATCTTGTTTTTTGCATCGACAAAAAAATCATAATTTCCGATCCTCATACTAATTTTGATTCGAATCGGACCATAATTACAAATTTCGTCCGCCATCTTGAAGCCACCATCTTGTTCCTTTGCATTGACAAACAAATCATAATTTCCGACACAGAAAACCACCACGTATCAATTTTGAATCGAATCGGACCATAATTGCAAATCTTGTCTGCCCTTTTAGAGCCGCCATTTTGTTTTTTCCCTCAGAAAAATTCCATATGGCATTGTCACCGAATTTATGTCAAATTAGGTTGCAAATGACGTATGATAATTTGGAATACGGAACAGTTATTTTTCCCTCAAGAGGGCGCCAAATTAAAAAGTTAGGTAGCAAAAATTGACATGGCTAAATTCCTTACGAAGTCACCTTTTTAATGATGTGTCACACTTACTACTTTCCCTTTTCAAATTGTTTGAGTGATAGTGACCAAGGGGTGTGGGGAGAGGTATGACAGTTGAGGTTATAATAGGAAGATGTCCTTGGATTGAATATCGACGTGTTTCTGCATTTTTTTCACAACACATCCGTTTTGAAGATATTCGATCTGTTTCGTTTTTGGTGCCCCACCCTGTATATTTAAGCACAATTTTAAAATGATGTTGACTAAATGCACCTTTACTGACTTAATTTTAGTGAACAGAAACTATTCTCGATGAAGTTAAGTATAACAACTGTCGTTAAAAAATCAAATAAATGTCGTTCCAAAGCTATCTTGATTCAAAAAATGCATTGAAATAAGAACTACCTACTATTTGAAAAAGCCAATATCTAAAAAGCTATTAAGGTTAGGTATAGGGAACCACAATTTGAAATGAAAGATAATCAAATTTTCTATGCCTCAGAGCAAAAAACTACAGGGGGTTCCATTTGAAATAACAAAGTTATCTTTGTCCGAAATTATAAAAAAGTGACAATGATTTTTGAACATTCTGTATAATATTGAGAAACGGGTTTTTATCGAAATCAATAGCCTAAAACCTCTTTCATGCATGGTCAGAATTCGAAGGGATGATTTCTATACATTTCAATGTTGTTTAGTTTCCAATTGTATCTAGCATTTTCATAAAAAAATCAATGACCCGAGAACGGTTATAGTTAGGTACATAGTACCTTATATGAAATCATATTATTTTTGCCTGACCTATTCAAAAGTGTAACGAAATACAGGGTGTTTGATTTAAAAATCACAACTCTGATATGTCACACTTTTTTGAGCCACCCTGTAGACTCCAAAATAATTTCCTATTGTAGCCTTAATCAATATACATATAATGAAATGGAGGAAAAAAATAATGGTTTGGTTCACAGGGACCGTGTCGTATGGGGTGCCCCACCCTGTATAGCTTGCGAAAATGACCCGGAAACTCCCGGGCCATTAGTCCTCAGAGTTTTCCACGAATTGACAATATTCCACAGGATTTTGGTGATCGTTTTTTCGCTGCTAGGTTAGTAATATATTTTGTTTTTGAATGTTGGAAACACTGATTCAAGTAAATTATAATTGTCATACGTCAACTTAAACAAATTGTTTACTATTTTGATTGTCCGAAATTGGAAGTTAAAATATAATGAAAAATGAATCGAATCAGATATCCTCGGTTTTTTAGAGAAACATGAAACATGTGAAATCTGCATTTTCTGTTCCTTATTTAGCTGCAACATCATCCTCATTCTCCAACCCAGCATTCATGGCTACTGTTATTTATCATTTGGGCCTTCTGTTTAATTATGGGTCCAAGTTTGGAAGATGTTATCCTAGTTATTCGTTTTCTCTCCAAATTTGAGGAGCACATTAGGGATTTGTTTTATTTTCTATGTTGTGTGCTACACTCAGCGTCAGGGTTCAACTATTCAGTAACTCTGCACAATTATAACCATGTTCAGAAAGACAACAGTTTCATCCATGGGTTCGGTGTGATATGGGCTAACTTCCTCTACATAAACAATAGTATTCTTTCTTCATTAACAGTTCCTCATATTTAGTTATAGTCTTTCCAATATCAATTGCAACAACTCGTATAGGTTCAAAGGAAACGCCGCGGTACACGTGACCTTAATTGACGTGCGGCAAAATGCAAAATATTTGGCTGGAGAGTCATAAATCGGTAAAGCTTTGAAACGAGTTTTTATGATCTGCAATTGATATTGGAAAGACTATAACTCACCAACATCAGAGTTACAAAAGTAAATCTTACCAACTTCAGAGTTACAAGAAACAGAATCATCAGTTATTGTTTCACCTTCTTTGGTTGAAGTATTGGGAACATTTTCAGATAATGGGGAATAGAAAGGAAAGTGTTTTCTCAAATTTCGAATTTGAACATTGAGATTGGAACTCAACAAGATCAGAGTTTTGACATAAACGGTGTCTTCTCCTTGAAATGATATCCAAAAATTCTTTTACGATAAAAAAATTCTAGTTCGTCGATGGGAATAGGTATTGAAATGGAACAAACATTTTTGCGCGAGTTCTTTACTTTTCGGGAATCTGTGAAATGTATTTTTTTTGTATATTCGCAAAATGCAACACAACATTTGCAACAAACTCAATTTTTTTGCAAATATTTTATCAATAAATTCAAATTTAAAAAAATTGAACCTGACACTTGACAGTGTTGACACATGTCATTGAAACAATTCAGTGTTTCAAACATTTAAAAACAGAATGTATTATCAACCTGACAGCAAAAAAACGATCATCAAAATCCTGTGGAATATTGTCAATTCGCTGGACCACACGTAAAACCAATACAATGAAGAATCAGTTATCTATCAGAAAAACATTTTATCAGACTTTAAAACGGAAAATCGAAATGTGTAGAACTGATTCATAATTCGAACAGAAATTCATCTAATGTGTATTTATGAGAACCAATAAAGCATCATACGCAAAAGTCGTAGAAATAGATTTCATAGATCTGAATTCAGCAAGAATGGAAAGTGATTGAAATTAAAATGAAGACCTTTATCATTATTATTATTATTAAAAAACTGAGTAATTGCAAATCTCAATAAACTAAGCTGTGCGTAAGTCTTGAGAAATAAAGTAATTGAATTTCATCAAAACATCATTCAATAGTATCTAAAAACGTAATACCAACAAATCATTCGAAAATGAATCGGTAGTATCGTAAAATCCAAGGAAACGAAATGCGTAGGACATAAAATGATCAGAATCGAAATCTAGCAGAATTTTTGGAGGGGATGATCGAATGGAGAAACACGTTTATATGAAACGATTGATTCGTTATAAAACTTGCCATATCATTTCCTAGGTGCCGCTGACTTACCCGATTCATTTGCTATCCCCTCTCCAATTTCTGATATTTTTCGGTTCTGTATATTTCTTTTCTACCATTTATACGTCTTATGACTTTCAATATGCCAATTTTATGTCTTGTGATGTATGGATTCGACGATTTTGGTTCATATATCTTTCGAATATGATGCTTTGCGATATTCTGTTACGGTATTTTATGAATTTTACAAAATATTGTTTTTGTAATTTGCTGGTTTGATCGAATAATCGTCTTCACATATTCGTTTATTTTCCTTTGTTGATTTTACAGATTCATTTTCTTATAATGTTCAGTACTTCGAATTTCGGTTCTTTATAAGTCAGATATGATGATTTAGGACTCTGGGATAATCAGTCTATGATGAAAATTGGTTATTGTAATATGATTATTTTCCATTTCTTCAAAATTAATTCCTATCATGTTCGGTTCTCTATTAGATCTTTAATAAATTTTATCGGTTCGATACTTTTAATTCATGGACAATTTCTTTTTGATATTCTACCGTTCTGATGGATTATATTATGTAATCGTCAATTCGGTCGGAGAAACATCGAATATTCATGACGTGGCGTCGGAACTTCCAATATCCAACCCATTGTGTAGGCAGCGTTCCTAAACAAACACGCTCACTTCTATCAGCCCTCGGTGTCGAAGTCGAATCTTCGTCTGTGGGGATTTATTTTCGTAGAGAAATGAAGCCATCTGCACGTCTGCACTGACACTTGACGCCTCGAATATAAAAACCCAACGAAAACAGGGCTTATGGCCTCTGGCGAGATAAAACTTTTTCACTGTTAATTCGGAACGATGGGAATGAGCAGGCGATGACTGCTAGACTGGAAATTGTTTTATTTATAGGACGTAAATGGATCAAGTTCCCATCGCAATGAAACTCTTTATTTACATCTCTTTCGACGGGCTCTATTAGTTTCTCAGTTCAGAATTGTGAATTAGTTAGTTTCATTTCAGTTATCTATCATTCATTTTCAGTCACGAAAGAATACAGGGTATATCTTGACGAGTTAACGCGATCCATATACAGGGCAATTCAAATTCGACCCCCCATTGGGATCTCCTAAACTACAGGAGATACGTCGAAGCTTAAATTGGGGCAAAGTTGCGTATTCTGGTGCTTAACAAAATACTGTTCTGAAACTTGGAAAATTCCGAGTATTTCCGGTAATATCGGGAAAAAACTGAAAATTGGAATTTTTCTTTTTATTTTTTTCAATCGTTATTTGACATCATAGCTCAAAACCAAAAGTACATTTTCATTAGTACTTATTTCAGCTACACGTTTTCATGTTCAGATTTACTATCCGACGTTTCGTCTTCTGGCATTCATCTTCAACTTTTTTTTCTGTTATGGGCGCCATATTGTTTTTTATACAGAAAAATAGTGATTCTCATTCTGATTTCATTGATGTATAAATTTGTTATGATTTGCACTTCTGAAACCACAGATATTAAAAAAAAAACAACTTCATCTGAGATGGTCATGACTCCATCGAAAAATTTTGTTTAATAAACACTAGTTGTCAGAGCCAGCTACAAAATTCCAACCTTCTCTCAGGATCACCTGGATGTTATTTTTGTGAAATATGTATCTTATAAAATTTCAAACCCCTTTTTTGAATTCCCTCCAAACGCTCGTCTGTGGCACATCCATTTCTGCCGAGACTTGATGTGTTGATTTGGAAGGATCTGCATTTATCTAAAAAGTACCAAAAATAATTATATTTCTTCGAATATGGAATGAACAATTATTAATTGTTCCATTCTGCTTCCATATTTCATTCTTGGTTTTTGAAACGCACCGTACTCAGCCAAGTGTTTGTCCAAAATTCCGAATAATGTTCTATCCGGCTGTTGTCTTTCCGGATATAATTCAAAATAAAGGACCCCGCACAAGATCATAGGAAAATGACCCACAGTGGGTTTTTCCTGAAATTTACATATGTCATTGGTATTGAGTTTCTGATCAAATGTTCTCAGAGGCCCAATTCTCTAAGACCAATAATTTAGCTCTCAGGGCCGTATTTAGTATAGGTGCCAAATAAACAATGACACTTTTTTCTCAAGTTCACAAATTTTTGTATTTCCTATTAGAATTTAATTAAGAAATATTGTAATATCTCAGAATTTGTCTTCAAGCACCAGTTCTCTGTGAAACATGTTTTGCCCCACAGGACCGTATTTAGTTAAACTCTATTTGCCAAGTGATCCACAAAAAACTAAATTAAATTGATTTTTTCTACTGCCGCTTACCAAAGTAGCCTTTGACGCTTTCAGATCTCAACGCAAAGTTGACGTTTTCCGAGGAATGTCATTTTGTGACAGCTTTTACGCTCTAGAGCGAGAATATTGAAAAAACGCTCGATCTCCCTAGCTTTTGTTGAAAACGAACCTATTCTTGCATGACGGAAAGTGAACACAAGAAATTCAAAGCACTCTAAGGAACTGCGGTGGTGTTGTGGTTGGAGATGCTTCTTACTAATCTGATTTATAGATCTTGGCGTGAGTTCACTCATTATCAAAATAATACTCGAACACTTACAGATGCGGGAGTATTGCATCTTGCACCTCGTCTTGCACTGGACGATTTGTGGCATCTTTAACCCTACGTTAGTCGCGCGGTATGTAGTGACGAGTTTGGTCGCATGGTCTACATATGTAGACCATTTTCTTTTGTCAAAATGTGACACCTCAAATCACAAATCATTTAAAAATGTAAAAATGAATGGTTTTTAGACAGAAATTTAATGTAATATTGATTTTTGATGAATATATTTTTATATTTGTTTATGAAAATGTAAAAAGACAAAATATATGTTTTTTTATTCCTATATTAGCATGTGGTCAGTTTAAAACAACAACAAAAATTTTTGTTTATCTGAAACTCAACAAAATGTAAGTTTCTAATATAAACACATACTAACTCACATAAAAATACAATTTACAAAAAAAAAACTTTTCAACTGTCAATAGAAAAGTAAGTACAAAATAAACAATATTTTTATTCGGTAAAACAGGCTGTACACATATCTGCCATGTGTTGTTTGCACGCATAACGTCTGCATTTCACGCAAGCTTTCCTTGACGATTTGTTGCGGGTTCGAGGACAAATATAACATCGTCCTACGTAATTTTCAGCTTTTTGTAGAAGAGGGGGAGGAGGTACAATATCTTCGAGTCCAAGAAGAGCACGCGCTCGCCTTCTTAGATTCACCGGCAAAGAGACGATAGTTGACCTCGCTTCTATCTGCGGCTTTATCAATTCCCAAGAAAATTTTTCAATGAACTCACTTCTACGGATTTTTTCTAGGGGATGATTTGCTTTATAAACGCAAAGCGCGTTTATACCAGATATGTTCAAAAGATCGTACAGAATAACCATTGGCCAACGACACGTGTTTCTTGCGACATTGTAGTTTTGGCATAATTGATCCACCAAATCTACACCAATTTTAGTTTTGTTGTATCGTGTCACTATATCTGGTTTTTTTGCATCGCCTGTCTCTGAATCAATCCCATTATCATGGTGCATTGAGGACACCAAAACAACGGTTTTATTTTTCGTTGGGCAATACGAAACCATTGTAATATCCTTCTGAAAACCAAAAAGTGAAGTTTTTTCTTCTCTTTTCTTATTGGGTAAGAACTCAACGGGGATCTCACGTTTATTCTTGCGCATTGTACCAATATATGTTAACTTCTTTTGTAACAGTTTTCTTGTCAAAGGAATACTGGTGAACCAATTATCACCCGTGACATTTCGATTGGTCCCCTCTATGGGATGTACTAATCGCAGTACAATAGCCTCAGCAGAATTACTCAAATTATAAGGGCCATTCGGCTGAGTTCCTACGTACGGCTCAAGATTGAATGTGTAAGAAGTTTTAGCATCAACCAAAGCGAACATCTTGATTCCATATCTAGCTGGCTTGTTGAAAATGTACTGCTTGAATGAGCAGCGTCCTCTGAAAGCCAATAATTGTTCATCAACTGTACAGTATTCACTAGCAATGAAGTTATTCCTAAAATTAGCTAGGAATATTTCAAAAAGTTCCCTAATGGGTGCCAATTTATCTAATTCCCTTCTTTCGTTTCTCGTTGTAACGGATAAGAAATCTGAATCGTTTTCTGCTCATCGCAAGATAACAAGACTCAACTCCATTGCCCTTGGAATTATCCCATATTTTATGAGCGCTTTTTCTCGAACTTCTCAATGTTCCTATCAAAAACAAAATGCCTATGAAAGCTCCTATTTCTCTTTCGTTAGTTAGTCTAGCATCTCGGTCCCTTCTGAATTTATCTTTTATTTTCTCAATATATACAGGGTGTTTGGTAGCTGGGTGCAAACCTTTAAGGGGGTGATACACTAGCCCATGTAGAACATAGTCATACAAACATTTTTATTTTCTAGCGCGTTTTTGATTTTTAAGGGAACTTTTACGATTTTTAGTACAAAAACCCAAAATTGGTCAATTAAATGCTAATAACTTCTAATCTTAACAGAAATGTCCGGTTTTTTTCATTTATTTTAGTAGTCTTATGTGTCCCCAATCGTACTAAAGTAGTTTGAAGCACCATTGTATCCAAAAAAGTTATGTACAGAGCATTTAAACTTTACAAAAAAAGAAAGAAAATAAAAAATCTGACCTTTGATGCCAATTAAAAAAAATAAATAAAATACATACAGGTGTTCAGACACTTTTAAAAACATGCGTAGTTATTGCTCTTTCGTTTGAGGTATCATTTATCTAGCTAAGTCCTAAACGTTTTGAATTAGGGTACCTGAACCAGTTAAAGGTCGTAAATATGGATTTTTTTGGAATTAAAGAAAAAATGTTTTGTACTGTAAAAATTTATTGTTGGTGTTCAAAATGTCCTCCACCATTGCGTATATACTTTCTACAACGATTTCGTACTTCAGTTGTGGTTACTTTCATTTGCATTTCCTGTTTCATAATTTCAAACGCTGCCTCTATTCGCTGAAGTAATTCTTCTCTCGTGGTGATTTCTGTTTTGTATACGAGTTCTTTCGCCCGACCCCACACAAAAAAATCCAACGGAGTCAGGTCGGGCGATCTGGCAGGCCAGGGGATGGGTCCGTCTCTCCCGATCCAGTTGCCAGGAAAACAGCGGTTCAGGTGTTCGCGGACGCTTACAGCCCAATGTGCTGGGCATCCATCTTGCTGAAATGTGATCGGCCTGTCCATGTCCAATATTGGCACTTCGGCATCATAGAGTAACATTGGAAAGTCGTTTATCATGAATTCGAGGTAATTTTGTCCATTCAAATTGTCAGGCAAAATGTGTGGGCCAACCAATGTGCGTCCGATGACCCCAGCCCACACATTTATTGAAAATTGTCTTTGGAAAGAAATCTGAAACAAAAATGCAATAAAATTAGTTAATTTAGGTAATTAAACACGTGTTGAACATGGGTAATAAAATAATAATAATAAAAATCATTTATTTACCTGTTTTTTCCAATGTGGATTGCTGTCCTTATCAGCCCATTCATGAAGGTTGTGGAAATTAGTAATTCCTTCCCTGGAGAACTTCGATTCGTCAGTCCAGAGGATGGACTTTAAGAGCCACGCGTCGTCAATATCTGCGTTTAGCAAAAAACGGCAGAACCGTATCCGTCTCGCCGGATCCGTTTCCTCCAAGCCTTGCACACCCGTGCCGTGAAACGGATATTTCTTTTCGTTGTGCATCGTACTCCACACTTTCCATATCGAAAGGTTTAAATCTCTCGCTACAACTCTGATGCTGATGGTGGGATCCGCGTCGAAGGCTGCGAGAATTTGCTCCTCAATATTGACATTATGTCTTCCTGGATTTACGGCAGGTTCAGCATGATGAATACCAGATTCAGACAGCCTACGATATGTGTTGGAAAACACACGGACGTTAGGCACCCTGCAATAAAATAACTCATTTTTAACGTCTTTTGAAGGTGAAAATGGCAAAATTTAACTACCGCTAGAATTAGAAATTAATTTACCTGCGGTTCGGGTAACGTTCTTGGTACAAACGTCGTGCCAGAGATGCGTTACCATCAGCTCTGCCATACATAAAAATGATATCGGCTTGTTCATGACTCGTAAACTCAGCCATGGCAGCACACACAACAAAAAGTTCGATAGTCCAAAATAAACAACACGTGCAGGAGCGAAAGGCTACAACTGAACACGGTGAATGGGGAACACAAAACCAACGTCTACTCGCAACTCGAAGGGGCAAAGCAGTGACTAGAGAACTTGTTTGGCCAACCAAATCGACCCGGCGAGGGGTCGAAGATGATTACTCAACTCAGGTACCTAAAAATTGATAAACTCAAAAGCAACTTTATGGCCCCAGCATAAGGTCTAAATCATAACAAAAGAATGCATTCCAATTAATGACTAACTTCAGGTCAAATTCTTTGTTGTAAAATGCCACCGCCACCGGCCTTTGTTCAGTTTTCTCTTCTTTTAAGTTGGGCTAAGTTTCTTATTATTCCATGTAAGTCTAAAAATAATATCGCATATTGCTTTAGGATTTCAGTTTAAAGGTTTTCGAGCTAAAATTCATTTAAATTACTTTTTTTTTAATTTTTCAAATATCCATATTTACAACCCTAAACTGGTTCAGGCACCCTAATAAAAAAAGTTTTGGACTTAGCTAGATAAATGATACCTCAAACGAAAGAGCAATAACTACGCATGTTTTTAAAAGTGTTTGAACACCTGTATGTATTTTACTTATTTTTTTAATTGGCATCAAAGGTCAGATTTTTTATTTTCTTTCTTTTTTTGTAAAGTTTAAATGCTCTGTACATGACTTTTTTGGACACAATGGTGCTTCAAACTACTGTAGTACGATTGGGGACACATAAGACTACTAAAATAAATGAAAAAACCGGACATTTCTGTTAAGATTAGAAGTTATTAGCATTTAATTGACCAACTTTGGGTTTTTGTACTAAAAATCGTAAAAGTTCCCTCAAAAATCAAAAACGCGCTAGAAAATAAAAATGTTTGTATGAATATGTTCTACATGGGCTAGTGTATCACCCCCTTGAAGGTTTGCACCCAGCTACCAAACACCCTGTATATTTGTTGAACTAACTAGTATATGAATAACAGCGTCGCTCACAAATAGTTTTATGCAGTCGAATTCAGACATTGCATCTCGAGCATCACGTTTCGATCCAGGCAAAAGTTTTATGATATTATTAGACCGCGTTCGTACCTGTATATTACCACAATTTTTTCTCCACCTAGTTGTTTTATCTTTCCCTATGTAAAATTGGCTGGCATCAATTTGTTCATTGTCACTTTCTGATGAACTTGCATTCTCATCTGACATTACTTCAATTTCCGAATCTGTTTCATGATCACTCCTTTCTACTATATTTTCATTTTCTATTTCTTCATCTTCCTCGTCTTCATCTAATGAACTCTCCTCTTCACTTGATACTTCCTCAAACCATCTTTGCCAAACTTCTGGGTCCGTACTTCTCTCTACACGCCTCTTCTTAGAGACAGACATATTTCTGTAAAACAAACACCGAATGAATATATCAAAATCTAACAGGAATATACAAAAAAGTGTTTTTGACATCTAAGAATCTGAATTTTAAACAGCAAATTACAAGAAAAAATATTACTTACCCGATTTATGACGAGATGTTATTGAGACAAAAAACTTCGTACTCGACAAAGAACGTAACGCAGTTAGGCGCGCGGTCTACAATTGTAGACCGATCGTGTTTAGACGTTCACAACAATCAGCAGAAGACTGTCTCACAGCAATTAGCACACTGAACTGATAGAATCATGTATAACTGACAGCTACTTGAGGTCGCGCCTGCGTGAATAGCGCCATTTTAATACTGTCGTAGTTTGAAGGGATGTGGTCTACAATCGTAGACCGCGCGACCATTGTAGGGTTAATATGGATTTAATATGGATAATTCACATTTTGATTATGGTGGGCAAATACCAAATTCGACAATATGCTACAAATATGAGCACATATTACTGGTCTCCTTGCCCCTGTTTGCAACTGTATACTATTATCAATACATCTTCTTCATTATTCTTGTCAGGCTGGTTTTCATGCAGTGAATTGAATACATACTTAATATTTTTCTCTCCTTCTGAATCGAGAATACATTCTAAGTCTAACAAATCCAGGTTCATTAAATTTGTTTTATTGTTATTGAATCTTATGATATAATATTCATATTATAGAGTTAGATAATTCAAAGAGTGAATGACCAATCAAAACGTTGTAGTTCTTATTTTTTTCTGTACTATCTTTCTTTAAAGGCTACAAGTCCTACATGAAGTTTATAGGTTAGGCCGGCCATCTTGGATATTGAGATGGCTACCACTTTTGTTATGTATGTAACTAAAAATAAGATCTTTATTTTTATTTACTTGCTCATTTAATACAGCAATGCCTGTGAGCTGCTCAGATTGGTACGGAAGGTCGTGGGTGTCGTTATCTGCAGTATTAAGGTGGCCGTTCAATGGCATGCATGCTGGCTTCTGCTCGGACGGCGAATCGGTGACACGTAAATAACTCAAATTTGGTAAATATATTTGGAACATAATGGAGTACTTGTTGACATTATCGAAATTATTTTTTTTCAAAAAATTCGTGATTTTTTTTGCGGAAGTCAACAAATCGATATAATTCACGTTTTTGGAAAGTGTCAACAAGAAGACCTAATGAAATCGTTTAAAACCCAACATAGACCAATTCTCTACACCGTGTTTTTGAGAAATGCGAGCAGAACTCGGAATTAGGTGGCTATATTCCAAAATCTAGCAGATTTATAAGAAATTGCATCTTATTACTCACTGAGTCAGTTCAGCCATTTGCAAATAGATTGCGCCACAGTAGAATTCATTATCTTCAAAATTATGAATGAACTGGAATTTGGGTGATGGCAATGAACAAGCACAGCACTATGAATAGAGTAGAATAAAAGATGTTGACGAAAATTCGCATTGAGTGGCGAGAAATGCTTTTTATAAATTTTGTCGCATCATAGGTGTGTATTGGTGCATATGAGGGGCAGTTCAATATATTCTTTTGTTCTTTCATTCATTAATCAGATTTTAAAATAAGAGTCACTATAGTATGGAAGGGTTTTATTGAATTCATATCCACATAAACTTATTAATTTATTTTCAATGATTAATTCACCCGGTCTTATATTCAAATATTTCAAATTACCTTTTGCAGTTATATATAGGTTATATCCTTAAGCTTTGTGAACGAGAATTGTATTTCTTCCGATATTAAACCATATTTTGATGGATTGATGGAGGGAACAGTGATTTCACAGTAGAAAATTGTAAAATTGAAATAAAAGTTTAGTGTTGGAGCTATTCTGTAAACAAATTATATACCCAGTAATAAAAGGAATAAGTCTCTTCAATTTCATATAGGTATAATGAAATTCTTACCTGATAATCATAATGGTAGAATATATCTGAATAAAATTTGTGTAGGTAAAAATCCGCAGTGACACAATCATTAACAGATAAATCATCAAAATAATCCACAGTATGATTGAATTATTAGCAGAGGCGAAACTTTCGAGGCGTTAGGAAATTTGCATATTGATTGAGATTTTAAAATGGTCTGATATAAGTTCTTGGATATTACAATTTCATAAAGATTTATAAAAAAAAAATAGTCTAGTGATGAACCTCGATCAATATATAGGTACATATATACTGTGAGTCAAAGATAATAATAGATAATTATAATAGTAAAACCATTTTCGTCATAGTTTTTAGCTTCTGTCGAAACGAACATCGTCGGAAAAGAAGAGTAAAAAATAGAATAAATATCGATAAATCTTTGAACTCTGCAGGCTTCACCCAAAGCATTCTGTTAAAGTGGTGGTTCTGATAATAGGTGTCCTTGGTTTAATGATGAACACCTTGCTTTCGAATCTGAAAATTATACCGGCTTGCCTTTATACGATAGAAATCCTTGCCGTGTGAATGCAGAAGGCCTCCATCTTTGGTTCACTTCGTTTGCTCAGGGCACATGAATCTCGGACCAAATAATCACTTACCTTACGGATGTAGGGACCGGATATTTGGGTAAATGATACCAGCGTGCCCTCCAAATGTATAGCAGCTTCTGAAACAGGTCCGGCTTGGATAGTCCTTACGGATAAAATATCTCGAGAATATATTGAAAAAAATTGAGATGATTTGGAACATAATGAAATCGTTATACATACGTAATACAACATCAAACGCGGAATGAAAAATAATTTAAAAAATGTATATATTAAAACAGAGCCGCAGTTAAAAAAATAAGTTCCCAAATAACTCAAAACTCCAATATTTGTTTGGAAATTGTATACTGCAACATAAATGGTCTCGTGTACTATTTAACCGAAACTATAGTCAACTATTGCCGTTTCCTCCGATGTTACCATGACGGACTCATTATACTTGCTGATCACTTTTATGTGCCACAAAAACTTGAAAAAATTATGAAAAAAAGTGGTAGTAGGGTAACAGAATATTCAAAGAGGTGGGCAATAATGAAACAAATGAAAAAATTATTTCTTTTTATTTCCCGATGCAATTGCTTCTTCTATACATGGTGGATCATAGCATTTCTCATTTCGCAAGGAACGTTGTCGTATTATCTCTTCCAAAACACAATCCTCATAAAACCTTTCCAAAGTTGGTACCATCTCTTCTTTCCATAAAATTTCGTCCTTTCTTATTTCTTCTATGAATATTTCGTGATGATCTCCGACATACACAACAAAATAGCAAGAATTTCTTTTTGTGATATTCAGCCGACCCTGACCCTGCAACAATATAGAAGTTAAATATTTACCAGCTATTTATCTCAAAAAATTTGTCACCTGATAATAATATTGATGGTTTCTCTTCAATCTCAATTTACCGTCTTTCATTCCAAACATGTTTTTTTTCGTATGGTAGCTTTCTCTAATGTCAAACCTGACTTGAGAACAGTTGGTAGACACTTCACCTCTACACAATGCGTGTTTTCAATGTGCCCTATAATAGACGAATTTTATAATAAAAAAATAATAATTATTGAAAAAAAAACTCACCATGAGGAGAAGCTGCCAAGAAGGGTTTTTCATAGTCAATGAAGAGTCCGGCAGATTGTACCTCACACACTATTTTCTCTTCTAGTTTCTACAGGGCCACTAATTCATTCTTTTGTCCATATGAAATGTTGGAAATGTGACTGAGGTTTTTGTGACCACTGTAAAGAATCTGATGAACTAATGCATGGCATCTTGTCGTTTTTCTTCTCCTTCTCATAGCACCAAAATCGGAAGCCGTCAACCTATCATTTCGTGCCGAAATATACATATGGTTTTCGAATTGTCCCACTTTTAATTCTGCGATTTGGTTTCTCTGTTCTTCATTTACCTAAAATTGAATGAAGATCCCATGAGTAAGCAATAGTCCCGACAACGAGAAACACTAAAAATAAAATAAACTAATGGCACCTTCAAGTAATTCTTCAAGAAATTCTGTACAAAATGTGCTTGTTTATGATTGAAATTACGGTTATAAAATGAACATTTATAGAGGTTGTCGTAGAAAAAAAAAACATTTTCCCACTCAATGACAAAATATTTAAAAGCTTACTTGTGCACTTCTTTCATAATATACTATATAGGCTTCCATCCAGAATGACTGATTTTGCATTTGTATAAATCATCTTAAAACACTCTTTTTCAGGCCTCCGTGTATAATGTTTGATTTTATATTTGTATAAATCGTCTCAAAACACTCTTTTGCCTGCCTAAGTCCTAAACAGGAAAGTAAAAACTCTGCTGTGGAAACTCAAACTGGTTTGCCTGAAAGTGACAGCTTCACTTAGTCATATCACAACACCCTGTTTTGCCAGTGCCAGTGCTTCAGCCTCTGCCCTCAAACATTACTCGCACTCATTGCAGTTTGTTGATTTTCAAATAACTATTTAATCATTATAATTGAGAAACAAGAAATGTCTGTCCGGCCACTGCAATCAAACATTACCCGCACTTATTGCAGTTTTCTGATTTTCAAATAACTATTTCTCCATATAATTGAGAAACAAGACATATCTACTTACCTACCACGATTACATTGATCACATTTTTATGGTTGCATACTTGGATAAATATTCATTCGGGTGGCTGGTGGCTCCTCTGTCGGATTAGTTTGTCAAGGATGATTAAACGGCCACCTTAAAGATAGATCCTTTGACAAATATTTATGGAGACAAAGATAAAAGATACTAGGTAAGCATGGGCACCAGGTTCTTTTTTTATTAAATGAAAATACCAAAAACACGGATTTGTCAAAAGATAATCTTTGTGCTTCTCAACAGTAAAAAGCCAGAATTTCAGAAAACACTATATTCACAAAGTTACATTTTTTTTACAGGAGAAACATGTTTGCGTACATAACGTACAATTTTGGAAATGTAAAGTACAAGCTAGTTTTATTGGAGTCGATTCCCTTACAAAAGATTAGGTGGTTCGATTACATTTTATGATCAGTCGTTGCGATGAGTGGAAAGACTTACTCCAGAGCGCTACTTCGACGGTGAACGTAGGTGCCTTTAGGGGTGTCTCAAGACAATGGCTTCTCTACTAGCTGGATAGGATATGTAGTCGGTCTGGGATCTTTCCTGTTACTCAGATACTTGGACGCTGAGTTATATGCTGTGAAAAAGTAAACAAACCAGTATCTTGTGACAGATTTGAGTCACATGACTCGTGATATGGGCGAAATCGAGGATAAGACTAGTCTCAGATTTTCTTAAAGATATAATATAAAATTGTACTAGTTAAATGTTTCAAGGATACAATTTAGATGAAGAATTTAAATTTACAATTTAGACATAAGTATTAGGAAAGAAATATGGAGGTTTGCTGATTTAAACAATGTTTCTAAGATGCAACTGAGGTAAAGAATATAAATTTGTGATGAAGCTTAAATTTAGAATCTTCTCAAGCAATGGTAGAGAAGAGTCCAGTCTCAAACGAGCACAAGAAAAATAAATTTCATGAAAATATTGCTTTCTACAATTTTCTTTAAAATTTAATAACAATTTACAATTGTTCAGGAGAACTAACATGTAAGAAAAATCATGAGAAAATATTGATCTCTCTCATAAAGAATAGATACAACGGTATAGACAGAGAGAGAGAGAGAGAATCGAGATAGTCCTTGACTTTATAAGGTGTCACAAAGCAAGCAGATGACTTGATTTGTGTCACAACGACTGGAAGTGAAAGGTTGTCATAGAGAGAGGTTTCAAAACATATAGGGTTTCTTTTGGCTATTGGCCAGGCCCTTCCATCCAAACCTGGGCAGTGATGTGGAAGAGATCGAACCAAGAGTTCAAAGAATCATGAGCGAGTTCAGCTCCAATAGATATGATAAAAAGATAAATTTAAAGCTTTGAACTCACCCATGAATCCTGTCCTCCTTGCTACAAGACCAGTCTTTCCTGCAGATCACTATCCAAGTTCAGGAGGAGTACCTTTAGCTTCTAGTTTGCTGCTCGCACCTAGGCTTGCCTTCTAAGCAGATTGATACTTTCTGACACTCAGAAAAACTTGTGGCGGCACTTGGAATCACTGAAAATCATTTAGCACGAACAGAAACATGTTTGATTCATATTTTAACGTTTGAAAGATAGAATTTACAGAAATTATTGACACATGTGAGTCATCAATATCAGAGGTTAGAAACAATTCATCTATGACATTTCAGGACCGACTCGTCGAAAGAGGGTACGAAATGTTATTCAAATTTAAATTATGGAGATTATATTTATTTTCAAAATTAATGGGTACAGATAATTATTAGTGACGCACATGAGGCCATCTTGTTTTCGTGAAGCGTGAAGAATATGAAGATCAAAAATACATTTTGTAAGTTTAGAAAAATATGCCAAAAGAATGCCGATATGTGTATCGATTCGATAGGTGAATCGTTCAGAAATTGATTATGTTCATAATGCAAACATATATACGACCTTTCATCTCCTCGTTGTGGGAAATTCAAAAAGCAACCGACTCTTCGAGTGCTCAATTCAGAAAGGGCCGAAGAAGGAAGAAGTCCTTTCCAAGAAGGAAGTCGATCTCCCTCTCACTCTGTCTATGTTCAGTGTTACCAACAACTGAACAATTGAATAAATTGGAACATCTCAATAACTTGTGATACCAACATGAAATAAACAAAATAAAAAGTAACCAAATGTTTAACATTTCGTTACATGTACACAAAGAAAGCTACATTCATCTATCAAACGAGCCATCAACTACTGACATAGATCAAGAAATAAGAAAGTTATAACAAAATCAATTTGATTTAGTTTTTTGTGGATCACTTGGCAAATACAGTTTTACTAAATACGGTCCTTTAGGACAAAACATGTTTTACAGAGGACTTGTGCTAAAAGACAAATGCTGAGATTTTGTGATTTTTCTTATTCTATTAAATTCTAATAGGAAATAAAAAAATTATGGACTTGGAAAAAAAAGTGGCAATGATTATTTGGCACCTATAGTACATACGGCCCTGAGAGGTGAATCATTGGTCTCAGACGATTGGGTCCATGTGAACATGTGATCAGAAACTCAATACCAATAACATATGTAAATTTCAGGCGAATCCCACTGTGGGCCATTTTCCTATAATTTTGTGCGGGGTCCTTTATTTTGAATTATATCCGCAAAGACAACAGCCGGATAGAACATTATTCGGAATTTTGGACAAACACTTGGCTGAGTACGGTGCGTTTCAAAAACCAAGAATGAAATATGGAAGCAGAATGGAACAATTAATAATTGTTCATTCCATATTCGAAGAAATATAATTATGGACAATGTAGATATTGCAATTACAGTGCTTGCGTACTTCACAGCTTTTCCAGAAGCATATTTGAAAGATGCGGCACGAGATTTGTTATTGAATAAAATGTCCATGCAGAGAATATTAGCAAAACACAAATGGCATCCGTATTCTCATACTTTAGTCGATGGCCTGATTATGAGAGAAGAGTTCATCATTATTAAGAATCAAGAAAACGACCAATTTTTGAAAAACATTATATGGAGCGACGAAGCGAAATATACCAAAATACAGGGTGTTCTAATTGAAAAAATGCACCTTTTGTATCTATCGGTAAAATCACAAATTTTCAACGATCCTGTATAATGAAGAACGAATTCCCCTAGTCATAACTAATACACATTGTCAAGCAACATCCAAAATTTCAGCTTTCTACGTGAATTCTGCAGTAATGAACGTTTAATTGAAGCTGTTTCGCACAAAAAATAAGGAAATTGTTAATTTTCTCAAAAACCACTGGAGATAGGTATAGGGAAGTATCATATGAAAATAATCAAAAAGCAATAGCAAAGCGAAAATGCAAAAATATACTGGGTATTCTATTTAAAATATCAAAGTTGTTGCTACTTTTCGATAGAAGCGGCAACGCCGCAGCGCTGAAAATATTTTAGATCGATAGAGCAGAACTGATTATCCAAGAAACCAAATTTTCAAAATAATTCTACATCACGTTTTCCAGAAACGTCTAATAGGCCATCGATTTTGGAACACCCTGTATAATGATGATGACAATATTAATACTAATGGTAGTATTGACAGTGAGAGAAATAATAACGATTATAATAATGACAACAATAATAACGGTACAACCAATAATAATAACAATATTACCGGTAAAATCGGGGTCGTCACAAAAGCAATAATAATGGAACCTTGGCATATTACAGTTTAGTAGTAGTTTATTTGAAATAGATAAAATCTAATTTACAAACATTGAAATAATCATTAAATATATACATCATTTTATAAAGATAATATTAAAACTATTGAAGTAATAAAAATAGAAATAACATTAAAAAAGATTACATTACAAATCATCTAAAAATGCCACTAGACTCTTCTTAAAATTAACAACCCAATAAACAATTTTGGTGACTTATAGTTACTGATATTTTTATACATCCCTGAATTTGGCACCCTTAATGATAGCACGCTTCCAAATTTTTAAAGTTCTGAGCTCTTTTTGAAGAGTTCTATAGTTCTCGCCGGGGTGCAGAAAGAGTTCTGCAGTTTAAATGCCGTTTTTTTTTAAACAAATTTTGGGGTGCCAATTTCAGGCCGCACCCCTTTTGTGCGGAAGGGTAGTTCCAGGTGCACAATTTGGAAGAAAATAAAGAGTTCTAGAGTTCTCAATAGTTTTTTTTAAGAGTTCCGTCATAGTACGCGAGTTAGGGGCATTTGAAAAAAATGCGAGGATTTGCCGCCGCATGCGTATTGAACGATACTTGAGAATTATTATAGTTTAATATTATTATAGTATTATGAGAGTATAGTAAAATATCGTAAAAGTATCGTATAGTAAAGTATAGAAAAAGTAAATAGTAAAAGTATATATGGCGCTCTGAAACTAAATAGGGGGTGGTTGTTTCGCCCAGCACCCCCGAGTTCTCATGTTTAAAAGTGACATATTTGATTATCAAAAAGAGTTCCGGAGGGTGCTGCTGAGTTCCAATGTCCAATCACCATTTAAACGACGAAATTGCCAGTTTTTTGTCCCACCGCGCTATGAAACTACATGAGCGATGGTGTTTTCGCACAGCACCCCCGAGTTCAAAAGTGACATATTCAATAAATATCAAGAGTTCCGCAGGGTGCTGCTGCCCTTTAACGTCCAATCGCGATTTAAACGAAGAATTTTGCCATTTTCTTGTCCTATGGCGCTCTGAAACTATATGAGGGGTAGTTTTTTGACAAGAAAATGGCAATTTTGTCGTTTAAATCGCGATTGGATATTGGAACTCAGCAGCACCCTCCAGAACTCTTTTTATTAATTGAAAATGTCACTTTTGAACATGAGAACTCGGGGGTGCTGGGCGAAAGAACCACCCCTTATGTAGTTTCAGAGCGCCGTGGGACAAGAAAATGGCAATTTCGATGTTTAAATCGCGTTTGGTCGTTGGAAATCAGCAGCACCCTTTAGAACTCTTTTTATTAATTGAATATGTCACTTTTGAATATCAGAACTCGGGGGTGCTGTGCGAAACAACCACCCCCTATTTAGTTTCAGAGCGCCATAGGTCGCGAAAAGAGCAATTTTGTCATTTAAATCTTGATTGCACGTTTTACTATTACTATACTTTTACTATTTACTTTTTCTATACTTTACTATACGATACTTTTACGATATTTTACTATACTCTCATAATACTATAACAATATTAAACTATAATAATTCTCAAGTATCGTTCAATACGCATGCGGCGGCAAATCCTCGCATTTTTTTCAAATGCCCCTAACTCGCGTACTATGACGGAACTCTTAAAAAAACTATTGAGAACTCTAGAACTCTTTATTTTCTTCCAAATTGTGCACCTGGAACTACCCTTCCGCACAAAAGGGGTGCGGCCTGAAATTGGCACCCCAAAATTTGTTTAAAAAAAAAACGGCATATAAACTGCAGAACTCTTTCTGCACCCCGGCGTGAACTATAGACTCTTCAAAAAGAGCTCATAACTCTAAAAATTTGGAAGGGTGCTATCATTAAGGGTGCCAAATTCAGGGTGATTATTTTTATAAAGTATTTATAAAGGTTACACAATTATATAAGGAAATGCTTTAAAGTTTTATTGCAACACTTATAGTAAATTAGGTTTATAACTGTAAGTTCTAGATTTATGATGAAGTGTTGTAACTATTTATATCACTGTGTTATAAAACTTGAAGTAATAGTCACCTCAATTTATATAACAAATTTATATAAGGTTTGCCGTTACTTCCGTAATAAAACTAATGATTTCAGAGTTTTATAATAGCATCGTTGTTTGCCTTTTTAAAACTTCAGCTACTTAAGTTCTTTTATAAATACGTTATGAAACTTTCAGTAACAAGTTCTTTTATGAATACGTTATGAAACTTTGGGTAACTGATGTTTTCTCTTTGTGTTCTCACTTCTCAGTAATAAGTTAACCTCAAATAGGAGTGGTTTGAATCAACTATGTGTATATAGGTACAAAATTGTGAATATAACTATGATTAATAGCTGGAAATAAAATTAAGTACAGCAGTACATTTTGCCGGAAAGTTTCTAGGCGTTTTTCCAGAATAACACAAATAGTGCCAGCATCTTCTGTTAAATTAAAAAGTACCACTTTCGTTAATCGACAGGTATCTTTCAGTTCCACTTTATCAACCAATGACACAGAAATGAAAAGTTTTGCTAATGAAATTGAGACCACTTCAAACTCATCTGCAAACTCATTTGTCTGGCTCCAACACCAACACACAGACACTGATAATAGAGACACGGTCGTCGCTTGTGACGTCATTGTAGTATATTTGCGCGGGAAATTTAAATAGACTATTCAGCAGTGTAGTGAACTACTACCAATGCAGTGTTGAAATTAGATAAGAAATAAACTGAAATGTTTTTATTTACTATAATGATTTTATCATAAGTTTCTTTTATTATTACGAATTCATTTCAAAGTGCATTCTAACTTTTTTTTTTAATCGTCGTTTGACATCTGTTCAGATATGAGTGAGTTTTCATAGTCATCATTTGTAAAGTGTATACTGCATATGAATGATGTTTCAACATTAAAATCTTTTTTTCCACATATTTCGACCCATTTACTTCTTGTCTCTGAATCTTTTGCAAATCTGTTATATGAAACGTATAACTTCTTCGTTTTAGTAGAATAATAATTGTGACAACAATTAACAAGCGCACAATTTGTTCCGCCTGCAGTTGGGAATTCGGATGTACTGATATAAAACTTATTTAACCCTTAATTTTGCAATGCAATCTATGAGATACATAATATTCGAACCACATAATTCAGCTAAAAATGTCATTCATCGGGTGAATTCAACTTGCTATGTTTTCAAACACACTTTAATTGAACAGAATTGGTAACTACTTACGCCACATCTCGACGCGGATGTGAACTAGGCGATCATGTAGTAAGATGGCCGCGGCGAGAAACGCTTGATATTGACGCCAGTTTAGGTTTTGCTTAATTTTTCACAAGAAAACAGTTGTGTGGGAAAAATAATAGGTAAGTTTTGTTGATACATGTTGTCTTCGTAAGAATAAATAAATATTTTGTTACCAATTTCAGTTTTTTTTTTATGGGAAAAAGGCATTTGTTTTGTATGTATCCTATAGTTCACATTACCAATTTCTCTCATGTCCATGTCAGATTTATTGTGTATCCAATAATACACATTGCCAAGTTCTCACAATTTCATATGAACCTTAATGTGTATCCTATTGCCTTCATTGTCAAATTTTGAATATGAGTTCGTTATGCCCAAATTATGGAAAATACACATTTATTAGTGAGAAATACTCAAACTTGGTAGATGAATATCAATTTTTCTTTTATAGAATAAAATGACCACACGGAAAGACAAGATAATAGCCTTACTGCCACCTCCCGATTCGGATGGTGGAACAAGCGACGATGATGCAGAGAATTTTGAGGGTTACGGTGACAGGTATTCTGATACATCCGAAGCACCCTCTATTCCTGATTCTGTAGCTGCAGAATTAGAATCAATTCTGAGCTATTCCGATACCGACACTGAGGGTGTTTTGACAGGAGGTGACAATAACTGTGAAGCATTCGTATTCAAGACACCTGTCAAAAATATCGCTCAGTTCACATACACTCCAACACCTAAATCTATATTTACTCCGCTGAAAACGAGATATCAATTGAAAAACAGTAGTGATAATAGAAAGGAACATAATAAAGAGAATACATATCCTAATGATTTAGAACAAGAAGAAAAAGAAAGCAGAAAGTAGCAGAATGGGCAAAATATGGAAAATTCTGAAAAAAATACAAAGGGACACAAAAAAACGAAAACCAAAGAGTATGATTACAAGTGGTCCAATGAAAAATTCAGTTTTCCTGTCGACATACCCAGCAACGATTTTACATTGCATATTTCAAAATGTTCTTCTCTGATGACCTCCTACAGTTATGTATAGAGAACACAAATCTATACTCAGTATAAGTGACAGGAAAATCCATAAATGTGACTGAGGCCGAAATCCGTGATTTCATAGCCATTCATATTTATATGGGTATAGTCAAAATGCCTTCATACCTGGATTACTGGAGTCAAAAATTTCGGTACCCAGAAATTGCAGAATTGATGCCACTAAAACGATATCAGCAGATAAGGAGATACATTCACATTGTCAATAACAGAAATCAGAATAATGATCCATATTTCAAAATTAGACCTCTTTTGGGACTACAAAATTTTTGTAAGAGCTGGCATATCTGGATTTGTGTATGATTTCCTCGTGTATGGAGGAGAAGGCACATTTATTCAACATCAAAACTTCACGGATGAAGAAATGTCAATGGGATTAGGGGCTAAGGTGGTCATTGCTCTTTGTCAGTCCATACGAACTGCACCGTGCACCGCAATTTATTTTGATAATTTTTTTACATCCCTCGATTTGGTGTATATATTGCGCAATAACTATGGAATTTTGTCATTGGGAACCATAAGAACAAATCGATTGAAGAATTACACACTAGAGAATGACAAAACATTGGCAAAAAGAGGACGAGGTGCTTTTTGTCACAAAACTGATAATGAGAAAAAAATCACATGCGTCAAGTGGTACGACAATAAAGCTGTTACCCTAGTCAGTACCTACATATCTTCTGAACCAATCAGCACTATAAAAAGGTATGACAAAAACAGAAAGGAGAGGGTTGATGTCCCATGTCCAAGTATCATCAAGCATTATAATGCTCACATGGGTGGTGTAGACTTGATGGATATGCTAATCTCCCTCTATCGCATTCGAATGAAAACTCGTCGTTGGTATCTGTCTATATTTGCTCAAATGATAGTTATATGTTTGAATGACGCTTGGCTATTGTACCGCAGACATCGACAATTGTTGACTATTGAAGAAAAAGAACTGAGTTTGAAATAGTACAGATACTTTGTTGCTAAGGAGCTGGTAATGAAGGATAGAACAAAAAGGAAAAGAACATCTACCGAAGCAGACAAACCTGTAAAAAAAATTAAAAGAGCAGTAATTCCGAGGCCTACAAGTGACGTGAGACACGATAAGGTTGACCATTTTTCCATTTATACCACCAAAGGTCGTTGTCGGCTATGCAAAACAGGAGAAACTCACTGGATTTGCTCAAAATGTGAAACACGATTGTGTTTAGTCAAAACGAGGAATTGTTTCTACTCATTTCATGATAATAACAACTGAAAGTGTTCTTAATGTTTTCGTCTAATTACTTTCTTTCATTTTCAAATATGTTTTTCTATTATAGTTATTTAAGCTAGGCACTTGTTACTATAGTAAATTCAAATGAGTGTTCTAAAACTGAAATAAATATTGGTTCAGAACTCATAGGTTACTTGAATAATAGTTGGTAATGTATCCTATACAATACAGAACATAATAACATCTTGTTTGTTATACAGGGTGTCAATTTGAAAACTTCCCACCCTTAATATCTTCCTTCCAGTAAACAATATGAGTAATCGAAAAAACAGGTCAATTTTATTGTCAAGGGGGACACTTTCACGGACTATTTGTAGCCCTCGTGGTTCAACCCCCTAGGAGGGGTAGATGTTACCCTTACAATTTTAAATGGGAAGGGAGGTCAAGTGGCACATCATTTTGATGGGCGTTCAATTCTTGTTCCAATGGTACCCTGACTTATTATTTTGTGATGAGCATTTTCCGAAAAATTGCGTTCTAAACTAACAGAAGTAATTATTAGAACGCCTATACTGAGATGCATTATTGTATTGACTCCCTTTAATAAAAATGGTTAGAAGAGTAGGTGGCACCGCTCCAACCCTTGAATGACAGGAATAAATTTATTAGGCATGGGATTTTTTATTTGGTGGTTATTTTCCTTCTACACAATAAAATTTAATTTGCGAGAAAGACATTTCCAACATAAAATCTACTTACGCTTATCTTATTAGCTGTTCGAAATGTTGTCCATTTTGCTCTAAACAGTAATACAGTCTGTTTTCGAACTCCCCTCTAACATTACGGAAAACTAACCACCTAATATTCTAACCAGTTCTGGCCAAACCATGCATCTCAGTATAGGCGTTCTAATAATTACTTCTGTTAGTTTAGAATGCAATTTTTCGGAAAATGCTAAACAAAAAATAATAAGTCAGGGTACCATTGGAACAAGAATTGAACGCCCATCAAAATGATGTGCCACTTGACCCCCCTTCCCATTTAAAATTCTAAGGGTAACATCTACCCCTCCTAGGGGGTTGAACCACGAGGGCTACAAATAGTCTGTGAAAGTGTCCCCCTTGACAATAAAATTGACCTGTTTTTTCGATTACTCATATTGTTTACTGGAAGGAAGATATTAAGGGTGGGAAGTTTTCAAATTGACACCCTGTATATTGGCAATGTATCTCATAGGATACAATTCATTTTTCGTCCGCTTTCCACCTAATCTCAAATTTTTTGATAGAATCATGTTTTTTGTGAGATATACATTCAGGAAAAATCATATTTTACGAGAAAATATAGGTAAATCCTATCCTGCCAAATTAAGGGTTAAAAAACAGTTTCACGTTTTAGCAATAAACTTTATTTATCTTGCACATGGAGGTGAGTCCATTATTATTTTGGATTATAAGGATGTAATGTAGAGTTCTCCCACACTACTACTACTACAGCTTCAACAATAAAAAAAACGTTTTGGAAAGAAAGGTTCTCTAAAAGACACTATGTGCTATGTGCTATGCCCTGAACTAAAGAACAAATATTGTGCTATTAATTATGCACATACATACAATACATAGGTATTTGATATTTACGGTCCTTTTGTTTATAAAATTATACTACATTGACGTCACAAACATGGCGGATGCGACGACCGAGTCTCTATTATCCGTGACACACAGAGAGAAAAGTAAACATAGAACAGTTTTTTGAGGTTAAGTTTGTCTTCTTTTTCTTCTTCGCCGTTAAATATCACCACCAATAGTTCTCTGACCATCACTTGTGGTGTGCTGTGACACTCAACTAACACTTGAGGATTTATAGTAGTTATAAAGTTTGATAGAATCACCACTTCTGGATATATAGTGTAACTTTAAGTTTTATAGTGTTACCGACAGTAAATTTGTGGTAACTAATTTTTATAAGGGTGTTTGTTCTAACCGCCATGATAATTTTTTAAAACGCAGATATAAACAGGAATAAAAATTAATTTTGGAAAACTGACTTTATATTGGACTCTTATTTTACATTATATTATAAGAACATGTGATTGATTCCGTTTTATAAACAAATTTTGAAAAATCAATATGATTATTTTTTTAAATTCAATAATAATTTTCTTAATCATACATATTTGAAAGGCCAAAGAATTTTTTAGAAGTACCTTGCTAGCATTTACAGTAAAAAATTATTGGCAATATAATTTTGGTCTAACCGTATGTGTGGACATGATGTGACAAGTATTAACGTGCGCATAATATAATCCATCTTAATATCATATAAAAACATGGAGACAAAAATGAATTACTATATTGTCTGATGTTTAAAATTGTGGAATTAACAAAAAGAAACGTAATATAATAACCAATGTATGCTAAAAAGAGAAAACACATATTGGAAATGTGGCAGATGACTGCTTGACAGAGAAATAATTTAGTAATGGCAAGGTTACCAACAACTCTATCGGAAAAGTTTATAAGAGTAACCAAGTCAGTAATAAAACTAAATATCATTCCATCCTCTTCCTAGAAGAAGTTTTATAGAAAGTTTTATAAAGGTACCGGAAATATTTCTGTAACTATTAGTTATAGACCTATAGGTTTTATAACGTTACTTAAAAAAGGTGTTCGCAACTCTTTCAAATTGCTCCATTTAAGTGTTGTAAAGGGTTTATAAGAGTTACAGAAATGTTACTATGCTTAGCTTATGTAGATTAAGGTTTTATAAAATGGTGCTGATAACTTTACGGTTACTATTATATAAATGAAAATGTTTATTGGGAACATTATTGGAATTTTTCATATATATCGGAAGTTTGTTGAATTCATTGAAACCTTTATAAAATAGGTTATTCATGCATCTTCTCGAATTTGTTCTACTAATATGGAAGTTGTTATTGTTTCTGGTGTTATGATGATGAATATCTCTATTTAAAATCACACAATCATTAAAATACGCTGGTTGCAACCCCTTGACAATCTTAGAAATAAAAACCATTGTTAAAAAGCCTTTTCTTTACAGGTAACCACTGAAGAGAATTCAGCATATAAGAAATTGAAGTAAAGTGACTGCATTTTAGAATCATACGCATTCCGCGATTTTCGAGTTTTTGCATCTGAGACTTATTTTGATTGAGTAGAAATAGTAGAGAAGCACAGTAGTCAAAACGTGGTTTGATAATGCAGTTGTAAGTCGTTATTTTAGCATAAGTGCTCAAACAGTTCGGAACTCTAGAAAAGAAAAAGAGCTTTTTTGATATTTTTTTGATAATTTTTTGATAATATACTCAGCATGTTTGTTTAATGTCAAAGAACTGTCATTAATAAATCCGAGGTATTTGATTTCAGGTACAATTTCGATACTTTCACCACTGATATTGATTGTATTCAAGTTACTCAGATTTTGCAACTTATATTCTGATGCTATGATCATTGCTTTTGTTTTATTGACATTTAGTTTTAGTTCATTAACTTTTAGATATATTTTCAATATTACTCAGAGAGTTGTTTATATTTGATATTGCCCAAACTCAGCGCAGATGTTTCAATTCTACAGTGTGCAAATTAATTCACACTTCATGCATAATTCTTTGAAATGTTTCGTTATCGCGAAACCTTAATGCACCGATGCAATAGTTGAATAATACACCTTGTTCGAATTTGGAAACATCTGCTGGCTCCTTCAAGCTGTCGCAGGCCACAGCTCTAGTTACTAGTGACCCAACTGACCTTAAAAGCAGCTGTTCCTTGTTCGAGTATCCTAATCAAAAAATAAAAACGGCAGTGTTTGCACGTGGCCCAGTGTTAATATAAGGAGGAAGGGCCTCTTAATTTAGAACTACCTGCTTTTGAAATGTCAGTGGCGGTTAATGGCGAGTACCAAAAGGGTCAGCAGTTTTGCGAAACTAAATGGTTTCATTTGTAGACTAAATTTTTACTTCACCAGCTTGAGATTCTTTTTTGTCCTATCATTTTGGTTCTTCCTTAATCTTCCCCTCCTTGCGCTCTGACAGTTTTCTGGGGAGATCCTGGCCCATGCATTTTTTAACAGTTGCAGCCAGACAAACAAAAATGCATCTTAACTTTCTTGACGCTTCATTCAGTAGAATGAATAGTAGACCTAGCTTTAGAGGTTTTCCCCCACAATATAAAAGACGCAAATGGCCTATACTAATTTTTCTAAGATAGTTCGTTAATGGAAACCCAAGTTTTCGCCCCAACAAAATCGCCTTGTGGAATTTTTTAAACGAGCAATAGTAAAAAATTACAATTTTTTTGTTTTTTTGGAAATATCTCATAGATTATTCGAAGAATCGTTTCACAGTCGATGGAACTTTTGTAGAAATTTATAAAATCTACAGAATGGATTCTCAAACGACCGGATCGGTGCATTTTCCACTGAGAAAATCCAGGAAAACCTCGAAAAGAGAATATATTTCAAATAAATAGATCATCACCGAAAAAATTGCCAACGATTATGAACAAATGTTAGAAAGAGTATTGCTCTATTGAACTGAAATGATTCTAATTCGTGTTAGGAATTGCATGAAATGATGTGTGAGTATAGACAATTTGAGAATTTTGTCTACTTTATGGCCCGCTGGGCCATAATGCGCCCGCGGGCGGTAAAGTGCCACTTTACGCTTGCTGAACCGGGCGGTAAAGTGTACTTTACCGCCCGCTAGTGCATAAACAATTTAACGGCACACCTTGCAATATGCGCCGATTTAAGAGAAATCGTCGAATTCAAATTTTGTAAACGGCATCTGGAAGTAGAGATCAATATCAAATTTGTATATTTTGGATTTTCACCTGAGAGGTGGGAAATGTGTTTAAAATGTCACTGAAAGTTGATCAAAACGCTTCAAAGTGTGTCTGAAGTCACCCGAAGTCGAACTGAAGTTAATACGTGTTCAGTTCGGGCGATTTGGGTGCACTTTGAAGCATTTAGAGTAACTTTCAGTGACATTTTCAACACATTTCCCACCTCTCAGGTGAAAATCCGAAATATACAAATTGTAGATATTGACCTCTACTTCCATATGCCGTTTACAGAATTTAAATAACATGATTTTCTTCAAATCGGCGCATTTAGAAAGATTTGCCCTTAAATTGTTTATAACGCGATTGTGTAAAAACTACATATCGGACAGAATCCATCCTGCGCACAGTTGAACCCCATCTTATTATTCATCAGTTTTCGCAATATTGTATTTTCTAGGTTTTATAAAACTCTACAAAGGTTCCATTGACTGTAAAACGATTCTTTGAATAACCTTTGAGATATTTTCAAAAAAAAAAAACAAAAAAGTTGTAATTTTTTGTTTAAAAAATTCCACAAAGCGAAAACCGGGGTTTTCATTTATGAACTATCTTATAAAAAGTGGTTAGGCCATTCGCGTCTTTTACTTTGTGTGAAAAGAGCCTCTTATTTTTATTTACAGCTTGGCCTATGTAAGGTTTCCATTTAAAAAAATCGTATTCATCAGTTTTCTCGATGTTATGTATTAGGTGAAAATTTTGATCATACTGTAAATTATTTTTGAAAATTCTATTAACCTGTTCATGACTTGATGTTTCAGGTGTAATTCAGTTAAATTTCACATTTTCATCTATTACTGTCTATGAGTTATGATTTTTTCGGAGTAGTCCTGTTACTGTCAAATTTCAGAAGAAAATTAATATCTCTCAAATTAGGTATTGTCACACAAAGTGGGCGTAAAATCTGCTAAAATTGAAAAATAATGAAATACAGGGTGTTTGAAATTATATAACGGAAAAAACCGGAAGTTGAACATATTTTAGTTAAGAAAACCATGTTGTAAAATCCACTACTTCAAAATTTCAAGTTTTTATTTCGAATGGTTCTTCATATATTCCCAATGAGCGCTCGTCTTAAAAGACCCCGTATGAGTTACATTGGGAAACCTTTTCCAAAATGCTATTATTTTATAAATTTTGTAGAACTGAGTGTTGTAAAATACATCCCAGAAATAGAAATGTTCAGTGAATTAGATCTGCTTTTCCACAATTAAAACTGAACATTCTTTCTCTCCTGTTACATGCATTGACGTCAGGTTTGTGAGTCATGTAAAGTTTAAGTGCCTCGGATAAATAGGTTAATTAGTTACTTGGCCCTTGATAGCCTCGCTGCTGTCACCTAAGTGCACCAACTCAGTTACTTGCACTAATTACTACTATGATGCACTGGACTGATCGACTGATGAGCTTTTGCTGTTACGTGTGTACGTAATCAAACTGGCGGAAATACAGATAAATTAATGCAAAACATTAAAAAATAATATCGGAAACAACACTGAGATAAGTAATTACTGTTTTTGTGTGTTCAGATATTGAAACATTTCAAAAGTGGAAATTAATATACAGGATGTTTCCTAAATACGGTTCCCAATTGCAGGGGGTGATTCGTTAGGTAATTTTAAGAAGAAACGTTCCTATGAGCATATGTCCGGAGTTGCTTCGTTTCTGAGATACAGGGTGCTGAAATTAAAAAAAAACGGCAATTATGAAATATCATGAATATCCTAGAACCGATTTGGTTGAAATTCGATACATGTATTTGAACTAACGAGGCGCTCATTTAGCACTAACTATATTGATATTATTAAGGCCAGTGGCGTCTCAGTTGGCACCACAACCAACAATTTTGTATAAAAAAAGTAAGCCACTGACTTTTTTTCCAAGATTTTTTTTTTTTAGATTAAGCAACTGAAAATACAACTTTTTGGTCTCTGGTATTTTCTTCATATCTAGCTTCGTTTTCGAAAAAAAAAAACAAAAAGCATAAAATAAAAACCAAAAATAAAAATAATAACAATTGCGATATTACAGTAAATCAGCAAAATGTTCACCTTCTAATGTGATTTGCCATTGATTGTCTGATACGTTAAAAAAATCCTGGAGTAGTTCTCATTACATTGCTCTCGTCAATAATTTGATTCCTCAAGTCATGCACATCTAGTACAAGAGTTTCATAAACAAGAGCTTCAGATGACCCCATAAATATAAATCTAGATTGGAAATGGTCGCATGATTATTGTGGAAAGATAAAGGATGATATTGTCTTTATTTTCATCATTTTGCGACTCGTTTACATTTTTTCTCTACAAAGAACCAGAATTGTTTATAATTTACGTTTTTAACAATCGCATATTCCATGCCCAATCTTTGGGGATTTCGGCTATCATGAGAGTTGGGGTAGTCGCATAAAATTCATATTTCTTCTGCTGACAAAAAGACATAAATTGTCTTCAGACAGACTCTTTACTCTTCACGGTATTTTCTGGGATGGATTCGCTTATATATGCATTAGTTTCTGTCATAGAAGATAACCCAAAACGAGACATTTCAATTTTGAGCGACTAAGTTATGTCAAACTGACACTTATACAAACAAAAGAGAGCTTTGTTTACATCTAAAAATCCGTTTGTTTACCTAAATAGTCGCTCATATCACACATCATGTGACTTCAATCATGAAATTTCATTGGTGTAGCAATGTGTGAATGAAATAATCGCAAATTTTCGAATTTTTAAATTGTTATACTTATTTTTATTAAATCTTTTTTATTGTTTCAGGTGGAAGTTTGCTACAATTTTACCCTAGAGGTAAGTTTATGAAATATATTTTATTATTTTATAATTTTATAAACGAGACGCGAAAGTATGACATCCCATGGTTTTTAGAACTTCTCCATCTAAAATTCACAAAACACTTTTTTTTTCGAAAATAATCTGCAATAGTTTTTTCTAAGTTTTGTTTCTCAATTCTTCTTCTATGTAGAGGAACTAGTTTTCGGATTGATCATACCAGAAAGTGTCGCCAATTCCTTTACTTCAAAATGGAATGTCACAATTTTGATTGTATTATTGGAATCAACAAGAAAGTGCATTATAATCATGTTTTTTGCAGTTTGTATGGCATATTTGACATATGAAACTTTTCAGAAAAGAAATGATTTTTGCAAATCTGCATTTGAATAAAAGCCCCAAGACTTTGAATTTTTTTATATCTCTGTCATGTTTTCCAAATTTATAAAGACGAGAAAAAAAATTTTGCTCATCAAAATCTCTCATAGTTTGACTGCGAAATATGAGCTTTTTTCTCTTCGGCGCAACTATTACAATTAGACCACAGCTCAGGCAAATTTTCAGGTGGTGATTTTATACACCACGAGTCATATAAATAATGTTGAAGTAGGTACTGGTAGAGAAACAAACTTTAGGCACTATGCCGTCAATTTTCCGCGGTACAAGTGAGTGCACAGGTGAGTTGAAATGTCGTAAAAAAGGGATACTAAAACCCAGCGCCGTCAAAAAATAGAGGTACCGGAAGTCAGATTTTTTTTTTAAATCGGCGATTTTACCCCCTCCCCAGTTAATCGAATACTTGACGGCGTTGATTCAGTTAACTTTGATTTTCTTTGAAAAACTATAATACATCTATGCCGTCAGAAAATCGTACATGGGGTCAGAAATCGCGAATCAAAACCCGAATTGGGTGTGGTCATTTTATACTACCAAAAATGTTTCCTCCAAAGATAACATATTTTACTGTGCCGTCAATTTTATATGGTACAATACGCTGAAAAATGTGTTTTACATGTCGAAATGAAATTATTCCGACAATTCAGCTACTTCCTAATAATTTTGGGGACATTTGGTTTCAACAGGATGGTTGTTCGAGTCACAATGCACGACAGTGACACAATTTCTTTAAAATACTCTTCCTGATCGCTACACGTTGTACGTTCATGTGGCCTCCCAGATCACCAGATTTAAATGATTTCTTTCTTTGGGGATATCTGAAAGAATCCGCGTATCGACATGCATTTCAGAGAGCAACAAATCCTGATGAATCAAGGGGCAAAGTTATCCAACTTTGTGCCTACATTACGCCAAATCTACTCCGTGATATGAGATTATCTCTGTATCTCAGATTCTGCTATTGTTTGGCACAACAAGGTGGTTTATTTGAACCTTTATTACATTAGATTTTTTTAGTTGAATTTCATTTCATTTTTCAGAAGTTAAGATTTTTTTTTTTTGTAGAATGTAATTTATTTTAAATGCCGTTATGACAAACAAGGACTCACAGCACCTTTTTTGTGACGAAAAATTATTTGTTACATTTCTTGCAGCAAATAATTTCTCGCAGACAATGGAACGTTATAAACAAAATTCCTTTCTTGAGAAGCCAGACGTATAACTCTTTAATATTTTGATAGTGTCTTCAACATCATCATAGCAGAGAGGGGCAGTATATTCGCCACGCCGCCGCTCTCGGTCGCTAGAACCATTGAAGAGTGGTCCAGTTGAATACTTGAATCTCCATCGGGTGTATTTGTATTTTTATGA